>CM052539.1:30154657-30175123 GCA_028533065.1 Trachops cirrhosus
AAGGAGGAAGGAAGGAAGGAAGGAAGGAAGGAAGGAAGGAAGGAAGGAAGGAAGGAAGGAAGAAGGAAGGAAGGAAGGAAGGAAGGAAGGAAGGAAGGAAGGAAGGAAGGAAGGAAGATATAAAAATCAGACCCTGCTTCATACTTCATATAAAAACTAACATAGGATTAAAGACCTAGCTGTGAAAGACACAACTAATAATGTAGGGGGATAGCTTCATAATCTAGGGGTAGGAGAAAAATCTTTAAACAAGAAACAAAAGTATGAAACATAAAGCAAAGATTGATAAATTCAATTTTTAAAAACTTAAGTGTATTTCTTATCATCAAAAATTGCAGAGAGAGTTAAAAGAGTATAGAAGAGGATATTTGAAACACATATAACTTACAAAGGACCCATACCCAAAATATATGAAATACTTCTACAAATCAAAAAGAAAGACAACACAATAAAAAAGTTAGTAAAAGATTCAAACAAGCAGCCCCTTCAAATAAAAAGATATCCAAGTGACCAATAAACGTATGAAAAGCCATGTGGAAATCATATCACAATAAGATGTCATTACATTAAACTGGCTAAAATGTTTATATCTGACTATACTAACAAGTGACAAGGTTTTAAACAATAGAAATATTTATTAAAGCCTAGTGGTTATAGAAATTGGTGAAACCACTATGGGAAATAGTTTCCCTATGCTTATAAAGTTGAAAATACATCCTGTTACCCGAAGCATCACTCCTATGTATATCCTTAAATAGCATTTCTCAAAATTTTTGGTGTCAAGATACCTTAAAAATTATATTCATACAAATGATGAAGTTTCCAAAGGGCTTTTGCTTGTGAGGTCTTTCTATCAATATTTACCATATTAGAAATTAGAAGTGAGAAATTTATTTATTTATAATTCTAAATCATGACATGTTAACATATTTTAATGAAAAAATACCTCTATTTTCCAAAAGAATTAGAGTGAGGTTTGGCACTGTTTTCAATGCTCACAAATCTTTCATATTTGGCTTAATAGAAGACAACTGGATTCTGATACCCACTTCTGCATTCAATTTCTGGCAATATGCTGTTTTGCTTGAAGCACATGCACAATAGAAAACCCAATCTCACACAGACATGCAGGTGAGACAGGGAGAGGTATTTCTGAGAGCCTTTTCAGGGAATTGTGGATAGTCCTCTCTGACAGCCCTCCTAAATTTGCCAAGCGGTGTGGTCCCTTAAAGGTCAGTTGTAACGTAGAATCTGAAACCACATAAATGAAGTGTTTCCCCTATGTTAATTTATCAAAATCCAGTGGTCTATTCATCAGGTCTCAGAACCAGTAGGAAATATATATAACATTCACAGATTTATCTGAAGAAATTGGCTGATGCAACTGTGGAGTCTGACTTAAGTGAGTCCAAACTCTGTAGGCTGGGCAGTCAGGGAGAGAAGATCACAAGCAGGCTGGCCCCCAGGTGTGCGCCACAGCTCATCCACATGGGGCCCAGGAAGGGCGACAGAGGAAAAGGGGCACACGCAGGTCTCACTGCTATGTGGGATCTCATCCCTCACAAAGGGCTAAGGTCAGGCTCACCTGGGAAAATCTCCCTTTTGATTAACTTTAAATCAAACAGTTGAAGACTTAAATGACATCTGACAAATTCCTTCACAAGAGCACCTAGACTGGTGTTTCACTGAGTGACCAGAAGGTGTGGGCATGCAACAAAATGGCCACTGCTTCCTGCCATCCTCTAACGCTCACAAGAGAATGATTTGTAGTCCATTCTATTTTTTAGATCTTCCCCCGAAGATATGTTTATTGATTTTACGGAGAGAGGAGGGGAGGGTAGAGAGACAGAGAGAGGGATATATCGATATGAGAGAGAGACATTAGAAACATTGACCGGTTGCCTCCCTTAAGCTCCTTGACTAGGGATCAAACCTGCAATATTTTGGTGTCTGGGATGACATTCCAACCAACTGAGCCACTGGGCCAGGGCTATAAAAACAAACAAAAGAAAAAAAGGAAAAGAAAAAGAAAGGAAGAAAGGCAGCTAGTTCAGCTCACAATGCAAAACAATCTCACAGTTGCTTTTCCTTGAGACAACCACAGTACTTCAGTATGCAGAAGTGCTTTATGCAAAGTTACTATTTTGTCACCTGGAATGTTAAAATGACAGTTCCTGAAGAGTCAAGATTTAATAAAACTAATCACTGTTACTGCTTCACCAAGAATATACTTAAGTAAAAGTGATACTATTTTTATACTGTGACACATGATAATAAAGAATATGACTCCCTAGCAAAGGGTGGGTGTCACAGTTGTACCTAGTACAAATGTCAACACACTGTGAAAAGATAATGTCTCGATATTATTACGAAGAATCTTAACCCTGCAATCTCTTGAAAGGGGAGGCAATCTCTTGAAAGGGGAGCGTAGGGGTCTGTGGACCACACTATGAGAACTGCCAACTTGGAGAAATTCATAAACAAGTACACCAGCATACTATGTAGAAGAATGTTCACAGAAGGAAACCACACAAATGTCCACCAACAAAGACTGAACACACTCACATAATGGAGTACCGCTGCCACGAGGAACATGTGATGTGGTGGTACCTACCACCCTCAAACCAAGGCAACCAGGGCCTCTGCGCCGAGCCCTACACTTTAGATTGCCTCTCACCCCCAACCTCCTTCCAGCTGTGCCTGTCACCTTAAAGCAAGCAGTCAGCTGGACCCTGAGTTTCTTTTCTAAACCAGACTCCCAAGTACCTAGTTCTCTAAAATCCCAGCCCAATGGCCCTGGTCCGATTTTCAGGGATTGAATGAGTCATCCTAAGGTTCATCCCAAGAATAGACAGCACCACTGGTGTGCCCACACATAAGTCCAAGGGAATGCAAAGAGTCTGTGGTGGTCTGGGCATCTACGCATGTACGTGAGGCCCTTTGTGATACAGTATGGAGCAAGGGCAGGAAGAGCTAGAGCGGGCAGACCATGGGGTCTCTCTGCACTTTCTTCCCAGGCCCCACAGATGTTAGGTTTGGTCCTGCAGAGAAAGATCGTATACAATATTGACCTTAATAGGCTCACACACACAATACAATTCCACTTACAAGAAGTTCAAAAAGAGGCAAAACTAAAGTATTAGAAATACATATACTCCAAAAAGAAAAGCAGGAAAAAAGTTATCACGTTAAGGATAATGGTTGCCAGAAGATACAGGATTTATGATATGAAAGGAGCACGTGAAGCCTTCTGGGATGCTTCAGTGGTCTATTTCTTTACCTGGATGAGCATTCATTTATAAGTATTCATTAAATAGTACATACATTGCTCGCTTTAACAAATTCTACTTTATTTTACTAACTATTTATTTCAACCAGAAAAAGAAGTGCCGTTATCAGCTCATTTTCTTCTATCCATATTCCCTGCTCATAGTTGACAGTTCTCTCTTTTGCTATTTAAAACCTTCACCTATTTATCTATTAAAAGATACTTTCAGAATTAAAAACCACATGTGGTTGTAGGTCTCAAAATAAAATGGATTCTAAAATCAATAGGGCTGATGAGTGGAAGAGAAAGATGCTCAAAAAATTACTTACCTATTTACTTTTGAATTAAAAAATACAACTATTATTGAACTTAAAAATCACATTGGCATTCAATAACATGTATCAGTATAAAGAACAGTCCTACCCATGGAAAAGCCTGAAACGTGAATGTTTCAAACACAGTATTTGAGAAGAAAACCTTTGAAATAAAGTATTTGCTTAACTTTCTTAGCGGGTGTTAAAAAAGAAAAGAATTCTGAGGACAAGATCATGACGAGTTTGTTTACTATCCTATCCTGAGCACTTTACACAGTCCCAGCGCATAGTAGGCACTCAGCATCCATTCAGTGAGTGAATAGGGAATGGCGTGAATATGACTCCAGAGAAAATTCAGGAGCCCTGAGGTTCTCTGGAAATGGCAATCACATTTTCTAAATTCCTAGTACTGTCCTAATATCTGACCTATTAAACCTAAGTACCAAAGTGACAAAGAGGTAACCAAATGCATCACTGTCTCCCCATTTATCACTGATACATGCCACGGACAACAGTTTCCAAAAATAGCCACACAATCTGTCAAGGCCCTCATGACCTTCTATAACTATGACATTCCACATCAAGAGGGGAAGTGTATATATTCCATCATTTTGAATTTGGGCAGGCATTTGTGACAACAGAGTATGGCCGATGCAATGCTGTGACTTTGAGGCTAGGTCATGAAAAGCACAGAGCTTCTATCAGGGCTGAGTCACTTGTGACACACAGCTTTGGAGCTCAAAACACAATGTCTAGTTATTCTAAGGACGTCATGCCGGAGAGACCACAGGGACAAAAAGTGATGCCAAAAAGCCCCAGCTTTTCAGCCACCACCTCTTTGAGGTTCACCAGACATGTGAGTCAGGAAGCTTTCGAGCCAACTCCAATCCCAGCCACTATCTGAAAGCAACCACATAAGAGACAACAAGCAAGAATAGCCAGCAGTCCTAGTCCATCCCCAGAATCATGAATTGCTGTTTCAAGCCATTGATTTTGTTACATTGCAATAGATAACTGATGTAGTAACACACAACCCAGTTCTTAATGCAAAGCAGTCCCTGTGTTTATATTAAAGAACACTAGTAATACAGATTTCAGTTTTTATTTAACAACAACAGCTAACAGCAATTGAAGATTTTGAAAAAACTACCCTAGTCACAAAAATCTAGATTGACAAAACTAATCAACTCACTTAAATCGTTTTCCAGTGAGTTTTTAAAACCAATGGCCATCAAAATCTTTTTTGACTTTCAAAAATGACATTAATGCTTTCTCATTTACTTCCCCGTAAGGCAGTAGTTCTCAAAATGCAGTTCCAGGAGCACTAACATGACACGGGACAACTTGTTAGAAATCAGAACCTCTAAGGGTGGAGCCGGGATGCCAATGAAAGCTGTGAAGAATCACTGCCCTCGGCCTCGCCAGAGTCCTCCTTTCAAGTTCATGAGCATTTTATTTCATTTGCTCTCCATTGTCCACACGACATAGGTGAGGGCAGCTATCATGCTTATTTTATAATGAATGAAGGTTAGACTAAATAATAAAAGAACTCATCCCAGTTGGTACATTTAAGACACAAAGAGGGGAATTGAAGTCTAAATTTAACATTTAGTGGGCACATGGGGGTAGCAAATACATTTCCAATTATTTGAATTTACAATTTTGAACAAGACAACTGAAGAGGCCTTTTTGTAATATCAGTGTGTACAGTCAAGGGTAACATCACAGGCAGTAGGAGCTTGGCATTTGAACCCTGACTCCTCTTCTTGTAATGCTGTGTACTTGTGAGCAGGAAAGTTAACTTTTCTGAATCTGCTTCTAAAATAGGGGATAATAATGCTTCAAGGGTTAATAATAATAGCTAATAACTGGACATTCATTATGCACCAGGTATAGCTCTCTATGCTTAAATGAGTCACCACACCTTATTCTCATAATAACACTATGAGGTAGGTATTATGGCCACCTCAGTGTCATAGGTAAAGAAACTGGAAGCACACAGTGATTAAATGTTTCCCAAGTCACAGAGCTCCCTATGGAGCAACAGAGACAGAATTCGAGCCTAGAAGGTCTGAATCCAGAGCTATAGGTTTTCTCAGTTAAAATAATAAAGTACCCACCCTGCACAGGGCACATATCAGGAATTCAATAAAAAAAGTAACATTATTATTATTGTTATAAATACTTACCATTACCATCTTTTAGTCCCTAAATAGGTAGACTGTTGTTTATTTCCAGCATCCCAATATTCTTGGGAAAGATGTCCAACACATTACAAATAAATAAAATAAAATCAGAGTTAAGGGAACAAGGACTGCGTTGTGTATCTAAGTGTGAATCCTGAGAAGGACCAGAGAAACATCTCTAAATAGTTAATATTTTATACTTATAATTATTCCACTCATGCCTGAAGGATGACGTTTAATTAATGTCCCTTAACATGTATAACTATACATTACTGCTGATCATAAAAAGAAGCAGTTAGCATGAAAATCTAACCATAACATTGTGCTCAATGGCTTCTCCTCAATTATTAGAAAATCCAGGAAGATAGGTGACCTACTACATATTAAAGGTACAGGCTTTTTAATTGCTAATTCTCTTACCAACTATCCTTCCTATTTGCTGTAAATGATTTTTCATTGACATTATAGAAAACTCAAGAGTATCTAAAAATTTAGTTCTTAAGACTTACCCATAATGAGACTCTAGGGGAAAAATTTTAAAGACTTATTACTTCCTTGGGTAAATATGGACAGGACCACACTGCCCAAAAGGTATTGTAGCAAGGGGAGGTACTGGATGTCTGCAGTGAAGAACAACCGTGTCACCAGCCTTCCTGGCTGTTTACTTACCTCCACTGCGTAGTGCAAAGCCGACGAGCCAGGATGCAAGGGCAGGTTTTGGAAAGGCTTGATATGTGGTTTCTCCCATCCAAACTCTGAGGACCACTCGATTGTCAACATGTGATCCGTGAAAACGGTTCCAAAAACCACATTATTTGGGTCTGGTTTCTCCTTTAAAGTGGTGGCTGGTGTGATTATTAGATCTTTAGCCTGGGGAAGAAGAATCAGCACCATTAAAGAAGAGCAACTGAACAGATAAAGCTTACTACAGATAAAGAGAGTTAAAAAAAAAACATAAAATTTAAGTCATTGGCCATTAGCAATTGAAATCACTTGACTCCTTTGCTATCCCCAAAACTTATTTACCTTATCATTGGAATGGTGTACCTTTGGACGACCTTCGCCCATTTCCCCATCCCCTATACCTCCACCTGACTTGCAAATGTTGGCAACTAACTCAGAAATTTACCATTATGTGAGCCAGAAAAATCATGCCTGCATTCAGAACTTAGCCTGCTGTTTGAAATCTCAGCAATGTACACGGCCTAGTAAATATCAGAACCAAAATTCAGTGATATTTAGAAACTGGGACAAAAATAGCAGATGGGATAAAATGAATCAGAAAAGGGAACACATCTCCTCTTTGTTACCATTATAGGGCCCATGTTGAGCACTTGGCAAAGAAGAACGGAGTGTCTTCTATAATAAATACAGTAGCACCAGCAATAATTTATTAAAATAAAATGAATGCTGTTAAGAAATGAACACCTTGGTGATGGTTATACTTCAACTCTCCCCGCCCAAAAAATTCTTGGATAGGCTTAAACCTCCCGGGGAAACTGCAGAAGCAATGAGCAGAGTGAAGCAAATGTTTTCCTGCTTGAACACAGAAAAGTAGAGAATGAACACCCACATATTAATCCTCTGTTCTGTGCAGAGGAAACAATGAACAAAGGGAGCTCTTACTGAGGGAAAGATAAATAGAGCAATAGGAAATAACCTCACACAGCAGCATTTCACCAGCACTCCACGGAGCCAGCTTGCCCTTTACAAATGACCAACCACACGAGCATTCAAATCACAGACAATCCCATCACTAACGTTTTCATAGTCCTAGGAAGCTGACAAAAACCATAGGTGACGGGGGTTTTTGGCCAGTTATAAAACATTAACCAAGCACAGATTCAACCTGTTAAGAAGTTACAAGGAAGGTCAAACTCCACTTCTTTTAACACACAAAAGTACATATCTACCATCTCTATCCCCAAAATCAAACACAGAATTTCACTTTATATCATCAGCTCTTATTATTTTCAAATGACCTAACTACTTCTGATTAATAATTCACTATCTTACAGCTGCCTTATCATTTAGTATATTATGAATGATAATCTGTTTTAATTTTAGAATAATATTTAGGCTTAAATGTATTTTAAAACCAGGAAGCTCATTACAAATCTAAAATGGAGCACAATATTTCCTCTAAAACTTGGTCCCTACTTCTGACATTCATATTCCTTTCTACTTCTTTACTTCTTAACCCTTAATTTATTGAACAAGAAGAGTAAGCCTGTTTATTATTTTACCTAAATTTTTAACTGTACAGAAGGGAAGAAAAATGAAAAATATAAAACCTGCAACTACTACCATGGCTACCACATTCTTTCCCACTTCCTAGAGATGGTCTCCATTAACAAATTCATTATTTATTTTCCAGTATTTTCTTTGCAATGTTGTTACATTCAAGGTCACTTATCATTCTTACATTCTCACAACCCTTGGTGTCCCACATTACTCATTGAACTGAGACACTTGTCCTTTCAAGTATTTCTTTAGTAAGTCTGATTCCTCGAATTCCACTACCCCCTCAGTAGCAAATACCCTGTGTTTCTCCCCCGTTCAATGTCCATGAACAGTTTAAATGTCTGCAGACCCAAGTCCAAATATTTTAGCCCAACTAACTCCCTTTTTCAATTGCACCTCTCCCTAATGTGCTGCCTAAGTCTTTTACTTAGTATTTATCAATGCATTCAGCCACAAGTAAATCAAAACCTAACAGGGAGTTGGTTTTCTCACATTAACGAGTCTGGAGGAGCCAGGCCTGGCAATACTCTGGACTGTCAATGTTCTCTGATTTCCCTGGCATTCTCCTCAGGGTCAAAAAAGACTGCTGCAGTGGTAGCTTCAGTTTTCATGATCTGACCACAGTCTAAAGAAAAAGTGGAGAGTCCCTAGCCAGAGGACTCGGTTGGAGCATCATTCCCATATAACAAAAAGTTGCAAGTTCATTTCCAGTCAGGGTGTATATAGGACGCAACCAACAGATGTTTTTCTCTCTCTCATGCCCTTTCTCTCTCTAAAATTAATAAACATAACCTCAGGTAAGGATTAAAAAAATAAAAGAAAAATTGGAGAGGATAATACCAGACATATTTGTTCCCTTTAACCACAAAGTAAAATTTTGCCAGAATTCCCCTTATGCCTTATTGGTTAGCATTGTGTCAGATGGACCTCTCTAACTGCAGGGAAGGTGAGGAATGCAAGGTTGTCACCCAGGGTTGGTCAGTGAACTGCAATAAGGAACTTCTGTAATAAGGAGCAAGAAGAGCTGTATTTGGGGTACACATTAACCCAGTGCTAGAAAACAGTGCCCATCCTTAAGAATTCTTGTTCATATACCTTTGTGTAACATGGAAGGAAAAACAGGACTAAAACTTGACTATAGAAATCTCCCCCCCAGACACACACACAGATACTGCTTTCCTCTCCGCCATCTCCTCCACTGACATGAGATGTCTCCAGTTTATCCAGACTCTCTTCTTTCTTCCTCCAGCAGTGAGTGTGGAAACTGTAGCACCCCATCTGGCTCAGTAATCTATTCTAGTATCCTCAGCTTTCAAACTACCTAGCACTAGCTTTCCTTACTCTTCATACAGCCCCTCCATATAGACAGCTCACCCTCCAGAAGGCTTGTTTGGCTCCATCAAATCCTTTTAATTGAGGTGAACAATTGGGAAATGGGAGTCATGCTTCCTTATTGCACTGGCCTAACTCTCATTTAGCCCGGTAACTATTATATGTATCATTTATGTTTGATTAATTCAGTTCTAATTTCACAGAACTTGGATTCATCTTCATGGTTAGATATTGACATAATAGACTGCTACCGTTTTTATTTTTTAAAAATTGTACTTACTATGTTTCATAAAAGACCTTTTGACTGTTGTTTCTACAAACCCTGAAAGAACCAACATTAAGAATGGTCATGACCCAGTATATAATTTTTACTTTTCTGAACACTCTCCTTAAAATACTTGTGGACTACCCATATAAGCTAAGGCCCAGAGAGATCAACTTAGTCAATGGCAAAGCAGATATATTGAATAAGGTGTTTTTATGCTCAATTTGGTGTTCTTATAATAAGAACTTGCTAATACCAGTTAACTTGCTAGAAACTGAATATAAATGATTATATTACCAGGTACTAGTTCCATTTTAGTAAACCACTACATTCTGCTGTAAGGCATGCAATTTCTTAATGATGTGAATAGCAACCCTCTAACTCTGGTTTGTGTGTAAGGGCTGCCTTAGTGGCACTTTTTCAGAGTAATGCACTATTTGGTGGCTTTGGAATTTCACCAAGAATTCCGGTTGTCCTTTCTTTGAGAAAATTCCTGTCATTCTGGAAACTAAAAGTAACAGCTGTTAACCTGAGTTCAAAGAGAAATTACCTAACAATAATAAATTTAAACAATTAGATGTTATAGTTAAAGGAAGTGGAAAAGTAAACAATATTAACTAACTGTGTGATTGGTTTTGTGTAGGTATGAAATGCCTAAGGTAAAAATCATTGGCATAAAAGAAATGAATTTTATAAACAATTTTAATGAGTGTTCTTTAAAAACCAATTCCTTTCTCTACATTTCCTTTCCAAGTATGGATAAAAAAGTAACTACTTTAAAATCTCCTGCATAATTAATGTCTCCTTCCAATGCACCATATTCCCTGATGACTTCAAGTCAGAATGTTTTATACCACTGGCTTGCTTGTGGAAGAATTTGGAAGGCCACCATGACTGGATTGTGAAATGCCAAGAAATATTGACAAAAACAGGGCATATTAAAAAACAACAATTTCCTAACTCAAAACACATGCTTGGGTAATCACTTGCACTGAAATAGGGAAGCCAGTAGCAGGCTAGTACAACCTGGTTGAGAGCACCGGAGGACTGCATTAGCCAACATTTGGGCAAGAGCTTCTGCTCCGCACGTAATGTTGCATCTGCATGTCTCTGCATAGGCCTCAACGCAAACTTTCGAAGACTATCTCTGCATTACTACTGTATCAGAAATGGCAGAATTTTGTTCTACAATAAGTGCTTTTTTTTTTTTACCCTATTTGAGAGGGTTAGGTGCTCTGTTATTGTCTTTCAGAGACAAAACTAATAAGGAGGTATGAAGAGGGGAATTTCAATTTGGAGTGCGACATTCTGTGGAGATCTATAAAGCAGGGGGAATCGGAAGAAAAAGACAGCTGACCTTTTTGAAACAAAGAAGACTCTGGAGTCCACAAAGAGATCCCATAGGATTCCTCGGTAATAAGGCATCTCATTGCTAGGCCCTGTTGGAACACTGCATTCTCACTGTAAAATGACCGCTTCAAATGGGGGAGGGGATGTAATACGAAAACTATCCACTGGAGCCCCAAAAGGCAATTTAAATTATAAATGGGGTAAATCAAGACAGAGGTCAAAAGCAAAGACGGTCCTTTAAAAGGCACTACTTTCTCTCAAAATTATCAATTTCATTTTTCATTTGCTTCATCACATATGCACTATGAATACAACCACATTTTGATAGGTAAATTCATGAGCATAAAATGTCAATATGCCTCCCTCAACTAAAATCCAATAAACAGAAGTCTAAGTTAACAAATAAAGACATTATTTACTCTGTGAATTCTTTACTTTGTAAAATAGTTACTCTATGTGTGAAAGTATAAAGAATGTACTCCCCCTTCGGGGAAGCACAGTCGTGCCTTTCCCTTCCCCCTCTTCTCCCCTCTCAGTCGTGCATGTCCTAAACTCTAAAGGACCCCAGGAGTCTTGCAGCCAGGGGAGCAGTGGGCGGAGCAGCTTGTCCCAGGCTAACCCCCTGAACCTCTCTCCAAGGCCCCTTTTCTCTTACTTCTCAGCGAGCTGACAGCAGCCCCACCTAGGCTCTCCTCTGCTACTTCTTCCATCCTAAGCCCTTGTTTCACTGTCCCCAGCTTTAATAAATGTACTCTCTGAAAAAAAAGTATAAAGACCTTCTGGGAATATTTTTATTCATCTATATACCCTTTGAGTTAATCTATTTACTGTAATAGATGACCCTTAGAGATTATCAACTAAGAGTCCCTTTTATCTCATTCTTTCAAGGACCCATATCTCAAAATCTAAGTCCCCAAAAATGTATTAGCGTTTAGTCTTAATAGAGAAAGCAGATTGGCTACAAGGTTACAGAGGACATTCTCTTTAAAGGACCACTAATAATATGGACAAATAAAATCCACATACTTAATTTTTGTGAAGAAATTACTATATTCTATTGTGTTTTGATTTTTAAAAAATCCTGAGTGCAGGGACCTTATCTTGACTGTATCTTTGGATTTCCAATGCCTAACACAGTCCCTGGTACACAGTAAAAGCTGAAGGGAGTGGTTGTAAAACTGATGGGTCAAGTCTCACTCCCTCTCTGAACTCTGCCAGACATGAGATCATCAGGACACTCTGTGCTGTGGATGACCACTGACAGTGCCTGAAACAGGCAGCAGGGGAGCAGAACCAGGCATAAAAAGAAGCAGCAAAAAACCTCAGTGGTTGGGGAGGGGAGGAGGAGGCGGAGGTGGAGGTGATGATAACTACAGAGAAAATAATACCTTACATTTGTATTTTTATTGATTTCAAAGTACTTTTACAAGATTCTTTTTCAGTTGCTCTTTATTATTCTTCTGTGAAGTATGAGATTTAACATGTAAAACCATAATTCATTGGGAAAAGAAGAAAATTTTACTGTAAGATATTAAGTGCTGCTTAAAGAGAAAAATCACAAGTTTAACTTTTTACACAAGTGGAGTGAGGGTTATACTTATACAGTCAGATAAACCTTTAGGTGAATATTCAGGAATTGATAACTTTCCAATAAATATTTACAACTTATGAAATACTATATATAAGCAATTATAACCACTAGGTAGTTTTAGATGTGATGTATGTACTCCTGCTCCCCAAATTATTTTTAAAAGGCATAGCAACATATCAAACTATTATAGCTGTGGCCAGTGTTGCTCAGTTGGTTAGAGTGTCCTCCTATAAACCAAAAGGTTGTAGGGCACATGCCTAGGTTGCAGGTTCAGTCCCTGGTCAGGATCCAAACACAGAAAAGAGGTAACTGATCCATGTTTCTCTCTCACATTGATGTTTCTCTCCTTCTCTCTTTTCCTCCCTTCCCCTCTCTCTCTAAAACCAATAAGCATGCCTTCCAAGTGAGGATTTAAAAACAAAACAAAAAAAACTACTATATAACCATCACAGTGAAAATTGCCCCAAATGTCAACAAGAAATGAATTTCTTCAGTTGAATTGTTTCACTTAATCTCTGGCACATAATTTACCTTTAAAGTTCTCACGACCGCATTTGATCCTGCTTCTCTGGCACACTCTTCCAAGCATCCATTATTGCAATCCTTAAAGAGGAATGAAATCCATTAATTAAGTAAAAGCAGGGGGGTACCAGGGGCCTGGGGTGATCAATATCACTCACCATTACAATTGTGCTCTGCTGCAGTACCCAAGCAAACAGGAAAAGGAGGCTGGAACACCCAGGCACAGCCCCACAGCAAAAGGTCCTGAGAGTGACGTCCTTCACTTCCCACCCTGCCCCAGGTCGTGACTGTTTCTGTCTTCCACCGCTGGCTTGTGCAGACCGCTTAAAATCCAGGTTAGCCCTACAGAGCCACGGTTTGCTAGCAAAGAACAAGAAGGCAATTGTCTCCCTTATATCTGAGCAAATAGTCTAGTCCAGGGTTTTAAGCCATTTATAGAAAAATCTCCAGGGTGCGCTCAGCCTCGTGGTCTTGTCAATCTCTGGCGTACAATAGTGAGCCTGGAAAAGGGATGGGCAGGAGAGTGAATCATGTTCTCCCTGGGCAGGGTCCTCCGATGCAGGCGTGTGGACACCAAACACCAGAGGCTAAAGACAAAACTTCACGGAACTGGGGGTAATTTAAAAGATACTTAAGGACGCAATGGAAGAATGGCAAATTGGAGAAAGATGCAGACCTTAAAAAATTTTTTCATACAGCCTAATTTGCTAAGTAACTGCAGGAGAGAGGGAAGAAAGGGATCCAAGGAGGAAGAAGGCTGCGGGCAAAATATTTTGGGGTGGCAAAGGCACGTAGGATGTGGCTCAGTTCTGGCAGCCCAGAAATCCGCTCCCGCCTCCTTTCCCAAAGCGGTTTCCATGGCGACTCTCACGTCCAGGGTGGGGGTGCTCTCAGCGCTTTGGGCACATCTCCGTGGGGCTTTAGACTTGGCTGGCGGGGGCCTATCTGAGGTGGAGTTCGCAGGCTAGGACCCTAGATTTCGGGCAAGGCTGTGGTAAGAGGAGATATCTCAGTGGAGGCAGAACGGCAGTGCAAGGCGAAGCAGAAATGTTGCAGGCAAGGGCGGCGATGAGCCCGGCCAGGCCTGCGTGCTTACGAGACCTGGACTCTAATCCATCCCCCTTCCTCAAACGCCCGGACTCGAGGTACCTGGCGGGCGAGGACCGCGGCGGCACGGGGCAGGCTGGCCATGGAGAGGCTCCGGGAGCTCCGGACTGCAGAGAACAGCTGCGGAGGCACGCAGAGCGCGGCTGGATGCGAAAGCGAGCAGCACCGACCGCGTGGAGGCGGCGGCCACCGCCCCTGCCCCAACGCAAAGGCGAGATACAGGAAGCCGCGCATCCTCTCACGCAGCTCCTCCACCCCCCTGGTCCCTCTTGAGTTGGAAAACCAAAGCCCTAGTCCCTGCCACCGAATGTCTCGGGCTGGGGCACAAGAGTGTGTGCCACCAGGGACCACCTTTCTGAGTGCAGGCACTTCGCTAGCATCCTTACTTACTAACAACCTCTGGGGGAGCAGCCCGGAAACGCCCCTCGGCCAAAACGAAGGCCACGTCCTGGGAAAATATATTTACGTAGGGCATATTTTCCGTTGACAAACCAACAAAAGGCAGTACCCCATTCTGATACCCTCCCCTCACCCCCCCGCCCCCGGAGAGATGCAGCCTGGCTTGGGCCGTTGTGGTTGTGCGTAGGGTTTTGTCTGCCACCTGCGGCCATGTGCAAACTAAGTCGCATTGTAACTCGGTGTAGCAGGGCCACCAGGCTCACATTCCCTAAGAGATATTTCTACCCACAGACCTTGATGCCACTTAGATCCACCTCTTCATCATCTTCAGACAAAATAGATCATCAATGACTCCCAATGAAACGGTTTTGACTGTCTTCTGATACAGGCTTGGAATAGCAATATTTAGAAACTGGCTAGAAAGGGGACTTTTGAAATGCTACTGGAATAAAAAGAGAAAAGAAGAATTGTAATACCTGTTGAAAGGACAAAGCCAGCCCCATTTGCTATTGTGGCACCATTGCTGAGCAGTCTGTGACCTTGTTAAGCATGACTGCCATGTTACTCTTCTGAGCTTGTCCCCAGCACTGGAAATCACTGGAACAAAAACAGAACCTCGTCCTTCAGCCACAGGCAGAAGATAACATTGGAACAAAAACTGCAGCATCAACACCCCACACAATGGCTAGGCCCCCACCAATTTTAATCCAATTATAACACAAAGAAAGCTCCCAACCCCCACCTGTCAGGGCTGGTGCATCTCTCCACACCATACCCCTCTTCCTTCTCAGAGAGTGAATAAACTTTATTCGCTACACTTTCTTCACTTTGTGAATTCCTTCACAGTCAGTACCACCGATCACCTTAACTTTTTGGTGGCCCGTAAGGGGACATTCACTATTTCTCCCTCTCCTCCAGCCTCCTGAGACTTGGGACTAGAGGAGTAGTGGGCAGTGGAAGCTGGACCTGGGCTGACCCCCTAGCCCTGTCTCTGTGAGGTTTGGAGAGAGGATTCTAATCCTTCTCTATCTCTCCAGACTCTGCAGACAGCCTCCTCCTCCTCGCCCATCTTAATGGCCAGCGATTGGTAGGTATCTCTGAATCTCAGGATGAAAACTCCTATTGAAGGTGATAGCTTATACCCTTGTCACTTCGTAAACCCCAGTACTGAGTCTATCACTTTTGCAGGGTTTCAGCTGGGAGGGATGCCTCCAACTGTCTCCCTGCTGGTTTGGTCTGCTCTCAGGGCCCAGGGGCGCCTGGTTCTGAGGCAGAATCTGTGTTCAGTCTGCCCTCAGGTTCAAGAATGCTCAGCTCTGGCCACAGACCCCTGGGTCTTTTGAGTTGGGGATGCCCTTCTCAAACCTCCCCACACCTCCAGTTGTTCTCATCCCTAAGATATCCTTCCCTTTTCTTTTTTGTAGTTCTCACCATGGGCAATATTCAAATACCCCACCCAAGGAATCCCCATTGGGTTGTGTACGTAAGAACTTGAAGGCTTCCGATCTCAAACCCTAGCACTTGATTTTCTATTGCAACACAGCCTGGCCTCAATACAAACTGCCTGACCAGGAAGTCTGGCCCATGAATGAATCTCTTAACTACAATATTATCCTCCGACTTGACTTGTACTGTCGCTGCTCTGAGAAATGGTCCGAGGTTCCTTACATTCAGGCCTTTTTCAAACTCTCACCATCCTGACCTCCGCACTTCCTGCCACATGTTCTTAATACACCTACTTCCCTTCCTCCTCCATCTCTCCCTCTCTGCACCTCCTCCTCCATATCCCTTGTCCCGTGACTCTTCTTCACCCTTTCCATCTGCTCTCCCTACTCCTCAGACCTCTCTCCCTGCCCCCTCTTCTGATTGGGTTTCTCCTGGCCATCCCAGTTCAAGCCATCTCTTTCAGAAATCTCCTAAGCCTGTGACCCAGTTCCCTCTCCATGAGGTTGCTGGATTGGAGGGCATTATACCTTTTCAACGTCAGACCTCTCCCAAATTGAGGTCAGACTTGGCAGTTTTTTGGCAAACCCAGATAAGTTTACAAAGCAGTTTGAGTATCTCACTCTGTCCTATGACCTTTTCTGGAGAGACATTCATATTATCTTTTCTATACATACCAGTTTGGGAGGAGAGGCTGTATTTGGCCCAAGAGATGGGAGTATGGGGACAACCTAAATCGGAAGCAGCCTAATACTTATGCCCCTGGCTCCACGGCCATCCCTGACCAGGATGCCATTTGGAACGACCAAACTAAATCCCCTGACCACAGTAAACGGGATCACATGCTCTCCTGCCTCACAGACGGGATGAGGCGGCCACTGCTGAGCTTGTTAACTACACAATGTCATAGGCCTGCTAGGCAAATGGAGCCACAATAGCAATGGCTTTGTCCACTGGGGCTGGCTTTGTCCTTTCACCTATTGTCTCCCCTGATGTGTCTTCCTGGGGATTGAGGGCAATGCCAGCCTAAATTATGAGCCTTCAAAAAGGCTTTTAAATAAGAAGTGGTAAATTAGGCTGACTTGAACTGGGGAAAGGAGGAGGGCAGTTTATTCTGGGTAAAAGCAGTTAAATCTGGTCTGCTTTTAGAATTGAGTTTATACCATCCAAAAGATAATATAGCTATAATTTTATCAGAAAACAATCTTCCCTTCCTCCTCCCCCAACCCTCCTTCATACAATGAAGAGAAAAGTCTCTTTTACTGGGGTGGAGTCCCAAGCTACAAAGATCGTACAGCCAGGCAGGTCTCATCAAGGAGTGTCCCCAGAAACCTAGTCTCTGTTTTTTAAAAATCCTCACCCACAGGACAAGATTAATGATTTTAGAGAGGGAGGTAAGAAGGGAGGGAAAGAATGAGTAAGAGAGAAACATCTATTGGTTGCCTCTCAAAGGCTAATGCCCCAGACCTGGGAATGGAACGGGTAACCTACTGTATTTTTTTAACTATAAGACGTACTCCCCCTCTCCTTCCCAATTTGGGATGAATAATGGTTGTTAATGCTGCTGTTGAGTTCTGTTTACATTGGTGAAATATTATGCTATTAAATATTTTCCCACATTTTTTTGCTTCAAAAATTTTTTCCCTATTTTCCTCTTCTAAAACCTAGGTGCGTCTTATGCTCTGAAAAATACAGGTAAGTATGCCCTGGCCTGGAACGGAACCCGCAGCCTCTTGGTGCATGGGACGACATTCAACCAACTGAGCCACCTGGCCAGGGCTGGGGTCTGTTTCTAAAGAAATTTAAAATCAAATTTTAAAATTAAAAAATAAAGACTTAGTAAACTAAGGCCAGGTTAAAAGCCTGGCCAGGTAGCTCAGCCAGTTAAAGCATCATCCCAATACGCTAAGGTTGCAGGTTGGATGCCCGGTCAGGACACATAGAAGAATCAACCAATGGATGCATAGATAACTGGAAGAACAAAACTGATGTTTCTCTCTCTCTCTCCTTCTCAATAACAAATAAATAAAGACTGAGTAAACTCTAGAGCTTCCAGTTTGAGACTCCTGCCCAAAGCTTAAGAATAAGAAACCCTTCATTGAAGAATTATAAACAACTTTTTTTGCATTCAGGATGTTAATGTAAATGTCCACACCAGGCATTATTTAGAGCCTGTAATTGTTTTAAAGGTAGCAGCCACAACTACACAACTTCAGTTTTCTTGCTATTTTAAAGGTTACCTGTAGATCCGCCCTTTTCAGTGAAGAAAGCCTATATAATACAAGAATGGTGCTACGGAAGAGTGACCGCAGTGCTGCCACTGCCTTTCAGAGCCCAACTCTGTGCAAGTGCCATCTCTGTTAACTGCTCCTGCTTCCTCCCCCTTCAAGGGACTCTAGTTTGACTTTCGTCCAATTATTCTGTCTAAACACCTTTAGGTTCCTAATAGCCTTCATTTTGCTCAACCCAGTGGTTTTGCTTCCTGTGCATTTTCAGGACTGCATCTATATGCTGATGACTTAAGTATACACTTTTTCATTCTATCTTTCCTGAGCAGTAACTAATCAACAGTGTAAAAAAATCTATCTAAAATATTTTCATGTGTATTGCATTTGTGACTATGCTGGGCTAGGTGCTGGGGTGCAGTGGGAGCCTATGTCCACCCCATCATCATAAACTGCCTCCGCCCCAGGAAAAAAAATGCAGCTTAAGTTAAAAAGTGTTAACTAATCTCACAGAGGTAAAATTGCAAATGTAACAAGTACCACCTATGCTTTAAGAGCCTGTAATAAGAGAATGTAACAGACTTAGAAAGGTCTCAAAAGGCTGTCCAGCAAGGGATTTTTTTAATTGAATGTATTGGGTTGACACTGATTAATATAATTATAAGGGTTTGTGGTGCAAGATTCTGTAACACATCACCTATACACTGTATTGTGTGTTCACCACCCCAAGGCAAGTCTCTGTCCATTGCCATTAATTCCCCCTATACCCTCCTACACCTTCCTCCAGCCCCCACCTCCCCCTCCTGGCAGGCAATCACCACACTGCTGTCTATGTCCATGAGCTTTTTCTCTCTTTTTTTCTTTTTTGCTCCCTCCCTCCCCATTTCACAGCTGTCATACCGCTCTTCCAGCAAAAGATTCTTAGGCATCTGGAGGATTAAAAAAATTATTGTAAGAAGAAAGGGTGAAGAACATCCAGAATGAAAATGAGCTCCAGGCCAGGACATCTCTGAGAAGGGAAGGAACCTGGTGATTGCAAGGGTCCGAAAGAGAGCCAGGCCTGGGGCAGAGACAAGCAAAGGGTGCTCGGTACAGGGTGAGACTGGGAGAGCAGGCATAGGGGCGAACATGTAGTGTCTTAACAGAGAGAGTTAGAGGATAAGGTTCCCCCACAAAAAGTTAACAGCATGACTGTCCCCTCAGGAGTCTCCAAACACTGTAAACAAAAGTAGGCCCAGCTGCCTGCCACTACAAAACTCAATACTTGAGAGGCAGGTGCTAATCTAAAGGAAAGTGGTTTATTTTCAGGTGCAGGCAACCCGGAGGATGGGGGACTCATGTCTCAAAACCCATCCCCTGGGAAGATGGGGCCTCATATCTCAAAGCCCATCTCCACCTCTTAGTAGAGACAGATTTTTTATAGGAAGGTAAAGGGAAAACAGAACAAAGAGGTCAAGGGAGGGGGGTGAGAAGTTCTCTCTCTGCAGACAAACACAGTCCATTCCGACAAGGCGAGTGACCTTCCGGTGTGCATCATCCTGATATAGTCAGTCTGGTTTCATGTCATCCTGGCTTCACCTTATCCAGACTCCATGGATGAAGGTCAGCAAATCTCTCAGAGCTGGGTTGCTTGGACAGGCAAATCTCTCAGAGCTGGACAGAATCTATGTCTTTTTAAACTAGTTCCTAGGATTCTTATACAAACGTGCTCTTCAGTTATAAGCTATGTATTAGTCAGAGTCAGCATTTACAGAAACAATGTCAAAAGAATGGTGGGGTAGGTTACAATTCCCCACCAGTATATTTCCCACTGTTCCACAGCCACTTCTCTCCCTCCCAGCCGCCCCTCTCCCCTGGGGATGGTCTCCCAGGCAGGCCCCCTGCCACACTCCCTTCTTCCCCCACCTGATATATCCTTCATGCTGTAACCAGAGTATTCACTTAAAGAAACTTTTTCTAAACCAGTCTCTCCCCACCTCAAAACCAGAATAGTATCTGCTGGTGTTGGGAACTGCCCTGCCTGGTTTCAGAAGCTGTAATCCCCCCATGGCGAAGGCTGAGTGAGTGACCTTCGGACCAGAAGCCACTAAAGATACAAAGCTTATCTCCCCGGCAGGAGCGCCGCTTCTGCTCCTTTTTCTTCACCCTGCCTGGCCCCCAATGCTTGATCGGTTAGTCAATGATGGGTAAGATTCCCCAAGGGGGAAACGACCTAAGACA
>CM052539.1:30175623-30240940 GCA_028533065.1 Trachops cirrhosus
CAGGATATGCTTCACACAGATGAGGAAGTAAACTGAGAAAGAGGAAGCCACAAGACTCCAAAATCTGGAGACCTAACAAAGAGAGAGGATGATGGGTGGCAAGAAGTCTTAGAAAGACTTCTTTGCAGCTGGTCTGGAGAGAAACCAGAACAGATTGGAGCAAAAACAAGGAAGGTAGCAGAAAAAATACAGAATACAGAAAGACAAAAAAGATAAGTGGGCACATTTGAACCATGCGAAATTATGTTGCGAGGCTACCTACCAGATATTTGAGAGGCATTCACAATAAATACACAGCAAAGTAAGCAAATAGAAGAAAATAATGCAATAATTAAGATGAGCAAAATGTTGTGTAAGAAAAAAACATAAACATTGTGTATTACGTGGCTCAGCAGTGGCTTCTAAAAACGTAGTTCCCTCCTCCCTGCGCCGAGCTTCCCAGGGACATTCCACTGCACTTGGAATGAAATCACATGTCCCAACTCCTGTGAGTTTCCCCTTTACTCACTAAAGCCCTGGAAGTCTCAGTTGCTGCTTCCTACAAATGGGACACTACCTGTGAGGTTCTTTTTGTTTTGGTTTGGGGTTTTTTGGTGGTAGTCGGGTCTTAAGTTTACCTTCCCCGTGAAGCTTTCCCTAACCAGCCAATATGAATTAGTACTGGCTTTCCCTCAACTCTGCCACTATATTTTATTTTATATCATTTTATTTTCTTCTTGTTGCATTGTTAACTGAAATATTTTGTTACTACAGTCTTGCCTCATTTAACCATGAGGATACATTCTGAGAAATGCAGAGAGGTGATCTTGTTGTTCTGTGAACCTCACCAAGTGCACTTAACACAAACCTAGATGGTATAGCCCACTACAGTCCTGACTTCCCTCTACCCTTCTCAGTTCTTGGCTGACACATCCTGCAGTCCGTCATGACCAAAACATCATTATGCAGCACATGGCTCACTGAATATAAAAGTAAATTGTAACAATACTAATTAATAATGATGTAGTACTTTTCTTTACATTTGTTATTTTATTTAATCCTCACAGCATTCCTATGAGGTAAGTATTATTATTACCAACAATTTATAAATAAGGAAACCGAGGCATGTTAAATAACTTGCCGGAGGTTACTTGAGAGCAAAGCTGGGATTCACAACCTGCAGTCTGGCCTCAGTTTGTTCTAACAACCACCATGTGTCACAGCCTTTCCCTGCAAGTGACACGAGAACAGAGACTTTACCCCCTCTTCATTCTCGTAGCCTCAATGTCTTCAGCAGTCACTGCAGTTTACACAGTGAGTACTCCACAAGTATTGGCTCAGTAAATGCATTGCAGTAATCTGAGGTAATTATCCTGAGGGATATGAAAAGGAATAAATATTTGTTCTCCTTTGCTATTAGATGTACCACTTAACACATCTCAGATTTGTCTCCATTTCTGCACCAGCTGCTCTGGTTCCTCTGGTTATACAATCTCTTGACCAAGATATTTCTGTCTTTTATAGGCTTCAGGTCATCTTGCTGAATTAGCACTTGTCCACTGCCCAGTGGCTGGAGGATATGATGGTCTATCCCAAAGGTAAAATGATTGTAATGCTGATTTTTCCATGGGCCAAATGGATCTAATGAGTTTCTTAAAGAACATCCAGAAGACTCATTGATGGAGTGGTGTTGGAAAGAGCAGAAAGCTACAGACCACTCCGCGTTGAGTCTTTAGTCCAGGGGGAAATCCAGAGTGAACACATGCAGAAAAAGATGACCTGTTCCCAAGGACAGGAAGACAGCACATTCCAGAGGGGGTTTAGATGGTCAGAGAACTCTACAAGAGTGACGCCATATGTTTCTGTTTATAGATTCCACACCATTACCAACCTACTAGTCCAAGCACCATCATCTTCCTTGCATCCCAGAACAGCCTCCTACCTCAAACCATACGCAGCTTGCCCTTTCACACCAGATCATGCTTTTCAATGATGAGTTCCCTAATTTCAGCATCTTTTATAGAGATTCCAAATCATCTAATCCTGGTTCCTTTTCTTCTTAACAGTTCCTTCCTCAATTTATCTATTTTCTCTTGCATTTTACCATAACTAGCAAACAGAAACCAGGACGTACCTTCAATATTTTGCTTGGACAACTCAGCTAAATATCTGTTTTCACCACTTACAAGTTCTGCCATCCACATACCTGTAATGCACGGTTCCACTGAGCTTTCTTCTGCTGTGTAACGAGGATCCCCTTTCCTCTGGTTTCCATAAGCATGTTCCTCAGTTCCTTTTGTGCCCTTATCAGCAGCACTCTTAGCATCCATATTCTACTAACACTATGTGACTCTTCCGATACTCTGTAATAAGAGTCTATGTGGTTATTCTACTGTGTTCCTCACTTCTTCTGAATCCTCAATAGCAGCATCTTTAATTTCCATATTTTTAGCAACATTGTTTAAGGCAATCTAGGCTTTACCTATCAAGCTCCTTAAAATTTTTCTATCCTCTGCCCAGTGTCCAGTTCAAAGCCACTTCCACTTTTTGAGGTATTTGTTACAGCAGCATTCTACTTCCAGGTACCAAAATCTTATATGAGCTTCCTATGGTTGCTATAACAAATTACTGCAAACTCCATGGCTCAAAGGAACAGAAATGTATCACTTTATAGTGTTGGAGGTCAGAAGTTCTATGTCAAGGTGTCAGCAGGGTTGCATTCCTTCCGGAGGCTCTAGAGTGAGAATCTTTTTCCTTGTCTTTTCCAGGTTCTAGGTACAACCTGCATTCCCTGGCTCGTGGCCCTTTCTTTTATCTTCAAAGCAAACAGTATAGTAGCTTTAAATCTCTCAATTTCTCTCTCCTCTGCCTCCACTATCACACATTTTCTTCCCTGTGATCATTCTGCCTCTCTCCTGTATTGACCCTTGTGATTACATTGGGCCCACCCAGATAATGGAGGATAATCTCCCAATCCCAGAGCCACAACTTAATCACATCTGCAAAATCCCTTTTACAATAACAATTTTCAGGGATTAGGATGTGGACATCTTTAGGGTGGAAGGAGGACAATATTTAGACTACAACACTCACCAACCGCCTACTATGAGCCAGGAATTAAACTCTATGTGGTTGCACGGTGGTAAAAAAGGAGATGTTTCCTGCCCTCAAGAAACACACAATCTAATGGAAGAGTCAGACCTCAATCCCAAAACTGCACAGATAATCACACAAATAAGTCATTGTGCAATTAGTGCTCTGAAGCACTGGGGGTCATGGGGTCATGAGAGTCTCTCTGAGGCAGCAGTGTTAAATCTGAGGTTGACGGGGTGATAAGGAGCTGGCTAGGGGAGGAAAAGAAAGAAGACCTTCTGGGCAGAGGTATCAGCGAGTGCAAAGACCCTGAAGCAAAAGTTGGGGATGAGCAGAGGTGGAGATAGCACCAACCCTTGCTATCCCTCTGCAAAGGTGGGAGGGACCAGATCTCTTCGAAACTTTAGAGCATGGTAGGGACTTCAGGTTTTATTGAAAGCATAACAGAAAAGGGTTGAGTTTTGGTAAGCAGATGGTGTGATCGCTCTGCTCTCTGGAGAGATTCAGAGTGCGGGTCAGGGTGAGCGAAAGTGGAAATGCATATAGCTAGTGAAGTGAAGATAGTGGCTTGAACTGGGCACGTGGCAACTAAAATGGGAGAATTGTACAGATGTAAGATAGATCTTGGACCAAAAATTACCCACAGGACTTAGTGTAATGTAGTATGATTCAAAAGTGTGAGATATGACCATCGGTATGGGTGGCATATGAGGAGTATAGCAAGTTAATGGAGATGAGAAGTTAAAGGGACTGAGATGCCAGAAGGAGAATGTGACATCCATGCACCTGGAAAGAATGTGGGAAAACAGAACTTGGAATGGAAGGGGGACTCAGAAGCCAAGTGCTAAAATCTTCAGTAATAACGGGGGCAGAGTGACCGGGCTGTCTGTCAATGATAGTTACCAGGAAGAGAGGGGTAGTAGAGACTGATGTAGGAATGGCAGAGAGGGGTTTTCAGGAAGAGTTTGATCTGGAAACAGCACTGGGCAGGGTGGAGGAGGCCAGCCCCTCTTCAACTCTGAGAGAGGAGAATGGAGAATATGAGCAACCTCCTCTCAACAGGATGGTAGGGAAATGACCTCACCTGAGGACAGAAGGAGCAGGAAACATCTAGGGAAGGTGAAGAGGGGTGCCCTAACACTGAGCTGCAAAAGGTAGAGTGGATAATTTGGGTGGGAGGGTCTAGTGAGGGTTGAGCCAAGAGAGAAAATGCAAATCATAAAAGAGAGAGCAGAGGTGATTAAGGCATTGTTAAAAAAAAAAGTGTGAAATGCTGAATTTAACTGTTTGCTGGTTGCCAATGTTACGAGTCTATTCCCTGGAGGATGTCGGGTACTCCGACCTCTCTGTTTTCCCCAGTGGTCTGGAAGGCAGGCCAGGCATGCTCTTCCTCATGGTCTTCTATGGCAAGGGAATGAGACTGAATCTAGGCCCAGCAGTCTGGGGCTGGGTGAGAGTGGACCATGCTTGTGTCTGAAATGCTCTTACTTCCTTGTTCATCTGGACTTCTGCCACAGTTCTGCTCAAACATCACCTCTGCTAGAAAGCCTTTCCTGATTTCTCTAACTTTGTATGCACTTTATGCAAAATTTTATTTATAGCACCTGATTACTTTGTTGGATTTTTATATATTTCTCTCCCTGAATAATTTCTCAAGAGTAAGAATAATGCTTGAATTATTTTCATTTGATAGTCTTGTAAGAGCTACATAATTAAATGAAACTCGAACCAATCATTGTCTGCTTGTCAGTATTGTAATATATAATAAATGTTAGGCTTGAAGAACGGTTTGCATACTCTTCATATAATAGTTACTCTAAAGTTTGGTTTTCACATTATGTTAACCTGCTTTTCAATAGATCTCTTCAGTTAATTAACAATTAAATACACAGTACCAAAATTCTGCCAAGATACAGATCCTTGGTCTTAACTGCTGAATTACCCAGTATTTCAGATTTTCTTGAAAGGCAAGTTAATTTCAATATTAGCAATATTAGGCATTTCCATTTCCTTTTTAATTTCAGCTTTGAATACAATAAATTCAATGTTAAAAATAAAAAAAATGTATAGAGTGAAAACATTCATGGAGCTTTTATATTATCTGTAGAAAGCTTACTCATTCTTTCTTCCATCAATTGTGTTTTTACCTCAATCTCTTTTTTTTTTTTCAGAGAGAGAGAAAGGGAAAGGGAGAGAGAAAGAGAGGGAAACATCGATGTGAGAGAAACATCCATCCATTGCCTCTCATACGCCCCCTACAGGGGACTGAACCTGCCACGTAGGCATGTGCTCTGACCGGGAAACAAACCTGCGACCTTTCCCTTCAGAGAAGATGCCCAATCAACTGAGCCACTCTGGCCAGGGCTTCCTCATTCTTTTTTACACCTTAAGTAGGTGAGTGATTTCTAATCTTTTGTTTCTTCAGCAATTCTGTAATACTGTTGTTCATAAGTCATTTCACACATGTATAAGTCAATACAAGGCACTTCTAATTAAGCTAAGTATTAGCAATGCTGTTAAGCCATTAAATCTATTTCAAACTATGTAGTTAAGTTCATGTGGTTGCAAATGACCCCTCATTTCCAGCTTCAAAGTGTTGACCTTTAAGATCAAATGACAGAATGATGGGCTACTATAAACAATGTTCTAAGAACACTGGTCAAGAGGAGTCAGGATGCCTGGCAGAACAACAGACACAGCGTTAAAGTAAGAGGAACGCAGGAAACTATTAAAAGAGCATAAACCTAATTAACACCCTATATCTACATATTTACTGAATTACTGACATTACTAATAGAATATCTATTCCAATGTTACTGGGGAAAAAAAGCCAATTTAATAAATAAGTAATGAAAACATATGATAATTACAAGGAAGAATGAAGTAGCACACACTGATGGTATGAATAGTGGAGAGGGGTTTTATAGGAGGACTTGTATGATATGTGTTATATTATATTTTAAAAAATAAACAAAGACTTGTGGGAAACTATCAGCATAGCCAAACATAAATTGTTGGTAATTTGTATAACCAAAAGAAAAGGGAAGTAGGTTAATTATCAAGAAATTTTTAAATAGTGAACATAGTAGGTAGAATTTTCCACAGAAGATTTGGAGAGTCTTGGTTCTTAAGGAATAGAATTCAAAGCCAGAAAAATAAACTCAAAAGAACAATCCTTCTTTTGCATAAGTAAATGCCTAAAATGACCTAATAGATTTTTTCTTTCAAAATTCCAGTATTCAATGAACACTGCTTCTAAGTGCCTCTTTTGTTGGATTTGTTTGTCAGTGTACGCATTCATCAGTTTGCTTAAAAACGGCATTGTTTTCAACAAAATAAAACCATGTTAAACAGTATTGGAATTGGTTAACATTCCCAGACACATGACTTCGTTCTCTATTTTAAGTTTGTTCCCTGGGATGTGACACGGTCCATTTCCCCTTGCATACTGCCTGAATCTGAAAACAATGATTTAGCAGATTGGCATTACTGGGTTTGTTTCTTATCATTTTCATGGTGTTCGGCTCGTATTGCTATGTTACATCTTTTGGTATGAACGTTCCCAGAAATATTTACAATGTATGTTTACAGTCTATATAGAGTTTCACTACTGATGTTAAAATGAGTTTGACAACAAGCATCGTAACATGTAAATATTTGTTGTTCATAAGTCTCTATCTTTTGGGAGTCAATATGACTCCAAACAAACCCAGATATGAAAAAATGCATCTGCTATTCTAAAACAAATATAAAACAATCAATTAACTTCCCAGACAAAAAGAAGCTGAAGGAGTTCATCACCGCCAAACCAGTATTACAAAAAATATTACCCTGTTTGGTGTGGTTCACTGGATTGAGTAATGGCCTGGGAACCAAAGGGTCACCGGTTCAATTTCCAGTCAGGGCACATGCCTGGGATGCAGGCAAGGTCCCTGGTAGGGGGTGCACGAGAGGCAATCACACACTGATGTTTCTCTCCCTTTCTTTCTCCTTCCCTTCCCCTCTCTAAAAATAAATAAATACATAAAATCTTTTTAAAAAAATATTAAAGGGACTTCTTTAAGAAAAAGAAGAAAATCAAAGATATGAATAAGAAAATACCACAAAGGAAAAATTTCTCACTGAAAAAGGCAAACATAAAGTAAAAGCAGTGGTCAACCAACACTAAAGCTAGTAGAAAGGTAAAAAGGCAAAAGTTGTAATTATGTATAATTACAATAGCAAATTAAAAGATACACACACACAAAGTAAAAAAATAATGACAAAAACATAAATGAGGAAGGGGTGAGTAAAAATGGCAGTGCTTTTAGAATTTGTTTGGATTTAAGCAACCATCAACTTAAAATAGACTGTTATAAACATAGGTTGGTATATATGAAGTACATGGTAACCATAAACCAAAAATGCACAAGAGACATACCAGAAATAAAGAAAAAGGAATTCAAACACAGTATTATGAAAAGCCATCAAGATACAAGAGAAGAGAGCAAGAGAATAAGAAAGAAACAGAACTACAAAAAAGAATCAGGAAACTATTAATAAAAAGGCAATATCTATGAATACATACCTATCAATAATTGCTTTAAATAAAAATGGATTAAATGCTCCAATCAAAAGATGAAGAGATAGAGAAGCTGCACACATATATAATACAATGGAATATTACTCAGCCATAAAAAGAATGAAATCTTAACATTTGCAACAGCATGGATGGACCTAAGGGTATTATGCTGAGTGAAATAAGTCAGACAGAGAAAGGTAAATATTGAATGACTTTGCTAATATGTGGAATCTAAAAAACAAAATAAATGAATAAAAAAAAAACAGAAACAAACTCATAGATACAGAGAACAAACTGACAGTTGCCAGAGCAGAGGGGGATGGAGTGACTGGGTGAAAAAGGGAAGGGATTGAGAAGGACAAATTGATAGTCACAAAACAGTCACTGGGCTGTAAAGTACAGCATAGGGAATATAGTCAATAATATTGTAATGACTACATATGGTGCCAGGTGAGTGCAGGAAATATCAGTTAAATATACGTCTGAGCACTATATTGTACACTTGAAACTAATATAATATTCTATGTCAACTGTAATTGATAAATAAAAACTTAAATGAAAAAAAATGTAGCTCAATTAATATTGCAAAGCACCATTGAAGGTGCAAGGTTCATGCCAGAGAGGAAAGGCAAATGCAGGGAGATTGAAAGAGATGATCAATATTTTATTTTTTGACTTCAAAAGTTTACCCTTCTCTTACCTTCCTACCTTCCACCCATATTCATTCTACTGTACAATACAATTACTGTTTTAAAAAGGTAAAATGCCTGGGTAATGAGCAAGCTTCATGGTGAATGGCATGATGGAGAGTGCAGATGGAGGGGGGAAAGTGGGGAGGAAGGAGTCAGAAATGACTCTATGGAAATGTGAGAGCTCATTTTAAGGAATAGCAAACCCTCCATTATGACTACAAGGAATGTATCCGCACAGAAGAATTATGGGAGAATGGATTAGAAAAATACCTCAAGTACTAAACTAAATTCAGTAGACACTAGGAGCATTTAGAGTCATATAATTAAATGATCAAATTAGTACCAAGGAAAATAATGACAGCGTGAGTCGGTACGCTGCAGGGGGCATGAGAGAACTTACAGACACAGAGAAAGTAGAATCCACAGGATACAATATCTAACTGAATGTGGGGGCGAGAGGTTAGGAAAGAAATACAAGATGGCTGGACTTGGGTCAAATATCCACCTTTGATACAATCAGCTGTGGCCAAGGTAGGGTGTAACCTGGTAGGAACGTAGCCAGGTAGCCCTGTCCCTTCGACAGAAATGACAGGTCGTGTATTATCTAAGAAATGGGAAGGCTGGTCACCACAAACTACCAAACTCTAAGAAACTGTGTATTAACCCTGTTTAACAAAACAGACACACACTTCAAAACAAAATTAAAATAAAAAAAATTACAATGCAGATTCTGTGAATCAGTCCCTATTCTGTGACGAGTATAGGGGATCACAATATGCTACTTTGGCATAAGAATTATTTCCAGCTGAAGGTATTAAGGATCCAAGAGATGCAGAAGGAAGCCTTCATGGAGCTTCCTTTTCTGACTAAAAGCAGAAACCTCAGAAATGAGGACTGCCATAAATATCCTCTCCTGGGGAAGTTTTATGGCCACAAACACGGCAGAAAGTCAGCAAGGAGATGGACCTTCGCAAACAACCTTACCCCATTAGCTCCCCTATAGTTACCTTCCCACAGTTTGCCACCCGTGAAAGCCTAAAACCTGTACCTTTGTCTTGTCACTTCTCCACAAATTTATTAGTCTTTGTTGAGATACGATGTAAATCCAAGTTTTAACACCCTTTTGTATTATTCATCACTGAATTTCTCCAATGTATATGCATGCTGCATGTTAATCATCTCTTGTTCTTCTCTTGTTAATCTTTTTCCAATTTAGTTTGCAGGACCCAAGCATTGAACCTAAGAGTGTCAAGGAAAAGTTTTCTCCTTCCCCAGACTATTAAAACATAAAGAAGAAAGTGGTAACTCATGTGCTGATTTATAACAAACAAACAAACAATTGGTTCGCTTTCTGTTTGAACTAAAGGCAGATGATTGTTTGGGCTTTTCAATATTCGAAGGGCAGTGTGGGTCTCTTGCTTATATATTTTTATATCTCGGCTGATTGCAAAGGCAACAGACAATAGCAATGTGCTGCTTTAAATAACTAGATCATTTCAGGATTTTCTACTAGTCTTCCATGGACTCTATTGTGTTGCTTCAAATTACACATAATTTATTATAGACATAAAGTTTTGTGCCTATGCACATTTTTACATTTTGCTGGAGAGACTGTGCTATTTTTCGTAAGATTTACAAAGTGATGTCAGATCCAAGAGAGGCTAGGGCCACTAGTGAGCAGGAAAGCAGACTGGACTAGGAATCAAACTACCTGCTGCCTCATTATGCTTTGCTATTTCTGATCTTAAGCAATTCTAGTAAGTTTTTTGAGCTTCATTTTCCTCACTTGTAAAATGGGGTTAATAAGAGCTGCAGTGCTTTCCTCATACAAATGTTCTGAAGTTACAATTCAATGTTATGTAATTTACATGGCCTTTTAAAATATAACATCATGATCTTAGTTAATCAGCGAAGTCTTTCCTCAAGCCTGGATGTGCTCTTCCATAAACACCAGCATTAACTAACCTTGCAAGTGTACAGAACATTCACCAACACTGAAAACCATGGTATCCCCAAGCAATGCATTACACTTCTCCATGCAGGCTTTATAATTCTACCTTCTGTCTTCAAAGTTCAAAGAAATATTTATTGTCGTTCCAGATTCCTGAACCAACATCTAGTAAATACTAAAATCAAAACAACTGAACTTTGAATGTGAATCTGCAAAAGCAAATGAAATGTACATGACAAAAATTACCATAAAATGCACATGGCAAAATCACCCTTTAACGTGGTGGTGGAACTCTAACAACTGCTAAGTGGCCATCCAGTGAAAATCCACCCTAGGCCTCTTGCTCAGACTGTGATGAGATCTTTGTCGGTCACATTAGAGATCTGTGGAATGTTTGGCCTGGAACATCCCAACAGGTGCTCCTTCTGTCTCCATTTATAACGAGTCAGACATAATTGGAACTCTCTAATTACACTTCAATGTTATAGTAGCAGCTAGGAATGAGCTAGCAGCTAGGAATGAGCGGCCAGAGGGGAAATAAAGGCAGGGCCCTCACCATTGCAATCTAACAAAGAACTTAATATAGGAGGCTAAAAGCAAAGGAACACATCTCACCGGTGGACCCAGTGATCCTGAGCCAGATCCGATAAGGCTGCCAGGAATTCCGAACAACACACCAGATTGTGATAGTGCAGGGGGAAGCCCTCGAAAGTCTATGTGTATCATCTCCACCAGCTGGGAAAAGGGAAACCTTCAGACTGTGTATTCATCCCTAGGTCTGGAAGGGAGAAGGGGAGGGGGACTACAGTTCCCAAAGAAAGTCATAAAACAACTTTGGTTAATTACCTGCCTCCCATCACATATGCAAAATGAACAAATAGAGTCTGAAACAAGATAAGGATTCGAGCTAACAGACCCCTATACATACCTATGTTTGGGTAGTCATGTCTCCCTGGGGGAAGGTGACATCACCCTTACCCATCAATCGGTATGTAACTTCTTCACCCCAATCCCACCAACTACATTAAGTCCTCAGAACAAAGAACTCACTCTCTTGGCTCCTGGCCTTTTCTTGCCAAACAGAGGGCCCTGGCTAAGGGGCCACTGGCCATCTGCTGGCCACCTGAGCTCTGGCCACCCTGCTTTTGCTGCCCTTGCTCTTACTCTCCCATTAGAACTTAGCACTAATAAACTTTGCTTGCAGGCTAGTAGGCTTGCTGATCTGTAATTCATTACTGCATTGACAAGAAGAATAAAATTTCTGCTGGTAACACCAAGTTTCTTAAAGCCTCCTAAGGCAAATAAACAGCTAGGGTCAAAATAGTGAAAAACATTTCTCAAACTAAGGGATAGACTGTTAACGCAACTGATCGAATATTCAGATCTACATATCAAAATACAGAACTAATAAACTGGTTGTTTTTCAGATGACATATAGGAGTATTATTAATGGAACTAACCAATTTAACAAGTATTTCACAATTTTTCATATCCAAAGAAACATGTGTATTTCAGTATGACTTCTGGATTATTGCTTGCTATAATGTTATTTTCTCTATGTTTTTTAAACTTCTCTTCCTTTATTCCTTCCTTCTTGACTTTTTCTATATTTTTGGAGCATGGTTATGTCCTTAAAATTTTCTTTCTCTCATTAACCACTGAATACAAGAAAACTTTCTTGGCAAAAGAGCTTTTCCCACAAAAAGCCATGGCCTACATGACAATAGAAAAATGTTTATGTGATATGCTATGCTGTATTAATAAGGTCATATAATTTCTAAGTTATTTTAAGGATATAAATACTCAATTTCTAAAGGCAATATTATCAGCTTGTGAATTTGAGGGGACTAATTAGAAGCACAGGTGCAATTGGCACTTGAACTCCGTTGTTACAGAAACGACCAATTTCGCTTTGGCTTTGCATTCACCGTTGACATTATGAATCAAAGTCTACATCTTATGATAAAAATGTTTGTACCTATTTGCAAAGTTATGTTTATGGATCAGGTCATCCCAAATCCTTAATTTTGAAACATTTCAGAAATTTGAGTTGCACCTCACATTTCTATCTCAGGTGACTTATGTAGAATCCAATTTCAGAGGCCTTAGTCGAGGGCACTGACACTTATTACCAAATGCGCTACAGGGGCTCAGGAAAGTCCGTCAAGAGGAATGTTTACCATAAGTCACATTAAATATTTAGCACATTTGGACAGCTGTTAAGGGATAAAGTTACAACACAAAAACTGCTCACATTTACAGCTATAAAGTGAGCAGACCAGTCCCACTTGCCTCTGTGCTCAGAAAGAATGATAGCATCACACTGAGAGCAAAGGATGCCTGGGAGAAAAATGCCTCTCGTGGAAAGTCCCAGATTCTCACTCTGACATGGTAACCAAGTCCCTTGGTCATAAGGCTGAACATGGCAGTGGGTGTTTGCAGGGAAGTTCCGGTTACTAGAGGAACTGTGGTTGCCAACCCTAAATGGAAATAGAGAAAGCGTGTCCCTTTTCCTACACCCATTGAGAAGAGGCCATTCAAAGAAGCACAAGGTAAAATCCCCAAATACATAACCAATCCAAACACTCAAGACACCCACAGTTTAGAAACAAGCTTCATTTATGCATAGAATTAGTTTACTAATAAGCCCAGACCTCCCTGGTCTACATCTTGATATTAATAATAAAGAACCAAAGAGGAGCAGCATATGCCACCCAAAAAATGCCTCTGAGTGGCTGCAGGCACACGATAATCTCTGAAAACAGAGAAGTTGCCTTTCTCTAACAGGAATTTACATTTATAAGGGAAATCCTCATTTGTAAAGGTGTCTCCCTCTCTGCGCCTGGAAGAGAAAGATAACTGAATCTTTAGAAGGCTCCTACTTAAATCTGATTGAAACTTTACCTCTGTTTACTCGGCTTCCCCTGACAACCTCGCACAACTGTTCCTCCAACAGAGTTCTTCGTTTATTTTTAGCTGAAGATGGTGTGTAAGGTGGTAGCCTGGGACATTTCAAGGAGTTTCTGGATTTTCCTGGCTCTCTCCCATGTATCCTGGAGGTATACATGTTATTAAAGTTCTGTTTTTCTCTTGTTAACCTGTGTTTCATAACAGGGGAATCTCAGCCAAGAATCTAGAGGGTAGAAGGAAAATTCTTTTTCTTCCCCTATAAAACTGAAAGTCCTGACCTGAACTAAGGGACAAAATAAAAATCATGAAAACAAAATCTAAAACACAAAAAACAGAGCTACTGAAGGAAATCATAACTTGATTTTAATTCCTAGCACACAGCTCTGCAATAATCAAATGACTTACTTTCAACTTTCTTTCCTAAGGTTTTAAATCCATTTCGAATTATTAGGCCTCAGTTTCAATGAGCTGACAGGCAAGAAAAATTCTGGCATACAAATAGAAAATTTTCTTTTTAAAAAGAAATTTTTTAGGTATTTATTTTTATAGAGAGGGAAGAGAAGGGAGAAAGGAAGAAAAACAAAAACATCAATGTGTGGTTGCCCCTTGCACGCCCCCTACTGGGGACCTGGCCTGCAACCCAGGCATGTGCCCTGACTGGGAATCCTGATGATCCTTTGGTTCGCAGGCCTGCACTCAATCCACTGAGCCATACCAGCCAGGTCAAAACACTCTCTTAACTCTTTTTTCTTTCTTTGTGTAGTTCTATAGTCAAATGAAGTTGTTCATTATGTAAACTCACTAAATGAAATATTGGCCAAAATTAAATTCTTGTCTTTTTTTCTCCCCTTTTTCTTTTTCTCACCACCACATGTCCACCAATGCACTTCATTAGGCCAGCTGAACTAAGGCTGTCTCTCTGAGCCTTGCACGAGGCGCCACATCCTGTGTCTGGAATGGAAACTCCATCTCACTGCTAGGTCTCAAGTCCTGCCCTCTACCAACAAACAGCTCTCTATCCTTCCTCCACTTATCCTTGACAACGACTTCTCATATCACTGTCCCTTTAGGGTGTGTGTCTCTTTAAAATCTCCACCTTAAATTAATCTAGTAAAACATACTACGTACAGAACCTTTTTATACACTATTTTTCTTATTCAGCTGCCCTTTCTGTATGTGTCCATCTTAAAACACAAGCTCCCAGGCAAAACCATGTGTTGAGAATTTGCTGAGGACAGAGCTTATCATGGTGCCGGTGTAAATAACATTTTTTTAAAAAAAGCCTAATAAATATAATAGCAATACTTGGGTAAAAGGCAAGTAGAAAACTTTTTAAAATAATAAAATCAAATTTAAAGAAACCTCACATACTCCTTTGATCATGCCTAGAATAACATCCTTTCTTTCCAGATCTTAGTAAAATTTCAAAAAACAGGATGAGACTACATAAAGGTATCCTCTAGTTTCCTGTGTATAAAAAAAAGTACCTTGTACAAGAAACAGGGGTTTTTGAACTCATGCAAAGGAGGTCATGAACTTACAAAAACTGCCTAATCAACTATAACTCTATGTAAGAGACAGAAATGCTGGAAAAGCAAGGCTGTTTATTTTCATAATTTTCTCCTTTTCTCAACAATGCTATACTCAGTTGAAGTGTATTTTCCAGATGCAATTAAACAGGCATCAGCAAGCCAGAAATAGAATATCTAACTATAGAAGAAAAAGGCTGCTAAATTTTTTACTGTGGCATGTTTGCATGACCTCTTTTCAATACAAGACAGTGTTTCCGTTCAGTTCCTGCTTAGTTTTAGTGGGTATTTTTGTTTGATGAAAAAGGCACCATTTACTTATTAATTCTGATGAGATTGTGGATAAGTGCCATTGAGAACCCTACTCCATGTCCCTCTTTCAAAATTCTGAAGCATGGCTTTATTTCTCCTAAAAATTCAGACTGCACAGAGGAATCTCTTACTTCCTCAACGTTAGCTAGCAAGATGAGTTGCCCACCCCTCACTTTCCTTTTAAAGAGCTGCTCTTCAGTTTCCAATGTCATTGCAGTTTCCCAACGTGTGAGATCAGGAAAACGGAAGGCTTACACCTAAACCTTCAGAAGTAATAGGGAGCTAAGCCAATTACACTTGATTAGCATAAGAATAAAGGCCATTGGGGTGCTCACTCAGTTTAATAAAAGGACGATCTCAGGCTTACATGATTTGCAATTCCTAGAAGCTTTAATTTTCGCCAGGTACAAAATAAGAGGAGGTTTCTGCTTTTCACAGCAGTTTTCTGTCCCCTTGCCACCAACATCACCTACTTGATCACCTCCCTCTTTCATTAGGCACACCCAGCAGAAAACCCCTATTTACAGCGCGGGGTGGGGGGGCACCCCCCAGACCTCTTCTCCAAAGTCCCCCACCTGCTGTGCATCTTAAAAAATGAGAAAACCTTTCTCTTCCTTTTCAAGCTTCCTAACCCACAAGGGAAGGAGCTGCGGGCAGCCTTTTATCTCCGTTCACAAGTGCAGCTGTGGAAAAGCCTGCCGAGGCACATCCTGTGAGCGGAGACCCAACGGCCTGGAAAGAAGGGAAGGTTCCGTCCTGAGGCGATTGACAAAGAAGGTATTAACAAACGTTTGCTAGGACACAAACCGTGGTGGCCCTTCGTCTGGCCCCTTTCTGCTAACTGCATCTCTGAGGATTCGCAGGCGCAATCCATACACACACTTTGTGTAAAATACAGTCAAAATCATAAGCAGTTACCTTCATTGTTCCCGCGGCGGTGCGGATGGCTGGCGCTGGGCAGAGGACCAATCCGATGTTTCCCAGGCCTCCTGCGCCGTCTGCGCCGTGGGCTGCGGCAAGATCTGGGGAAGAGGCTGCTCCACGTGGCGGCGGGACTGCAGACTGGCCCTCTCGCAGGGTGATGCTGGCTGTCGGGCAGATTGCATCAGCAGGAAGAGCTGTGAGGGTGTGTTTCCCCCAGGCTGCTCACTCCCCCCCACCCCCCACAACCACAAGAGGGTAGAGTCTCACCCAGCATGAAAATCCAAACCCCAGCCCAGTCCTGAGCCTCACCCCTTAACCCACTGCTCACTTCTGGGACTTTGCATTTCCACAGTGGAACACTTCGTAGTTGCCAGTCCAGTTTGCTTCGCTAACACCATGCGCTACAATGTTTAAATGTCCCACCTCTTGCTTTACAACTTCCAGGTCACCTTGCTACTTCCGTTCCATGCTCCATTGCATGTGTCGTGCAGCATCCTTACCCTCCTTTCACCTTTGGGTACCTCAGCCACTAGGCATCCTTTCGGCTTTGCTCTACTAGCATCATTAGCAACAATGTTGGGGGTTCTTGTTCTCTCTTCTGCCACAGGAACGGAGTGCTTTCCAACCTGGGAGTTGACACGTGGAGTTCTTTCAGCCAGTGTGACTGAGGAACTGTATAGTATTTTATTTTATTTCACTTAAATTTAAATTTAAGCAGCCACAGGTGGGCGCATGGTCCGTGGAGGTCTCCAGGGTCCAGCTTTGTGGGTGAACATACAGCAGGCAGGACATGTGTCCAGACTGGCTTGCCATAGCAAGTTCCTCAAGTTTAGGAAACAGAAAGATAGAATGCTATACTTGTGTTCATATTTAAATTCATATTTAATTATAATATTACCACTTGAGGAACATTTTTTTCAATAGGCCACATTTTAGGCATTATGGATCCCCAGAGGAGTTCGAAACCAGTCCCACAGCTGGAAAAGACAGGTTCTTGGGGGTCTTGGACTGTGGGTTCTGAGAGAGATTAGATTGCTACAGTATTTGTTCCTGAGCAGAGCAGGCTGCATCTAAAATGCTGTGAAGGAAGTTTCTAGGTTTGAGTGTTAATCTCTTAGATTATTCAAGGATAGCTGAATTTCTATGTCCCAGTTTTCTAAATGGATTTTAACTAACCATTGACATTCAAAGTCTACTGTGGTAAGCTCTCATATATTTCAAGTAGGCGTGTGGACACACAGGGCTTTACTTTGAAAATGTTGGAAGTGGAAGAAAAGTAAAATTTCACTATTCAGAACTTTCATTGTTACTAATCTAGATATTACCTTTCAGGCTTTTTCTTTCTTTTCTCTCTATTTGAGATCATATATATTATATATAAAATGTGCTTGTATCACTTAAAACCTTCATTTTTTAATTTAAAGATTATTTCTGTACTATTCCTATTTTATCAATTTTGGATGCCCTCCTTTTATTTGATTGTATTTGAGAGTGAGTGGAGGATCAAGTCCTCAAAACTCCGTGGAACAGAAATGCCAGCCAGAACTTTATTAAGTCACCAGAGCACCTCATGAACTTTGGGTTGCTGTGCTGTGGGATTCAACCAAGTCATTCCACTTCCCTGGATTTTCCATTCTGAGATTCATGTAAGTTAGAAATATGGAAGTTCTATCATTTTATTATTTCCTTTGTGCTTTTATTTATAGCCATTTTTTAATTAAATAAGAGCATTCCATAGATGTAGGGCGTGGGTAGAACTTAGAGAAAATCTTAGGAGAAAGAATGAAGTCTGTAATTTAAAAAATCTTCAGTGTAGTTGGCCTAATACTACATCCATGGCAATTCATTTAAGCAGCCCTGCTCTCCAGCATGTGTTATAGAATGGTTGTCTAGCACTGCACAGAAAAGGCCAGGCTTCCTGCTAGCCACTGCCCTCCACCAATCAAGCCTTGCTAATTAGCATATTGGATGTTAAATATGGGTTCTACTGGCAAAACTAGTGTCTGTGTGTTTATTAAAAGGGTAGATGTTAGAAACTGGTTCTCATTGGTGAAAATAATATTCTCTCTCTCTGTCTCTGTCTCTCTATATATACATACATTATATATACACACATATATACATATTATATATACATATACAGTATGTATATGTATATATAGGCAAAATTAGTTAGGGACACTCTGAACCAGTTCACAGTTGTTGGTACGGTCGGCTGTCCCCTGTGATCCCTATCCCTGCCTTTGTGTAATCTCTTACTCTAGGGATGGGCTAGATTGAGTGACTTGACTAAAACGAATAGAATATTGCAGAAGTATTGGGATCTCACTTCCAGAATTAGTTTTAAAAGGATTGTTGCTACTCTGTGTGTGTGTGTGTGTGTGTGTGTGTGTGTGTGTGTGTGTGTGTGTGTCACTCTTGGACTGCTCTCCCAGGGGAAAGCCAGCGCCAAGCTGGGCGGCAGCCCTGCTGAGAGGCCCATGTGCAGATGAACTGAGACCTGCCAATAGCCATGTGAGTGATCTGCTGAGGGGCCCATGTGAGAGGGACTCAGGCCACCAATAACCATGTGAATGATCTTGGAAGCAGAACCACCCAGCAAAACAGTCCCAGATCCCTAACCCACAGAAACTCTGAGGTCAGAAATGTTGATTGCAAAATGAACAAGAAAGCAAAGTATAGCCAAAGACATTGAAATTGAGAACAGGCTGACAGTGATCAGAGGGGAGAGGGGAGGGGATAAAGGGGGAAAAGGGTGAAGGGTTTACAGGAATAACTATAAAGGACACATGGACAACAACAAGGGGGGTGGAAACGGGGGAGGGAGGTGAGGAGGGCTGGCATGGTGGAAAGGGGTGGGGAGAAAAGGCAGAAAACTGTACTTGAACAACAATAAAAAATTTTTTAAAGAAGAAATGTTGATTGATCTGGGTTTCTAAATCTTGGGGTGATTTGCCTTCCAGCAGTAGAGAACTAATAAAGATGGGCAAGACACTGATGCTGAGAAAAACTACTCGATGCCTGGTATATTTTTGGCATCAAGAAAGCTAATGCTCAGAGTGTCTGTGACGTGCTGGGCAGTGTTCCACATCCCTTGCAACTAGCGATTCATTTAGTCCTCACTTGGATACTGTTTTCCTGGACACTACACATATAAGAAACTTGCCATAGAAAAATTATGTTAGTTGGTCTAGAGGCAGAGTTTAGAGGGAAACCGAGGCAATCTAGATCTTGAATTCATGGCCTTAACCGCTGTACTGTATTATTACTCCTTTTGTGGTTAATTATAGTGGGAAGCGAGAATTAAATTCAGTCAGAAGGCCCTTATAGGCAGCAGCAGAGGGGTGAATGAGCAAAGAAGAGAAGTTGGAAATGTTCACCAAAGGCTGAGTTTGACTTGATTAAACATTAAGCATTAATATTATCTACATGAAAGAAATTACCCACCCCTCTCTCCCACTAACAGTGACTAACAAACTATGGGAAACCCATCTATTTGGGGTATTTTTCAAGGGAGGCAGAAAGCCCAAGTAATAGACGTAATAGATAGATATGGCTGTCACTGGTTGTTACTGACACTGTCTGTTTGCTCGAATAAATTAACATTTCTGTCCCACCTGCTTTGCTCAAGATATACAGTCCTCAACAGATCTACCCAGGTAGCCTTCCTCAAAGATAAAACTAAATATGTTATTGTGACTCTTCACAAATAATGAAAGTCATAGGCTCTTGGATTTCTCTTTCCTCCCTTTCACAGTGGCCTCCATGCCCCCGGGCCTGGCACTTAGAACAGTGTGAAGGGAGCAGACAGCTGGGGGTCTCAGCAGAGCCTCAGACACGCGTCCCGCTGGCCCCGTCCCCACAGAGGGCATCAGGAAATCCCCGGTCATCTGTACCGTGAACGCCGTCTGCCCTGGTTGGTAAAAGCAGCAAAGCCCCAGCGCCTTTTGGTTGTTGCTGATAAAAATGGTTTGTTGAGTGTCAGGAAATTAACCTAGTTTAGTTGTCCCAGAAGATATTGTAGGCCATGGATAAGCACATGTTGGAAAAAGTTTTCATAAAGATGCACATACTAAGGTCTCCCTCTTATGCCCTACAAGGGGCTGATATGTGTTACAGTGGTCAGCGTTAGACTGCCCTTGTAACAGTGTCACACGTGGCTGCTGATTTGCAGCAGCAGTTCTTGTCTGAGAAACTTCCTGTCTCCCATACCTTGACAAAGCTCAGTGCGTTGATTTGGGGGTGTAGAGAATGCCTAGGTTTCGTATAGAGTTTGTGATTTACTATTAAACTCACCGTGCTAGTTGCTTCGTGAGCAATTTTATAGGGGGAAAGTCCTAGTGAATAAGTGATTTCATTTTGTATATCATAAAAACAAGAAGGTGAATGCAATATTTGTATAACATAACCTTAACACGAATGCTGATCTGTAGAAGGGAATAATAGAAATATATTTGTCTTGCAAAATAAATAGGGCTCTAATTAAAAGTATTCACAATTGCACATTTGAGAAAAATGAAATACCTCTTCCATTTAAAAAATACTGGCATGTTCTCTATTTGTTATGCTAGTGTGTAATATGGAAATATGAACCACTCAAAGTTGTTTTTTTTTTTCAAAAGTACACCTAAGGCAGATATATATACAGAACATCTAACTCAAATTAGAGGCCATCTGAGTCCTCCTCTTGAAGAAAGATCATACACTTTGGGCTTGTGTAGCGACGGGAACACTACCACAGCCAGTCGCCGCCTTGGCCATAGCATTGATCTTGTCCTTAACAATAGCCGCAGCCCTGTCATATCTCAATTCTGGATTCCCCGCTGACTGCCATCCTCTATTCCATCTTCACTATTCTTGACTCTACCAGGATCTCCCACCCACTGATCCTGTCACTGTTGCCCTGTTTCTCATCCCCACACTAATGTCCTATGTTTTCTCCCTAGGAGGCTTAAACCCCATGGTCCACCAGTAGAGTCACTGCTTTGCATACACTCTCAACTCTACTAACTCCTTTTCATGTCTCACATAGAACCTCATTGGATAAATCACAGCCTGCGTTAACTCCAGTTCTCCACCTGCTCTCTGTCTGTACCCATGCAGCTAAAAAAGCATACAATCATGCTAGTTGGTCTCACATTCCATCGACGAATCTTCATGCTGTCTCTCATGCTGTCTGGCAACGGTGCTGTGCTTTCCTAGTCCGGTCTTTCTAGGTTATTTATATTTTCTCCTCATTCCTCAGACTTGCAATACTATTTCCCTTTTGGCTTTGCTGGGATCACTGAAGCAATCAGAAGAAAACATCCACGGCCCCTCCCCAGTGTTTACCTAGCTGCACTGTGCCCATACTCAGTACCTCCCCTGCCCTGTGGGTGGGCTGCCTCTGTGGCTAGCCAAGCCTGCACCTTCACCTGGCCCTCGGCTTCCTCCTCTGACACATATTTAATGGTAGTGCTCATCATCCCCATTGCTGTCTCCTGCAGCCTCAATTTTTCCTTTCAAATCAGCTGTTTTCCATAAACATGCAAACATGTTATTTCTTCCACTAAAAGAAACCCAAAAACCAAAACACTAAATAACCTTGACTCCATTTCTCTCTGCTTTTGTCCATTTCTTTCCTTCCTTTCACAGCAAACTCTTGTTTTAATAGCTTTATTAAGGTAATATACAAAAACTGTATAATTTGATGAGTTTTGACATATCTATAAACTAGTGATACCATCACCATAATTAAGGTAATAAATATATCCATTACCTCCAGAAGTTTCCTTATGTCCCTTTGCTATTGTGTGTGTGTGGTCATAATACTTAACATGAAATTGACCCTCTTAACCTTTTAAGTGCACACCACCATGTTATTAACTATAGGTACAACATTCTACAGTAACACAGCAAACTCTTAAAAACTAGTGTCCATTCTCACAGTCTCTAATTTCTCTCCTCTCATTTGGTTTTGAACGCCTTATAATGAAATTGCTCTCCTCAAAATCACCAGTTACCTTACTGCTAATCCAAGGTGATTCTCTAGTCCTCGTTTTACTTTGCTATCAGCAGTTGATCACTTTGCGTTCCTTGAAACTAGGTTTCTAGGACCCTGCCCTCCTCGTTTTCTACCTTCCTCTGCCTTTGACCTTTCTGCTGCTCCTCTTCACTCTCTTTTGCTGGTTCCTCCTCGTCTCATCACCCAGGCTGATAAACGTTGACATGCCATAGGGCTCAGGCCTTGGACTTGTCTTTCCTATCTACCTTCACTCCCTGGGGGATTTCAATAGATTTCACGACCTTATGTGCCACCTTCATGCTGAGGACTCCCAGACTTATGTCTCCAAGCCAAACCACTCTGCTGAATCCAGACCGTATTTCTAACTTCCTACTTGACAACCTCCACTTGAGTATTTAATAACATCTCAAACTCGGCCTTCTAAAATTGAGCTCCCAATCCCTTCCTCTAAACCATTTCTATTAATGGTAGCTACATCCTTCCAGTTGCTCAGTCCAAACTCTTGAAATCACCCTTAATTCTTCTTACTCTCAAACTTCACATTTGGTCTGCCAGCATATTCTTTCTCATCTAACAGTATCTATCTATCATCTATCTATCTACCTACCTACCTACCTATCATCTATCTATCTATTACATTATTTTTCTATCTATAACACTGTCATTGTTTCTTCTCCTGGGTTATTGCTATAAACAATATAACTAATCTCACTGTGTCTGCCCTTGACCCCTTTCAGTTTATTCATTTATGCAGAGCTCATATCTGTTCTCCTTAAAATCATCCAATGGCTTCCCATCTCACTCAGAGTAAAAGCCAATTCCTTCTATAACCCTAAGATCCTACATAATTAACGCTTCCTCATTAATGCTCTGACTTCACTTCCTACTACGTTCCTCTGTTCTGTTCACTCCAGTCACACGAGTTTCCTTGCTGTTTCTCAGATAGGTCAGGCAAATTGCACCTCAGGACCTCTGCACTTGCCCTTCTGCCTTGACGCATTTTCACAGGTATCTTCTGGCTAGCTCTTCCCCTTCCTTCAGGTCTGTATTCAAACGTACCTTCTAGGGATCCCTTCCTTGGCTCCCCCACCTATAACTGCAACCTTCCCTCCAAAGCCATTTTTTACATTCTCTTAACTTTTCCTTCTTAAGCCCATGTAAGACTTGTAACATTACTGTATGTTTGGTCAGTTATGTTAATTTCATGTTTCCTTCGATAGGAAAGTAAGCTCTGCGAGAACAAGAAATTTATCCATTTTGTTCACAGTGCTTCCCCAGCACTAGGACATACCTGACATACAATAAATACTTAATATCTGTCAAGTGAATGAATTATAATGACGATGAATATGATGAGAAATATATAGGTTGACAGCACAAATATATGCAGTATTGCTTAATTATATACAACTTTGTGATAACTACTGTTAAAAATGGTTATTATTTTATTCTCCATGTTTTCACATCATCAAAAGTAGAGATCTGTACACAGTTAAAACACTAGAAAACTGTACTGGAACAACAATTAAAATTTAAAAAAATTTTTTTTAAAAAGAAAAAAACACTAGAATTGTTGAGTCCTACAAAAACATATGACTTTTTAACTTTATAAATTTCCAAGTGGTTTTTAAAATTATGATATGAAGTATTAGTCATGATATACTATTTGAGAAAACCATAATCATGAAGAGCATAAGAAAAATCAGATTTATTCATGATTTCTGGGTCATTAAATTTCAACTGGCTACCAGCAGAGGGTGCTACTGATCCACATTTTTGCACCTAGGTTAAAAAAAGTTCTGCTGAACTAAGGGGCAGATCAATGCTGTGAATGACATTATCTTACACATCTACATTGTATGGTAATACATTAGCTACCAAAATTTAACTACTTGAGTCTTAAAAGCCTCTTATTTTTCTCTTTTAATGATTCATTTGTTTAATTTATGATGTACATGAGTACAGCATAAAAATATACACAGGTATAATTAAATCTCCCTTCTGCTCCTGTCCCTCAGCCCCCATTGGCCCTTCCCAAGGCCGTCAGTGCCTCCAGTTTCCTCTGCCTCCATGCGTATGTGTGCTTTGCTTTGGTTGTAAAATATGTTTCTGGATCAGAAATGGCATAAGCACTGTTCTTCGCCTTAGGGTTGATTTATTACTTGACCATAGAACTTTGGAATTCAGTGTCAGTCCTTAAAGAGCCTCTTTCTTTTGAACGGCTGTATCTTATTCCAGCATGTGAATGAACTGTAATTTATATAACCAGTCCCCTGCTGAAGGATGCAAAGGTAGTTTTCAATATTTTGCCATTCTAAATATACTATAATAAATCTATTTTTACATGTATCTTTGTAAATAAGTACAAGTTTATCTGTAGGGTAATTTCCTAGCGGGAAAAAAGCAGATAGCCATCTGAAAAATAATAAAAGTAGAGTCCTATCTCCCTGTATACCAATAAATTCTCAATGTGTTGAATCATAAAAAATACTAGAAAAGAATATGGGAGATTATTTTTATAATTTTGGAGTCAGAAAAGCTTGTTTATGGCTACCACAAACTCAGAGGTCACAAGAAGATCAAAATTTGACTGTATTTTTTAAAAAAATCTGCATGATACCCTGGCTGGTGTGGTTCACTGGATTGAATGGCAGCTTGTGAAATGAAAGGTCACCGGTTTGATTCCCGGTCAGGACACATGGCTGAGTTGCAGGCCAGGTCCCCAGTAGGGGGCGTGTGAGAGGCAACCATATGATATTTCTCTCCCTCTCTTTCTCCCTCCCTTCCCCTGTCTCTAAAAATAAAATAAATAAATTAAAAAATTTTTCATGACAACATACATCAATGAAAATAGAAATGACAAATTGTACAAATGCATATTTAACACACAATACAAAGAACTAAACTTCTTAATATATAAAGAGCTTTTGTAAATTGGTAAAATTAAGCTCCCACTGAAAAATGACCAAGCTTTGGTGGGCTGTCTCAGGTGGTTGAAGTGTCATCCCATGCACCAAAAGGCTTCAGGTCTGGTTCCCACTCAGGACACATACCTGAACTGTGGGTTCAATCCCTAGTTGAGGCGTGTATTGGAAGCAACAAATTGATGTTTCTCTCACATTGATTTCTCTCTCTCTCTCTCTCAATTCAACAAATACATCCTTGTATGAGGATTTTTTTTAGAAAAGAAAAATTACCAAGAATAAAAATAGGACATAGAAATGGGACTACAAATAGCTTTAAGCATATAAAACCATGTTTATAAGAAGAGGAATGTAAATTCAAATAAGATGCCATGCATAGTTCACCTATGAGATCGGCAAAGACCAGCACACTGTGTTGGTGAAAGAGCAGGGAACCAAGTAGGGTGGGAGACGTGCAGAGCCAGGTGAGGACTGTGACTTCAGGAGAGGGTCAGGTGACAGGAGCCACTGTCAGATGGGCCTGGCAGGGTGGGAGCCGGGAGAGTAAAGATCCCAGGCTCTGCCCCCTCCTGCCCATCTATTCTCTGCTGGTGCCTCCTGCTGTCTGAGTTCAATGGGAAATCAATAGACATCAGTTTCCTGGGACACTGAGAAAGGACTGAACAACTTGTTTTATTTCCCGAGGTCGATCTGGAAGGGCAACAGATATGTTCATTCACCAGATACATGTCTTAGTGATATCTTCAGGGCCTTGCTTCATTTTAAACTCCCTCCAAAAACAGGTTGCCAATTTTTCTTTTGGAGTATTCACTTTTGTGTTCTTCCTTTTTGGAATGAAACCCATAGCTCACTAAAATTCTCAATTCCTTTCTTTCTGGGACAATATCTTTATGAAATTGGCTGCCTGACGACACTGCATTTGCTTATTAAAGTTTGATTAACAGAAAGCAATTATAAGATAATGCTTCCTAGAATATAAGGACATGATAGAGTACATGATAAAAAACAGTGCATCTTACACAGAGCCAGTTTAAAAAAAAACATGTATGTTATGTTTGGCCATGCCTATATTAAGGAGGATTCCACTGTCTGCTTTTCTTCTAATAGTGCCCCTCTCCCCCTCCAACCTACTTTTGGTACACAAAGTGAGTCCCTTGTATCAACTAGAGACTAATCCCTGAGATCCAGCTACTAGCCAACTTCTAATGACATCAGAGAGAAGGGGATGTGTGTTATTTAAACAGATTTTTTTGTTCTATTTACATAACAAGATTTTATTCCTTTGAAAGGTTATTTCGAACACTGGGGACAGAGTCCCTTAGAGGTTCTCTGATTATAACAAGACAGACGGTTGCATTCAGGCCTGGCCCGAGTAGGGGCCCCTACCTCAAGGGGAAATGACTTGCCAAGTACACATGTTGTTAGCGACTGTACCTACAGTATATCCAAAACCCAAAGCCCCAGCTTGGGTTTCTTTTGGTAAAGTCTGCATTGTGTCCCTTTTCCCTGTCCCATATTAACAAAGCATGCCAGTGAAGAGCTGTTTCAGTGGAGACCACACCTTTCTGGCATTCTTTTGGGCAGGCACGGAAGTCACCTGCGAGGGCTCTTCAGGGGCAGAGAGCCTACAGTGAAGGTGTTCCGTTAGAGCAGCGATTCTCAACCTTTGTCATCTCACAGCACACGTAAACTAATCATTAAAATTCTGAGCACACCAGAAAATAGATGTTTTGCTAATCTGACAAAAATAGGTATAATTTTGAATCATTCACACTAGACAGCTATTGTGTGGGCTGTTGTCATTTTTTTAAAATTTGACAGTCTAAGGGAAAAGAGGTCGGTGACACTCACTAAATAGTCAGGTATGGCATGTTTTAAAAACTCTTGTGGCACACCGGCTGGAAATCACTGTTAGAGTAAGTGCAAGGCAGTCAATCAGCAAATGCAATAACATCTTCATTCAATGCGTTGCAGAGCCACTAGAATTTATTCAGATTATTCCTTTCACTGCTCTGAGAACGTCAGGTGTGAGACACTTGATTGGAGCAGGAAGTAAGAGTATAATTTGCCAGACAGGTGATATGGTCTACTGGATTCAGAACTTGAACATTATTTTTGGCTACACCACTGGCTTCCTTTATGACTAGGAGGGAAATCTCTGGGTGAGGCTGGTTTCACTATCAGTGGATTGATAACAAGTTCACAAGCATGTATGTTATGATAGTTCATTTGATGGGAAATGAAACACAGCAAGAGTGATGAGAGGAATGGGTGAACTGATCAGATCCTTCTGGGCACTATTTTGTGCTTTAAGAGGTCACTGACCATCTGAATAAATTAAAGGAGTTTCCACAAGTACATCACGCATGTGCTATCTCATTTCATTCCTGCAGCGAACCCAGGAGGTCATTCGTGATGCAATTTTGCAGGTGAAGAAACTGAGGCACAGGGAGTTAAGTAAATTGTCTAAGGTGACAGAACTACTTAGGGCAGAGCTGGGATGTGAACTCAGATTACTTCATTCCAGAGCCCCAACTCAACTATGACAGCCCCTCCCTCTCACCTGGTGATAGATATGATGACCCACAGGAATAGGATCATATATGAAAATCTGGATATTCAAAAGATAGATTTTCAGAGCACCCCAGAAGGAGCGAGGGAGAGGGGGAATAGCGGAGAAGTAGGAAATCACCGAAGCTAAGGTCTGTGAAGCATGTGATTAGGGACCAGAGGGGTCAGGCTCAAGACGTCCCGTGGGTAGTAAGCAAAACTGCCAATTGGAGGAAAAAATTTCAGTTCCAGTCATGATGCTTTGGACTGTGTATTTGCAGCCCTGATCCTGGTTTGCTTTTTTTGTTTGTTTGCTTTGTATTTTTTGTTGTTGTTCTGCTTTTATTCTGTCGTTAAGATGTTTGTCACCGCTAAACCTAATTTCCTGGGATGGGAAATGGCATCATACAAGACTTCATTCATTTCTGAATCTGCCTGTATCCTACCTATCTAAATTTATGTATATTTTCACTAACCTGCGACCTCCCGCCTATCTCATGGTTCCATCAGACTGTTCAGCTAATGCTGCCAAAACAGCAAACTTAGTCTCAATACGGGACTTTCCTCCATCTTGCCCCACCTCCCAGGTTTGTCCCAGCTGCCAACTTTCCAAAATATTTTATTACTTAAAGCCCAGCTATGTTCCATCTATTTCATAAAGGCTTCTCAACCCACCGAGCTCATCCTATCCTGACCTCCCATGGAGCTTAATGTACCACTCATGTACTTTGCTTAATTGTTGCACTGTACATAATTTATATATCATGTCTCCCAAACCAGATACGTCCCATAAAGGACAATGATTAATAGTGTTACTGTTTTAGAAACCATGCAGCACTTGGCCCAATAGAAATGTATGAAGTTTAACTTAAAAAGTGACTTCTCCTTCATCCCAATTAAAGAGAGTTTATTCTGAGTGATCTTTATTTCATTGTGATCACCACCGTGAAAGTGCCCCAAAATGTCAGTGAGGCACCCAAAGGGGTCATCCTCCCTCCCTCCACGAGTCTTACCTCACACCCCTCTTTTCATGATCTGGGCTAGAACCAAAGAGGCAGATGTAGCTCATCAGTGCCTTCTCTCTCCTCCAGCCCCTGTGTTCCACCTGACTCCAAAGGACCCTGTAAAGTTAGCTCCGCCCACGCCACCTGATTCTGCAGGCCTCCGTTCTCCATTCGCAGTTTTCAGAAGATGGTTCTTCGAGTGCTGGTGAAGCGAAACTAAGGTGGTGAGTTTCCCCCAAGGAAATACATTTTGGTGGATGCGATAGCCCTTGGTCATCTAAGGGCAAACGAGCCCTGCCCTCCACAGGGCAGAGCAATCCCAGAGGCAGCTGCTCCGTCGTCCCCTCACCGCAGACCCAAACTCATTGCGCTTGTGGCAAATGAGACGCACCTCCCAGAACAGTCTATACTGAGGGTTCAACAGAGTTCATTGAAAACTTGAAACGAATCTAGAAATAAAACCAGAACACTAAAAAAGAAATTGGGAAAAAACATGGTAGCTGAAGTGATCAAGCGAGGTTCCCCAGAAATGTTGCTTTCGCCACAGGCAAGTCCCAGAACTGTTTTCAAAGGGGCTTTTAGGTACCTCAAGTCTTGACTTGTCATTTTCAGCCTTGATCACTCGGAATGTGTGTTGGTGGAAACTGGTTATGGGGTTTTGTAGACGGTAAGAAGGCAGGAGCACCTGAGTTCTTGGAGTTAGAGATTTATCATAGGTTTTCTCCTGGTTTCTGAGAAGAAAACCAGGCTTCATATAACAAGAACTGAAACAGAAGAACACAGCCAGTTTTCAGAAGCATATGTGTGACTGTGCTATTTCAGGAATTGTTCCAGTGTGAGGTGTTTATAATAAGCTTGGTGTGACCCAGCCAAGCCGCTCAATACAACAGGGTTAAGGGAATGGTGGGAGGAGAGGGTTTCGCTCTATACCAGTTTGCATGTATTAGTAATCACCAAAGTCTGCAGATGGCAGCCCCACTGAGCATTGCTAAATATGGAACTTGTGGTTTGCAAATCATTTTAACAGCTGCTACCATCTATCCTAGAGAGGGCAGGAAAAAGTAAGTGTTATTATTTTATCACATGAAAATAAGTCACAAAGAAACTAAAGACAGTGTAATTTGGCCAATGTAAAGTTTACTGGCTAAGTAGAACACCATGCTCTGCTCACCCACCGGGCTGGCTAACGACGAGTTTTCTGGGAACATCTCAGTGAACAGATGTTTCTTCTTACGTTTCGATGAAGAGTTTACTGGCACCTGATTGTTAGGGACGAGCTTTTCCAGCAAAAAGAATCCCTTATTTACCTAGGTCCATATATGGGCATACCTGGTTTTATTGAGCTTTGCATCATTGTACTTCACAGATGTTGTATTTTTTTATAAACTGAAGGCAAAACCCTTCCCCAGCAAAAAGATTATGATTTGCTTTATTGCGGTGGTCTGGGACCGAAGCCGCAATGTTTCCAAGGTGTGCCTGTGTGTGGATATATACCGAAATTTTTTAGACAAATTACGGGTGTTGATTTAATTAAACAACCAAGTGGGACTCACTCAGGTGAAAGTTTCACCTGGATTTCACAATTAAGTATTGTTTGATTGTTAAAATGAGCTACCTAATCAAAAGTTTGTAAGTTCAATGTTTAAGAAGCAACAATTAGTAAAGGGAGAGAAATGTAAGTGGTTGGTAAAAGAAAGATGATAACATTGTCAACATAACTTTTCTGAGTCAGAGTTTTGATTCACAAGTCTTTCTAAAGATCTTTTTGAATCGCTCTTTTTGAAATCTGCTAACTTTTTCAAGGATGCTACTTTTGTATCTCTGTATAAATCTTATGCCTTTCTTCATGAAGAAATTCAACTGTTTCTTAGTGGCTAAGATGGAAGAATATGGATATCGAGAAGCACAAATAATGTTCTTATATTGTCTGTAAATTCCTAAAGAATACGAAATATTGTCTACATTGCACATATATGGAAGCTTTATTCTAACCTATTGACTCCTCCTTTAGGAAGTGAGAACAAATGTAGAAGATCTCTGTAAATCTCAAAGCGTGCAAGACGATCAGAGATTCATGTTGAACTCTGCAGTTCCATCACTGGTGGAACCAGATGTGTAAGGAACAGCCTAACTCAGAGTAAGGAACGCATCACACTTGTTTTACAGACGCTGCCACGCAGCAGGGGTTTTCATTCCTGCTGTAGAGCTCTCCATCAAGGAGATGGTTGGAAACCGTTGATTCAAGAGCTTATACCACGTACCACAAGACAACTCAGGCAATAAAAACAACAGGACTCAGATTCTAGAAATAAGGAAAATGAGACATAGTTCAATCAATAAAAGAAAGAAATTAGATTAGTGAAATAATTGGTTTGGGTAATCTTTGACATTTAGCTTATGGGAATCCGAATGGGAATTCTTATAGCAGATTTATGGTTCCACTTTTTAAATTTCTGTTTATAACCATGGATTTAGCAAATACTATGTACAGCATTGGCGCTGATTTTTCTCTGTCTTCACTGCCAAACTAGAATAACCCCCTATTATATATTCTCATTGCCCCTGGAGCCTTTTTTTCCCAAGATGTAATTATTTATCCATAGGCTTTAAGGTTGCTAGATTGAGCTAATAAACATAAGCTGCTCAGTAAAATTTGAATTTTGGATAAAAAATATTTTTTCTGTATAAGTTTTTCCTGTGTAACTTTTGTGACATATGTATGCTCAAACATTAGCCATCGTTTATCTGAAATTCAAATTCAAATAAATGATAGGCATCCTAGATTTTATCTAGTGATCCTGCCAGCTTACTTGTTCCTATCTGTATCTCCCATAGACCAAAAATTTTAGGAGAGCAGGTACTCTGTTTTGCTCATCATTGTACCTCCAGTATCTGCCCAGGGTTTAGCACTCTTGATACTTAATAAGTATTGGTTAAATGCCTAAAGGGATGAATGATGTGAAGTGCCAGCCACAAAGATTCAGAGAACTTAAAAGCAAGAGTCTTTGCCCCTGGGGTTTCTGCAAGAGCACCATCTTTACCTAATAAATATGCAATCAACTAAAATGGGTAAATAAGGAGGAAAGTCCTTTAAAAGACAGACTCCAAGCAACTAATTCTTCTGGTACAATTAACTTTCAGTTTTTAATTTCCAGTTAGTACTTTTTCAAAGACGGTTATTGCATAAATCAAGTTAGACTTGTATTTTTAAGTGTTGGACAGACTGCTGCTAATCTTTCCTACCAGGATCTAAAACTGAAGAGGTTTGGCCAGGACAGGCAGGAGATGTTTCTGGGACATATATGGAGAAGGTAGCACAAATTTTGAAATCTTTATCATCACATTGTACTTACTGAACTCCCTCCCACAAATGTTCTGTTCTGTGTTAGAAAAAGCAAAACAAGTTATTCTTGTGAAGTTTGGCTAGCTCATGAAGAGTTAGTATCTGAAGTGTACTCTGTATAAGGTTTAGTTAGTAAACTGTGGAGCAGGGCTCCCTTAGGTGAGTTATAGAATTTCAGAAAACAGGTGGTAAGAGAAAAATGCCTCAGAAAAGCAAGCAGCAATGCATGTCTTAAATGCTAGGAACATTAATCCGGGTGAGTCACAAAGGCCTACAAAGCAAGGTCTTTCCCTGTGGCTTGAACATCTCATCAATGTTCAACAAGGACGGCAGACAGGATCTGGCAGTCTGACGTTCCAATTCCAAGGCATCTGTTAGCTGCACGCTCAGCCTGTGCCTCAGTTCTCCGGCTCTGGAAGGATGACAGTCTCATCCCACTGAGAACACTGACAGACCCTTACCCAGTCTTTTCTAAGGCCCTTTACTTGACATGGGGAGGTCAGATGGCTCCTGCTACGTCACCGTCACAGCCAGCCGTAGATTTGGAATGGGTTGGTGTTCACGGGCTAATTCTCTCTTTCTGTCATCACCACTAGTTTACTTCCAGCTTCTCAGAGGAGCAATGAGCAGCTCCTGCATGGCCAGGGCAAATTCTTCAGAAAAGGGAATAGCTGCTTATTTGAATGCCAACACTCACTATAGCTAGAGGACTAGTCCATAATCCTGGTAATTACATGATATATAATTGTGCCTTATCAATTATGCCAATAATAATGCATTGAATTTTTAGAAAAGAATCACCTCAGAACTTTTGGATACAAAAATTAAAAGTGTTTTTGAGAAGACAACATTCATACATTCACATTTGAAACAATCCAAGAATAAAAGAAAAAATTAATTAAATGACAAGATGTACAGTGCAATTATACATCCTAGGAGACAACAAAAAGAGTTGAGTCCAGTGATATCCAGGATTTGGATAGAGGGAGATGTTTAGACTTGGCATTGAAAGAGAACCTTGAGTACATGGAAAGAAGGGTATTGTCAAGTGACAACAAAAAGGTTCGAAGATTATTATTACCTTAAATGGTAAAGGATTCTGTTGGTGGAAATTTTATTAATTGGAGCTGGCAACCATTATGTTGCGATAAAATGAAAGCAAATTAGGAGGTCTTCAAAGATCTTCTTCTCCCAGTCTTTCTAAATACTTTTTCCAAGTATAGCTCTTTTAAAAATTCTGTACCTTTTGTTCATTCTCTCTTAGGAATTCCCCCCTAAATTTCTATGAGTAGAAATTTTTGTTAAGGTCCTAAAAATCATAACATTCAAACTCTTTCTAACTATTCAAACTATTGTAACACTTTGCCTGGAATCATTTAAATTTTATCAATTTAGACAAACTTTTGGACTTATTTTCAAACTCCTTAATTACTGTCTCATAAGAAGCTCTTTTTCCCTTAAGGCGTAACTGACATGCAACATTAACTAGTTTCAGGCACACAACATAGCGGCTTGACATTTGTATGCATTGCAAAATCGTCGCCACAGCGTGTCCAGTCCCATCTGTTACCTTACAGAGTTACCATGTGCCCCACGCTGTACATTATGATTCCCATGACTTATTTTATTACTGGAAGTTTGTGCTTCTTGATCCCCTTCATCCATTTTGGCCCCCAGGCCCTCTCTACCTATGATTCCAGGCTTTGAGAAGTCTGTTTGCTCAGGTCATATATCCTGCCATTAAGTAAAGTTATGCTAGAGTCAGGCATCCTTTGACTCAAATCTTAAAGATGTGACCATTAGCAAGTCACTTGATCTTTTAGAGCCTCAGTTTTATTATCTATAAAAGAAAAAATGATGTATTCACATATCTGACATTGTTTGCATGAAGTTAGATATAGCACATGTAAAACATGCCCTAACATAATAACTTACAATGACTTATAATAGGGTAACATATGCCTAAATATAGGGCATATTTAGTAAGTTCTCAAAAGCTGAGAACCAGAGCAGTACTCAAACGGGAGCTGTTAGCTCCTGTGCCACCATCATCATATTTGAAATACAACGATGAATGGAAAGCGTTATGGTTACAGGCCCAGCTTCTGGAGCAGGACTGCAAATCTGGACCCTGAAACTTACTGGCTGACTTTGGGTGTGTTCCCTTCTCTCTCTTTGCCTGAAGTAGAGATGATAGTAATGCTTACCTCACAGAGTGGTTTGAGGATGAAGTGACTTGATATTATAAAGGACTAAGGACCATGCCTGGCATGTGGTAAGTATTTTATATGTGTTAACAGTTACTATCTTCTAGAAATTTGAGTGCCAAAGTGAAACACATGGGAAGTTGTATAAAGCAATTGTTTAGGGACAGTTATTTAAAGACATTTTATTTCGATCCCTCCAAAGTTAACTTAGGAATAAATAGCCTATTGCTAAACTGTTGTTAGGACAAAGCTAACTTTAAACCCCTTGTCTACTTTTGCCTGTACTTTAGCTGTTTCACCTGTATAATTGGAGGAAAGTCAACAATGGCTTCTGTGAGGAAGGTGACTGAGAAGCGGTATCACCCAGTGGAAAGCATTTGTAGAAAAATCAGAGCCATTCAAAAAAGAGAACAGCTTTCAAATCCAACTCAACAGATTATCAAATTCCAACCCAGCAGTTTTGATAGTCCACAGACTCACACCAGGGAAGATTTGGAGGCAGTACTGAAGAAAATGACTACCCCCAACACTTATTCCTTAGGTTCTGAGAAGGATGACGCCTTCATTTCATCTCCTCACACCGTGTCTTCAAGGACCACATCCACTTCTCATTCCAGCTCCCCTGAGAAAGCATCATACTCTGTTATCCTCGCAAGTTCTGAAAAGATCTCGGGGCCCAGATGGCAAAGCTCCCAGAATTATGTGTCATTGGTATCACAGACCAGAAAGGGGGAACCCTTCTCTAATAAGGATTTGAATAACTATTGTAATGAAAACCATTTTAGTACCTTAACGCTTGACTTTGATGTCACCTCCAATCAAAGCTCTAAAATTTTTACTCCTCAGGATTCAGTGGTGAAAAAATGGTCTTGGAATGGAGATGGTAAATATTCATCTTTTAATGTTCTTTTAATACAGTAATGTTAAAGTTTGAGTGGAAGCATCCATTTTTTTGCTTTTTAAGTTTTTTCAGTCTTAAAAGGAAATTATATATGTAAAATATAAGTATTTTATATGATTTCAATAAAAAACCTGGCAGAAATTCTGGATGGTAATCATGATTATTGGCATTTCTACTGACCTGAAAACAAACTTTCTCCAGGGTAAATTAGAATGTCCTGATGGGAACACATAGATAGAGGGGAGTTAAAATTCACATAGTTCCAGATGCCTTGCTAAAAGCTATCATTTTAGCAATTTTACTTGTGTGTATGAGAGAGTAAAACATGTAAGAAGAAAGTGCACATTGTAAGTACAGCCAGTAAGTCAGTCGAGGGGAGAATATAAGTTTTGCAGGCCAATTTCAATTGAAATTTTGGAAACTCTTTATAGGGTTGCTTACAGAGTCCCATGTATGACATGCACTGAGAGACAGAGCACCGTAAAGTGCCCCATATTCTTGACAGCCAAGTTTCTGCTTTCTCTGTTTTTCTGTTTGCTATACTACTTGCTTTCTCACAGTACGTTTAATATTACAGTGCAAAAAAAGCTCACTTCCCTCTCCTTCCTCTCTCCTTTTTTCCTACTTTTATGAAAATTTAAAAGAAAAAGTGATTAGTAGATCTTTCGAAACAACTTTTTTTGCTGGGTCTATTTAACTAACCAGTATTGTATGCTGATGTTTATTTAAATGTTTTCTTTGTTAAAATTAAAACAAAAAAAATAGTTGATCCTTGTAGCAGAGAAAAGCATTTCTGAAGGTGCAAACGTTTTCTTCTGATAGGATGGGAACCAGGAACTGATGATGGCACGGGCAGTGTAGCCTACAGCAGGAACAGGACCTGGGAAGAAGAGTTCACCAGCATTTTTCATGCCTGTGACACAGAGGGCAGAGGTGAGCTGCAAACCACCTGTTCCTTGTTGGTAGTGTTCATCGAGCCATTGCCCTTTCTTCTGGGAGAGGAAGGGCAATGGCTCTACGCAGCGCTCTGGGGACCCACGTCAGCACACGTGGGGGTGCAGCCTAACGTGGGAGTGAGGGTGGCTGTCTAGGTGTTGGTTATTTCTTTATCCTTTCCTTGTATCTATGGTGCACATTTTACCAGCGTCTTGGATGACTTCACTGAGGCTTATCAACTGACTCATGAGCTGTAATCATGGATTAGAACCACTGACAAGTCATCAGGGTTGCCATAGAACAAAACAGACACTTCAAAACGCATGCAGCTCAAATTTTTCATTTTAGATTTTCACTTCTGCTTTTTTTAGAGATGTGCTCTTCTTAAAATTTCCACAAGTGATTTTTAGTATATAAATGATTCATACTCACTGTAATAAAATTAATAGTATATAGATAAGCAAAAGGAAAGGAGAAAACCATCAGTAATCCTGTTGTTAGTGTTTTGTATCATAATCTTTACAATTTCCTCTGTCATTATGGTTTTATTTTGGGTTTATATTATATAATATATTATATAAAACATATAATATTTATAATTTTAGAACAAATTAAACATTTACAGAAGTAGAGTGAATAGTATGCTGAATCCTTAAATATATGTCATAACCAATTATGTCTCATTTTTAACCCCACCAAAACATTTTTCTCTCCACTTTGGATTATTTTGAGACCACTCCAAGACATTACAACATTTTATCTGTAAACATTTAAAGACATATTTCTAAAAGATTGACTCCATATACAACTACCATGTTATGACTAAAATATAACATAATATCTTAATATCAAATATCTTGTCAGTATTCAAAAGTTCTCATTTGTGTGAGAAATTTTTTATTAAACATTTTAATTGTTCAAATCAATATGCAAGAAACATTTGTTCATAGTAATTAGTTATCTGGCTTATATCTATGCTACCTTTCCATCTCGTCTTTTTATTGTATTTTAAGTTATTTGTTAACAAAACTAGTTTTTTTATCTCAGTGTTTCCCCCAATCTGAATTTTAGTGATGGTGTGATTGTAGGAATACAACCTGTTTCTCTGTCCTCTATATCTGGTAAAACTTTGTTTTCTATTTTTTTTTGACAAGAATTCCATGTAGACGTCTTATGCAGTTTTATCAGAAGGCAGAACTGTTAATGATGGAAGCTTAAATCTCTTCTTTTACTGGGTGTTGCAAATGGTGACATTCCTTCCTAATTTATGAGCTGTAATAACTTATAAGAGAAGCTCTGCCCTGCTTCATCAACTATTTGGTGGTCCCGAGTCTTGTTTCCCAAAGGAGAGGCAGGATAAAAGCTTGGCTGTGTTTCTGATGAAAGTGGGCGGTGGCTTTTTTACCGCTCAGTACATCAGTGTGCATTTCCTATAAACAAGGGCATTTGCTTGCACGACCACAGAACAATGATCAAAATTCTATATTCAAATTTTTTCAGTTGTCCCAGTAATGTACTTTATAGCCTTTTTGTTTCCTGTCCAAGATTCAGCTCAGAATCACTTCTTGTATTCTGTTGTCACTTCTCTTTAGTCTCCTTACACCTGAAACAGTTGCTCAGATTCCTTGCCTTCCATAACCTTGAAATGTTTGAAGAGTATAGGCCAGTTACTTTGTAGGATGTCTGATATTTCCTCTTGATTATTCAGGTTATACGCTTTCACAGGCACTACATGGTGATGTTGTGTTCTTCTCAGTGCCATATATCGGGATTTTTAACTTTACTGGATTAGTGTGGTGTCGTGTTCTGTGGAAATTAGGCTCTTCCATGAGATCACAAGGAAAGCATTCTGAGAAACCATGCACAGGAAATTGTGGTGTGGCATAGTTTATTTGAGTGGGTTTCCAAGGTAGGCTGCCTCTGTGTCCCATCTCTGTTGGTCCTGCCATGGAAAAAGTCCAACCATTTCTTCAGCAAGGCCAAGGCAAAAACCAGTGTCCAGAGTTTCTGCTTCATGTTAAAGCTTAGTCCTTTTGGAGCCCACACAGTCTGCTGTAGGCCCTGGTAGCTGCTAGACCCAAATGGCTGGGTGTTCCTGGGACAGAGGATGCACAAACAAATGGGCAGATGTATTGCTGAGACAGAGTGGGACTGAGGTGGAGAAAGAGAGAGAGATACCAAGTCAAAGTAAAAGCATTTCTTTGTTCCCCTGGGATTATATTAGTTTAGGTTTGGGACGCGACCAGGTGCTTTTCAAAAGAACAAAGACTGCTTCCCAAGATTTTGTGGGCTTTCGATAGGTTTACACCCCCGAGTTAAACTGACTGGCTTTTTTTTTTGTCCAAGCGTCTCCCCCTGAGCCCTGGAACAATCCACAGTCCACAGTCCGGTACTGGAGGGCGGAAGGGAGGAGTGTTGATACCCTTGGTGCAGCAATGCTATGAAGCTGTAGTGTGAAGTGGGGGTGGGGGGGGTGAGGTGGGGGGGGTGGGGGGGTGAAGCTGTGGTCTCCTGATGAAACAAACAGGCATATGCTCCCCAGTTTATTAAGCTCAATGTCTAATTCCCTTTGCTTCCCTTTTCTTCATTAATAACTACATCAGTAGTTAACTTCATCATTAATAACTACTGTGGCTGCTGTTTTCCTATTGTAAAATTACTTTTTTTCCTTTGTAACTAATAAGTAATCTATGGGAAGATACATTGAATCCATGTAAGTATTCTATTCCTCAACAAACTTCACTCTCGTTTTAGCTTCTGTGATATTGTGATTTATAATAGGAAATAGGTGTTTGTTCTTTATCTCATTTCCAGCACAGAGCTCCCTAAAACACTGGAATTTCCTAAGGTATGAGAGCCCTAAAACTGTCTTTTGTTATGTTAATGAAGTGACTTTTAGACCCCACCTAAGAATGTAGGCTGGTTGCCAGAGGCATCAACTCCATGATTAGAGTTGGACCTTCAGTCCTACCCCACGGACCTGTGGCCAACGATCTAATCAATCATGCCTGTGTAACCTCCAAAGGGGAGGTTCCAGGAAGCTTCCAGTTGGTGAACAAACAGGGAGAGTCAGAGAGAGTGGTGAGCCAGGCAGAGCATGGAAGGTCTGTGTCTTTACCCCACCCCTAACCCTGTGCGTCTGTTCCACCTGGCTGTTCCTTGATCATATTCTTTTCTAATCACTGGTAATCTAGCAAGTAAAATGTTCTCTAAGTCATGTGAGCCACTCTAGCAAATTAATTAATTGATCCTAAGGAATAAAAGTCTTCTTTTTAAGTAATTGAATTATATTTTTCCCTTCCCAATATTTTCTATCACTGCCAAATGACATTTGCCATTAAATTAATAATCTCCTTAAAGTTAAGTTTTCTTTACAACTATCTCCTTCTCCTAATTATTAGACTTCTTAAAAAAGATTCTATTAATTTATTTTTAAAAAGAGGGACAGAAATATTGATCAGCTGCTTCTCTCATGCCCCCAAATGGGGACCTGGCCTGCAAGCTAGGCATGTGCCCCAACTGGGAATAGAACTGGGAAACTCTTGGTTTGCAGGCTGGCACTCAGTCCATTGAGCCACACCAGCCAGGGCTAGACTTTTAAAAATATATATTTATATCATGTTCTGTATTTACCTACTTAAGGGAAGAAGAATCTTTACTGTTGCCTCCACCTTGCCAGCCTTCTACTTGCTTCCTCCCCCAAGGCAGATGGACCGAGGCAGGCCTTAGTCAGAAGTAAAAGAGATATCTTAAAGAAGATTGGTGTGTCAATTATTAGCTTAGTCTGGATGATTTTAATTTCTGAATGTGATAGTAGGGCTGACTGTATCTAAGAACGACCTCACTACCCTGACTCCTCTCCCCACTAACAAGTCAGAGTATTTACTTAAGACTGAAATTTCGCCAGAGCAGAGGAAAAACTTTATTGAATGCTTTTTAAGGAAAGAATGGGAGACAAAACTCAAGTGACATTTTGATCACCTGCTACAACTGATTATTGCTAACACACATCATCCAAATTTAAACTTCACAACAATTCTGTATGATAGGTATCATTCCCATTTCATAGATAAGGAAACTGAGGCACAAAGAGACTAAGTAATCTTCCCAAATCCACTCAGCTGGTACATTCCAGAGCCAAGATTTGACACCAGCTCCATTGGATTCCAACCCAAGGCCAGCGTTCTTACCACTCTACCATGCCAACTCAGCAGGACTGTGAGGGTTATGTGGTGTGTTTCCAGGACCCAAGGAACCTGAGAGAGTTAAGGACCTCTCTTATAAAAAATAATCCTAATCCATCTTTCGAAACTAATTTGCCTTTTTTATTCTAAGGCTCAGTAAGAATTGCCAAAATAATAGATTACCTGAGACAAATCACTAATCAAGATTCTGAAGACCGTGGCTTTGAGGAGCTAGGGAACATGCTTGGTCCTGAACACAGAGACCTGCCTGTGGATCTGGAAACTTTCCACGCCATCATGGAAGAGTGGATGGCTCGCTGCAGAAACAAATGGTAATGAGCAGGAAGCGTTTTCAGGTTGTTTTAACAATTGATTACAATTAATACTAATCACTGTTTTTTTGTTGATGGAAACATTGTATTCTGTGCTTCTCACACTTTAGCATTCGTTGCAATCCCCTGAACAATATTATACCTGATTGTGGGCCCCCCACCCCCATCCCTGCCATGATTCAGTAGGTCTGGGGTGAAGCCTGATAATCTGCATTTCTAACATGTTTTCAGGTGATGATGATGGTGATGGGCACACTTTGAGAACCTGTTATGTTAATATTATGCTAATTCTGATAACATGCATTTATTGTGAGCAGGGGCAGCACGTGTTCTCACAAAGAACTGAGCTGGCACAGGAGTCAAGCAAATTATTGACACTGACCACCAAATGCCCAAGTGCACTTACACTCGGAGTGAACACCCTTTTGAGGTCAATGGGGATGTTTAGGCAGTGAGTGTAATATAGAAGCCTCGAATATAGGGAAACAAAAGGGAAAAGGAAAAATATGGGAGATAGAAAGCAATTATGAAGGAGAATGGCACCATGATGCCAGGTGCCCCTGGCACATACTGCAGAAGAGCCACCTTCTGTCACAGGAGGCCGAATTCCTGTGGCTTTTACTCAGCCACCGATCTCTAGCTATCAACTGATAGGGACTAGAAATTTGCTGAAAGAAAACTTCAAGCTCAGAGCACGGCAAAACTTGCTAGATTTCACGGAGGGCTAAGATATGTAGATGACTTAAAATGACTGAAATGTTGTTTGACATAATGAGTTACTGGTGAAGGCAAGATAAATATATAAAAACATTTAATCTTACTAGTAATCAAAGAAATACAAATAAAGACAACATGCCATTTTGCCCTTTAGTTTAGCAAAGTCGTAACAGAACCGCTCCACCCCACGTTGTCAGGGCAGGTGCAGAGTTAAGCCGCCTCATGCGCTGTTGGCGGTGCTGCGGGTTGCTACCGTTTTTTCATGAGCAGCCTAGGAATGTGTACTAAACCCTTAAAAATATGCCATGTGTTCAAGCTAATAATGTAACTTTAAGGAAAACAACCAACTATGTACACTAATATATGTGTAGAATGCTATTTATGATTGTGATAAATATAAGCAACCTAAATATTTTAAAATAGAGGGTTAGACAAATAAATTATAATGCTTCTATACAATAGAATCCTAAATAGTCACTCAAAATTATAGTTAGATAAATATTTGACAAGAGAAATATTCATATGTATTTAAAATAATAGGCCATTAATCAATATATGTAGTGTAATCCCATATTTGTAAAAAAATACATAAGAAAAAGGTGGAAAGAATAAATTCCAACATTATTATCTTTTGCATGATGGTTTTAACTTTTTTCTTGTGAGTTTTGTCATTTTCTAAAATATTTAAATTTGATTACATAATAAAAATATCAATAATCCATTTAAATGGAGTGAGGGCAAATAAATACTCTAGTTTTTATAAAAATGTATAGGAAAACATAAATATGGGAGATAGAAATACAAAACAAGAAAAAAACTCAGAAATGGTGATGGGTGCGTAGTAAGGAGTAGCAGGAATGGTGCGCGAATCATTCTACTTAGTCACCTTCTGACAGGTGCTTCACGTGGAGACACAATGAGATGTAAGTACAGATTTAGAGAATTTTATGACCGCTCCAGAGAGACAGTGAGAGGACTTGGCATTTAGAAAGATTACAGTAAGTAACAAAACTTAAATTATAATGTAGGGACTGTTAAAAAAATAATTGAATTCTAATGTGTTTATTTGGGGGGTTAGAGCTAGAGTTTGCATACTTAACAGAGTCTTCCTCAAATGTCAAGAGTGAAATGCTCACAGTAAAATTAGTGTAGGTTCAGCATGGTTTTCCATGCAAGAGAGAAAATGATTACACCATCAATGTATCTCACAGTATTAGGTGTTCATGTCTTTTCCTTCCCAATCTTTTTAAGTCTTCTGGTCTTGCTACCTCCACAAGTTGTCCACTTATCACTCCAAACAATTTCAATATCCTAATCCATTGAGACCTCCTGTCCCCTAATCTTAGCTGCTGTACGTCATCAGCCTATTTATGCACACACATTTTCTCTTTCATGTTAAGAGGTTATGGAAGGTGGAAAGAATTAATGCCTCCAGTGTCTTTTCTGTTACACTATCTAAGCAGAGTGTTGGGCTCCAAATAGTTGCTGAATGAATGGATGGTTTTATAATCCAGAAACAAACACCTGAAGTGGAAAGTACACAGCACATCTGAAAATTTAGCTGAGCCTCGGTGTGGCAAAGAGCCCTAGCTCACTGGTTTTGCTTTTGGACCACAGGGGAGGAGTGACTAGTGGATCAGGCGGCAGCACCGATGCTTCTGTTCTTGAACAGGACAACATAACATCAGGGGGAGCAAGTATGTATGTGTTTCCTTGTGATTGTTTGCCACTTTGTTGTGGTGTGGAGAAGTGGATTTTTCATACAACTCTCTCGTATGTGTTCCAGTCAATGTGACCACAGATATAATAGAGTCTACATCACGGATCTTCGAGGCTTTGGGCGGGGACGTGTCTAAAGGAGTCTTGTAAGCATTCTTAGTTATAATGCTTTCCTAAGTGCCCGAATTTTATTATTTATTTTATAGACATATATTTTACTTATGATAAAATCACTCCACCTTTTTTGTGGTAGCGCTAACATAATTTATTTTCAACTCTTAACTATTCTATTTGAATTGCATTAGAACTACTTCCACTAGAAACACAAATTATGTAAGACTAGTATTACATAAATTAACATTTTCTCACTCGTAGAACCTTTCTCCTTCATGACATCATGTGTTTTCCATGGAAAACAAGTTCCATTTGAAGTAGAGTTATGACATTGACCTTAAGGTCTTTTAGGGTTTATTTTTAAAGCACTTCTTTAATATATATTTTTAAAGAAAAAAGTTGTTTTTTTTGCTAAATGTGTGAGTTTTAGATATTAGGGAAATGTGATTCTCTCTCCTTTAGTTTTTCTTTGCCACTTCAGATTTACTCGTGCAAAAAGGTGATTTAAAAATCATGCACCCAATCTATGCTAAGAACTGGGATATGATGGTAAAGAATAAGAGGGGGCCTGGGACTTCATGAAACATGCAACCCATACTTTCCCAGGGTTTATGATCTAATGTTGGTCACATAAACATTAACACACTATAGAAAATATTAGAAAACATGAATACTAAAGTGAGAGGTACAAATATAAGACTCTAAGAACTGTTTTCTAGTTAAAGGCCCTTTAAAACCTGCCAAGATCCCTTCACTAAGAGAGTAATGTGTCAGTTTACTTCTGGATCTCCCGTAACCCAGGCAGAAACAGGGACTCTTCAGTGTGGATGGAGACAAATGCTAGGAGTGAAGTGGAAAGTAATAAACAAAGGCAGTGCAAGTTGACTTTACAACTGGCAAATGATGAATACCTGGCATTTCTGGACCAATCTCTGATGTTCTTATAATAAATACTTGAATAAATGTTTATTGTATAAATAAACTACATTTATGAAGATGGAAGAGAATAAAGTAGAAAATCTTGCAGGAATAGTTCAGTCTTTTGGGCTTAACTCTATGCCTTATTTTGACTGGAAGGGATTAGACATGTTGAAGATTATTTATTGTCATTCCTTATTTTATTTGCAGAGAGGTGTCTGACTTGATTACCTATGTAGCAGAACTGCATTTCAACAAGCAGAAATTAGAGAAGGAAAATAGTAAGTTTAAGTTGGCAGTGGAAACCTTGGAAGAAGCTAATGGCCAATTATCCGAGGACTGTGCTGAATTGCGCCTGCAGATAAAAAGGTGAGCCAGTGTGGGGTACTGTGTGCTGGGAGCTCTGAGATGTTATTTATTTATGTTTTTTTCTTTTACTTTAAAAACAATCTATATTTTATTGAGATACAGTTTCCATGTATGAAGTTTACCCTCTTAAAAGGTACAATTCAGTGCCTTCTGCTGTATTCACAGGGTTGCACAACCATCATCATGATCTAATTCCAGAACATTTTATTCCTCCAAAAAGTAATCCCATGCCAGTTAGCAGTCACTCCCCATTTCCCCCTCCCCTCTGTACCTTGCAACCACTAATCTATTTTCTGTCTCTGTGGATTTGCTTATTCTGGTCATTTCAGGCAAATAGAACCATAAAATACATGCCCTTTGTGTCTGGCTTCTTTCACTTGGCACAATGTTGTAAGGCCCGTTCCTGTGGTAGCATGTATCACTACTTCATTGCTTTCTATGGCTGAAGAACAATCATATGCAGAGATGCCACTTTGTTTCTTCATTCTTCAGAGGATGGACTTTGGAATTATTTTGAATCTTATGAATATTGCTGCTATGAACATTTGTGTACCAGTTTTTGTATAGACGTGTTTTTAGTTCTTTTTGGTTCATACCTAGAAGTGGAATTTCTGGGTAGTGACCTATACTCAGCATTTTGAGGAGCTGCTCAACTGTTCTCTGAAGCAGCTGTACTGTTTTATATTTCCACGAGCAATGTCTGTCAGTTCTTTTCTAGCAATGATGTTCCTTGTGTAATTCGGGTAGTGTTTTCTGTGTGAGACCACTTTACCTAGGGGCCTAGTGTGGACCTATCCAAAGCAGTTCTGTGATTTGGTAGAACTCTTACTCTATGTTAAGTCCATGCTAAGTATTTATTGATGAATCAGATTTGAAATGCATCCTCAGGGGACAGACACCCTAGAAGGATGATAAGTTCCTGACCTTAGCTTAAGATGGAAAGGACTAAAGGACCTAAGAGACATATGAAATATGGTGTCAAACACTGGTGAAGTGGTTTGCAGGAAGATGCTTGAGCTTCCGGGAAATCAACAGGTTCTGAAAAAGTCTTTGTTTAAGATGTAGGTGCTAATTTTCTAAGGAGAAAAGTTTTAAGTTAACTTGAAGAGATGGTAAAGCATTCTGACCACAGGCTCTTATCCTTGTAATTTTTTGACTAGCCAGTCCAGCCTCCAAACCAATGTATAAAATAACAAATTGTGCTTACCTCAAGCTCTTTCCATTCCACAATTGGCTTATTTATTGTTTATTTGCAATGTAATAATTCAGTGTTTCTTTTATAAAAACAAACATACAAAAAAAAAAAACTATGCCTTGGATAAATGTGCCAGTCAGGACATTTGGTTGCAAGCACCATAAGCCGACTCTGGTTAACTGAAGCAGTGAAGACATGTATTAGAGGGAAATTGGGTCACTCACAGAAGGACAGAAAGGCTAGAGAACCTAGATGCCAATGTCTACAAAATTAAGCCTTCTGTACCTCTCTTTTCTGCTTCTTCTAATTTTTCAGAAAGAGCCTCTGTTTCCTTTTGGTGTTATTCAATAAATATTCATGGAATTGCATTAATTAATATTACACCTTATTAGTAGAAGGAAAGAACTGTGAGATTTAGCCAATGAAGTTTTCAAAGGGACTGTCCAAATCTTTATCTTCAGGAATATGTTTTTTTCCTTATATCCTATTTCCACCCCCTTCATATTCCTTCCTTTTCCAAGGACTATGAAAGATAGTGGGTATATTTTTACTATTGTTGACATCTGGTTTATATTTTTAGGGGGTTTCAAAGTGCATCCAAAAATAGTCCTTGGCTCTTGTTAGTATGTTTGGCAGTTATATTTGCGGTTTTGCTCATTGCCTTCTTCCCCACCCCCACCTCCACAGCGCCCACCAGGCTATTATGAGAACAAATCTGTTAAAAGAAGAGCTAGAGGAACTGAAAACTAGTATGAATGCTTCAGAAGAGCAGAAGGCTGCAATTGTAGTGCAGAACAAACAATTGGTAAGTCATCCAAGTACCTTGAAACCTCAAGAGGATTTATGTGGAGGCAAAAACCAGAAGTCAATAGGCTGATAAATGAGTAATAGGAATACCTTAGAAAAATTAAGGCAGGAAAAAAACCCTGTGTTTTCCTTTTGAAGCAAGATTAAAATTCTTTACAAGTTGCTTGGTCACATTCACAATGGTTTGTGAATATCTAGAAGGTCTCTGGGACTCATCCTGAAATTCACAGGTGAATTCATAAATACCTGGTACTCGAAACCACTTAAGTTTTCTAAAAAGAAAAAGTATCTGTCAAACTTTCAACTTTTTCTCAGTTTTAAAAAAAATCAGTCTTCTCAAGACTTCCAGATTACTGAGACGTTCCATCAATCAGTTCTTATACTAAAGAAGCACAGGCTTGTAATTTTTAGAGCAAATTGCTATTTAGACTGAGCTTTAACTCAACCAACAGAGGAGCACATAATCATCCAGCAGTATTCTAGCATTGCGAACGATGGCAGGGGCCAGCTGAAAGTCATTCAGACTAATTTATTTTTAGGTATGTAATTCATAAAGAAACTTGGGCTCCAGGCCTGTGTCAGTCACTTGTGACCTCCCACAACCAGCACAGCTTAGCCTAGCTCTTACCTCAGTAGTAAAATGTGGTGGCTACACTCATTGAGTGTCAGGTGACTCTGCAAGTCCCTGTGAATGCACTATAGGAAAGACTTAATTTGGAACCAGTGAGGAGCTTTTACATGGAGGCAATGTAGAGAAATGATCAGGAGCCCATGCTTGAAAGTCAGATAGCCAGCCCTCAAGTCCTGACTTCTAGGGTGGTGTAACTTTAGGCAACCCACATAACTTCTTTAAGCCTCAGCGTCCATAACCCTAGGACTAGAAAGGTCATATGAGTTAATACATGTAAAGCAGTCAATGTCCTCATTCCTCCTAGGGATGGTTAATGTTAGCTATTGTTAAAAGTGCAGAGTCTTTGATATACAATCTCAATCCTTTGCCTTTTATACTGTTTTAAATTTTAAAAGAATTTTGAATATTTCATTTCATTGGTCATCATAAAAATTCTGTGAAGTAGAAAGAAAAGTAGTTATTTTTATTAAAAAACTAATAGAATTATAGGTAAAGTCCAGAGATGTTTTGATTATTCAATGTCAATTATCTAATAAATGATAAAGCTAGACTTGAACTCAAGTCTTCTGATTCCAATTATGTGGGATGTGTGTTCCTTTATTCTTGTACCAGTGACATCCTACTCTGACATGTGTTCCCTTTTTACTTTTACATTATAAATGTAATGCCTATTTCCTCTATACAATGAATACAATGCAATATACAATGCATATTGACAAAAAAAATTCCACAAAATTCTTATCCCACCATATCAACAAGATTTATTGTTAATATTTTGGCATATATTTTGTCCTGCAATATTTTTTCTTCTGATGGTTCTGAATTTTGGGACTCTTAATTATAGAATAGTTTTTTATAATCATATGTTCTGGTAATGTGGAACCTAAGAATATCAACAACTTCAAGTAGAAAGCTAGAATCTGTGACTTCAAAGTGATGCCCTGGCTGGTGTGGCTCAGTGGATTGAGAGCCAGCCTGTGAACCAAAAGGTCACTTATTTGATTCCCAGTCAGGGCACATGCCTGGGCTGCAGCCCAGGCCCCCTGTAGGGGGCACTTGAGAAGCAACCACACACTGATGTTTCTCTCCCTCTCTTATTCGCTCCCTTCCCTTTTCTCTAAAAAATAAATAAATAAAATCTATTTTTTTAAGTGCTCTTTAAGTAGGTGAGTTCACATTACCTGTCATAGGTTGATGGCAGTAGGTAGCAGGGAAAGAAGCCAGGCTGTTCCTTTTTATTCGTCTTTCCCTCTGTATTTTTATAGTTAGATTGACTCAAGGAGAACAGTGACTTCTCACAGATCCCAAGAAACTGGAAGCCAAAAACATATTGAACCATATTGAAAATATTTTCAGACAAAATTCATTTGTGATATGTCAATGCCATATTTAAAGTTCATAAAAGGAAAGAATATTGATAGTCTTGGAAATAAATATGTAGTATTTCCTAATCTTCTAACTACTTTTAATCACCTTTCTTTTTAAAAAATCAGGAGACAGAAAACCGGTCTCTGATTCTTAAGATTCGGAATCTCCAAGAGGAGGTATGTCGACATCATTAAATACGGTCACAGAGGGACCTATGGGAATCATACAGTCCTGGGTCCTGACCCGGGTTAAATAGAAATCATGGAAGCATTCAGACTCCTCGGGGCCGAAAGCCAGGTTGTTTTGTGAAATGGCAAACGATGAAGAGGGGATTGGGTTTCATGTCCATACCTTCATGTATACCCATGAAAGAAATGGGATTTTAAAAATTGAGATTTAAGATGAAGTGAAATTAAGTCATCTAAAAACTATACAAATCGAAAAGGAAAGTGTAGACATTATCTAATAATTTTCTGTTATTACATAATATCTCGAGTCTAAGACTCAGATCTTAAATACACTAAAGTCTGATCATGGGAAATCCGTTTATCTTTTTTGAGTTCATAATACCTATTCCCTCAGTTATTTTAGAGGTTAAGATAATGCATGTGAACCCATTTGTTTAACGACAATGTACCTCATATATGTTAGGAAATATTAGTAAAATCTCTAAAATTAAATAATTTTATGAAATATATATAGTTTTTAAGTAACAGCATTAAATCATGGAGAGACTAGATAACAAAGCTACTAGCAAGTTATTATTTTGGAGGGAAATTCCATGTAGGTATCTTTTGAATGTTAAGTATTATATACATTTTTTATTTGGGCCTCATATAAGTTCATCAGAGGTATTTATTAAGCTGTGGTGAACAATCTGGAGATTTATCCAAAATAAGAGCCAAGTGGACATTAAAAAGAATTTCACCACGAGTTGGAAAGGAATAATTAAAGATTAGGAAGCAACCCTACATTAGATTCACATATATTATAGTTATTAGGTCAGTTTTCATAAAACTAGTGCTTTACAATTAAGCTCCCAATGTAAGAGGTCTTTCTTCTCATATATTAAGATGAATGACTAGCATCAAATAATTTTACCAAACCTGTTTAGAATTAAGATGGAAGAAAGGAGACTTAGAACCCTTCATCGTGACATAGCACATACAAGTGTCACTGCTAGCTAAGATTCCTCTGGGAGACAAAAATCGGATGCATTGTGGAGAGTGACAAACAGCACAATGGTTTGGGTGGCTATTCTCATTCATTCATTCACCCATTCAACACATATTCATCGGGAGACTTCTATGTGCTATGCATAGGCACTATTCTAGATGCTGAAAAGACAAACTTAAGCAAAAGAGCCCATGTGAACCTAGCATGTTAGATGGTGACTAGTGCTATGGAGAAAAAAAAGAATGAAAACAGAATTGTGGGGGAGTGCAATTTAAACTAGGGTGGTTAGGATAAAAGTAGCACTGTGAAATTAATCATTTGGCTAAAAATTAGAGGGAGGTTTATCTATGGAAAAGCATTCTAGGCAGGGGAAATGGCAAGCTCAAAGACCTCGGGTTGTAGCCTGCCAGCTATTTTTGAAGGACAGCAAGGCCATTGTGGCATTATAGAGCAAAGGGAGCAAATAACAAGAGGTTTGGCAGAGAGCTGCCAGAAGCCAGACCCACATAGTCTTATGTGGGCATTGTATGGACTCCAGCTGTTTACACCGAGTGGGATGGAAGCTGGGACACCAATTAGGAGGCCCTTTTAATAACCCAGGCAAAAGCTGATGGAGGCTTAGAGTGAAGCAGTTAACAGTAGAGGTGGAGAGAAGTGTGCAGATCAGCAAATGCTCTATAATATGTCCAAAGGTATTTATTATATATTCAGGAAGTTACCTTTTGATTGTTTCTAATGTCTCAGTGTCATACAGAGCAAAGTTATTGACTGAGAGTGAAGATGTTGGAAGAGATATTGGAAGTTCAAGGAGAGAGAAGGGATAAAATAAGCAAGGAACTCATGGACTTTCTGTAAAGGACCTGATAGTATTTAGGGTATCCTGGCTAAAAAGTATTTGTCACATCCACTCACTTGCGCCATTGTAGTGTGAAAGCAGAAAGAGACAATAGGAAAAAAAAACTAGCACAGCTGTGTTCTAATAAAACTTTATTTACAAAACCAGAGGGTCACCTAGAGCTGGCCTGTGCCAGTGGGGTGGAGAAGTTGCTGTAGTTTGCAAATCCCTGGTTTAGGCAAATGGCCCAATGAGTGGACTAGGATTATATGATATAGTTACCAGTAAACATTGAGGTTAAAGTTTATGATTTAACATGTGACCTGTTGGTTCATTTTTTTTTCTTTAACAAGGTTTATCTGAAAGGGTGTGGGTGCAGAGTGAATGGCAAGCTAGAATTAAGCAAATACTAAGAAGCAGGCAGGAGGCAAGGAAATTGAGGAGATGTGAAAAAGAATGATTATAATGATTGACCACAGAAAATTTTAGGCTGAGTAAAGACGGAACTGAGCTCATGAGAAAGTGGAAGAATAATGAGAAGGTGGTCGTATCAGTGGATTGCAGGCTGCAGTGGGGATTGAAGGTTTGTTGCTGCTGAAAGACATAATCTGGAAAGACAAGAAGTGGTGGTTGAAGAGTGAGATGCTGCAGTTAAAATAATGAAAAGGCCATGGTTGTTGGTGATGATAAGTGTGAGAGCTATGACTAGGGAATGAATGGAAGATAACAGGGACTTCTCAGATGGTTATGTTAAAAGGATCATGTTATTTTGGGACAAAATTTAAAGTTTTGTCCCTTAGATTAAAGTGGATTATGATGTTAATAATGAAAATACTACTTCCTCAAAAAAACCCTTGTGTTCTTTTATTTTTTACTTAGTTTTTGGTCTAAATCTAAGAATACTATCTTCTTTTGCATTAGAATACCAAGAATATTATGGATATATATGCATTGGAACAGAATATTGAGGAGTTGTCTAAAACTGACACAGAGCACCAAGTAAGCACTTCCCAAATACTGATAAAATATTTTCTTCCATCAAGCTAATACTACTCTATGAAGGTATATGTGATTCATTGATCCAATAATCTTTTGTTACAAATTTTAAAATTTGTACTCCTCAAGATGTCTGAATTACATAAAGGACAATTTCTATTTTATGATGTATCAGCTTTACTGATAAATAATGTACATGCCATGAAATTCACACCCTTAAAATGGACAAGTCAGTGTTCGGTATGTTCACAAAGTTGTGCAAGCATCACCAAAACCAATTTTACTTTTTATTTTTTTCTTTGTAATTGAATTTATCAGGGTGACTTTGGTTAATAAAACCATACAGGTTTCAAGTGTACAACTCTGTAGCCCATCATCCACACACTGCATCGTGCGCTCAACACGCAAAGTTAAGTCTCTTTCCACCACCATTTATCCCCTTTTTGCTCTTCTTCCCCCGCCCCATCTCCTTTTCCCCCTGCAATCACAATACTGTTGTGTGTGTCTGTTTTTCTTTTTTTTGGTAAGTAGTTAACCTCATTAAGTCTCAAATTTTTCATGTACTAAGTGTATATATTTTCTACCTAATACATGAGCTTGTTGTAAACTCAAATTAGATGATTATGTGAAAATACCTTTAGAACTATGTCATATCAAATATGTACAATTATGATGATGCTACTTTTGACTATGCAGACAATTTTTTCAAGTTTTCAATTCAATGAATATACATATTTATCAGTTATATTATATTTAGAATCCTGTGCCAACAAGCTTGCTTTTGGTTTGAATGAACTGATATATCCTTACTATTCACCTTGCTAAAAGAAATCTTGAACATTTTTAAACTAAGTTTTTTGAAGAGGAAGAGCCTTTTATATGTCCACATGCAGTCTGTGTTCATGTCTCATTTAGAATTATATTTTCAGCAAAAAAATTAAATACTCTATATGTCCTCTTATTATATGGAGTATGAACTGTTGGGAAAGGCACTTGGCTAGAGTTGGGGACATATTCTAGGCTCAGTTCTGTCACTAACTGTATGTGACATTGGGCAAGTTTCTGACTAGTGTCAAGTCTCGATTTCCTCTCTGATAAAGCGAGAGCAAAGGCCGCAGCCTCTAGGATTGTTGAGGCTTATGTGAAAGTTCTTTTAAAAGTGAAAAACATATGCACATTAAAGGTGCTTCAGAAACATGTCTCCCCACTGGAATGATTTCTGTGGCACTGTCCTTACCAAAGGAACGTCCCAGTGGTCTGAGCTACCTTTGTTCCTTTTCAGATGCAGTTACAAATGTATGAGAGCACTTTGCTTAATAAAGATGCAAGTTTGCAGAAGGTTGGTTCTGTCCCTCCCCATGAAGTCCTGTGGGATGGGCTAGCTTTATCCACATTATAAAGGAGATGGACATTTGTGTAACTTCACCCCTATTAAAATATTTGATTCTAATACTTTGTCAAGAATATTAGACTTTCCAGCCCTGGCTGGTGTAGCTCAGTGGATTGAGCATGGGCCTGCGAACCAAAAGATCACAGTTTAATTCCCAGTTGGGGCACATGCCTGGATTGCAGGCCAGTTCCCAGCAGGGGACCCGTGAGAGGCAACCATACATTGATGTTTCTCTCCTTCTCTCCTTCCCTTCCCCTCTAAAGATAAATAAATAAAATCTTTTTTAAAAAAAATATTAGACTTTCCTTCATAAACTTCACAAAAATATTTTTTTGAATGAAAATAATGACTTTCCCATCTGGTATAAGTTTTATCATATCCTCTAAATTTTGGTGGTATTCATTTGTCTATGCAACGAATATTAGTGAGCCAATTCATCAGTCAATGGCCAGATACAATGATGCAGTTTTAATGCATAATAACACAAATGTTTGTGCAGTCATTCATTTGGGGCAAAAAGAAGAAAAATTTCTTCCCTAGTTTGATTGATTGATTAGATAGGATAGATAGCTAGATAGACAGATAGAATGATAGATATTGTATTTATCCTTGTACCCTATGATCACTGCCTATCTGGTAACAAAGGATTCTGGTTATGGTGGCTTTAAGAGATACAGGAAGGGCACAGTTCTGAGTTAATAAACTTCCGCATTTCAAGATAGGGAAGTAAAGGAAAAGCAATATTTCTCTTCCTTTCCCTTCATGTTATGACATTTCAAAGAAGTCCTGGATAGCTTGTAGACCAAGATATTGAATATTGTAAAAACTTATCTCTTCACTGTGGGTGTTCTCGGTCTGTCTATAGTGATATTGTGGTAGGGGTGGCCATTCCCTTCCTCCATAGCTCTGCTTTCTACCACTTTGCACTCCTGCTCAGTGTTCGTAAGGTATCAACTGGGCACTTCCCATGTTCCAGGCTCCACACTAGTCATGGGATCAAATTATAGGTCAGACACCGCCTGTAGCCTCTGGTCTTGCAGTATGAAATTGTGATTTTTTAACAGAGGTATCATTTGAGCTGAATAAAATTGGATGCCTTCATAATTGGTAAAGACTGATTTTTTTCTCAAATGTATAATGATAATAAATATAATTTTGACTCAGCCTTAAGAATTACCTTTGAGGGTTTGATCCCATTGGTCAGGCAAACACAGAGCTTACTGTCACCAGTGAGATATAGCTGCCTCTCTGCCCCGTACTTTGTGTGTGGTTTTAATCACAAAAACAGACTGGTTCTGTTTTCCTTATGAGATTGATAGAAGCTCTTATCTCATTGGGCATTTACAGTTCTTCTGTGACTCAGATTGATGAGGATTTTAATAAACATGATTTTGTAAATTAATGTATTTATTAGCTATTAATTTTCTGTTCTACTTTTCAGAAGGATTTAAGGATAGAAGAACTTAAGTCAACTATCATAGAATATGGAACCATTATAGAGGTATACCATAATAATCTCTCAGCTTGCACGGTGGGGTTGTTAAATGTAAATGTAAACTCCTCACCAGAGCGACATGTACAGCCTGATATTGTGTGTGATTCCAGAATTTGCGAGGGGATAAAAACAAACTGGCTTGTGAGTTACAGCACTTGCAACAGGAACTCATCATGTGAGTACACAGCAGCGCCTCGCCAGCCTTCTCTCACGTGCCTCCACCCTACGTCTTTGGTCTACTGAGCTGTGTGCAATTCTTGAATGTGCCACATTCTTTTCTTCTGTACATTTATATGTGACATTTTCTCTGCTTTTCTCTAACAAAACTTTTTACAACTTTTTCACAGCCTTCCATTGCTTTTCTCTTACTTTGAGATGAAAGGAACCCTTTTGAGTGCATGTAGGGCATGCTGCTCTTACCTCTATTCTAACATACATGATCTTCCATTACAATCATTTGTTTCTGAATATGTATAATATGCTGGTCCAGCAGTCCATAGGAACCACTCAGGTGACAAGAGTAAAGCCAGTGGGGTGAGTGCACATATTTACACTGTGAGAGTTACCAAATGAGAAAGTGCATCACCCCAATAAAGGCAGAGGGGGCTGCTCTGCCTAGCTCTAGCTCATTGTTAAATCAAGAATATATGAACCCCATGTGACCATGCCTTCTTCTTTTTTTTAAAGAAAAGCCAGAAATCTAGATTTGTAGTGAAATTTTCTAATTTTTAACTATTGGCCCCAATTCATTAAAAAAAAATGTGGCCTACTTGTCTTCAACCACCAAGTGTTGCTAGTCTGTGCAGCTCCTGGAGGGCAGAAACTCACTCTTGTCTCTGTGCTCCTAAGTCCTTTACATAATCCTTGGTACATGCATGGGCTTACTGACTGGTGATAAACATACCTTATTCTGGGAACTCAAGACATAATGTTGGAGGCACACCTAACCCAATGGGATTACTGTTCTTGTTTTCTCAAGGAATGGGACCCAATTGAATGTCAGTGGAGAGCGTAAGAGTATCATCTCTGAAGGAGAAAAATCTTTACATTGTGAACTCATTCTTGCTCAGTCTGCAGAGGTAGGTAATTATCATCAAATGGAAAGCTTTAAAAAATAATCACTACATGTGGTAACTTACTATTAAGTGAAGGTTCATAGCTTGCTGAAAAGCCCTTCTGACATTTTAAGGGAATCTGCTGGTAGTTTTTAGAATCCAAGTCTAAAGTCTCAATCTGGAAGAACGGACCTTTTTCAAGTTATGGCTGAAAACTATAGGGAGAGTCAAGCATGGGGTTGTGGAACTGTGCATTCAGTGAATCTGGATTTCAGAAACCTTTATATTCTTGTATTTTTCAGCACAAACTACCTGCATGTTCCCCAGACTGGGGGGCTAAAACCAGCAGGAGAGATCCAGGAACTATTTTTCAGTACTTTCCCAATCCCCTGCAGTAAATGTATCAACCATAAATAAAGATGCTCAGAAACAGCATGAAATTTAGGATGTAATTGCACCAATCCAATGCAATGACAGTGATTATTACATTTTGAACAGAAATTAGCATTTTTATATGTTTTTGGTTAATTTTAAAATAGCAAAATGAATTATTACTTTAAAAAAATCTCAGTTTGTCAGGTAGACCCAAGTCTTTACAACATGTTAAGAAACAATCAAAAGGTTTCTTGGGGATGAAATGTTGGGACCCCCCCCCCATTACTGTATTTCCACTCTTGTATACTTTCCAGTTTTGTGCTTATTATGTTAGGAAATACTTCACTAGCAAATTGCTTTCTTTTCGCCACTTTGATGGTCTCTCCACGTCTGTGGACGGTAGGTATGTCAGAATGTCCTCCGGCTGACAGCTGCGATACGACCTTGGAAGGAGAGGAAGGATGTCTTTGGGCAAAATGCCGTTTGAACTTCCTCTGCCAAGGATGCAGGGGCAACATATGCTGCCTTCATCTGACGCGTCTCAGGCAGCCTTGGACATTCTGCGGAGGGAGGGGCTTTCCTGACATTCTGTTTCAAATACTCATCACTTTTCCTGGGTTTCTGACACTGAGCCAAACTGCCAGACTCAATGACATGATGGCCAATCTGCCATGGCAGTGTGTTTTCATCCTCAGGCCTCTGAGATAATGATAATGTCAAGATGCCAGGCTGTGAAACTTTATACTTCTGAGCAGGGGCGTTCAACAGCTGGCAAAGTTCTGGCTCTGAGGTTTACCCCACTCCTGGGTGAAGAAGATTGCCTTTGCATTGCAATCTGGGAATGAGAGTCCTCTGACCTTTTTCCAACAAACGGCAAGAAGAAAGTTAAATGTACTGTATCTAAAATATGACGAGACAGAGACGTTGAGAGAAGTATAAGAAATGCGCTTTATGAAACATTATCTGAGAACGTCTTCTATAAATGCAAGTAAAACAAAAGAAACCAGTTTGTTTTCAATGAGCTTTGCTGAGCCCCCTGCACCCGTTTTTTTTTTCTGTGATTTTCTTTACTTTCCCTTGTGTTCATAGAATTACAACCATAGCAGTTTACAGTACCCACATATAAATGTTATCTCTGGGATAAATGATATTTTCTTAAGAACAAATAAATGATAAGTTGAAGGCACACTAGAGAGAAAATGTAAACAGTTTTTTTGGGATATAGAAGGATTCCATCAGACTATTATTTGCATAAAAGAAAAATAATGAATATTCATTATTAGGAAGACAGAGTTGTGAACATTTTGGTAATTGTTTCAGAACACTGAAGCTGAGTGGCAGTGCAATTTAATCAGCTTGTCATCTCTGGACACGATGATGGACCAAGAGATGCTGTTATTACTGAGAGAGCTTGAACCAAAGGGAGTGGAATTCACAGCTATTCTTCAGAAGCTGGTACTGTATAGCACATGCCTCTCATGGTGTACTGGCTAGGAATCTCTGCAGATAACTGACCTATAACCTGTTTGCAGAGCACAAACGTGTGTGTGTGTGTTGTTAAGCTCCAAATCAATCCCACTGTGAAAGACAAGATTTTTCTCAAACATCCCTGAAGTTGATCTAGCTCTGAGTCAATCAGGACAATAGGTTGGCCATTAGATATGGATTACTCGAACATAGTTTTCTTGTAGGTTACTCTTTAGTACCAAGGGGTGCATGGTATCTATTGAACAGTTTCCTTCTAGCTAATGGCTAGTACTTCTTTCTTGATTGTAATATTTGACTGGAAACTCTAGATGGTCAGAGAAAGCAGAGAATCCTCCTGTTGGTATTTCCAATCCCTTTCACAGTTCCCAGCATGTAAAGTAGATAGGTAGTTAGTGAATGAAAAAAATCCATGACAATGTTTGATTCTGTCTATTTGAGAGGAGAAGCAAAATACATAGGTTTTGTTCTGGAAAACAATTCTATCTGTGTGTAGTCAGCATGGACAGAGAACCTGACAAGAGTTGGCATCTACAGATGGCAAAGTCCTGGGATAAAGGCAAGTCACTCGGTGGCATTAGATGAGAAGGAGCTTTCTCTGGTGTCTTCCTAATTACCTTCATAGTAAACATTTACTTCTTATTTAATAGCACATGTAATAGTGTATGTCTTTTACCTGAATTCCTAGTTGAAGACATGAAACTCTTTTTCAGCATGAAGAAGTTTCTGAAGTGGAAACCCTCATTGATAGCTCTCTACAGTGGGTAACTAATCCAGAAATTACTGTGAAAGAGAAGTGGGAGAATAAGCTTACTGTAAGTGTTCTGTATTTTGATATTTTCCCAGTTTTCCTTCTACTTTTGAAACCCAGGTAATACTTATTATACACAGTAACATTTCTGAGGAATTAGTATAGTCTTCTGCTGTCTTAGTCTGATGACATGTGAAGAGTGTGTGTCTGGGGATGTGTATAAATGCATGTGTGGGTGAGAGTGTGAGGGTGAGGAAAAAGTGAGGGTGAGTGAGTATGAAAATTTGTGCTATGTGTTGGAGAAACAAAGAATAAATAAGATGATTTAATGTTAAGAGTGTATTTTCTTTGAATCCTTGTGAGAATTGGCTAGTTTAAGCCAGTTAAAATTGGCCTAATAAAATTCTCTGACTCTCGTAGAACGGCCATTGTACTAAAGAATCTTATTCTTGAGACTCTGACATTTTATTACCCCAGAAATTTGCAGAACATTGGAAAAACATAAACTTCTTAGGTAGCTATTTCCAATTTTGTTAAAAAAGAACCATAAAAATAAATCTCTTTAATTTATCCATCACTTACTATCTTTGCTTCTTGACTGCCACACAACTTAATGTTCATCAGCCTCTAAGTTAAGCTAAAGTAAGAAGGAAACTCTGAAAACTCTGAAATGTTCATTTCAACCTCTTTGCCAAGCTAACCTTTTTTTAAGTTGCTTTTGAACATGCTAATCAACAAATACTGACTTTATTGCATTTCCTTGTCCCATCCTATTCTAAAGCAATTCTGATGATTGATGAAAAGGTCAGGGACCCACGATCTTAAGTAAAAGAAATGAAATTCAACTTTAGGCATGTGATAATTACTCAATATGTACTTGTTAAACTGAGATAATCAACCTAAAGGATAATCAGTCTTTGGGCAACTGAGAATTAGGGTGTGTTCACCTAGAATTTTAGCGACCCATAACAGTGAATACTATTGAGAGGGGCATGACCACAGCATTTCATATTGCCTCTACCATATGTTTATATTTAACACTGGAATAGTGGAGCTTGTGTTGTGATTTTTTTCCTTATAGGAATTCAAATATGCCATGGAAGAGAAACTAAATCTTTGCAGATTAACACTGAACAGCTTTGGAAACCAAAAAGAATCTCTTGATAAAGAGTTTGCCAAATTGATAGAGATTTTGAAGAGATTCAGACTGGAATACTTTCATTTCAGAAAAGAATATCTTTCCAGGTGACAATCATTTATATATAAGAAACCCATGCTTTATAAACATGACACGTTCGTGATTGTGCTATGGCCTTCAGTTTATTTTTTTCCAAGTGGAATATATTGATTTCAGATGACACTTTTTGAGAGAGGATATTTTGTCTAATAATCTTGAATTGTGACATTGTTTGAAATTGACTTACATATTCAAAATTGCAAATAGTGAACTTTAACATCTGTCAAAGCCAGTATAATGTTATTTTCTCTAGAGAAGAAATTTGGCATTACAGACTATAGAATTCTTTTGACCACAGAGGCCTTAGATATCATTTAGTAAAGCCTCATAGTTTTACACAAGGCAGAGCCATAAGGATATAAAGTGAATTGATGAAGGCCTGAGAGTTACTGGAAAATCCACAGGTAGATCTACTAATGGAAGAACTGGATGCTGGGTCTGTGGACTCCTATGCCATCAGGTTCCAGTTCTACTTCAGGCTACAGTGCATCACACTGGGTGCTAGTTAATTACATTTCAAGTGAAAAAAGTCATAAGGAATAGAGGACTCTCAATGTAAAATCATTTACTATATTACTCTTCCTCTCACTTTAATTCTTGTGATTATGGGAAAGTTCTTGAAATTTTACACTTTGTAAACCACATGTACTAAACAAGGACAGTGGTTCTATCTTTTGTGGACCTCTGTTTATATAGCTGCCAGCATCGTACTAAGTGTTCTCTTAAGAAATGCTTTTTGAAGGAAAGAATGAACATGGGTGTATATTGAATTTTAACAAAGTAAAAAAATGTTATTAGAGACCAAGTTTGCTTTTAAAAAACCCAGAAGAAAACCATTTTATTCCCCCTGAATAAGGAAACTGAATGCCAAAAGTAAATTAATACCAGAAGGAACTCTCAAGAAAATGATCTGCTTTTTCTAAGAAGCCAAGAGCCCAGACTTCCTTTAGTGGTAAAGTTGTGGGTTAAGTGGATATGCAGCTTCCTTACACAGATACCATCCCCACCAAAGGGAGCATTGAAATTCTTCTATTTAGCAACAAAGGACTACTTGGAAAGAGAGAGGCCTGCACTAGAGTCATCTCTGAGTAAGTGAGTCTTCTGTATTATGTACTAGGCACAAAAGAAACTTAGTTACATAATACTAGGTGCACTTTGTTGAGAGATTACTGTGTTGGATGCAGTGCTATGAATTTGACATACATTTATCTCCAGAGAGCTTCAATAACTTCCCAAGGGCACCCAAGTAAGATTAAGTGACAGCTGGGATCAGATCTAGATATGTTTGGCCTCGAAACCTATGTTCTTGCAGCTATTAACCCCCCATTACCTACTTCTTAAAATCTGACATAATATTTACTAAAAATGTTCTAGAGACCTAGCAGTTGGGCAAAATATTATTTATCAGTGTAAGAATGGGTTAACCCCTAACTTATAGATATGATTTAAAATGGACAAAAGCATATAGAGGCCACACATGAAATAATTTGGCTATGGGTTTTAACTATGCATGAGAAAAAGAATGCAGTATTTTATGGGAATGAGAGGATTCTATGTTTAGATGAGGTAGGGAATATTTATTAAAGACAACTTTAGGATCTGTAAGCTTAGGAAGAGAAGGCTTCCATTTTGGCACAAGATAATAGGCTCCAGAGCTGAGGAATGGAAAGAACTGAATGAGTCAAAGAGAGGCAGTGAAAGAAAAATGACTCTCTGAGGGCTTGGTGAGAAGAGCACATCATCATTTGTACAACATCGAAGCTTCAGCCCTTTGCCTGACTGCCCCCCCACCACCACCCAGGTCCTAGGGACTTAGAGGAACTAAGGCAGAAATGCCTGCCCCCATGAAACTGATATCTACTGAGGGACACAGATGATGAACATATAAACATATAAGTATATATTATAATGCCAGGGTGATATAAAGTAAATTAAAGCAGGATAAGAAGACCAAGAATGATAGTGGGCAGGAGACCCTAATTTTAGGAACAATGCCCAGGGAAGGCCTGTCTGAGGAGTGATGAATTGAGTGGATAGTCAAATGAAGTCAGAGTGAGCTATGTAATGATCTGGAGAGTGTTCTTCCTAAGGAACTAGGTAGTGCAAAGGCCCAGCAGTTGTCATGAGCTGGGTATGTTTTAACATCAGTGAGAGGCCAGTGTGGCTTAGGTGGGGAGAGTTCTGGGCAGTAGTAGGAGATGAAGCCAGAGAGATAGGAGGCAGTCAGGTGCACAGCCTTGCAGTTCATGTTTAGGCATGGGGATTTTATTCCAAGGGGATGGGAAGCCAACACAGGATTATAAGCAGAGAAGTGGTATAACTTGTGTTTTGAAAGATCATTCTGGCTTCTGGGTAAAAAAATTATCTATAGAGGACAAGATTTAAAGCAATGAGACTAATGAGAAAAAGTTTTTTCAATAAAAGATCACCGATTAGAGATCCTAATATCAATTTACTAGATTATGACCCATTTAAAAATAAATAAAGATAAATTATCAGAGTATATTTCATATAGTAAGAGTAATGTTTCGTAAAATTCTTATTGCAACAGTATGTGTATAATTGGATGAAATATAAAATATTTACTGAGGCATGTTAAAAAATAAAAATAAAACACTGAGTTCAAAGCTATTGCGATAGTACAGGTGAGGGTGTCACATGAGCTAGGGTGATAGTTGTAAAGGTGGCAAGAAATGGTTGGGTTCAAACAATATTTTGAGGATGGATCATATCTGACATGCTAGGAAGTTAGTTGTAAGAATGGAAAAGAGAAAAGATATCCTTGGCCTAGAGGTTTTTGGTGTGAAACTCAGTAAATGGGAGGCTATTGGGATGAGAAAGTCTGGGGGAGACTCAGACTTGGCAGGATTAGAAATCAAGATTTAGAATCTTGGACATGTTAGCAAGGAGAGTTGTTGAATTTAAAAACACACACCCAAAGCTAATACTTACCTCTTACTGGGATAATAAAAATCTCAATGAAAGAAACATCTTCAATGGTTCAACATCTGTTAAATATCATTAATACAGTAGAGGGTCTATCTAATTTTTTAAAAAGCTATTTCTGACATTGTTATGATTTATAAAGTACATAAAACTTACCCTGGCTGGGTGGCTCAGATGGTTGGGGCATTGTCCCATGCACCAAAAGGTTGCAGGTTTGATCCCAAGTCAGGGCACACCTAGGTTGAGGGTTCAATCCCCAGTCAAAACACAGATAGGGGGCAACTGATTAATGGATGTTCCTCTCCCACATTGATGTTTTGCTCTCAAAAAAAAAAATCAGTAGAACATATCCTTGGGTGAGGATTATAAACAAAATAAAATGACATACATAAAACTTACTATCTTATAGATGTAAACACATATAAGTGAATAAAAATTTAATATTATTAAGTATGGATTTCTATGCATCTTACAGTCTTTGCTTTCATTTGGAAGATAATAGATAATCTTGAGAACTTAACTATTCCTCAAGGAACTAGAAAAAGAAGAACAAACAAAATTCAAATTCATTAAAAGGAAGGAAATAATAAAAATTAGAGCAGAAAAAAACAAAATAGGGAATAGAAGAACAATTTTTAAAAAAGTCACTGAAACTAAGAGTTGGTTTTTTGAAAAGATAAAATTGACAAACCTTTAGCTAGACTAAAAAAAAGAGAAAATAAGTAAAATCTGAAATATCTTCACTGGTGAATCTATCAAACATTTAAAAGAAGATTAATGCAAATTCTTTTGACACTCTTTCAAAAAGTTGAAGAGGGACTACTCCCCAATTCATTTTCTGAGGCCAGCATTATCCAAGCACCAAAACTAAAGACATACCAAAAAAAAACAAAAAACAAAAACAAAACAAAACAAAACTATAGGTCAATATTCCTGATAAATACAGGTGCAAAAATCCTCAACAAAATACTGGCAAACCAATTTCAACAGCACCTTAAAAAAGAATACTATACACCATGATCAAGTAAGATTTATCTCTTGAATGCAACAATGGTTGAGCATATATAAATTAATTAATGTGATACAGCACATTAACAAAATGAAGGATAAATATTACAAGAGCATCTAAATTGATACAGAAAACATTTAACAAGACACAATACCCTTTCATAATAAGTATTCAGAAACCTAGAAATAGAAAGAAACTACCTCAACATAACAATGAAATTATTATAATAATTCCATAAAGCCCACAGCTAACATCACACTCAATGGTAAAAGACTGAAAGCTTTTCCTCTAAGTTCAGAAACAAGGCAGGCAGAACCACTATCACCACTCCCATGCAACATGGTACTGGAAGCCCTTGTTAGAGCAATTATACAAGAAAAAGAAATAAAAGGCATCCACATTGGAAAGGAAGAAGTGAAGTCATCTCTGTTTGCAGATGACATCGTTTTATATATAGAAAACCCTAAAGACTCCACAAAAAGCTGTTAAAACTAAGAAACAAATTTAGCAATATTGCAGCCTACAAAATCAGTATACAAAAATCAGTTGTAGCTCTATTAACGAATAGTGAACTAGCTGAAAAGGAACCTGAGAAAGCAATCCCATTTAAAATCATATCCCAGAAAATAAAATAGTTAAGAATAAACTTAACTAAGGAGATGAAGTCTTGTATACTGAAAACTACAAAACACTGCTGAAAGAAATTAAAGATGTAAAGAAATGGAAGGACATTTTATGTTCATGGATTGGAAGACCTAATAGGGTCAAAATGTTCACACTACCCAAAGCAACCTACAGATTCAATGTAATCCCTATCAAAATCCTAATGGCATTTTTTTTTACAAAAACAGAAAAATAATCCTAATGCTCATATGGAACCACAAAGCAGCTGAAATAGCCCAAATAGTCTTGAGAAAGAACAAACCTGAAGGTATTACACTTCCTGATTTCAAAATGTATCATAAAGCTATAGTAATCAAAACATTATGGTCCTGGTCTAAAGACAGACAAATTGGCCAATATAAGAGAATGAAACACCCCATGCATATATGAACTCTGACGAGGATACACAATGGAAAACAATAGTCTTTTCAACAAATAGTGTTGGAAAAATTAGATATCCTCATGCAAAAGAATGAAGTTGAAAACATTATATACCACATACAAAAATCAACTCAAAATGGAGTGAAGACTTAAGCATAAGGCCTAAAACTGTAAAACTCCTAGAAGGAAATTTGGGGGAAAACTTCAACCTGGTCTTACCAATGATTTCTTGGATATGACACCAAAAAGCACAGGTAACAAAAGCAAAATAGACAAGTGAGTCTATAGCAGAATAAAAAGCTTCTGCACAGAAAAAGGAATTAACAGAGTGAAAAGTAACATATGGAATGAGAAAAAATATTGCAAACCACATATTTGATAAGGAGTTAATATCCAAATAATATGAGAAAGTTCTACAATTCAATAACAACAAAAACAATAACCCAGTTTGAAAATTAGCAGAGGACCCAAATAGAACTTTATTCAAAGGGATGCACAGACGGCCAACAGACATATGAAAATGTGCTCAGTGTCATTAACCATCAGAGAAATGCAAATTAAAATCACAATGAGATATCACCTCACACCTGTCGGATTGGCTAACAATAAAACAACAAAGTACTAGAGAGGATGTGTAGAAAAGGGAACCCTTGTACACTGTTGGGAATGTAAATTAGTGCAGCCACTATGGAAAACAGTATGGAGATTCCTTAAAAAATTAAAAGTGGTACTGCCTTATGATTCAGCAATTCTACCTCTGGGTATTTATAAAAAAAAAACCCACCACTAATTCAAAAAGGTATATATACTCCTATGTTCATTGCAACATTACTAGTAGTAGTTAAGATATGGAAGCAGCACAGATGTTCATCAACAGATGAATGGATAAAGAAGATGCGATATATATTTTTAATTATATATATGAATACATATGAATACTACTTTATACATGAATATTCTTGCAACCTGTGACAACATAGATGGGCCTAAAGAGTATCGTGCCAAGTGAAGTAAGTCAGTGAAAGACAAATGCTATGTGACACAGGTGGCAAACTCAAGGCCCGTGGGCTGAATCTGGCCCTCCGCTTTGTTTTATCCAGCCTGGCACCTTGTTTCTACCCAGCAGCAGTGCTGAGCTCTCGCTTAACTGTTAAGGAGTAGGTACATTTATACAGTCCTAAAATTACATTCAGCCCTTTGAAGGCAACCTCAAGGCTGATGTGGCCCCTGGTGAAAGTGAGTTTGACACCCCTGTTATATGATTTCACTTATAAGTGGAATCTAAAACAAAACAAATGAATAAATAAAACAAAATACAAATAGATGCATTGATATAGAGAACAAGCTGA
>CM052539.1:30241440-30297696 GCA_028533065.1 Trachops cirrhosus
CACAATGATGAATGAATCACACCTGTTAGGAAGGGTATTATTGAAAACAAACAAAAAAACCCGAAAGATACCAAGTGTTGGCAAGGGAAACTGAAACTCTTGTATGCTGTTCAGGGGAATGTAAAGTGGTATAACTGCTATGTGGAAACAGTATGGACGTTCTTTAAAAAATTAAAAATAGAACTACTATATGATCCAGCAATCACACTTCTGGGTATATGCCCAAAAGATTTCAAAGCAGAATTTCAAAGAGATATTTGCACACCCATGTTCACTGCAGCATTATTCAGAATAGCCAAGATGTGGAAACAGCCTAACCGTTCATCAGAGGATGAGTGAATAAAGAAATATGGTATATACATACAATGAAATATTATTCAGCCTTAAAAAAGAAGAAAAGTTTGCAACATGTGACATCGTGGATTAATCTAGAGGCCATTATGCTAAGTGAAACAAACCAGAAATGAAAGGACAAATACTGAATGATTACAGTTGAATGAGGTGTTAAAATTGATCAAACTCAGAAGCAGAGAGTAGAATGGTGGTTCCCAGGGAATAGGGGAGGAAGAAATGGGGAGTTGCAATTCTCCAACAGGTATGATGTTTTAGTTACACAGGATGGATAAGATACAGAGATCTGCTATACAACGTTGTGCCTCTAGCTGACATGTACTGTACACTTAAAAATGTGTTAAGAGGGTAGATCTCATGTTAAATGTTTTCACCACAATTTAAGAATAGAAAAATCTGACTATAAGGAATTGAACAATCTTAGTAGAATATGTGCTCAGATAGTTTCAATTTTGTTTAAGGTTTTGTTTGCTGGTTTACTATAATAGTAAAGCATTCTGTGAGACCATCCTTGTCTCTCACATAGTCCTTTTTGTAACCAGGGCAGGATCTATGACGATGTACAAGGGGATTCTGACTGTGTTAACATTTGAGAGGCAGACAAAAGGGCTAAACCTGACATTTTCCTCACTGCTTTGAAACTCCCAACATTCATCATTCCTTTGAGCTAAGGTTCTTATTCAGGTCAAGTTGTCTCCAGATAATAATTGATATATAGATGCATAGCATGTTCAAATAATCTCATCAGTGATCAGAGCATGGATGCATTTTTATGTATTTTGAGAATTGAGTCAGATCCAAAGGAAGGGTAAATGACAACACTAAGAAATTTGGGGTGAGGAAGAAACAGGGGAAGATCTCCGGGAAGGGAAGATGAGAGGAAATACTGACAGGTAACTTTCATTTGTGCTTAGAAGCAGCTCTTCCTGTTCTCATGGACATAGTTCTGTCATGATTAACAACTTTGAAGTGGAAAGGCCAAGGTCATGAAGCGAAACTCCTGTTTCTTTTTTTTTCCTCCCTTACTTTTGCTTTTCTTTCCTTCTTTTTCTGAAAAAGCTAGCTGTCCTGGGTAAATATTACACTCGTCACCATTGTGTTAGCTCCATTCTCAAAGCAATTGGCCACTGCTATGAAGTGCTATGTATGTAGCTTGTGGGGAACTGAATATTCCAATGTAAAATAGGAAACTAAATGTCCTCATCATAAAGTGAAGATATCAGGCCAAGGGATCAATAAGATGGCTTTAATTAAAATTCTATATTGGTGAAGCATTTATATCTATGTAAACACTTTCACTTTTTCCTCTGATCTCTGAGGAAGTGTACGAAGCCTGAATTTGTCACAACTTCCAGGGGTGACTCTTAGTTGAAATGTCACTGACAGCTTGTGGTTTGGGCTTTTTTTTTTTTTAACTTCAGACAGAAACAACTAGAAGCCCTTAAACCACTGCAAGAAGATGCTGTCAACCAGGAAGCCATCCTCAGGAAGAAGGTCCAAGAAGCCAATCAATGGCAGGAGGATGCAGAGGAGCAGGTAGGGCAGCCTTTGACTGCATTATATTTAGGGGAAGACTCCTCAGATGTCCTTAAAACCATGAAGTAAAAATGGAGAAGGAACAACAAAAAAAAAACCCCAAAGAGGAACTGTGAAGTTCAGTCCCTTGAGACTAGCAGTGAGCGGAGGAAGTAAAGGGGGCGTTGTAAGAGAGGTGGTGCCAATGCTGCAGAAAGAGGCAACTTGACATATCAAGACGCTTAGGGCTGTAGATAGAGCTCAGGCGTACGAAGCCCATGCAAACACAGAATTGCAGAAGTTCAGTAGAAGCTTATCACTTCCCTGAGAAGAAAAGCACATTTTCAGTTTCCTGTGCATAACAGTGAGTGCTCAATTGCTTTCTTTCCCCGGCCGCACTGTGAAAATCCAGTATTAACTGTACACCTCCAGGTTGAGGATCGAGATGGCACAGCCCATTCTGCCAGTGAAAAAGCTAAGTCTTTGCTGCATAAATTAGAAGAAGCAATTTCGGAACAACTAAGTCTCCAGACTATAAATACTGAGCTAGTGAACACTTGCCAGACACTGGAGTGGAAGACAAGAAAACTGAACAGTAAGTAGCAAATATTTGTCATGTCCCAATATCGGCCACTCTGAGATGTGGCAAGAGGACTCCAGCCATTTTTATAGATTACAGCTGCTGTGTTATTAAGACATGTATGACAATGAAATCATTCCAGAAGGTGGTCTTAGGGGCTTTCAGAGAGGTTTGCCTAGTAGCTAGCTAGATAGATTTAACCACTGACTTTCCTTTTGTTTATTATAAGCCAGATTTGTCCGTGACTGTTATTTCTTTAAAAATTAAATACAGCGTCACTGTATCTATAAAAGTAAACAAGGAAAAAAATCTTGTTCACATGGGATATTTGAGCCTGCAAATTGTTTTCTTCTTTTACTCTGATTTTGTTAGCTAGTTTTACTCATCATATGGTAGAAAAGACCATGTCTCTCCATTTTCTTTTAAGTAGTAATTTTAGGGTTGGGCAAAATACTTAAGAATTTCATGTGTACCAAATATTAAATAGGTGTGAAAATTCTTTTAAAATGTGTTCTTAATGTATGTATTTTGCTTTACAAATTAGAATATTTTCCATTTTTCTGTATCGCCTAAAAATGGGTGTTTACTAAGGATATAGGTGAGAAGGCAACTGTCAAATTACAGATGTCCAATTATTTATAAGCCTATTTTATTCTAGAGCCATAAAAAAATAAAGTTTATTTATTTGGTCATTTATCAGACAATTGCTTTTGTTCAGCCAGCTTCTTGTTCTAGCAGAATAAATGTTCTTTTAATAGAAACCTATCGGTTTGGATAATAAACAACCAAACACAAGGTTAAGGCAGACCAGAGATGAAATTCTTCAGACCTATGTTTGATTTGGATTTATTGCACCCTTTCTACTGATATCTGAGAGGCTGTGTAAGTGTTTAAAGGAACTGCCTGGCTCTGAAATAGCAGTGGTTATTCAGCCTTTTATTATTTTTTTAAATCTCATAGAACTCGCTAGCTTTTAATCACTCTAAATATTGGATTGTTTTGTTTCACGTTGTCACACAATGTAAGGCATACTTTAGGTGACATAATCTACATGTTATTTTATTTTTGCTCAGAGGGCCTGAGAGAAGGTTCCTGTATGATTAGAAGTATTCATGTTGAGACATGAATAAAAACCAAATTTAGTTTACGGTGTATTTGCTTTGGACACTGTGCTTAGAAGACTACTTTTTTGGTCCAGTTAAATTTATCTTTTGATTGAATCAACATTATATCATCCATACTTTTATAAAACTAAGAATTTACTCTCCACCCCCCATGATTTCTTCTTTGGAGAGTCAACTTTCATAACTATCCCAAAATGTACATTCTTGATATTATGAACTTGCTATTGTCTTCACAGTTTATCCTCAGGAGATAATCGGTCCAAATATTATTAAAAGTATTAAAATATTTAACCCAGCTGCCCTGGGTTGAATGCATGCATTTTTTTTCCTGGCTTGACAAAGCAAGGTGGGTGCTTCCTTTCTGCACCTTGTTGCTCACACCTGCCTGGCCTTGTGACCTCCTGTACATAATTGTACCTTGTGCAACATAAAAAAGGCAAGTGTGTCAAGCTTGTGCTCTGACGACCATTTGCTTCTGAAGATCTTCCCAATCTTTCCCTTAAAAATCAACCTTTGCAAGAAAAGAAAATTTAGGTAGCAGATATTTTGGACATGTGCTAAATAGCAGCCTTTCCAGCTAGACTGTGAATAAAGGTCACTGAGAGAAGACAGTTGTCACACAAACATCCTGGCCTGTTCCTGCACGATGACTGCCACCACACATGAACGAGCTCTGAGTCAGACATTTGAGTTCTGAGTCAGAAAATTAAAATGCTTAAATCCATTTAGTTCTTCTGAAACTCTCAGGTTAGCTTAATAAGTTCATTAAGTATTTAAGGCAGTTACTTTCTGCTACATCTAAGAAAGGCTCACGGGCAAAGTGTGTGGGGATGTAGTTGTTTTGTTCCAAGGTTCGGGTCAATGACAGTGTTCACAAACTGGAACTAGGCAGTTGTTTGTGATATCTGAGTAAAAATTCAGATCTTAATGCTGAATAGGTAATAGTGTTCAAGTTTCCCATTGCCACCAGGACTGGATGGTTCACAACATAACTAGCGTACATGCTTGCCTCCATGAACTGTGCATCAGAAGTGCTGAAGTTCTTGAACGGTTACTTACATATTTTCTTTCCTCTGCTTCTTACCTTCTAAGTGTCTTGTTAGCAAAGGCAATACTAGATGTATAAATCAATGTTTGCTTTAAATAGGGATTAAAAATAAAACTTTTAAGTCTAGGGTGTACATTTAGCATACAAGTTGAACCTAATGTATATGAAACATAAGCTAATTGATGTAATCCAAACTATAACCCCTTTACTATTCATCTTTTTCTTGGCCTATTTGATATGAAGTTATCATTCATCTACTGAACAATGAGAGAATTACCTTTAGAAACCACACATATTTCCTTGGGGAGAGAACCTGAGAGGCTTCTGTAATCGTAACTCCTTATTGGAACATAGTGTCTATATGTGAACTCTGTAGCTGAGAGAAGGCTTTCATCTAGGTGATCTCACTGGAAACTCTTCTAGCGTGCTATTTTTAGCATGGAGGTCATGAGATATAGGACAGAAAGCAGCCTTACAGCTTTGAGGATGGGCTCAAGGTGAGAGCCACATGTCCTGAACAGTCAGTTCACAAGAGGGAAATGAGACAAGAAAGGGGGATTCGGGTGGTTGAGACACTTAAAGTAGATGTTGAAGTGAGGACCAAGGCAAAAACCAAAATAAGCATAACTTGCTCAATATCTCTGATGGGATGGGGGCCTAAATTTTCCCAGATGAAGGATGCAGGTATGGATGAAGCCATCCAGGAGGTAGTATAGTTTAAGGATTAAGAGCATGGGATTGGAAGTTAAACCTTTGGTTTGATTCTAAGTCTGCAAAAGAGCAACTGGGTAGAGTTGGGCAAATCACTTTACCTCTCTAAGCCTCAGTATCCTCTTCTAGAAAGTGCAGTAGTTGTTACTTTATAAATACCGTGACAAATGCAAAACAGTACTTGGCTATTCTTAGTACATACAGTCGGTTCTGCTAGAGTATGTTTCTATCACATGAATTGCCTCATTCATGAGTGGCAAATGGGTAATGACATGTTAGTTTAATATGGAAGTTACATTGTTTTATTCATAATCTTCCTGGGAATAGAATTGGGTTGGAAGGAATAGAACTATAACCTTCACTGGCTGCTGACAGGCAGCTGGAGCCCTTTCAGCTGTGCTTTAAGAAAATTAAAAACAAGTGCCTGCACCTGGGCCTTGCTCCCCAGAGAAGCCCAGCCTTGCAGGGCCCCGGCTTGTGGCAGACTGTGCTACCTCCTGCGTTCACGTCAGCAGCCCCGCTGCCTCAGAGTCCCACTGCCATCTGCGTTGTCTTAGCACCCCACCAGCACCTTCCACTTCAAGTGTCAACAGCTTTTACACTCTTCGGGTTTTGTGTGTTTCTGGTATCCTGTGAGGTAGCCGTTAGCCATTTTAACATGCATGTCTCAGTGATCCAAATATCTTCCTAGCTATAATAATTTAATAACTTTGTTAGTGCTCTGTTTCTAACTACCTCTATGTAAGTCATAAGTACTGTTATTTTTGTCCTTGTTATAGTTTTAAAATTATTTTTATTGATGAATAATTAACATACCATACAATTTTCAGATCTTAGGTACTGTTCGACCAATTTGACAAATGCATATTGGAACACAGAACTAAAACCCCAGAAACGTCCCTTGCACTCTTTCCCAGTCACTCCCTCTCCCCAATTCCACCACAAGGAGCAAACACTGGTCTGATCTCTGTCATTGATGGTTTACTTAGCCTGTTCCAGAATTGAGTTCTACAGTATGTACTGTGTGTGTGTGTGTCTTCTTTCCCTCAGCATAGTGTGTATCTATGTTGTGTTTATCAGTGCTATGCCCTTTTCATGGTTGAGCTGTATTTCTTTGCTAGAACAGTCCACCATTTGGTTATCTTCCTTCCTATTGGACATCTAAATTATGTACAGTTTGGGGTTGTTATAGAGAAAGCTGCTGTGAATACCTGTGTGCGGGTCTTTGTGTGGACATACGTTTTTATTTAGCCTAGGATATGTCTCGGAGCAGAGCTGTAGATCACTGTGTAGTTGTAACTCTAACTTTGTAAGAAACTGCCAAGCAGCTTTCCATCGTGTTTGTAGCGTTTCGCACTCCCACCAGCCATGTGTGGGAGTGCCAGTGCTCTGCAGTTCCAACATTTGGTGGAGTGAATCAAAAGACTGACATTTTCACCGCTCTTCGAAGTATCTCATTGTGATTTTCCTTTGTTGGAGTGATTGGCTTTATCTTCTTTGAGAAGTATCTAAGTCTTTTTGCCCATTTTCAAAGTAGGCCATTTGTCCTTTTTTTATTGTCACAAGATTTCTTTAAATAATTTGTATGCAAGTCCTTTAACAGATATATGCCTTGTGAATTATTTTCTCCGTCTTCAGGTTTCACTGAATCCTGCTATTTTTAATGCACAATTTTATAGAGCATAAGGTAACATATATATTTTGTTATAAAAATCCATACTCCCTGAAAATCAACCATCATGGGTAGCTAAAATTATTATAGCTCTAATATTATGGTTTTGATTTTCAACAGTCACTTGTGAGCCTTTGCATGAAAGCCTCATTGCAGAGTCATTTGGAAAACTGCTTTATCTCAGCTTCCTTCAAAGGCAATGTATCTAAGACACCTGGTCCCATCCTACATCACAGATGGCAACAGCAGGGGAGATAGTGGCCTTTTTTTTTTTTTTTTTTTTGCTTCCATGTGAAACCTAAATGTCCTAGAGACATGGCAGGTCCAGCTCCAAACATATAAAAAAGAATGCAAAGGTGAATGCAAATTACGGTCATAAGCCAGCTTATTTTGCCTTACGAAACATATGGAAATAGTTGCTACACATTGCACAAAACATCTGTTGAAACAAGGTTTACGATTTGAATGTTTTGAGATGGACTATTTCTAAAACCCAAGATTGCCTTGTAGGAAAGCAGATGGGCAATTTAGACAGTCTTATACTAACTCGTTATTTCTTCTGAAACACAAGCTTAATTTGGAAACTCAGAGAAGTGTTTTGGAGTTATACAACCTTCAGAAACATGTTTCTGGCAATGTTCGAAAGTTTTGTTGCTGTTGCTTAGATGTAGGTTAGGAGGAGGATGGGACCTTATTTCTTAATACAGTTAACAGAGAATTTTTTTTTAAATTGAATCTTTACTAGAATTCTAAGTATTAGAAATTTTTAAAAATGTAAATTCCTTATGTTCAAATATTTTTAAAAACATATACTTTCCTTTTAGTGGAGCTAGCAATACTATCTCAAGCTTAGTTGAGAAATGAGTTTTACAAAAAAATATTCTTACAAAATAGAATTTTACATGGGTAAATTTCTCCACAATTAATGCTTTTTAAGCCCTTTTTTCCTGAAAAACCTCATATTAGATTATGTATATATTTTCACATACATTAGCATTATTTTCATGGCTCAAAATTTCTTCAAGCCATTGAGATATCAAACTGTTGGTATTTAAGAAGCACCAGACTTCTATGTTTTAGACACCAGAGTATCTGCTGTTAATTTTCCTGGCTGTTAGTGATTTTAAAAATTGTGGTGGCTATTAATATGCCTCCATAACAGAGCTTTGTACCCTCATTTAATTTTTGTTTTTAATCATCTGGGGCCTGAGAAAGCAGTCAGCTTGTGAGAATTATGTGTGCATTCAGAACCCACTTTCTGAGTGGAAATGTGAGGATGTCCCTCATAAAGAAAGGGCATGGATGTCATCATCTATTTCAGTTGTTCAAAAGCTTTGGGCCTATTTGCTGGTTCTTGGTTATATTTCAAAAGAGTATGAACTGTCAAATAAGTAATATGTTACTATGTAGCTCACAGAGTTAAATAGGCATTATTTTCCCATTTCCATTATTCCAGAGATGAGAATTTGAAAGTTACTGGGAAGTAGATTTTAGTTAAGTAGAAAGACACATATTTTTATTTTCACAAAAGAGTATAGTGAATTAAGCACCATCCTGTGAGTCTGATCTCAGATCCATGAATAAGCAGTTATTATTTAAATCCTCTGGGCATCAGTGTGCTGGTGATCTCAGGCTACTTGTAGGATTCTGGAATTTTAAGCCTCTACTTCAAGGTCTCCCATCCCTGTAGCTCAAGCACAGGCTTATTGGAGAGCTGATTTCCACATCAGCAGGGTACCTCTAAGGTGAATTCCCATTTTAAGATTGAATAATTCTGAGACTCACTTCTAGATGACAATTCACTTGCATCTATCGAGGTTAAGTTTAAATACCCAAGGGTGGTTATGGGTTTGCCGTCCAGCCAGCTTTGTCCTCCTGCTTCTTTGTTGTCACAAGTCCTGACTTGAGTATGTCAGTCTCAGAAGTCACTGTTTACTCTCTCCTCTCCTCAGGCCCCAAATGTAAAGCTGTTAAAAGTTTATGAAATAAGTTAAGGGAAAAGGAATGTTCACATTAAGCTGATTACAAATTCTCTTTACAGCAACAATCAAGTCAGTAAGAAAGAAGTTCATTAAAGGACATCTCCATGGCTTGTTATTGCAGGTAAAAATATATGTGTGTGTGTTTAGTGTGGGGATGGTGTCCAAACTGTGTAAGGTGTCGAAGCTAATTTATAATGGGTAATAATTTTATTCATAAAATTAAATAACCAATTTAGAGGGAAATGCTCTGCTGGACCTCGTTCTCATATGCACATGACAATGAGGGGAGAACTCACATTGATGAATGGTTTGTTGAAGACATTACATCTTTCACAGAGGAAGCATTTCAGAAGTTACTGTATCTGTTAGACAAGGGCCAGTTTGCCATCTCTGGCACCTCCCTTCTGATAATCTTGAATGTGGACTCTTGAATGGGCTCTGACGGTTGCTGCCTCTTTTTTCTCCTATTTGAATTAACCTCTCAACTCCTGTCTGCATATCTCAAGATATCCATGGCTGAATTCAATGCATTTCCTTTCCTTTTGACCCTTGGTGAATTTCTTCTTTTTATTCACAAGTAAAGAACATAAGGAACAGCAAGCTTGGTGCTGGAGGAGGAAAGAGGGAGGGTACTATTTGCAAGTATCTGTTTCCTGAGCATAATGCAGGAACATCTGGTTAAGCAGGGTGGGGGGTGGGAATTCATGTGGGAGATTAAGCTAGGCAGTGTTCCTAAAAAGCCCCCTGCAATACGTGGAACTGGAAAAACTTCCATATCTAAGTATGTTTTAATCATTTTAAGAACACCAGTAAAATTTTCTATTATAATATAACTAAGAGAGATATATAGCTACCTCTTGGACTAAGGCCATGATTTTATTGCTATAAAATTTCGCAGGCACCATTTTTACTACTCTGAGTTATGTCTTCGACAAGCTGCTTTGGCCTCTGCCTAAAGATTTCACTGACCGTTCAGTTTCCTGTTCTTGATCTTTGGATTTTATTCCTTTAGTAAGAGGGAAAATGGCAATGACAAACAATGACAAACTTGTTTCCTTAAAGTAGAACACTGGATAAAGAACTGGTCACTTTTACCCACCACAGGTAGCATTATTTCTTCCCTTATTTTTTGTATCCTGACTCCTTTTCATTCTGTCTTTGACTGCACTGCTTAATTTTCTCATGACAGAGATGTTTAGATGAGGAATTTCCTCACTATGATCCCTTGTCCTGCAGAGATACAATTCAACAACATCTTCAAGAACAACAGGTAAGTTTAAGCTTCTTGAAATGATTTAAGTGTGAATTGATTGCTATGCCAAAATAGAAAGTTAAGTCCAGTATGTATTAGTGTCTAAGAACTTTGTATTGCTCTTCGAGAGATTATCAGATGAAGCAAATGGATTCCTGTTTATTTACTTTTAATAACACAACCCTGGTAGACCCTAAGAAATGATTATATTTTTTAAAAAAACTTAAATTTATTTTAGAAAGAAGGGAATGGAGGGAGAAAGAGAGAGAGAAACATCACTGTGTGAGAGAAACATCTATCGGTTGCCTCTCTCCCCAAACTGGGGACCTGGCCTGCAACCCGGGTATGTTACCTGATCGGGAACCAAACTGACAACTCTGTGCTTTGCAGGATGATGCCCAACACACTGAGCCACACCAGTCAGGGCAATATTAAAAATTGTTTCCTTCGTTTTTATTTTTTAAATATATTTTATTGATTATGCTATTATGGTTGTCCCAATTTTTTCCCCCTATGCCCACTCCACCCATTACCTTCATTCCCTCCAGCAATCCTCCACCTTAGTTCATGTCCATGAGTCTTGCATATAAGTTCTTTGGCTTCTCCATTACCTACACTGTTCTTAACATCCCCTGTCTATTTTATACTTACCAATGGGTGCCTCTTAATTCCTGCTCCTTTCCCCCCATTGTCCCTCTTCCCCCTCCCAACTGATAGCCCTCCAAATGATCTCCATATCTACAATTCTGTCTCTGTTCTGCTTATTTGCTGACTTTGTTATTTGGATTCAATTATTGAGAGTTTTAAATTTATTGCCATTTTAATGTTCATCATTTTGTTCTTTTTCTTAAATAATTCTTTTTAGCATTTTATATAATAATGGCTTGGCGAGAATAAACTTCAGTTTTACCTTCTCTGGGAAGCATTTTATCTGCCTTTCAATTCTAAATGATAGCTTTGCTGGATAGAGTAATCTAGGTTGTAGGTCCTTGCTTCTCATCATTTTGAATACTTCTTGCCAGTCCTTTCTAGCCTGCAAAGTTCCTTTTGAGAAATCAGTTTATAGTCTTGTGGAAACTCCTTTGTAGGTAACTGTCTGCTTTTCTCTTGATACTTTTAAGATTCTCTCTTTATCTTTAACCTTTGCCATTTTAATTATGATGTGTCCTGGTGTAGTCCTCTTTAGGTCCAACTTGTTTGGGACTCTGTTTCCTGAACTTGTAAGTCTATTTCCTTCATCAAATTAGGGAAGTTTTCTTTCATTATTTTTTCAAACAAGTTTTCAATTTCTTGCTCCTCCTTTTCTTTTTCTGGCACTCCTATATGATTCTGGCACCCTAGATGTTGGTACATTTAAAGATGTCCCAGAGGTTCCTAAGCCTATCCTCATTGTTTTCTTTTTAATTCTTTTTTCTTCCTGCTATTCTGATTGAATACTTTTTCTTTCCTTATGTTCTAAATCATTTGATTCTTGGTTTTATCCTCTCCACTGTTGGCTCCCTGTAGATTTGTTTTTATTTCACTTAATGCAACCTTCATTTATTCATTGAATTACCCAGTGAGTTCCTGGAGCATCCTGATAACCACTGTTTTGAACTGTGCATCTAATGAGTTGCTTATCTCCATTTCATTTACTTCTTATTCTGGAGTTTTGTTCTGTTCTGTCATTTGGGCCATATTTCTTTGTCTCCTCATTTTGGCAGCCTCCCTATGGTTGTTTCTATGTATTAAGTACAGCTGCTTTGACTCCCTGTCTTAGTAGTGTGGCCTATTGTAGAAAAGGCACCTGTTAAGTTGTACCTGGGGTGGAACCTTAGGTAATCACCGGGGTTGGACAACCTGTGTCACCACTCTGTTGCTCTTTGTGGGGGAGGACTCACAGAGGGGGCAATGCTGCTGCCTGGGCTCTGGAGTATTGTCCCAGAGGAAGCCGTCTCCCAGCACCTGCACTCCACTTTCTTCCCATATGCCACTGGTGCTCTTCCAGCTGTTGCCCTATTGCTGAGTTCCAGAGGGGGTGGGTCTGCATGAGTCCTAAGTCAGTTGCAGGCCCTATGAAAGGAGTCTCTTGAGAATCCCACAGTTTATTCTGCCACTCCAACCCCCACTTGTTTTTTACAGCCAGAAGTTATGGGGATTTATCTTCCTGGAGCTGGAACCTTGGGCTGGGTGGTCTGGCCTAGGGCTGGGATCCCTCACTCCTGAGGTATCCATCCCAATTTTTATCCACAACACGTGGGTGTGGGACTGCCTGTTTCTGTCTCCTCACCTCTCTGTGCCTCCCTCTGTCTCCACCCCTCCTACCTGTCTGGATGAATGTGGCTTCTTTAAATCCTTAGATTTTAGACTTCCACACTGCTCGATTTTCTGGCAACTCTGGTGGTATGGTTTTGTAGTCTAGTTGTATTTTTTGCTATAGTTGTGTGTGGAAGTAAGGTATGTTTACCTATGCCTCCAACCTGACCACCATTTTCCAATATTTAAAAATTTTTGATTGCAGTATTATGAAGAAGAAGAATAACTTATCTAAACCTTCTCCTCACCCATTCCTCTTTCCTCAAAGTGTTTGTTTATATGAAAGTGTCACTTTGCTGGGAATTGATGATGTTATCATTCTGTTAAATTATTGAACTGTGATTTTAATAATAATTATAATGTATGCATAAAGATGCCTTTAATCAAAGGCATGAAAGCTTTGTTATATATGGCATCCTTAATTTTTTTTACTGACCTCTCATGCAAGGTTATTTGAGCAAGTGATATTTTACCATTGGACATGAAGAGAGTTGATTATAAAATATGTTATGTTACACCCCTACAAATAGCTAGCACTACTTGACTTTCTTTTCAGAAGCTGTGTTGCCATAAACAGTGTAGTACTCAAGAACCAAGAATACATCAGACACCCCTGACCTTCAAATATACATGCCGGTACTCACCTCTGCTGGGTAAGCCTGGATAGCCCCTCTCCTACACCTTATCAGACATATCTGGGATAAAGTTCTTTTCAAAAGGGAGAATAATTAATCACTATTTTATTTGTATAGGAAGAGTTGTTGAATACTTGGATATTTATCCTTGAATTCAGTCAATCAACTTATGTTTGAGTACCTACTCTATGCAAGGCGCTGTGTTTTGTATAACAGAGAATAAGTCCTGAAATAACTCAGAGATTATTGGACTCAGAGAAGTCTCCAAAGAAAGAAATGAGAATTGAATCAGGCCTTGAAAGATAGGTTGCATTTGGAAAAGTAAAGCTCATGGGAAAACTATTCTAACTGGGGAGAATGTAAATGAGGGGGAAAATAACCAAACCCAGAAGGATGCAAAAGCCCTAAGTGTTAGAAGAAGAGTCAAAGCTGGACAAGTCGTTTTGGAAAAAGAGGAGTTGGGTTGGGATTCAGCAGAATTTAGAGTGGAGCAGGTTGTGGGTCACATTGTGGGCCACTACTCATTGTTCAGCTAAAGATAACGAGGTTTATCTTAGGGAAAGCCCAAAGCAGTGACGTCTCTCGTCACAACTCAGATGTGTTTGAAAGCAAAAGTTAATGGCTGGCTTGGAAATGACAAAAGGAATGGGATGGTTATCAAAATAAATTTAAGAAGGAGTGAAAAGGAAGAGTGATTTGTGGATCGTTTCAGCTACAGAAGGGAAAGCTGCGGCCACTAGCAATGACTCAGTGCTTTAAAGCTCAGTGCTTTAAAGAGATGATTTTATTCACACTCACTCAGTGACAACAGCAACATAACTACGATGGCACTGCTACAGGCCAGGCACAGTTCTCTTCTCTTAACATGTTTATTAACTCATTTAACCCTCACCACATCCCTAGGACTTCCCATTTTAAAGATAAGGAACACTGAGTTAGTAATTAGCCTAAGCTCGTGTATCACTTTATAGGTAAGTAAACGGAGACTCAGAGTGGTTTAGTTATTTGTCCAAAAGTACACAACGGGTATTCAACAGAGCCAGAATTTGAACTAGAAATTTGTGATTGACTCAAAGCCTAGGTTTGTTCCTTTTCCTATGGTCATTAAAACAAAGAAGAACAGTTTGGTACTCTGACATGTTCCCATCACAGTGTCTAACTGTTTTCTCTTCAGGGATGGTAAATTGTTTCTGTAAAGGGCCAGACAGTAAATATTTCAGGTGTTGCTGGTGTAGCACATAAGCACTGGTGGACAATACTAAACAAATGAGTGTAGGCATGTTTCAATAAAACTTTATTTACAAAAACATATTTTGCCCTCTTGTTGCAGATTGTTAACCCCTCTACCTACTCAGTAGACAAGAGTTTCCTGTCCCCACCTCGACCTCTTCCTCTCTGCTTTAAAAACAAAACAAAACAAAACCTTTGGCATTTCTACCCAATGTTACTAGGCATCAAGGGAGGGGAAGGTTATGTTAAAATGTTAATAGAAATGAATGGACATTTCTATTAACTCATTTCTAGTAACTCTGCTTTTTCAGACATAATCCAATCTTTCAAGAGAAAAAGAAAATATATAAATTAGTGTAAACCAAAAATAAATTCCTGTTTTCATTCTTTTCTACAGATGCCTTACATCTGGATAGTCTCACGCCTATTCCAAGGCTGTCATTGACACCGTTCTCACGTATAGCTAACCGAATCCATGCTTCACACAAAAGGCCCAAATATGGAAAAATAGAGGAGGGTGCTTTGGATGTGACTAGAACACACAAGTAAGTTTGGTGGGGAGGGGTTGTTGTTTCTTCCTTTTTATTGAGGTGACACTGGTTAACAAGATTATACAGGTGTCAGTTACAGAATTCTACAACACATCATCTGTACACTGTATTGTGTGCTCACCACCCCAAGTCAAGCCTCCTTCCATCACCATTAATTCCCCCATATCCTTCCCTACCTCTCCTCACACCCCCACCTCTCCACCCCCACAATCACCACCCTGTTGCAAGTTAAAAGGGCAAAATATGCCTACCCTTCTCTTCATAGGTGGCCTATTCCCATTGCCTAACCTTTAAATCAGTTATATTTTCATATCCTGAGATAATAACATCTTTATTGTACAAACTCTCCAACTTTCTAAACATTGACAGTATCAAAATAAAAAATGTCTCTCTAGTTTTCTTGAAGTGCAGTTTCTCACTCTTTTGATTTTCATAATATCCATTTGGAAATGTGAGAGACAAATTAGGCTACCCAAAATGTTTCTCAGTTTTTAGAAATATACTATATACTGCTAAGTTAACTTACTCGGATAGGTTTTGGTCATACTGTGCATCTATCTGTTCCTTTGCACTCAGGGTTCTCAAGCCTTTGGCAACCATATCTGCCCTCACACCCATCCTCCCCTGAAGCTCATCTGCACTCACTCACCATTCTCAGTAAACAGACTGATCTTGCCTAGGAAAAGTTCAGAAATGTCAGTGGAGTTTATGAGCACTCTCCACCCCAGTGAAATTTCCGTTCTGTATGGAGGATGAGGAAGCAAAGCTTTGAATTGCAAATTCTTCATTTTCATTTTTGGCTCCATTCTCTGGGCTTTGTAACCCCTCTCTACATAATGGAGCTCTCTCGAATTATGCCTTACTTAATCCATGAATCCATAGAACGTAATTAGAAATTTGGTAAAGCTGGGTAGAACTATGCTGTAGTTGGCTATCTGCTAAAATTTGCAATTTTCCCACCTGTAGTAAGGAACTTTACCTTCTGTTGCCAGGGTCCCAGGACCTACAAGTGGCCCTCACCCCAGAACAGATCTTTCCAGTTGCATCAGGATGAATGATGACCTAAGTATGGGAGTGAGTATTAGGGTATATTTTTAACTTGTTTTTAGGACTACCATATCCTGGTGCTCTTCTATGGGTATTCTTTTAAAAAAAACATACTGGTGACTTAAGTGACATGAATATTTTCATCTGCATAGGTGGCTGGTGTCCCTAACCCCTGCATTGTTCAAGGGTCAGCTGGACTATGGATACTTTTATAGCAAGTATGAGTTTTATACCACAGAACTCAAATGCATAAGAAATGTCAACCTTCGATGACAGGAAATTGAAATTCAGTTATTTGGGGTTATTCTACCACCTCTGTTGTATAAACTCAAAGATAAATAACCAAAAGAAGATTTTGATGAAGTGTGCTGAGCTTTTTGTTTGTGAGAAAGGCTGGTAGAGCCTTTAAGTTTGAGACTTAAATTCACTAATGACTTTAAGAAGTCTTAAGTCCCATTGACTAACTCTCTAAGAATTAACCTCAAGCCTAGTTTTTTGAGGTGCTGGTCCTTTGTAAAAAATCATAAAGTAGGACAATGCCCAGAGGGTATCCTTAGCTGCAGTGAAGTGATAATGGTACTTTTCCACCCAAGAAGAGAGAAACACTAAAGATCACTCAGGCAGCTCCCCAGATCATGAAGCTGTGTCTTGAGCTCCTTCTGTGGTCTGCAGTCTGAACCTGAGCCTCAGGAGCTTGTCAGTCAAATGGAGCAGACAGTTCTGTTTCAGGATATGACAGTCCATCATTCTTCCTTTTTTAAAAAACAGCTTTATTGAGATATAATTCATATACCAAGCAATTCATCAATTTAAATTATTCACTTGAATGCTTTTAAATATATTCCGAGTTGTACAATCATCACCACACTCAGTTTAAACACATTTGATCACCCCAAAAAGAACATTTATACCCATTAGCAGTCCATTCCGATTCCCCCTCCCCCGAACCCTCGTCCCTAGGCAAACCACTAACCTACCTTCTGTCTCCATAGATTTGCTTATTCTTGATCTCTCATGTAAATCGAATAATACAATAAATATGTGACCTGTTGTGCTTGGCTTCTTTCACTTAGCATAATGTTTTCAAGGTTAATTTATGTTATAAGTATTTAACTCTTTTTCTTTAACTGAATAATATTTCAGTGTGTGAATATACCACATTTTGTTTACCCATTCGTCAGTTGATGAGCATTTGGGTTGTTTCTACTTTTGGCTATTATGAATAATGCTACTGTGAACATTCCTGTATAAGTTTTTGTGTAAACATATGCTTTCAATTCTTTTGGAATGTATATAGATATAGATGTATATATAGGTGTAATATATACATACACACATATATATATCTAGGAGTGAAATTATATGGTAACTCTACATTTAACATTTTGAAGAAATTCAAACAGATTTACAGAGTGGCTACATCATTTCACATTCCCACTAGTAATGTATGAGGATTCTACTTTTCACCACATCCTTGTCAACACTTGTCTGTCTTTTTTGATCATGGCCATCTTAGTGGGTGTGAAGTTGTATCTCACTGTGGTTTTGCTGTGCATTCCTCTAATGGCAAATGATGTTGAGCATCTTTTTACATACTTGTTGGCCATTTGTATGTCTTCTTTAGAAATATGTCTACCCAGACCTTTTGCTCATTTTAACAAAGGGGCTATTTTTCTCCTTACACTGAGTTATGCAAGTTGGTCTCATTCTTCCTTTTAAATGTATGTATCTGATATTTTTATGTTCCTTAGTACACATCCCACTCAGTAGCTTAGAAGAGGAAAGAAAAAGAAAATGAATCTATTTTGCTATTAGCAGTTCTTGTAAAGTTTTAATAAAGGAAGTTAAATTTGGAAGCTTACAGGATATTTGGGAAACTTACAGGATGTTTGGTTATTAGTAATTTTCCTTTTATCTGGTCCTGATTTCCCCACAAAGGAGGAAAAAACAAACACCAGTTGTATACCAGGTACTTCACAGGAGAGCATTTCTACATGCCATGTTATTAATCCTCTCTATGTTGATGGTAGCTATCCTCTACTTTTACAGATGACACAGTGAAGTTCAGAGAGGTTAGATAACTTACCCAAGGTTACTCATCTAGTAAGTAGAAAACCTGGGATCCAAATTCAGGTTTCTCTAGCTTCAAAAGATAAGCCTTTCTCACTGTCCCCCCCTTAGAATACCAAATTTGGACATTTTTTAATCATAATAATTACTCATAGTTACCTCGAAGGTAGTTTTTCAGCTAAGAAGTATTCTGGCTTATGTATCTAAAAGGACCTCCTAATGCACTCTGACTAGAATATGTGACTGAGTTGTTTTGTCTATGGTATTGACACCTGTTACGAAACAGAATCTGAAAGAGATCATAATAGAAACTCCGATGAGATACTCCTGGGGAGGCGCATTGGTTTCCAAGTTGTATTCCATGCTGTTTTTTTCTACAGTCCCCAGGAACTATGTTTTCTTAAACTCTTTGGCTTCAAACTATAGAATTTTTGTTACTCTCGAGAGCCTTCTTAAGAAACATAACAAACTGATATTAACCCCCTTTCTAATCTGGTCACAGCCTCACTTTCCATCCCTTCCTCCTCATCGCCTGGTTTGTGCCTACATGTCAGGCAAACTAAGTAGTGTGCGCTGTCGGAATATGTCACACAGACCTGTTTATGCTATTTACCCAGAAACGCCGTGCACATCTCCATTTCTCAAGTTCTATTTAACTGTCAAGGCCCATTTCAAAAGCCAATGGCTCCACAAAACCTTTCTTGTGGCAGTAAGAAATGTTTACAGTCAAGCATCTCTAGTGCTTCTTGAGGTGGAAATCACAATACATTAGAAGTCAAGAGATCAGGTTTTTCCCTGGTTATGTTTCTGTGTTAACTATAGAAAAGTCATGTCTTTCAGGCCTCAGTTTCCTCACTTCTCAATGATCCCATTCAGGAAAATATAACTTTTTTATTTATTTATTTTTATTTTAATTATTGTTCAAGTACAGTTTTCTGCCTTTTTACTCACATCCCAGCCCTTCCCACCTCCCTCCCATTTCCACCCTCCCCCTTGTTTTGTCCATGTGTCCTTTATACTTGCTCCTGCAAACCCTTCCCCTTTTCTCTGAAATTTCCTCCCCTCTCCCCTCTGGTCATTGTCAGCCTATTCTCTATTTCAGTGTCTTTGGTTATATTTTACTTGTTTGTTTGTTTTGTGATTAGGTTCCTGTTAAAGGTGAGATCATATGATATTTGTCTTTCACTGCCTGGCTTATTTTGCTTAGCATAATGCTCTTCAGTTCCATCCATGCTGTCACAAAGGGTAGGAGTTCCTTCTTTCTTTCTGCTGCATAGAATTCCATTGTGTAAATGTACCATAGTTTTTTGATCCATTCATTTACTGATGGGCACTTAGGTTGCCAACTATATGGGAAAACATATTTGCCAATGATACCTCAGACAAGGGTTTAATCTCCAAAGTATATAAAGAACTCACACGACTCCACTGTAAGAAGACAAGCAACCCAATTAAAAAATGGGCAAAGGACTTGAACAGACACTTCTCCAAGGAGGACATAGAGAGGATCCAGAGACACATGAAAAGATGCTCAGTATCACTAGCTATCAAAATATAACTTCTTTTAAGCCCTAGTAACTCATTGCCCTCCCCTCATTGTCACCTGTATTCTAGGGCCATTGAGCCATGTGCACCAAGCTCCCTACATGATTTTGGTGAACAGCAGCTTCCCCATTAATATCTGTTGAATGCCCACTTACTGATTTATTTCTGTCCCCCCTTCAGCGTGTATTGAAGACATTGAGAGTGAACACTCAATGAACGTGTCGAAGTGATAGCCTTGCACTCTCACCTTCTGACTCCTTTCTCTAGACTGGTGTTCCTGAGGACCTGAAGTTTATTTCTTTATTTCTTTATTCCTCTCCCATATTCACAGAGGAAGCTATATTTTAGCCTCTTACTGGGAAAGCAAAGTGTGAGATAAAAGTCAACATCAATATTCATAAAAGGGTATCTGGATATGCAAAGGACTCTAATGAGAATATCCCATAATTTGGGGCCCCATTTGGGACATTCTTGGGGAGAATAGAGCTACTTTACTGACCCAGTGAAATTCATTTATTTGGGATATTTTAGTGTAAAGAGGAAAGAAGACAATCAGTCATTTCCAGTTCCTCTCTTTTCGAGATTCAGACTGAAATATACGTGGAAGAAATGTCTGTGACTTCTGAGATTTGCTTCAAACAATGCAGAGTGGGTTTAGTGAGTTACAGTATAGGTGAAACAAGATTGGGCATAGGTCGAATATTGTTGAGTCTAAATAATTGTGCACAAAGGTTTAATATTCTATTCTGTCTACACTTGTGTTTACCTGAAATTTTCCCATAAGGACTTAAAATTTTTAGCCATTTAGCAAAAGTTTTGGAATCAAACAGGTCTGGACTTAAGACTGACTGTTACTTTTTAGCTGTGTGAACTTGGACAAGTGGCTTAACCTCTCTCAATTTGGTTGTTTCTGAGGCGGACCCTGGCTGGCAGGATCTGTGTGTGTTGTGGCCTTTTTGAACAAATACACATGGACTACAGAAGTCCTGTGGAGAAAAAGGGACAGCATGGTTGCACTCTGAAAGAGAGGGAGGGAGGGAGAGGGAGAGAGAGAGCCCCACCCCCCTACACCCCCACCCCCGCCTGGACACGGTTTTTATTGCTTCTCTGGTTACATCACATTGAGGATGGTACTATGCACAGGTTCACTGCCAGTGATTACCTTTTACAGATAATAAAGGAAAGAATGTTGCTAACTACTTCAAAGAGAAGGATGTTGTAGATCAGGGGGAAAAGTGGTTGAACTGGTCACACTCCATACTGGGGAGGTTTAGCTCAGACTTTAGGAAGTTATACTAAGCACTTGCTGCCTCAATTCAGGGTGAGGGAGTTTTAGCAAAAGCAAGTCTCGTAGCAGTCTAGGTACAATGCAGGCCTGATTCCCCATGGGAGAACCTCTCCATGGGCGTGGTCCTGTGTGCCACTTGCTCCCCACTGGTTTTCCACGTGGGTGCTGAGCTACATTTCCACGCCATGTGGAACGGCTCCCTATATGTTTCCTATGTGAAACAGAGATATTACTTTGCAGGATTCTTCTGAGGATTCAAATAGACCCACACACTGATACATACATTATGTATATACATACGCATATATATATTCGCCACAACTAAGTTCTGGCCTAACCAGTCTATGGAAACGAAACAAGTAGGTCATATTTAGAGGGAACACAAATCTTGGTGCTGTTTCTCCCATTGCTGATAAACAGAAAGGCTTTTTTTTTTCCATTGGGTCCCTGCTTAACATTTTCAAGACTCTCCAGGTGTGTACACCAATATATCCCAGTGTACTCCAGGCCTCACCAACTAGTGAGTCCCAGAGAAGGACACTCTACCTCCTGAGAGACTGGGAGGAAAGACAGCTGGTGTCAGCACTCCCATTTCTGCAGCGTTTCTGTTCGTCGTCCTGTCTGCCCACAGGCCCTGCCCGCTCCGCTGCTCACTTCCTTCAAACTCTGTGTCGGGGCCTTTGGTGACTTCTCCCTGGTCAGAGCAGGACCCTTCTGTGGTGTTAGTTGAGTAGACTCTTTGTGATATGGTTGTTAAAATCATTCTCTACTTTTCAAGCAAGGTTGCTAACCCAGCAGGGCTGGGAGACACAGTGGTCAGAGCACAGTCTCCCACGGAATCCAGTGTCACTGCTCTCTCGGTAGCCAGATCCAGCTGTACGTAGTGCCCACTTCCTCAGTTCTTCTCACTCGTGGCAGTTTCTCTCTGGGGCCCAGTTGCCTCTCCTTATAGTCTGTCTTCCTTTCCTCCTTCACTGTTCCTGCCATTGAGTCTGAATAGCAACCAAAGGGTTTCTAGACGTTTGCAAAGCTGGACGTGAGATTAGGTGCCTGTGTGTCCCCAAACACTCCAAGAACTAAGAAGTTTCATGAGAATTTCTCTGAGAACTAAACTGATTCTCCCCTCTACCTACTCCAGTCCCAGACCTGACCCCACTCTAACACAGCAATCTTCCACCGGTGTGCTGGGCAGGCACACTGGTGTGCCACAAGAATTTTAAAACTGACTAAATACCTATTTAGTCAGGGGCACTGACCTCTTTTCCCTGAGATTGTCAAATAAGAAAATGACAATCAAATACAACACTAGCCATCTGGTGTGAATGAATCAGAATTATACCTATTTTTTGTCAAAGAAGCAAAAAAATATATTTTTTGGTATGCTACAGAATTTTAGTAGTTTATGTGTGCCATGGGATGAAAAAAGTTGAAAATCACTGCTATAACATATGTAAAATACATAGCTCATAGTAAACGCTCAGGAAATAGCTGTAGCTATCACCCAGAATCGGAAAGAGCAGCACTGTGAAGCTCAGAGAATATCTTGTCACAGGTCAGGGGATATGGAGATGAATTTTTGTTTCTCTTTTGGCTGTTAAAAAAAATCACATACAGCAAATGTTAAGTGTCTTGCCATCCCTTTGCGGTCTCCTTCATGTTATAACATGTTTTTGTCTAAGATCTACTGTCACGAGGAGGAGGTGATTTGTGAGGCAAAGGGCAGAATTAATATTAAAAGATCTCAGAAGAGTTTCTGGCTATTGTCTATCCTGTTCTGTTCTCTCACGCTGTGGATGGGTGCAGCATTAGTAACCTTGGAGAATAAATAACATTGCCAGCTGCAAAATTGGAACAGGTAGAAGTTGATTGATAACTGTATTATAAATAAACCTCACAGTGGTGGGTGTGTCCTGTAGACCTGCGGGTGTGGTGTCCTTTTAGTTAGGAATTGGAAAAAAAAACCCTGTGAGGCAATTCAGTTTTGTTTAGGTTACTGCAGCTGTAATCTTTTGACATTCAATTTTACATTCTCCTCCCCCTTTTTTTGGCATGTTGAAACTCACACTGAATCAAGTCAAGGGTATTTTTTTTTAAGTGAGAATGAAATAATTCTGTGTAAATGTCTTTTGTTCAATTTTTTGTTTTTCTCAGAAAAATCCTATTAATTTATTTGCATAGCATCAGTTGTTTAAAATAGATCTAATAGTAAAAATTAGTAACATGAAAGTTTATGACTGGAAGGATTTCTGATCATAAAATCTATAAAGTAACATTTCATCTAGAAGAGCAAAAATAAAATAACCCAGGGGTATTATCTGGGTCTATTCAATGCCCTTAGTAATATTTTGAAAGTTATTCCTTACAGTTCTTCATATTTTGTATCTAAATATGGAAACAATACTGCCGTGTGTGTGTGTGTGTGTGTGTGTGTGCGTGTGTGTGTGAGAGAGACCTGCATTGGCTGACCCAGCCCGTGGGAGAATGTCTCGTTTTGTTCCATGAGCACCTTGGCCACCCCACCCTATATTAGACTCTCACTGTCAAAGGTGAATGGGCTGAACCATGGATTTTCATGTAAATGTTATGCAGGTCGGTATTTGAATGGCTTGGACAGGAAGAACACTCTTCCTGCTCTGTGCTGTCGAGTTGGCATGTGCTGGACTCATTGATTTGAGCTGTCTTCTTTATAAGTAAGTCCCTCGTCTGAACTTTTTCTTGCTTTTAGTTAATTTATTTTCCTTGGTTTTAAAATGCATCCAGTAGATGATCCTTTTCATAATCTGTCCAGGACTCACAGTTGTTGTGTGTGGGTTAGGTTCACCTATAGCTCCAGGATGCTGGTTTGAACACGGGTGATTTTGAAGCTGGAAAAAAAGAGCGGAGTTGTGGGAAGTTTTTGCTGAGTTATCTCCCGCCCCCTCTCCTCATGCACACACCCTGAGGGGCTGTATCTCCAACTTCCACTAACTATAATCCTAAATCTGAAAAAAATCTTCCTTTGTATGGCTATTCTTGTAAGGGTAAAAACGTTGTTAGACTAAATTTATGAAAATCTTGCTTTGAGATATGTTGTCTATTGGGTTGTTTTCTGATCAGTGAGGTTTATAGATAGTAATGAATTGGAGCAATAGCCAGTTGTTTACCTAGCAACTCTTCCAGAACAATGCAGTGATGTATGACTACCAAATACATGACATTTCTCCAAAATCACATAGCTATTACTTATTTAATCAATATATATCTTATGTCTATCAAAAAGCTTTTTACTAAAATGTTTACATATGAGATTTAGGACCAAAAAAAGGCTGATACAGAGCATTATGACAAATGAGACATTTATAATATAATGGAGGCAAACTGTATTTTTGCTATCCTGTATACATTATTTTGTTACTAATTAGACCTTTTTTAAAACAAAGTTTACAGAAATGATGGGTACTTTTCCCCCCACATTGGAAATGAGGTTAATTAAATAGTAAATAACTATGTTCTCTTTCATACTTCATAAATTCAAATACAAGTATCCCTGACCCCGATAGGTATAATAACAAGTCTCTTTCTGACAAAACTAGCTTTTTAGTTAGTGAAATATAATTATTATTAAATTTAATGTACTTTATTAATTATAGCACAATATAAGTGTTATTTTAAGCCTCACATAACAAATTTTTATATGATATGGTGTATTTGAAGGGTCTTTTTATTATTAAGGAATCTGTTGATTTTTATGAAGTATGCTATTCAATGAAACTAAAGGATATTTGATTTTGATTTTTATAGCTTTCTTATATACATTGGAATATAGTTAAATAAGCATATAATAATTACCAATGCAACTTATTAAAATACTTTAAGGATAGGGCCATCAATATTTCACTACCTATAGGGTATAAGGTACAATTTCCTTTCAAAATTTAATTCAAATACTACCCCACTCTGTTCTGTTCTTTGCATATTACTTTCCTCTGTGGAATGCTGCCTATAATCTATGAAGTATTTGTTTTTTATGTTTGTCTTCCTGGCTGGCCTACAAGCTCCCCTGGGACAACGACTGTGTTTTTGTGTGTCTCCAGCCTTTGTCACTGTTCCCATCACCAAGTGGGCCTTTGATGACAGTTATTGAATTAAATTAAACTGACATCATGAGGGGCTTTAGTCGCATTTTTAATCTAGCCCAAAGACATTTAAAGCAGAGATGAAATGAAATAGATGATTGCCCAACATTGATATGTAGGAGGATTAACTATAAAATCTTGCTTTGCATAGTTTGTGGATTTTTCTAAACATCAGAGGTAAACATTTAAAAAGTTTGTATTTCAGTTATCTAGGTTAGGGTATCTCAGAGACAGTTCTGTTTACAGAGGAGGGGACTCCACATTCAGTATGATCTAGGTTTACAGGCTGTTATCACCATTCTGAATATTCCTGAGAAATTACTTTATTCATTGACTTTACTTTCCTTTACCTGAAATAAACAAATCTTCTCTTGTTAAGACCCACTGCATAGAGTTGTTGGGAAATTAAATGAGATGACACAGAAAAAGGGCTTTTGTAAATTTTAATGTGCTGAACAGATGTAAGCTGCTGTCGTTGTATAGGGTAACTACATATTCAGCAAATTCTTGCCAAGTCTTTATTCTTCTGTGGCTATCATCAGTATTGTCTTGAAAAGATTCTTAATACTGTGTTATGATACACAGCATCTCGCCACTGAACCTGTTTGGTTGTGGCAGTTATGAAGTTTTATGTTTGATTATGGAAGACTTAAATATCCCCATTTTTGCATTGTCTTTGTACCTTTTTGATATGTCCAAATAATTTCAGTTTTAATCTATTAATTTAGTTTCTTAAATAGATCAAGTAATAATGGAAATATGCTTATTAGAAAATGTTATTAAAGAGATATTTTTATCTCTTTTTTTGGAATAGAATAAGTGAGCTAATCAACCTAATGTCCCAGAGTTTCCCCTAAATTAAGAACTCCTGATTTCCAAACACTTGACCTAGAGGCCTGGGACATGTTAAGTTGTTTTGAGCACCAAGTAGTAGGTACTGACTTAGATGTAATCCCTCAGATCTTTTTTGAGAATTTGATTAATTTAAAAATGTATGATTTGTCTAGCAAATTGAGAACCATTTTAAAATTACCAGGTCAAAAGTTTCAGGTTGAGTAATATTTCCATAAATAGAAATGTTTTATGCCCACATAGAAAGTTCTCTTTAAAGAAAACTTGACTTAACTTCATGAAATAAACTCTGTCTGACCTTTAAGTTTAGAATTTGTTTTGCACAAGAATTTACCAGGTTTTCTTTAAATATTAGACTTGTAAATATACTTAAATTGGATTTTTTTTGCAAGTACAGCTTTGAGGAAGTATGTATATCAATCTGCCCTGTACCATCTCATCCCCATATCCTCTCCAAAAGACCAAAGTAAATATAGACCCATTTAAAATTATATGAAAATGTTTGCTTAAAACCTCTTTTCTGGAGTGGAAAATGTCAAATTGTTGAACTTATTTTCCCCTTTTCTATCCTTAAGGAGAATGGTATTGAACACTTGCATTCTGAGAGCCTGCCACAGCCCAGGTTTGCCTGTCTGTTGTACGTGTGTGCGTTTGTGTGCATATTTAGTTCATTTTAAGAGATTTCTCTGGACACCCCCAAATACTTCCTCTACTCTTTTGGCAGGGAACATTCCGCACTCTCATCTCCTGTACACACTTCCTCTACTGAAAGTACTGTAACTAAAAGTGGTGAGTGAACTTGGAAAATATATAAAAATAGAGTGGTAGTATTATAACTATGAACTTGGTGTTCTGTGACCTGATGACATGTGTGCAAATGAAAAAAAAAACATAGGCAAATTCTGCATAGTATTCATGCTATAGTTTCTTCCCGTTGGTAGGTTCTGGATCAGAGACTTTGAATATGGCTTCTGGTGACCTTGATTGTAAGTCACTCTGTGATAAGGAGGAGGATATAAGATCAGATTCTGCTCTGATGAAAGTCAAAGGTAAGACCTTTCAGGGTTCATGTACAGTTTCTATTCTACAACATTAAGCAGACCTATACACTAGTAGAGTAACTGTCTTCAGTAGTATTCTTTCATAAAAGAATATGGAGACGTAGTGTGGAAAAAAAGTCCAAAGACTATTGCCTTTATATGTGATAATGTTAGCAATCTTTTTTCAATTCTGTCCATAGAGCCAAAATTACAATATATTTTAATGGGTCTTAAAATTTTCTTTGTGGCAAAGAGTGGTTGGACACGACTGGGTCTCGATGTGGTTCAAATGTGGAATCACCTACTTATGACATTATAGAATCCTAATTAGAATCTTTTGGGTTAGAAGACAGACCAATTAGTGATGGTCCATTCAGGAGGCAAAAGAATTAACTAGATAACGTGTTAGATCCTTTCTGCCACTTAACTCTGAAAATAAAGTTATTTTCAACCATTCCCAGTGAAACACCACTAATTGTAAATAACATGGAGCGAATTTGCCAATATCTACTAAAATGTTAAATGTACGTATCCCGTGATAAAAACAACTTGATTTGGGGGAATTTATTCTATAGACCTAAGGACACACATATCATATGCATATGTTTAATTTGTTTACTGTATTATTGTCTAATAACAAAATATTGGAAACAAGTTAACTGTAAATTTACTAGTTAATATGCACAAAATGGCATATACACATAATGAAATACTTATATGCATCACATCAAACATATATAAAGAATCTTTTTTTCTTGGAAGGATATCAAAGAACTATTGATTCTTGAAAAAAAATACCAAAGTACAAAATATTATGTACTGCATGTAAAAATTGGTTTAAAAAAAGACAGGGAAAAGTTTTTGTGTATGCATAAAATACCTCTGGAAAGCTAGACTAAATAGTGTTGTCTATGGAGAGGGAAAGTGGGTTTCTGCATGGACTGGATGGGAGGGAAAATTTTCACTGTGAAACATTTTACATTTTTGAACTTATGGGCCATCTGAATCTATTATCAGTCTTAAAAGCTAAAGAAAAACAAAAATAAGATATCCATAAGAAAAAAAATTATATATCTGAAGAAAGTGATTATCATTTTCTTACTTCCATAAAAAGTTTAAAAATATAATACATTCTTCAACTATTGGTTTTCTTAAAATGAGAGAAACAAAACCTACTCAGAGCTGCTAACTTTTGTGCCGGCACTGGCCTGAATTCAGGACAATGGATCATGTGAAGAGGAAAATCATTATCAAGTTATAGTACAATGCAAATATGATACACAAAAAACAAAGGAAATTTACAAAAAGGAGTGGCATAACATAAAAGTGCATTTTGCTTCTTAGTTTGGTGACATTTTATTTAGAAAGATACATATTTTAGAAGGATATCTTTTGTTACCAGCTTTATGTAAGTATTTAAAAAAAATCTGTTTGTCAGGCCATAAAAAAATCTACTAAGCTACTAATTATTCATCCTTCCTTCATCCAGTTTCTATAATTAAACTAGTAATGTGTTTGATTTTAAAAAAGCAGCCACAGCCTTTACAAAGATATTAATAACCTGACTACTTGAAGGCCATTTATACAGATGTTTATTTCCACTGGGAAAGCTTATATGGCTCACTTCCTTGGGAATCTTAGCTCCTCTAGTCTTGATTCTGAATTGCGGAACATTTAAGGTTCGGTAGCACGAATTTATATCTCACATGTTAAGACTTGTGCTACTTACTAGTCTGCCCATGTTGCTACCTCTACTCTTTCTCCTTCTTTTACTTGAAACAGTTCCCCAACTCTGTAGTGTGTTTTATTTTCTCATAGACACAAGTCCAGCTCATGAGAATATTGCACTCCAAGGCTCTGAGAATGAGGACAAACCCATGTTAAATCTGGTAAGGGAATATACGCATGTTAATAATAAAAGCAATAATATATTACAATGGTGGAACTGTCCCTTTAAGTTGGCAAAATACTCTTAAAAGCACTACCTCATTTTATCCTTTCAAAATAGTATGAGGTTAAAATAATTTAATTACACCAATATTTTATGAAGAAGTTGAGGCCAAAGCATCCCTGTGACATCCAAGGTCACACAGCAGAGTCATTAATTCATTCATTTATTCATCAAAGGTCTACCAAAAACAAGCTAAATATCAATCAAAGGCTTTCAAGTAAATCAAAGCATTAATAAATAAGGTTGATTAAAACAGTGATATCTATCTTAAAGATATGTTCTAATTAGGGGAAGAAACATACAGTTACTTCATAATTAGAGTGTGATTAGTGATATGACAGAAAAATGCTTCAGGGAGAGGCCAGAAGAGGTGTCATGGAGGAGGTACCAATAGAATAAGATGAGAGGAGGGTGGGAGGAGGAAAAGTAGAATTTGCAATGTAAAGTAAGATCAGTTGGAGATAAGTTGATGTGATCAGGTTGCTGTGAGACATCAACAGTTTGGAAGGAGATTTTATATATGGCTATAAACCCATTTTCTTAAACTCCCCGATGGGGTTTTTAGGAGCAGATACACACTGTGAGTTATCAGCAAAGAACCAAGTATGTGGATGAGATTTTCCAAGGATTTGGCAGTCAGGAAGAGAGCACTGAGGATAATGAGCTCGTGGGGATTTCATTTTCTAATATGAGAAGGCGATGCAGAGCAGACTGAGAAGGGGGTATTGTAGTGATGGGGAGGCCTGGGGAGAGCAGAACCAAGGTGTTTCTTGAAGAAACATCTTCAAGAAAGAGGGGATAATGGCCCTACCAAGACAATGTGTCTTAGACTTGTACACCTACAGCTTTCCCATTGGCTTGTCCAGGGAGCAGAGTACAACCCTCTTATTATGGAGATTCTTGTTGTATAGGTATCTTTGTGAAAAAGTTGATCGGTGATCTTAAAATATATTCACATAGAGTCAAAGCCTAACAGCACAATCTTAGCAGCTGTTTTTGCCACAGTTTCTCCAACAACCTGTCGCATGTGATAGTCCTGGGTCACCCCGACTTTACCTCTCCATCCATCCTATCCTGCCTCTCCATCAAGCTTCAGCACGTTCCTTGTCTGCAGAGACTTTATGCTGCTCACGCCATGGTGTCTCTCTCTTTCCTCTGCAGAGCACTTACTTATCTACATCCCATTCATTTGGCAATTAATCCTATTTTGCTTTGTGGTAATTTGTGCCATCTTTGCAGTTTTTCATGTATTTCTGTTCTTTTTGTTGCAGCTAGATTGGAAACATCCCTGGAGCTAGTCCTGTTTTCTTCTTTAACCCCTAGTACAGTTCTTGGAATACTATACAGTGTTTTTGACGAGGTGGAGTTAGGGGAGGGCAGGAAGTTGGGAAATAATTGGTTACAAAGGATATCCACTCTACGTACAACAATAAAATCTCTTTATGATTTTAGGAAGCCAAAAAGGAATCAAAAACAATAGATGAGCACAGAAAAGAATGTGTTGCAGGAGGTAAGGAATGTGCTCTCCCAGTCCCCACGTGAACTTTCGTTCCCTGCTGGTATTTTTATGGGTGAAATCTTTCTGAGCAAAGACATGGCATCTACAAGTTCTGCATCTCTAGATACATTTAGCCAATCAAAGTAATGCCTCATTCTATTTCTATCTTTTTCAAAAGGCCACACTTATGTTGCCATTGACTGTCCCAGAGCACCACTGCCCTGTTGTGAACTAAGAACCACATCAGTGTTGGTAGTGAGTTCTCAGCTGTCCTTTGAGATCTTTTTTCATTATTCCACCTGAAAGTAAACACACCAGTAGTTAAAGAATAAGTGCTAATAACAAGGAGGAGCTGGTGGGCAGAGCTCAGGCTGTGGAGTCACACAGACTCTATACTGGGTGGCTGTGACTTTGGAAAGTTATTTACCTTGACTCTATTTCCTCATCTGCAAAATGGGAAGGATGAGTAAAAAAAAAATTTTACCCTTTATTGAGAATATACTATATGCTAAATACTTGGCTAAATTCTTTCATGTACATAGTTTTCTTTAGTTCTCCCAAATATCTCTGTGTGATAGGTAAACTGTGATTACTTCCTCACCTGTGCACTGCAGATTATGACAGTATCTGTCACAGAAGATTAGCTGAGAGAACTGAATAAATTATGTATGAAGCACTTAGAAAAGTGCCTGGCAGAGAAGTGCCCATAAAAGTTAGCTACTGTAAAAAAAAAATCCTTATTTTAGATGATTTGATGAAGTTGTTACTTTTCCTCTTTGCAAAGTTTCTGTCGAGAGTGTCATTAGTATATATGTGAACAACCTTGTTGTGGGACTGTCATGTAGTAAACCTGTGACTGAATGGTTGAGACTATGTGCATTGTTGCTGTTATTGTCACCAGTATTATTACTATTATTAGTACTACTACTACTACTACTACAATCACAATTACTCATGCTGCTGCTGCTATTATAATGTTGCTATAAATGAGGACCAGAATACCAGAGGAAGGTATACGTTTAGCCACAGAATCAAGTCAAACAAACATTCAAATGCAAAGAGAAGAATTGGGCTGTCCCTTGATTCAGACCTCTTCAGGTTTCAAAGACTGTTCACATGGTGAGGTCTGGACTAGTGACTTAAGATCATTGTGATCCCAGTAGCATAGCATAATATTATCTTGTATTTCAGCAAATGCATGACTACCTGGCTATCATCTCAGACACATTTCAATGAAACACCCTTTTCAGAGACAGGACATAACATTTGATTGAATGTGCCTTTACCTGTTGCTGTTAAGTCTTTTTAACCAAATAATTTGTTGTCTTTTCACAGACACTGCTGTTTCCTCTCTTCCTGTGACCACTGTGAAATCAGTTAACTTTAAACAAATTGACAAGTAAGCTCTTCTTCACATAGCATGCTAACAATTTTTTACCTTTCTGTCGAATTATGTTTAAGTAAGTTCTTTGTCTTATCCTACAGCACTTCTGCTAATGAGAAGGAGGTAGAGGTGAGTGTAAATATTTTTTACCTCAATTTTAAAAAGTGTTTCAGACTCACTTGCCTACAGCCACTGCATGCTCTTGCACGGCTGTCATGCATTTGGTGTCTGTCTGGTCTGACAATGCCGAAGTGCAGGAGAAGTCTGTGCTCGCAACTTTGTGTTGCCAAGAGAGAGAAATGCCCAGTGTGACTGAGTATTGAGCTGAGATACAGGGCTGGCCAAAAACTCTGTGAGTTCTTTCTGTAAAATAAACGACAATTTTTATTTTTACCAATAACTTTATTGATTTGGATATTTTCAGTCACAGCACCTTCTCCATACACTGCACAATCTTTTTTTTTCAGTTACATTTTTACCTTTCTTGAAATAACAAAGCATAATATGCCAAAAATACTGTGCATCTTCTTCCATCTTCAATATTAAAATGGCTACACAAAAATTCACCAATTTTGATAAGTTTTTTTAAATGCACACTGATATGACAGCTGTCACAATACAATCTAACAAAATTGTTTCAAATGAACTTAAAGACAACCAAGTGCTACTAGAGTCATCTTATGGAAAAAAACAAATGAACTTTTTGGCCAGCCCAATATTTCGCCATTCCAATTTTCACCCTTCACACTCGTGTTAATTTGACAACAGGCTGAATTTCTCAGATTATCTTTGGGATTTAAATGTGACTGGTTCACCTTGGAGAAAAGAGTAAAACTTGAAGAAAGAACCCGTGACTTGGCAGAAGAAAATTTGAAGAAAGAAATCACTAACTGTTTAAAGCTTTTGGAGGTAAGAATCACATTTGGGAACTATACATTTGGTCATGTCATTAATAATATTTTCAAAATTGCATTTTAGTTCATTTATATGACTGAAACTAACACCAGGTATCAAGCTCTGCCTCAACCCAATGTGAATTAATAGGAGGAAAAAAATCAGGATCAGGGTAAAATGAAAAATATTCACTTATAGGAACATATAAGTAAAACAATAAATGCCCTTTAAAGTAGTTGTATTAGTCCTCTGCATTCTCTCTGGATTTTTAAGTAGATTTCAGGCAGAAAAGTAATCAGGCAGAAAACTGAGCAATAGGAGATAATATCAATTTTAAGCCTCAAAGAAGAGAATCAAAGTCTATTTCCATTTAATTAACTGAGAAAAGAGAACGGGTCTTGTCAGACGGTGGGCAAGCCCTCTGTGAGGTACACAGCAGTGTGACAACCACTGTGCTTCCATCTGTGAAGTCACCACAAATACAGAGCTGGGTTGAAACACGAAGAGGGCTAATCTGAGGACAGAAATATTCATAAGGCAACGAAGGCTACCCACACAGCCAGCCCAGTCACACTCTTTCATCAGTGCACGAGCAAGTGCAGTGGTCAGAGCCGTATCTAATCTCAGTGTGTTTTCGTTACTTTTCTTAAAAGTTCAAACTGCACCGCTCCTATAACATAGTCAACTCATTTATAAGCATAATTTCTTTACCATTACCAATTAATCCCATTCTATTGTAGAAGAAAAATATAAATGCACAGGGAGTGGCAAATTTGGGAAGTAAAAAGGAAGGAATCAAGAATAGATATAAAGACATTGTGAACCCCTGCATAGGTCTACTTGATTAATATTAAAGACATTAATATTTCAATATCATTCATGATTGGTCTTAGCTGCTGCTTTTCATTCTCCACCGAGAAAATTGGGATTTGACTGTCACCTGCACTTACAACATAGACTCAGCATCACTTGCCCGGATTTTGGGGTCGGGTACCTTTTAATACATTGCTTCCTGTGCAGTCTTTAACAGCTCTTTGTGAAGATGACAACCAGGCCCAGGAAATCATCAAGAAGCTGGAGAAGAGTATAACGTTCCTTAGCCAGTGCACAGCACGAGTGGCCAGTAGGGCCGAGATGCTGGGAGCCATCAACCAGGTAACCTGTGTCGACTTCTCTAGTTTTAATGAAATTACTAAAAGAATTCTTTTCCTTGAGATTATAGATTATATTTCCAAGATTAAGATTTAGGAAACACTTCTTTTTTATACATGACATATATATTTAATACAGGAAAATGGAATATGTGAATAAAGATATAAAGAAAAATCTCTCATAATAGTATTATCCAGTTGACAGTCATTAAAAAAAATTGAAATATTGTTCCAGACATTCCCTTTATACAATAATATAATCTACTTCTTTTTTATTCAACAAATGGTAGTAGATAGATTTCTACATGATATAAATTCCAACACTTGTCATTATTTTATTGTATTGGTTGAATAGGTTGTAAATTATTTAACTAATCCCCAACATTTGATCATTTCAGAATGTTCTTGATATTTTGCTATTATAAACAATGCTACAATAAATATCCTTGTGAATACATCTTTGCATACTTATAGAGAAGTAGAATTTCAAAGTTTCTTTGTGGGCAAATGTGAGAAGACTTAAATGTTTTTAATCTATACCTAAACAAACTTGTCAAAATACATTTTCATAAGGAGAATAGTGGTGACAGTTTTACTTTTTTAAAGATTTTATTTATTTATTTTTAGAGAGAGGGGAAGGGAGCCAGAAAGAGAGGGAGAGAAACATCGGTGTGGGAGAGAAACAGCACCTGGCTGCCCCTCACATGGGCCCCAGCCAGGTTTGGAACCTGCGATGCAGGCATTTACCGGGAATCAAACTGGTAACCTTTCATTTTGCAGAAAAACACCCAGCCAACAGAGTCACAACAGTCAGGGTTGATTGTGGTGATAGTTGTAGTTTGATCATTTGTTATACAATTTTAATATCCTATTCTTTGTATCCCTTCACTATGTAATAATATTCTTTATTTTTATTTTAAACTTATGTATGCACATAGTTTTAACAAGTTAAGAACAAGGTTTATTATCCCATTTTCCATGCGCAAGAGAAATAACTTTCAGCTCTCTAGGTTTGTATTTATATCCATATCTCTAAGTAACATGCATATACTGTCACTTAGTGAATTATGTTCAGCTTTAGATATTTGTGGGTGTCCCACTGTAAAGATGAATACCTACTTCTTCTATCAATCTCTGCTCCCTCACACCTTTTCCCTGATTCTCACCTTGCTGTTGACCTTTCTTTCCTGACCAAGTTCAAATTCTATGGTCAAACACAATATTCATTCCGTTGCACAAACCCCTCAACACTTTTCCCTCTCTTGTTTTTTTTTTTTCCCACTCATTTGGAAAATCTACAACACTTTTTGAATCCACTTCTCCGCCTGCTCATACCTGCATAGCAGGAGAACATCACACCTCTGTGCTTACTAGCTCTCTCGAAATTCATCATCACAAACTTCATGCAGGTCTGTAGGGCCTCCCATCATTCACCCTCTCTCCCTTCTAAATATGAATTTCACGCTTTTTCTTTAAACCATCATCATGTCCTCCCCATCTTCTCCGTCAAATTTTTCTCATGTTTTTAATTTCCAGGCTCTTTTTGTAGTTGTTCTCAGAATGTTTTTAAGCTAATACCTTATTCTTATTTTATGGATAGAATACTAATTCTTAACTCTCTGAAGTTATTGATAGTTTCCTTGAAGTTTTAGTTTTTCTGGTTTCCACCAGTTTGCTTTTTTCTGTTTTTTTTTTATTTTCTTCTTTTGTGCTAGAGGCTTCCTTCCAACCTCTAATGATACACTATATGGCTGACTGGGACCTCTGTGTATGTAGAGTGGGGAAGGTTCTTATTAGCCTTGAGCTTCACACAAGCTAGGATGTTTCATTGGGATATTCTTTATGTCAGGAGTTTTAGGACTTTCATCTTGGTACGTTAGATTCCCCAGAGAAAATTCTTCGGCCAGCCTTGAGGGGATAAGGCTGGCTACCAGTGTGTGGGAACTGGAAGGAGGAGGAATAAGGCTAGGCATCTCATTATTCAATATGTATATAGACTTTTGCTTAAATCTATTCATTTCAGTATGAACCACTATTAACTATCTGTTACTATCCAATCCACAGACCTTCTTGCTTAACTCTTTCTAGATATTCAGCCTTTGCAGTTTTTCACCAAAGTGGTGGAGGGTTGGTTATTTGGCTAGCTTGAAGAAGGGAGGGCATCTGTGGATCTAATTACTTTTTACATAGATTTTCAACCGTTTCTTCTGTTCGCATATTCACCTCAAAGCTTCAATCCAGAGGTGCCACTAAATTCTGATCCTTTGGGGCTCACCTAGGTTGCTTCTAGGCTTTTCTTACTGCTTATTTTAGGGTTTGGCTTTATCACATTTTAGTCATTTACCACTAGCCCTTCTAGCGGGCTTTCAAAATTTCATAGCTATTATATCTTCTGTTCTATTTGCCCTTGTGGACACAGGTCTATTTTTTTTAATAGAAATACCTTTGTTATCATTTTAGTGGAATTTAGAGATGGAGTGAAGATAAATGTATGCTTTTAATTACCACCTTTTAACTAGGTACCAACAATAGTATTTTCAATATAAATTTGTGTTTCTTTTCTTTTCTCTTCTAGGAAAGCCGGGTTAGTAAAGCAGTTGAAGTGATGATTCAGCACGTAGAGAACCTGAAGAGAATGTATGCCAAAGAACATGCTGAATTAGAAGAACTGAAACAGGTTCTTCTGCAAAATGAAAGGTCTTTTAACCCTCTGGAAGACGAAGGTAATAGACGTTTAAGACAATAGTACTAGTTATGTTTTTCTAACATTTATCTCTTACATTCTCTCTCTTACTAATTTTTATAATGTCTTTAATAAAAGACATTAATGTCTTTAAGACCCTTAATGTGATATTAAAAGAATAACTCCTTCCTGTCATCTGCATAGCCAAGAGTAGGATGTCAGTTAGATAACAGATTGGGAGACAAGGATTCTTTGATAATGACATCAAAAATTCATTAAGTTAAATCGCTAAGATCAGAGCATACATTTAATCCGACCCACGAGTTGACCCTCATGTTCTCCTGCTTAAGGTGTGTTCGAGTCGGCTCTTCCTGCTCACGTACAGCACAGCAGAAGAGCTTTCATGAGCCGTTCTCATCAACGGTGGTTTTATATTCCTCATGGAAGGGATAACCCTGGGTGACCAGTAGAGCTGACTGATGAATTAGAAAATATGGGCACTTACAAGGCCATAGAAAATGTCTTAATATAAAGTTTATAGAAATCTTATAATAGTTTATTTTAAATGAGCAGTATGAACTTCTGAGAATTCTTAATGACATGTTCCCTCTCCTAGCAAAGTAACCATATTTGATTACCTTCTATCTGTAATTTGGATTCATTTATTCAGCAGATATTCCCATAATGCCTACTATGTGCTAGGTCAGCATCCTTGACATACATAGTAACATAGAGGTCTTTTTCCATTGGTTAAGATGGTAATTGTTATGAATCACCAAATAAATGATAACTTGATATTTATAACTTTAGGGTCTTAATAAATATTTTCTTTGTAAAGAGTTAAAGCCATTGCATTAACAGAAATTACAAATGTAATTTCTAAAATGTGCAAATGTTCTCCCTTCAGATGACTGCCAAGTTAAAAAACGCTCAGCTTCTCTAAACTCCAAGGTAATTAATAATTCACTTACTGATTCACTTTAAAAATATCTATCAGATATTATATGTGAGATGTTTAAAAATATTTGAAGCAATATAGCTTTAAATGTAAGTCATAAAATAACTTGAATTCATATATATGTATTCATATGTATGCATATATATGTTATTGTATATTTGTTTATAACATTGTATGCTTTTATATTTCCTGCTATATTGGTATATCGATTAAGTTTGCCTGGCAGTGAGAAGAAGCTGTAAACAAGTTTCTCACACATAAAATGGGAGTTGGAAATATGCAACTGGTAAAGCAGCTCCACAAATTCCACTGGGCCCAGTCTCGTCCTCTCTAGCTGCTTCCATTCCAGGCACAAAGTCCTGGTCATTTCCCTGAGTCACATTCCAAGAAAAATGAAAAAGCAAAGACAGCATTTTTTAAAAATTTAATCTTTATTGTAATTTTTATATTACTTTTTAGTCCCCTTATACTCCCCTCCCCCCGGCAGTCACCACCCTGTTGTCCATGTCCATGAGTCCCTTTCCCTTTTTGCTCAACCCTTTCCCTCTACCCACCAACCACCTTCCACCCCCCGCCCCCGCCACACACACACACTAGCTGCCATCCTGCTCTCCATCTATGAGTCCGTCCACATTTTCAAGACAGGGATTCCCTTGCCCTTTAAAGATAACTTCCTAGAAGTCCCAGATAACATTTCTCTTTTTACTTTACTTGCAGATAAAACTGGAAATAACATTTTTTTTTAATTTCTGGAGGTTGTATGCCTAGCTGAAAAGGAGTTTGAAAATCAAGATTGCACAGAGTTTTGTAATAGTATTTTTGAGCAAGTGACTTTAACATCATTCCATCCAAACCTCTTGTTCACTCATGAGGAAAGAGAGAAGCACAGAAGTGATTAGTTATGATATATGTAGTGGTAGACACATGATCTAAACCCAGGTTTCATGGACCACAGTTTGATATTCTTGATGCTCAACTAACCTATGAAATTAATTTAGTGATGATGGTGTATGGGCATAGATCATAAGCACGTGGTTCTCAGAGCAGATAAATATAGATATATGGTTATTTAACATAGAAAAATTACTGAATGTTACTACAAGACAACCTAAACAAGAAAGCTTATACTCCTTATTTGGCAAAAATCATACTCACCAATGTTGGGATGGTGGGATATAAATGAATATTTCTGGAAGACAATTTGGTCATAACAAAATCCTTTTAAAAATGTTGATTGTTTTCCTCAGTAATAGTCAAGTGCATGGATGTGTACATACAAGGATAGTCACCAGTGTTGCATTCAAGGACAAAATACTAAGAATTTTCTAAATGTCTATTTTCCCCTTTTAAATAGCCATCTTCTCTTCGAAGAGTGACAATTGCTTCTTTACCCAGGAATATTGGAAATGCAGCAATGGTAAGCAATGTCCTCATGTTCTGTCAAAAGCAAATTAATTTTCATGTAACAAAAATATAAGCTTATTTCACTAAATTCGTATTTTGTCATCTCCTTAACATCGGAACATGAAGGTGGCTGGGATGGAAAACAGTGACCGATTCAGTAGGAGGTCAAGCAGTTGGTAAGTGTAATCACATGGCTGCTCTTTGGGAACTCTGCTGTTTTGAACTGCACTAAAGTAAATGTGTGAATTTGATATAAGCAGAATAATTATAAATATTGGCACACCATGAAATTGTTTTAAGTGTTATGTGAGTGCCAAGGAAAATAATTAGAACATATAATTTTTGAATTGATTTAGGCAGTGGGAAATATTAATAATGGCTATGGATGTATTTGATTTGACAAGTGGATATAATCATCTTTACGTAGGCGTATTTTGGGGTCAAAGCAGAGTGAACACCGTCCCTCATTACATCGATTTATCAGCACCTACTCCTGGGCAGATGGTGAAGAAGAAAAATGTGAGCTAAAGTAGGTGAAGCTTGGTGTGTTTGCTAACCTGATGTGAGCTGGGCATGAACAGAGGGGATCGTTTTAGTTCTGTGGAGATGAAATCAATGCTGCATGGTCAAAAGGATAGGCCATTGTTTAAGACTTATAAACTATAAGGCACTATGTAAATGCTGTTTGCGAACACATTCACTCTCGTAGTGCTCAGAACTGTGAGGGTTGGGGTCTTAAGTTAGAAAAGACCCTGAAATTTGCCAGATTTGTGAAGATAATCTTTTTCCTGTCTAGCCATCGGGCCAGCAGGTGGGAAGGTGAATAAAGAGCCACAGAAAATGTCCATTTTTAAAAAAAATACATGTATTATATATATATAATATATAAAATGTAGGCACATATGTAATATATGTGCATATTTTTTCCCTTTACATAAATAAAGAGCAGGGGAAACATAAAACTCTATATTACTATCTCTATATCTAGCAAGTTAAATAAAACATACTTCTAAAGCACAAGGGCGAGGGCAGGAAGCAGGGACATGAACAAATGCCTTGAAGTCATTGGGTGACATTGGACAAATGGCTTTAAACTTACTTGGTCTCAGTTTCTCACCTGTAGAGAGCTTAGTGAAATTATTTTACATTCATGTTACACATGCTCACTGAGTACCGGCTATGCAACGGACACTACACTCAGTCTCAGGTGTACAAAGATGAGTACAAGACACCGTCATGCCTCCAGGGCTGTCCAACCCGCAGCCCACGGGCCACATGCGGCCAGGATGGCTATGAATGCGGCCCAACACAAAGTCGTAAATGCACTTAAAACCACTTTTTTTTTTGCTCATCAGTTTTCATTAATGTTTGTGTATTTGATGTATAGCCCCAGACAACTCTTCTTCCAGTGTGGCCCAGAGATGCCAAAAGGTTGGACACCCCTGAGAGTTTCTTGTGTTTCGTGCATGTGTTTAAATAATCCTGTTATACGTACTGAAAACTCTTTTAAAGAGTTACCATAATAGATATTCTCTGATCTGGGGTGGAAAAAAAATCAAGAGTTTCCTGCAAAATAAAACAATCTATTACTTGCTTTTTGTTATTATGGTATGATTTTTTACTGAGAAGTCTTATAAAGAAAAGACTGAAACCTTGAGAATCTTACAAGAATGCAATTGATCCTGGCTTTTGGGCCTTGTTTCCTTCCCAAACTAAACTGCAGTCTACCACATACATTCCCTATATTCGTTTGCCTAAAGCACTATCTTGGAGACACAGTTCCTTTTGGCACTTGTGAGGGCATTATGAGCTTGAGATATCAAAATTCAAATCAAACTAGGAACTCATCAACAAACACAGCAATGCAACAAAGTTTTGTTCAGGTAAGGGAATCCTTCTGTAGGTAATATGATTTTATTTAAAATAACATCAACTCAATTGCTATTTGCCAGATCACTGAATACTGCTAGCATATCTTAACTAGCTTTACAATGAGAATATTTTCATAAGCAGTTTTAAAAGTCAATATTTTTGGAGAAAGAGAAGAAATAACACTTTTAAGTTACTCCAATTTAGCATTGATCAAAAAACCTACAGAGTAAAATCAACTAAGATAGGTTATTAAAGCCCGTGTGGTAGAATACTACTTAATGAAAACAAAATGATTAAATATATAAATCTGGTGACTTGATGTTTAGAAACAGATATTTATCAAATTGTTCTAAAGCAAAACAAATATTCATGAGCATGTTTGTTAATGCAGTAAAATTTAGCAATACTTTATAGCATTTTATCTTTAGTTTTGAATATTTTTAAAAAATACTTATTTACAGAACTAAAGATAACTCAGAACCACCTGGAGAAGAAATAGAAGAAAGGACAAGAAAGCCAAGTTTTTCTGAAAAGAGAAATAATCCATCAAAATGGGATGTCTCTTCAATGTAAGTCGTCTATCTGCCAAATTATATCATTTTACTGGAATTGGGAAAGGTAAGGCAGGGTTAACAGTATTACTCTGGATTAAATCACTTTACTGAAAGACCTGTCAAGTCGTTAAATTTGAGATGAATAGCAAACTTCATGTGGTCTCCAGGGGTTAGCCCTGAACCTGTGAGTTACTACAGTCAGGAGCGCTCTGTGTTGGAACCTGGCCCTGGCCAGATGGCCCGGCTCAGCTCCAGCTCGCTAACAGGCTGTGAGACCGGCACGCTCATCCGTCTTTGAGCGCCGGTTTCTTCATCTATGAAACGGGGGTGAGACTAGTACCTATGTCACTGTCTTGTTGTCACAATCAAATGGATTAGTGTGTGTAAAATGCTTAGTACAGTGTTTAGCCCAGAGTTAATGATTTTCAAAAACGTAAGTGATACTGTAATAAGTTTTTTGGTGGGTGTTTCTAAAAGAAATAGAGTTTAAATTTCAGTTCACCCCAAAAAATCTAAGGTGTGGTAAGAAATAAGTGACATATTCATATATACATATATATTCTACTCAATAAATATATTTTTGTTTCAACTGTAGGGACACATCCTACCTGAGAGAATGAGATACTTGTATGTAGGTAGGAGTTACATAATGCCTAAATCATGTAATTTTCAGATTCTGACCATAACACGTTATTTCTTTAATTCTAACAGTTATAAGGAGGGGGGGCAGGTTGCAGCCAAAGCCAAACAATAGATTACATTATGTAGGTTATTACAGAGCGGTGTTGGGGGTACACGTGGCAGGTCGCTGACTTGATTGGTATTGCTGCCAAAAGGAGTGTTTCTAGTAACAGAGTGCTGTGAGGACCAAATTCTGAATTTGTGTTTCCCTTACAGTTATGACATGATGGCTTCCTGGGCAACCAATCTCAAGACTTCCATCAGAAAGGCGAATAGGGCACTCTGGCTCTCTGTGGTGTTAATTGTACTATTTGCAGCTTTGATAAGCTTCCTCACAGGCCGATTTTTCCAGAAGTCCGTGGACGCTGCTCCCACCCAGGATGGGGACTCCTGGATGTCTCTAGAACATATCTTGTGGCCATTTACCCAACTCCGACACAATGGTCCACCACCAGTGTGACTGTAGAACATCCTAACGTGTGTATCTCGATTTTTAAAGTTTCAGTATCTGAATTTTGTAAATTAGTAACTTTTAGCTGGGAGAATCGAGCCTGGAACCAGAGGTTCTCAGAATGACTATAGGATTTTTAAATTCCCTTTTTTTGTGTGAATACCTCCCCATGATCTTTTAATGAGCTTTTTGAGGAGAAGATATTATATATTGTTTGTTGAAATTTATTGTTAAAGTTTATTGAAATAAAGAATCATTAAATCTTCATACAATGAAAGCTAACTCTCAGTGGGCTGGTAATCATAGGGGAAAAACCCATATTTACAAAAATAAAATTTGAGTTTAATTGCTGATTAGATCATTTTAGCAGCCTATTTGAAATATATTCACTTGCTACATTTTATTGAGGAAATACCCAATTTTTCTCCAAGTTGCTTGATTCTTCGTACTGAATAAAACGTATCGGCAGAGACTACGCATAGCTGAGTAATCTAACCGAGAGTAGCACATGGCATACAGAGTCAATAAACTGGCAGTCGGAGCTCCCAATTTTCTCCATTGCTCCTTCAGAAGCAAAATCTTTAACCATGTGATAGACAGTGGAGTGAAACTCAGTTTCTTCTTTAACAGCTTCAGAGAATGTCTCACTATATTCATCAATCTTGAGTCTTTGTGCTCTATCACCATTAAACATTAAAAGGGCCCAATTAGGGTTTTGAATAGGTTCTTCTTCATTAGGAAGGTGTTCACTCACCTAAAGAAAGAAAATTGGAGAAATCCTCTTCTATGAGTGATTTGGATAGGATAGTATCATTTAAAGGGCTCAACTCAGTCCCCTAAATATTGGTGTTTATAGAACTTATCAAAATGTATTAACTCATTCAACAAATATTTACTGAGTGGCTATTATGTGCCAGATACTATTCTAGTTGCTGGGGATGTGATAACAATAACAACAAAACAAAGAAAAGACACAGAATATTAATCAATAATGATGATTGATCAAGTTATTAATCAATAACTCAAGTAGTTTACATTCTACTGGGAGAAACACAATAAACAAGATAAATAAATATGGTGGCTAATTTACACTAAAACATTTGTCAGTCAGCTTTTAGAATTTAGCAGGCCTCAGAGTCAAATTGGAGGCCTCACTCTCTCAGAGGAGTTTGTGAATCACAGATACACATTCACATTAAAGGCTTCCATTTGTTCTTGAGGCACTATAAAGAGATATGACTCCAGTCTGAAATCGAGAGCATTTGGTGCCATAAGAGACAGTGAAAGCAGAACTTTTACATAGTTTAGTTTTATATTTTTGACAATTTTTAAAAAAGTTTTAAAACTCTATTTTGAATGTTAATTTTTTTCATCTCTTTAAGAGGAGAAATCATGGTCTACATTCATTTATCTTTTGAGTACCTCTTCCTTTAAAGGACAAAGTTGTGTTATGGGTTTTTGCATACTTTACCTTAAATACAACATTGTTAGAACCACAATGCATATTCCACCTGCTCCAACCAAATGCAAAAGCAGGACTTAGCAGGGCTATTTGTCGATAAGCTTTCATTTCTACCAAAGGCACCTGTCACAATATACAAACAAACAGAGCTGATCATAGAGCCTTCTCAACAACTCTCCCTTCCATTTTTGGCCTCCTATAGTCTATTCTCAACACAGAAAAATCCACTTAAAATGTAAGTCAGGTTCTATGATTCCTCTCAAAACAAAGCAATGACATTTCCAGTCTCTCAGAATAGAATCCAAAGTCCTGCCGGTGGTCTACAAGGGTCTGTGTGATCTGCACTCCCCCAAGTACACCCCATTATCTCTGACCTTGTCTTTTCTTCTCCTTTGCTCTCTCAGCTCAAGGTGCCTGGCCTCCTTGCTGCTCCGGGTATTCAAGCATACCCAGCCACTCAGCCTGGAAGCTGCTTTCTATGATACCACTTGGTGAAATTCCCCACCTCGAATCTGATCTTCTCACTGAGCCCCCAATATCCTATTTGATACTGTGCACTGCCCTAAGCCTAGTGTTTCTGATCTACATTTTCTTTTACCCATAGCACTTTATCCATCTTTGACATGAGACCATTTTATTTTTTTATGTTTATTGCTTATTTTTGCCTCCCTCTATTAGAATGTAAGCTCCACAAGGACAGGAACCTTTTTTAAAAAAATATTATTCACTACTGTATCCTAAGCAAACAAAACAATGCCTAGAACATAGGTGCTCAGAAAAAGAAATTCTTGAATATTCTTAAAAGATTAATAGTACACTACATTCAGCATATGCAGAGTAACCAGTCATTTGAGTTACTAAAACTAAGGTGGTTTTATTTTTCCTACACATATACACATTCTTATTGATATAATTATTCTCTGGCATTATATGAATATCTGCCTACATTTTCATTTTCTGGCATATTATGAACTTGTTCTTGAGTATTGAACTTGTCTGCCCAAAACACCTTTCATGATTAGAAACTACTGTGTCTTCATTTACATGTCATAAATGTTTATTAAACGTCTGCTGTATTCTAGGAATATACTAGAGGCTAGAAGAACCAATCAAAGTTGGTCAGAAAGAAGTCCCATCCTCAAAGAGCTCACAGGCCAGCATGGAAGGATCTCACTTAACTAAAGCCTTACAACACAAGCAGCATGTAGACAAGGGGGCTCTGCCAGAAACAGGAAGTGGGATTTGTCTACTGGTCGTTCCTGTGTGTGTGTTTAATTTCACACGACTTGTCATGGTTGGGAAACTGCTGAGTCACTTACTGTTTTAAGAAATCTCGCAGGTATCCCGTCTGGAAGAAGCAAGAAACTGGAGAAGATGTGAAGTTGCCCTGACTGTCTCTGCACTGACACCAGCCAGCTGCGGACCTGCTCCGTTTGTCAACATAGAGATCACTCTGAGGCTTACTTTCTGGGGGAAATTGTTAAACTTGTGAGAACCCTGAATTTCTGGCCTTGCCATTTATTCCTTCCTTTCTAACTATATAATCTTATGTAAGTGAATATAGAAAACCCATAATGGACCTTAAGATTTATATCAAAGTTAATGCGTGCTAGCATTCTAAATGTCCATTACATTGAGTTTGGAAAGACTCATTCTTACCTTATAGTTTGTAACAACATATAAATGAGAGTAAGCAGTAGGAAAGATATTCAATCCAGCTTCTTTCAAAGCAATAATGAAAGAAATAAGAGTCATCCATTTTCCTTCCAAAATAGAGTAATGCTTTTTTTTTTTTAGTTTAATTGAAGCTAGCATGCAGAGGTCTCCCTAGTTTCAATGAGGAAAAAAAACTTTTAATAAATCATTACTTCACTATCATTTGTGTTCTAGCCTTTGGGTTCTTTATACCATCTTTCAAAAATCCTATTTCATTCTACATCAAAAAGAATGAAGGACAGACATGTTCTGGGACCACTCTGACACCTCCCCCACAAAGTCTCCATGTTACCTTAAGCAGTTTGTCAATTCTTGGGCTTTAATCTGAACAATCAAGGGACTGGACTAAAGGGTCTTGCAGGTCTCCTATTTTATAAGCTATAACCTAAGAATGCTGCATGTGTTTCTATTGAATAATAATAGCTATTTGACAGCAGTCATGGTACAACCTTTAAGGATAATTTTTTACCCATATAAAATTTATCATGATAATGTAAAATCATCATATGGTTTTAAAGTTTACAAAGTTTGAACTGGCACTTTGAAGGTGTAAAGAATTCACACCTCTCATCTGCTTTTAAAAGCAAAGTTTGATGTTATCAAGTCTTCCAGCCACATTCATAAGGGATTTCAGGCTATCTCTCGTAGAACAATTTTATCGGGGCATATTCTACATATCATAAATTTACCCATTTCAAGTGCATCATGCAATGATTTTTTTGTAACTTTTTTGAGTGGTGTGGCTACTACCATAAATCAGTTTTAGAACATTTTCTTAGTTCCCCCCACCCCCACAAGATCCCTCATGCCTATTTACAGTTAATCCCCATGCCCACCTTCAGCCTCAGGCAACCACTAATATACTTCATGTCTCTAAATTCCAGGTCATGTAATTTATGACTGACAGGCAATGGAGGCTCCTTCAGAGAGAAACCTCGCAGGGGATTTCAAATGGCTTGGTGATAAAGATCAGGAAGCCTCTCAGGAGTGGGCCAAAAACTCTCTGAAAGTCATACCACTACCAGGCTTGTAGCTGCATTAATTGGTCTATTCCTGATAACTTCAGGGTACAAATTTGTGCCTCAGTTGTTTACATATTATTTTCTATCTACTCAATGAATATTTCATTTAGAAATTATAGCTCAAGGTATATATTAAATATATTTATTAAAAATATTTCAATATGTAATTTACCAGTGATTGATAGCTTTGACACACTCTTACAGTCCTCAGTGAGGTTTACCTCTTGCATATGACTTGCTGTAACAGCGATTTACCTTAATTTGTATTTGAATCTCAGTAAATACTGTAGTCACAGTCAACTGTACTTGATTCTTGTCAAGTGGTCTTAGTTCCCATGACTGGTATGGCATGTTAATATGAGTATCTTGAATCAAAGTAATAGGGCCAAAAGTCTCCAGGCTGAATGTTACAAGTCTTTCTCCTGATTTGTAAGATACATTACTGATGCCATCAGTTTTCCAATGTTTACCTTTAGAATAAGTGAAGAAAATGACACAGGTCTCATTTTTTTTCCTATACAAAAAGTTTAGTGAAACCACTGAAATAATGGCATTGTGTATAAATTTATAGAATAGAATCTCAACAAAACGTCCACGTTGCTGGGAGTTTCTTCCTGTCTCCTGGAGAGGATCAAGTACAAACTCCCCAGCATAGTATGTAAGCCCTTTCATCGAAGCTTTGACCCACATTCTGGCTTCATCCCTCACCCCCTCACACCTGATTTCAACCATACCTTTTTCCCTTCCCCAGTGACCTCATACACCTGTGTACCTCTGCAAATGCAGTTCTTTCTTCCTAGAGTAATCTTCCTTAATATTTTAAAGAACCTCTTTTCATCTTTTTAAAAACAGCTTTAAAACTTACCTGTCCTGAGTATACAATGAAATTATTTTAGTACATTTACTCAGTTGTTCGACTATCACCATAATCCAGTTTTAGAACATGATTATCTTCCAGATAAGCTCCCTATGCCCACTTATAGTTAATTCCCGTTCCCACCTTCCAGCCCCAGGCAACCATTAGTATACTTCCTGTCTCTAAAGATTTGTCTTTTCTAGACTTTTCGTGTAAATGCAATCATATAATAGGTGGCCTTTTGTGTCTCTTATAACTCAATAATACAACACAACCCAGTTAAAGGGGGGATAAATGGCGATAGAGGAGACATGACTTGGGATTGGGAGCGCATATTACACCACACTGATGGTGTATTAGAGTTGTATACCTTAAACCTATGTAATTTTATTAACCAGTGTAACACCAATAAATTCAATAAAAAACACAACCCAGTTTAAAAATGGGTAAAGGATCTGAATAAACATTTCACCAAAGAAAATATATGAAAGGATAATAAATACATAAAAAAGATGCTCAACATTATCAGTCATTAAGGAAATACAAATTAAAACCACATGAGACCACGTCATACCTACTACAATGCTTATAACAAAAAAGATAGAATAAAAAACGCTAGCAAGGATGCAGAGAAATGGGAAAACTCATATTGCTAGCAGGCATATAAAATGGTACAGCTACTTTGAAAAAACATTTTGGCAGTTTCTTAAAAAGTTAGCATAAATTTATCATTCAGCTCAACTCAGCAATTCCACTCCTAGGTATACACCCAAGAAAGGAAGACACAGGCCCACACAAAGCCTCGTATAAGAATGCTCTCTTAGTCTCCTCAGGACCTGTTCAATATTTTGTCCTTAACTCTCCAGACAGTCCCCATCACTGCTCTGTTCTACAGTGCTTCTCTCTATGGCAGCACCTCACTACATTATGAGATTTTCCCTGCCTGCCTCCCCTACAACTTCGAAAATTCCCAGAGGACAGAACTCATTTATCTCTGTACTTTTATTGTTTAGCATATTTGTGCAACAAGCGAATGAATTGTTATTTTCCCAGAATGCCCTCTCCATTTCCACTTGGCTTTCTCCTCTTCTCACATTTATGGTTCTACTGACTGTGTTTGACTCTTTAATATAACAAATACAATTATGCTGATGAAGTTATTTTTATTTCCCCTTTTTGTTTTTACATTAACAATTTTACATGAACGATTTAATTTGTGAATGTAAAAATTAAGTATCATCTATAAATAGATCCTCCAAGTTTCTGTCCCTTCCAGGCAAAAAGTTTCTTCATGGTTTAAAAAATACTGGAGTTGCATGCTGTCTAATGACTACAGTTAGAGTCAAATACAAGTTATATTTTACTAAATCATGTCAATAATTTATCTTGTCTAACTCTAATTTAGTGTGAATAATTTTTAATATAACAAATATTTAGAAACATTATCATTAAAGGAAAGGATAAGTAAAACTTCTAAAGCAACATAAAAGGAAGGAATTACTGGTTTATTTTGAATGTATTTTATAGTTTAATGTATTGTTAGAAATCTACTGTTTATAATACATAAACTATTTCTAGAATATACATGTTATCTTATAGCTATGTGTACACAAGCAAAAGCATGGTATATTATAGCAATCATAAAACTGTTTAAACTCCAAAAAATGTATCCTTCTTGGTAGAGAAGTTCCTAAATTCTTTGTCCCTACAACTAAATAAATAGATTAAATAGTAGTTCTGTTATTTAGTGATCTAAACTGTTTCAAACCTATCGCCAAATATCTAAATTATTTCACAAATAGATGAATGTAAAATAACTCCTGTTAAAAGCAAAGCTTACAGCTTTCATCTAGGAGCCTCCACACTGCATACGTTAATTCACAAGACCAAGACCTTTCAAACTTCAGCCAGCCAAGCCAAAATAGTATATGTTAATGATTAGTGAATCATTACTTAGTATTTCTATTAGTACTTGATTTATGATACTTATTTAACATTTGAATATGCAGTATTTTCCTGTTTCAACAATTAAAAGTTTTAAAGAGGCACACAATAGCTAGTTTTCTTCTTTCTTAGGATTCCCATATGCCCACTTCCCATCCCCAATACTTGGTTGTAATAAGATTTATGATTTATATACTCCTAGCCAAGATGGAGGTGTAAGTAGACACACTGTGCCTCCTTGCAAAACCAAAAGAAGGAAAACAACAAATTTAAAAACAAAAAACAACCAGAACTGTCAGAAAACCGAACTGTATGGAAGTCCAACAACCAAGGAGTTAAAGAAGAAACACTCACCCAGACCTGTAGGAGGGGCGGAGACAGGCAGTCAGGAGGAGAGGACTTGGGGCAAGGTGGCGGCTGGAGAACTAGGGAGGTGGCAACTTGCAAACTGGGCAGTCCCACATTCACATGCGGATAAACCAGGAGGAACAGCTGGGGAGCGAGACACACCTCGCAACCTGGGGCCCCAGCACGGGGAAATAAAGCCTCAAACCTCTGACTGAAAACACCTGTGGGGGTTGAGGAGCCAGGAGAAACTCCCAGCCTCACAGGAGAGTTCGTTGGAGAGAGCCACAGCATCCAAGAATGTACACAAACCCACCCACCCAGGAATCAGCACCAGAAGGGCCCGCTTTGCTTGTGGGGGAAGTGGGGGAAGTGACTGAAAGCTGGCAGAGAGCTGAGCAAGTGGCACTGTTCCCTCTCTGACCCCTTCCCCACATATAGTGTCACAACGAAGCAACGTGGGTTAGCCCACCCTGGTGAACACCTCAGGCTCCGCCCCTCACTACGTAACAGGTGCACCGAGACAAAGAAAAAAATGGTCCAAATGAAAGAACAGATCAAAGCTCCAGAAAAAATACAACTAAGCAATGAAGAGATAGCCAACCTATCAGATGCACAGTTCAAAACACTGGTAATCAGGATGCTCACAGAATTAGTTGAATATGGTCACAAATTACATGAAAAAATGAAGGCTATGAAAAGTGAAATAAAGGAAAATGTACAAGGAACCAACATTGATGGGAAGGAAACTGGGACTCAAATTAGTGGTTTGGAGCAGAAGGGAGAAAGAAACATTCAACTGGAACAGAATGAAGAAATAATTCAAAAACATGAGGAGAGGCTTAGGAACCTCCAGGACATCTTTAAGTGTTCCAACTTCCAAATTATAGGGATGCTAGAAGGGGAAGAGAAAGAGTAAGAAACTGAAAACTTATTTGAAAACACAGTGAAGGAGAACTTCCCCAATCTGGCAAAGGAAATAGATTTTTAGGAAGTTCAGGAAGCTCAGAGAGTCCCAAAGAAGTTGGACCCAAGGAGGAACACACCAAGGTACATCATATACATTAGCCAAAATTAAAGATAAGGAGAGAATCTTAAAAGCAGCAAGAGAAAAGGAGAAAGTTACCTACAGAGGAGTTCCCACGACTGTCAGCTGATTTCTCAAAAGAAATCTTGCAGTCAAGAAGGAGCTGGAAAGAAGTATTCAAAGCCATGAAAGGCAAGGACCTCATCCAAGATTGCTCTATCCAGCAAAGCTATCATTTATAATTGAAGGGTGGATAAAGTGCTTCCCAGATAAGGTCAAGTTAAAGGAGTTCATCATCACCAGGGCCTTATTATATGAAATGTTAAAGGGACTTATCTAAGAAAAAGATAAAAAATATGAACAGTAAAATGACAACAAACTCACAGCTATTAACAGCCAAACCAAAAAAAAAAAAAAAAGAACCACAATAGCAAAAACAAACTAAGCAAACAACTAAACAACTAGAACAGGAATAGAATTACATAAATGGAGATCACAAGGAGGGTTATTAGTGGGAGAGTGGGAGGGGGAAAAGGTACAGAGAATAAGTAGCATAAATGGTAGATAGGAAATAGACGGGGAGGTTAAGAATAGTATAGGAAATGTAGAAGCCAAAGAACTTTTATGTACAAACCATGCACATGAACTAAACAGGGGAAATGCAGATGGGAGGGGGTGTGTAGGGTAGAGGGGAATAAAGGGGGGAAGGGAATAAAGGGGGGAAAATGGGACAACTGTAATAGCATAACAATAAAATATATTTTAAAAAGGATTTATATTTATAAATCATTAACATTAAAATAATCAAATTTTAACCCCAATCTGAATTGTAATTCTTCAGAGATTATGGCAAATATAAACACTGAGTCATAAAGTTCAATAAATTTTTAAACTCCAAACCCTATTTATTTCCACGGAGAGTAAATAAAACATAGACCCCGGAACTGGTATAGAAATATGTAAGAATAGTTTACTTTCTGCATTTCTGTATTGATTTAAGGATTTATATTAGTATACCTTTTTCATTACACAATAATCAAAGCTGGTTAAAGGTGTTGCTATACCTTCAGCATCCCATCTTGCAATCATAGGATTCTCAAAAAAAATCACATTTTTATGAATCTCAAGCATGACGTCAATAGGTGGGAAAGCATTTTCTGTTTCAAAGTCTTCTGTAGTTGCTGGAGGATATACATATTTCTGTAATCCTTCTTTGAGTATCTTTTAAAAATAACCAAAACAATACCAAGTTAGAATCTGACTGGTAACAGTTAAAGATGTAAATATTGCTGAATAAGCTATATAGTTATTATTTTTATTGTTGACACTATTAGAGATATCCCTCATTTCTATCCCCCTTTGTCCCTTCCATCCAGCCCCTGCACCCGCACACTAAAGATTACTCCCATTTAATTATAGATTAACTAACAAAATGTCACAACAAAGTTAAAAGATAATGATTGAGAGGGGAAAAATTCACTAAATTTGAATGTAATTAAGGAACCCTTTTATGGGCCAAGTTCTAGGCTGGGACTTACTTATTCAGCATTGTACTCCCCCAAGCAGTTCTCCAGGCTTATAGTTAACAAAGAAGGTAACTGGGAATTGGGTGAAAAAGGTGAAAAGACTGAGAAGTACAAATTAGCAGATACAAATAGTCATGGGGATGTAAAGTCATTACATACTGTAATAACTATGCATGGTGCACTGGACATGGTGCGTTGGGCACTGGAAATATCATGGGGATCACCTAATGTATGTGACTGTCCAATATACTGTCACTATACTATATACCTGAAACTAATACAATATAATATTGCATGTAAACTGTAAATTTAAAAATATTTTTTTAAAAACAAAGAAGGTAACTGGGACTTACATAAGGCATGCAATTTGCCAATGATTACAAAATGACTTCACGGAGACATCAGAACTCAAAAACAGACCTATGGGACCCCAGGTCCCATGTCCCAATGCTGTGGCCATGGTGTGCAGGTGAAGAGAGAAACAAGTATAAGCAGTGTAACAAGTGTAGAAGTGAATGGATGAGAGTAAAAATCATCACACTGTACACCTTAGACTTACATGGCAATTATATCTCAGTAAAGCTGGGAAAAATAAAATAAATTAAACCAAGTGCAGACTTCTCCAGAATAAGGAAGACCTGTCCGTTCTCTAAATGCAACACATATCTAAATGTAGAAAAAGATCTAGGGAAGGGGGAAGGTTAAAAATGTTATGAAACAGAGAAAAAAAACTGGATGGGGAAAAATTCTAAAGGAAGGGGAAAATTGTTGAAAAGATACTTGAAAACAAGTAGGAATGTCCCTTTGTTGCAGGAGAGAAAAAAAAAATGAGTGTGAGGGAGGAGACTCTGGGCTCGGATGGAGAGCACAGAGTGGTGGTCTCAGGACAACCTGACAAAGATCTTTGGATGAAGCCTTGAAAACCCCAGGTCAGACTAAGACTTTCCTATAAACAAAGAGTTTTGAAGGTCTACCTTCACCAAAGGAATACTTTCCTTGGACTTCCCACTATCCTTCAAGTATCCCCAAGGTAGGGCAGGCTGATTAAAACAGATTTTTCAAAGTGGCAATAGATCAGATTATCTCCTCCAGGCTTACTCTAATAAATCCATCATTCTTGTTTGAGGGGAAAGGGGGAAAGGAATGACAATATCATGCCCGATAGGGTAAAGAGCAGTTTGGGGGAGCATGGAGAAATCCTACTCTTTTATGTATAAAGCACAGATGTACACAGTATACAAACGGATACACAGTCTCCCTGCGACATTAACATTCCATGGTGGGGGTGGGGTTGGCTAGAGAAAAAAATGTTTACAAGACCTCCTTAGAGAGGTGATAATGGGAAAAAAATAAAAGTTGAGAATACTGCTCTAATACAAGAATGTACCAATGTCCTAAAATATAGTTGAGAAGTGCCTGGGAATCTACGTACCTGACGTGTTAGAGAGGGAAGAGAGAAAAGAAGGGTGGAGCAGCAGGAAGGGGGAAGGGCCATGACAACAGAACCGGGTATATTTGGGAGCCAAGCTGTGAGGTAAAGTGAAACCAAGTCAGTACTAGTGCAAATGTTACCACTTGTTAAAACAGGAGTGAGAAATTCCTTGACAGATGATATAACAGCTGCTGCTATCAGTGTCCTTACTACTCCAAGTGTGGTCCGTGCATCAGGAGCACTGGCAACACCTGGATCAGTGCTTCTCAAGCTCCAGTGTGCATACGAATCCCCCGAGGGTCGTGTTAAATGCAGGTTCAGGAAATCAGAGTGAAGCCCCAAATGATGCATTTAGATGCTGCTGACTGATAGACCACATTTTGTGTATCAAGGATCCAGACCAGCGGTTCTTTAGGTGTGTTTTGCTAAAATACAGGCTGCTGAGTCTCACACCTCCAGAATTTCTGGTTCAGCATGACTGAGGTGGGGCCCATGAGTCTGCACTTCTAGTGAATTCCTAGATGATGCCAGATGCTGATGTTTCTAGTCAAGGGACCACATGTAGGGAACCGCTAATCTAGACCAGAGCCCACAAATTATGGTCTCTGGAAAATACAGCCCACCACCAGTGTTTGTATACAACATTCAACTAGAACACACCCATGCCCATTCATTTACATATGGCTGTTTCAGCATCGCAATGGCAGAGCAGAGAAGTTGCAACAGAGCTGGTATGGCAGCAAAGATGAAAATATTTACCACCTGGCCCTTTAAAGAAAAAGTTTTCCAAACTCTGAAACAGACTATCATTATTAAGGCCAAACTGACACAATGCTAACACAGTGCTATTGGTTCCCAATTAAGTTAACGTGCATGATTCTAGTTTTAAAATCCATATTATTTTCGATTCCATCCCTTTAGTACTGATTCAAATTTTATAAATTCAAGATGGTTTAAAATTATATTTTTTTTCCTTTTGTGCTTGCTTAATAAAGTTAAAGTTCATTGGGTGTTAGTGCATTTGAGATAAAGGAGAAGAGTGAGAAATTATTCTACTCACAAATTTTAAAAAGCAACCTACTTCCATAATCATCCAGCCCTTCACTGGCTTACACTGTGGGGGAAGCTCCAAAATATCCAAGTGATACACTCCTCCCAGAGAGGTGAACTGGCATATATCCACCTCATTTTCTTCACAGAAATACGGACTCTCAGTAGCATTCTGTAGCAGCTGCAACTGTGCTAAAATTAATCGGATTAGTTGAGCTTCTAAATCGTAACATTTTTGTGTTTTGGGGGGAGGGAAATGAAAAATATCTAGTGGTGGTAAAGGAAGTTTTTATTTAGACACTAAAACTTTTCAAAAAAGTAGTTAATACAAAACTACTCACAAAGCTGATCGACCACTGACTGGAGTGGGGACTGGCACGTGTGAAGGGAGGTGGGGTGCAGGGAGGGCTATGCAATTTGTATAGAAAAAGAACATTTTTAAAAGAAAACCTTTAAAAATATGTCTTCTTGTAGGGGAGGGAAAATCATTTTCCCTGTACTCTTCCCTGTACTCTTGTGATTTCCCTGTATTTTTCCCTGTACTCTTGTGATTTCTTGGCTGAGACCTCTGTAGTAAAAGACATATTAATAACAGAAAAACAGAATTTCATTAACATGCATGTCTCATGTATACATGAAATATCCCCAGGGAAAAGAAAGTAATTTGAAGAGGTGGCTTAGAACTCCAGCTTACATGGCATTTTATAACTTTGCAGTAAAATGTCAGACAAAGAAAAGCAGTTTGAGGTGGAGACAAAGGCTAGTTCATAGTTTGTTAGGTAGATTCCTCTGGTGCCCTCTCCAGGCTGATGGGGTCTATAGTTGTCTCTGATAATTATGGAGCTTTGTCCGTCCCAGTAGTGAGGAGAGGAGGGACACTTCTGAATACTTATATCCTGCTTGTAGGCAAATAGAAGGGTAGGGAGCTTTTCTTGCATCTGTATCTTTTGCTTTCAGCTCAAAATAATCCTTATGCCAATGTGGCATATTTGGGGGCAGCATATTCTGCTACCCTTCATTCCAAAAGGTCAAAAATGGCTTCATACAAAACTTGATAACTGCCAAATTAATTTCTTAAGTTTGAACGTTATAGAGCTAAATATCTGAAAGAAAAAAGTGAAATGGTAAAAAAATAAAATTTCATCCTATATAAAATTAAAGCTAATATCTTTTCTCAGTAAAAAGAGCCCCAGCTCATAGAAAAACAGGGACAGAAGCTTGAAAGTGAAGGAGCTGGATTGGGTTATCTCTTGTGTTCAGATATTTTATGGGGAACTTCTATGGTTCCACAATTCTCAATGTACACTCAGGGGACTATCAGAAGTCATGTATATCACTGGGACCATTCCTGTATTTCACTAAAATTCTTTCAATACAGGGCAATGAGTAAGAAAGGGGACAGGTTCCACCCTTATGCAAGGTATGCTAATTAACATATCAGTTCCCTCCTCTACAAAATGGATATGATAGTAGTATCTATCTAACAGAATAG
>CM052539.1:30298196-30329730 GCA_028533065.1 Trachops cirrhosus
AATGATAAAGTTAATGGAAAAGACGTACATTAATCTCAAACTTTGCAAACTTTGCAATTAATCTCAAAAGATTACAAACTATACATCACTATCATTTTGACATTTTTAAACAATATCGAATTGCTACTTGTCAGAATAAGACTGAGAAATTTCTGACTGCATATATGTGCTTGTGAAGGTTTGCTGCAACACTGTTTGTAATGATAAAGAATTAAAAATAACCTTGCTGCCTATCAATAAAGATTTAAATAATGTCCCATTACTGGATGGAATTATAGAGCTACTAAAAAGACAGAGTAGCCAATGGGTTCTGACTTAGAGTTACGTTGACTATTATTCATTTAAGCAGTATATGTGTTATGTTCTATGTATGTATGTAGAATGTATGTAGCATAACAAATACTGTTAGGTTGAAAAAAGTAATTTTCAACAAAAATATTCGTATGCTATGAGCCCATGATTTTATTAAAAATCAAGAGAGAGAAACAGGAGAGGAATCAAGCACAGATAAAAGAAATTTGTTACTACTGATTACCTCAGAAGAGGGATTATGAAGAATTTTCACTTTAAATATATTTCTGCAACATCTGAATTTTTTTACAGCCACCTTGAATTTCTTTTGTAAGCAGCAAATCCCAGTAAAGTTAAATTCTAAAAATGTAAGTTAGATAACTACCTGCTGAAACTATTTCACCTAATAATTTCATCTCCAGTTTATACTTTGTGTCTTCAGATTCCTCCTGGGCGGAATCCTGCAGAAAACACAAGGGCAGAGGGGCATGGCTGTCAGAGTTGGCTTCGGCTCAGAGTCGTCCTCCTTCTGTTCCTGCCCCACAGCCGGTGCCTGTTACCTTAATTCTAAGGCCCCAAACTGACACTTGCTCTGGCATAAAACTGTATTTAAAAACCATATTTGAAAAGTCAGTTGAAGTGGGAGCACCTCTTCACAGAACTTCAGGAAGGCAGGACACAGCCTGCTCAGATTCTCTGCTGAAAATGGTCAAGCGTAAAACAGGGACACTAGGAAGCAGGGCAAACTATAAAAACATTGTTTATATCTCCATTCTGGCTTTTGCCATGTTATAGATTTTGCTTGATTTTGGCAATCAGCTCTCTGATAGAGTAATTACAAAGCCTACTTTTAGATAAGCCTCTCAAGCAAACTAAGGGTGCTGTGTGCCAAGTAAATACAAGATGTCTCATTATACTGGAGTGTAATAAAAATACTACAAGAGGAGGAAAATACGATTAGAATTTATACCTAAATCTGCCACCAAGTTATCTTTGTGACCTCAGTCAAGTCGTTTAACAAGCAGGGGCCACACATCCCTGATCTGACAACATATTTAGGACTCAGCCGTGTGCCAGACATATAATACATGTTGCAAACAATCCTAAGAGAGAGCTATTATCTTCATTTTACCAAAAGTGAAATGGAAGCTTAGGGAGTTAACTGTTCCAAGGGTCAAATAGAAAAGTAGAAAATTTTGCATACCATAAAGCACTAGATAAATGAAGCTCTGTTGTAAAAATTTGGTATGTGTGCTCATATTTGCAAACTGGATGATACCCAGTTAACTTCATTTGATCTCAGCTGCCACCTGAACTTCTATAGCAATGGAATAACCTCATACCAGAATTCTAGTCAGGAGCTTAAAGCCAGTTACTCATAACATGCCTCTATCCTCAATCACCATACAAAGCCAAGTCCCCTTAGTAAATTTCCCTTTTCCTTACTCTCACCACTGTATTGCCCTGGGTCATCCTCTTGACCAGTTTTAACACTATTGCATGCTCTGACAACCCTTTCCATCATGACCCTGAAATTTCTCACTTATTAACTCATTCATTCAGAGAATTTTTACAGAGTGCCTAAGTTGCTAGATGCTAGGGATAACAGAAAAAAATACATGTGAGGTCCCTTGACTTAAAGAGCATCCAATCTGTTAGGGAAGCAGATGAACAAATAGATAAAACAGTTTTGTGGGTGCTGTAGTAAAAAGGGGGTCCACAGTAGGAATACAAAGGAAAACTATGACTATTCTGTGGGTGGATGATGATAGAAAATGCTACGCAAAGGTGATGAATTTTGAACTAAATCTTGAAAGATAATTAGGTTGTCCAACAAATGGTAAGAGGACATTCCAAGGGGGCGTGAAAACAGAGAGACCTGAAGCCAAACAGAGGGTTCCAAGCACCTCAAGCAGTCAGGTGTGGTTGCAGGGAGGCATGCTTGGAGGGTGCAAAGATCTGAAGCTAGAGACAAACTGGGGCCAGATTATGGAGGGCCTTGGATGCCACTCTGAAGACTGCAGTTTCTCTGAGGGTAAAGGAAAGCCCACAAAAGGTTTCTGATAGAAAAGTAACATGAGGAACTTTGCATTGGTAAAGATCCTCTGGTGGCCAGATGATGAATGGATTGCTTAGTGAAGAGAAAGAAGTTCAAGGTAAGATCAGCGCCTCACTCAAGATAAAAGCAATCAGGACCATTAGAAGGAGCATATGTGAGATAAGCAAGTAAAATCAACACAACTTGGATGGCAATCAGATATAGAAGTAAGGCGAGGGACAGGTGAAGCCTGATTTTTACGCTTCTGGCTTAGCTGATAAGGTGGAAGTGGCATAATTATCAAGAAAAGAAAAGTGGGAAGGTGAGGTTTGGGAAAAAGCAGTGACTTTGATTGTGGACATGTAAATTTAAGGTGCCTGTGACATCAAGGTGGCCTTTGATGTCATCCACCATTAAAAAGCCAGTTGCATCTCTCTTACAGGGATTATGATTAACATCTTCAAAGAGTGGAAAATTCTTTAGAAGTTAGACCAAACTGGTTGCATGCCTTGCAGGAAAACTAAGAATTTATAATCTCTTAACAGAACTTTCCCCGGATAACCACCGTTCTCCAGCGTGCAACAACAGGAATTCATCAGCTTCTATACCATCACGTAACAGAATAATCTTGTATTTAACACATTGCCTTTACGTGATGAAACTTTACTATTTCACGTTCCTCTTTAGTTCAATTGACTTTTTTGAAGTTAGACTTCTTGACGAAGCAGGCAATGTGTCAATTTACACGTTGGTGCAGCTCATGAATCTTCATAGCAACTCTAGGATGTCTTCCTATTCTTGCAACTGGATCATCAGAACTTATTTGTGACCAAACTTAAACTCCAGACCACCTGGCTGGTGTAGCTTAGTGGATTAAGTGTGGGCCTGTGAACCAAGAGATCACGGGTCGATTCCCAGTCAGGGCACATGCCTGGGTTGCAGGCCAGTTCCCAGCAGGGAATGCACAGGAAGCAACCATACATTGATATTTCTATCCCTCTCTCCTTCCCTTCCCCTCTGAAGATAAATAAATAAAATCTTTAAAAAAAACAAAACTCCAGACCACATTTGTTGACAATATAATTATTCATAGTTTTTTTACATTATAAAACTCCTTGTGTTTGTAGGAAATGGAGATGAAAAACTAGTTTTTTCTTCATATTATCATCATGTTTTATATTTGATAGTAAAAAGTCCTCTTTCCATAATTGTTTTACAGAATTAGCCACTTTCCATGTATTTTCTTCTACATAAACTCTGACAGGGTTTTATAATCTTTTTTTCAATTTTATCAATCTTTCAGGTTTATAATAAATCTATAAAAAATTACATTTTCTAAAAACATTTGCCTGGAAATATTGACAGCACATGAAGCAGAGAAGTTAGCTAAAGTTTAACTTTTCAGTGACACGTGGCTGGTAGACACAGGAATTGGTTTATGCTATGGAAGCACTTCGTGGAACACCAGCAAAGTAGTTTTCACTGCAACTTGATAAATGCACAGATATTGTAACGTGGAAATTTTTAAATCTATACGCAATTTGAATTTGATATAAAAACATGACCTGGATCATAGTAAGAGCACGAGACTCAGAACAGAGGTTCCAGAAACAGATCCTAGAACCCACCTGGGAACCTAGCACATGGCATTTCAGATCAACAAGCCTACGTTTGCTTATATGGTCAGTGTTTTGAGATAGCTGGCTAAGATTTGAAATAAAATAAATTTAGATTCTTCCCACTTTGTACTAAAACATATTCCAGATGGATGAAAGACTTAAATGTAAAAAAAAAAAAAAAATGAAAAGCAACAAAAATCATGAAAGTATTTGAAGAGATAGTAGGTGACTGACATAAACAATTACGAATGACATAGGTAATCTGGGTATTGCACACATCAAAACATTGACAATGAATAATTTACAAACTTGAGAGCATATCTTGAATTTTATTGTCCAGCAAAAGAATTGTTTGAACTGGCTCTTGATAAGGAATTAAAGATGAATTTTGAAAATTTTGCATCATTGCTTCTGTTAAAAATTATTATCTGAAGTTTGCTGAAATCTCATTTATTCCTGTAGCTTTAATACTATCTATAGACCTGCAATTCCCAAATCTATGCTAGTGACGTTCTTTAGGCCACACACATCCTGTATTGCTTAACTGTAGACGTGCAGAATTTGCACAGGGACGCGGTAGCTGTGCTTGACTTCCCTCAGAACTCCAGGCCCACATGTTCTTACCCGACATTTCCATCTGTGTATCCCATACTTACCACGACCACAGCAACACTCCTGTTGCACTGTCACAACCCATTCTGCCCGTTCCTATCCATCTCAGTAAGTTAAACCACCATCTGCGTTGTTTCCCCAAATAGAAACTCAGCAGGATTGTTTACTTCACCACCAAAACGTATCTCAAACATATCCACCTTTCCACGTCTTCCTACCACCTTTGTCCAAGTCACCTTGACCTCTCATGCCTCGCAAGTACTATTTAACTGGATACTGTGCTTCTACCCTGGCCCCTCCCAATTCACCCGTGGCAGGGCAGACAGAATAACCTTTCAAAGCCATCAATCAGATCACGCCACTCACTCTTTTACTTTCAACCCTCTAATGGCTTCCCACTGCATTTACAGTACAATCATAACTTGCTACTCCGGCCCGGATTCCCCTTCACTTGGCCACTGCTTCCCTTCCTGACATCATCGCATAACCACTTCCCCCCTTGCCCATCATACAGCCGTCCACTGGCCTTCCTCCTGGTCCTCTCTTCTGACCTTCACAGTAATTATACACTCAGACTACAGTGTTTTTACCCAGTCATCATATCGCTTATTCCTTCTGGTCTTTCGGGTCTCAGCTTACAGAATAAGTCATCATACAGGTCCCCTTTAACCACCCAATCTAAGCAACTCATTATCACATCATCCTGTTCAGTTCTGTGCAGGCATGTATGACTATCTGCTATTGCCCAGTTTTTCTTATTTGTTGTTGGCGTTTCCTGACTTGTATGTATATCATGAGAGCAGGAATTTCATTTGTCCTTTGTCCACTGTCCCTGGGGGACCAGAACAGTGCCTAGCATACATAGGTAGGCATTCAGTAAATACTTTTTACTTGTTGAACAAGTAAAGAAATAAGAACAAGGTCCAGGGTATGACCATGGACATGGATTGCTGAAGTAAATTTGTGAAAAGCTGAAAGCTGTTGAATGTTAATGCTAGATTTTGGGGGGTTTTTGAAGATTTTATTTACTTTTTACTTTTAGACAGATGGGAAGGGAGGACGAAAGAGAGGGAGAGAAGCATCAATGTGTGGTTGCCTCTTGCACGCGCCCCTCACTGGGGACCTGGCTCGCAACCCTGGCATGTGCCCTAAACTGGGAATCGAACAGGTGACCTTTTGGTTCACAGGTTGACGCTCAATCCACTGAGCCACACCAGCCAGGGCTAATGCTGGGTTTTTTACAGGGACCAGTCCCACAGGTTTTTAATTTGTGCACGATCATGCCATGAAGTCCCCAAATCTGAGGCTAATTATTGTCTCTATACTTTTCTCTCTAACCAGAGTCATTTCCTTTCCTTTACAGGTAAACTCCTCCTTGCCTATCAAAAGATGTAGTGAAAATGTTACATCAGAGAAGACTTCCCATCTGTTCACTCTGTATTTTTCTTGTGGGTTTTTTTTTTACCTCAATTCCCACACATTATCTCTTTTATTGTACATAGCAGAATGTATAATAACTGTTACTCCTCCACAAGATCGTTAGCTCATTAAAAACAATGATCGTGTTGAATCCCTGATAGAAGGCTCTTGGTAAATGTTTTCTATATATAAATATATGAGTATATATTTCTATTTATATTAAATATATAATATATGCCCATATTTATGTTAAATCTCTTATTTAAGAGTATCTTTTGTTTGTTTGTTTATTTTTAATCATCACCCAAGGCTATGTTTACTGATTTTAAAGAGAGAAGAAGGGAGTGGAGGGGTGGGACACTGACCAGTTGCCTGCCACCCAGGCATGTGCCCTGACCAGGAACAGGATCCACAACGTTTTGGTGTTCAAAATGACACTTCAGCCGACTGAGCCACCAGCCAAGGCTGTTTAAAAGTATCTTAAAGACAAAGACTGTTTTCTACCTGAATTTTAAAAAGTCCAAAGGTCCACATACAATTATCATGCTTGCCCCCTTAAATCACTACAATATTTCTGAAGTTGATTATCATTAAGAAAAGATTGATCACTAATGTGATACACTTAAATTAGACTTTCCTAAAAATTTTGTAAAGTGTGTTTATTGTTACCCAATGCCTACAATATTATTATCCTTATACATTAACGTTAACTAAAATATGGTATTAAGAGCCCTCTAGTGGCCAAGCTCTTTATAGACCCAAGAAAAGGGAAAGATAATTTAGACCATCTTCTACATCTAAGACATGTAATTTCTAAGCTAACAAAGTACTAGATACTCGTTATTTGTGATCATATCACATATCAAGCACAACAAAGGTATTTTGGCCATAAAGTCCTATAGTATTTTGCTAATAATTTTCCTGCAATCAACCTCCAAATTCATTTAAAAATATGAGAAATGTAATATTTTAATATGCCAACCTAAAATTATAAAGGTAAGCATTTTACCCTAAAAAAAGTTGTAAAAGTGGACAAATGTCTTCCTCTAAAGCCCAAACACAGTAAGTGTGCCCACCAATCTTTCAGGTAGTGCCCTGCATTACACACACACTCACAGAAGCTCGTGTGCACACACACATACAAGTTAAACTCCATGAATTGAGATGCCAGCCTTTTAAAATTTAGAATGTATTTTGCCAACAGGGAAAACAGTATTATAAATGACATTTAAGGTTATGAGAGTCCCTGTGTTGCTGTGATTATAAAGGAATCCAAACCTAACCACCATCCAGAAATACCACTTCAGATTCACTGGGTTCCAAATGCACTGCAAGGAGCACACCCCTCCTGAGACCCCTGTGGTGGGGCAGGTGCAGCCTTCCTACGACCACGCGACCACTCGACCACCCGTACTATGCTAGAATGTGCAGGGCTCAGAACTACTGAGGAGAGGGTCCCAAGAATCTCTCATGACCAGCTTCTGGATTCGCTAAACATGGCAGAAATTGTTCCCAGACACCCACTGTAATAAAAAGGAGGCTTCAGTGTCTCCGAAACACAGAATACTTTTAATGTGGGTAGTGGTTGAATTTCTTCCACTGGTGGAAGTTCTTTTTTTTATTGTGACTGTTCTTTTTTTTAATTGACTGTATGATAAATGTTTTCCTTTTAGAAAATTTATTTTTTAATTTTTCAATAATAGTTGACATTCTGTAACTGTTCTTATGTAAGTTCTTCTCAACAAGTCAGACTCAAGTCAGGACCTACTTTGAATCACCTAACCATCCAATCACTCACCTTTTTGTCCACTCACTAAACATTTACTGAGCCCCTACCATGCACCAAGCCCTGTGCTTACTGTTAATATGAAGTCAATCAAGATATTTTTGCCCTCAAGGTCATAGGTTAGTGTTTAAGGTAAGAAAGAATTAAACAGAACGATAAGAGCACTCTAGAGTGAGATCTGGTTTAGTCTGAAGATAAGGGGAGAACTTTCTGGATGTAAAATTTAAGTCTTGAAAGACAAGGAGAAGTGAGGGTGGATGAGGGTGATCGGAGGAAGAGAAGTTCACAATGACAGAACAGCCAGTGGAGTGTCATGGAGGCCTGTCATGAACTGTCCCACTTTAAAACCAAAAAGAAAAATACATTGTTTTATTCTCTATGAGGAAGAAAATGTGTGTTCAGAAATTATTTATTGAAAATTAAAATCATATGTCCTGGCTGGTGTGGATTAAGTGCCAGCCTACAAATAATAGGGTCACTGGTTTGATTCCCAGTCAGGGCACATGCCTGGGTTTCGGGCCAGGACCCCCGTAGGGGGTGTGTGAGAAGCAACCACACAGTGATGTTTTCCTCTTTCTCCTTCCTTTACCCTCTCTCTAAAAATAAATAAATAAATAAATATTTTTAAAAACCATACAAAACTGTAAAGGGAGTTTAAAAAGTCACTGATATGATCCCACCATCCTAGTTTTCTCACACCCCCTCCAACACCACGATGGCCACCGTTTGATGACTAGGCATCCAGATGCTTTTCTATGCATTCACTAATAAGAACATTTCCCCTCACAAAAGCAGAATCCTATTGCAAATGCAGTTTTATAACTTAAAACTAATATCTTAAAAACACAACTTAGGTACCTTTCTACATGAGAGTGTACAGGTTCTGGGTCAGGACGGTGACATAGGAGAATCCTGAACCTGCTACCTCCCCCCTCCCACACTAAGTATATAGCTATGCATGAAACAATTTCCTCTGAAAAATATCCAAAACCAGCTGAGTGAATCTTACATATTAGGTGAATGAGAAAAAAACCCCACATCGAAGCAGGTAGGAGAAGCTGAGGTACAATCCCCAGGCACAGACGCACAATCAAGCGGAATTCACAAACACAAGCTTTGCCCTGAGGAGTGAAGGGTTTGAATCCTACATCTGGCACACCAACTTTTAAGACCTGCATCTGAGAGACCAGCCCCAAAACATCTACCTTCCAAAGCCTACAGGGCTTGCATCCATGCAACAGTCCTTAAAGGGCTCGCATGCTTGGCTCACCTGCCCCAGGGCCAGCGGCAGGGACAGTCAACTGAAAATCACCCAGACTTTCTGTAAAGGAGGCTGATCTGTTTATCTTCAAGAACAGACCTGAGAGGCAGGCATCTAATTTAACACACATCTAGGGTCCTGCTGAATTACTCTCCAAAAATAGAGGCCAGCAGACACCACCTTTGTGATCTCCCTCTGTCTTGCTGCAAGTCACCAATATCTCCCAGAAAGGAGCTTGTACACTAGTCTGGCATCTCAATTTTTGTGGCAGCTGTCACCGGATACCTCTAGACTGCCTGGCTCTGGTGGTCAGTAGGACTCACACCCACAAATCCCACCTATAACAAATAGCAAAAAATAGTACATAGCTGGCTACAGCACCTAGGTCATAAGAGAGACAACAGCCTGAAGAGCATGGTCCTTCTGTGAAAGAGGCCAATCTGTATATTTTCATAGTTGTGGCCTGAGGGGCAGGCTTCTAATTAAACACATATCTCTTATACTTTATTGATTATGCTACTACAATTGTCCTGAATTTTCTCCACTTTGCTCCTCTCTACCCAGCAGCCCCCACTCCCTCAGGCAACCCCCCCACCCCATCAGTTTCATATCCATGGGTCATATGTATGAGTCCTTTGGCTATACCACTTCCTATGTTATAATTTACATCCCCATGGCTAGTCTGTAACTACCTATTTGTACTTCTCAAACCCCTCACCTCTTCACCCATTCTCCCACATCTGGCAACCATCAAAATGTTCTCTGTATCCATGATTCTGACTCTGTTCTTCTCATTTGCTTAGCTTGCTTTTTACTTTCAACTGTCGATAGATTTGTATTTCTTGCCATTTTATTGTTTATACTTTTGATCTCCTTTTTCTTAAATAAATCCCTTTACCATTTCATGTAATAATGGTTTGGTGATGATGAATTCCTTTAGTTTTTTTCTTGTCTGGAAAGCTCTTTCTCTGCCCTTCAATTCTAAATGATAGCTTTGTTAGGTAGGGCAATCTTGGCTGTAGGTCACTGCTTTTCACAACTTTGAATATTTCTCACCAATCCCTTCTAGCCTACAGAGTTTGCTTTGAGAATCAGCTTGCAGGACCTCCCCTATAAATAACTAACTGCTTTTCTCTTGCTTCTTTTAAGATTCTCTCTTTATCTTTAAACTTTGGTACTTTGAATATGATATGTCCTGGAGTGGGCCTTGTTGCATCCATCTTGTTTGGGACTCTGTGCTTCCTGGACTTGCATGTTTATTTCCTTCACCAAATTATGGTAGATCTCTTTCATTATTTTTTCAATAGATTTCCAATTTCTTGCTGTTTATCTCCTTCTTCTGGCACCCCATGATATGAATATTGGGCCTCTTGAAGTTGTCCCAGAGGCCGCTTATACTATCCTTTTTTTTATTCTTTTTTTTCCTTCTTGTTCTAATTGGTTGTTTTTTGCTTCTATGTTCCAAATCATTAATTTGATTCTCAGCTTCATCCACTCTACTGTTGTTTACTTCTATGTATTAGGCAGAGCTGCTCTGACTCTGTGTCTTGGTAGTGTGGCCTAATGTAGTAGGTGTCCTGCAGGGTTCAGTGGCACAGCCTCCCGTCACCCAAGCTGGGTATACAAGGTGCACCCTTCATGTGGGCTCTGTATACCCTCCTCTTATAGTTGAGCTTTGATTGCTGTTGGCAGGTCAATGGGAGGGATTTACCCAGGCCAGTCAGCTTCAAGGACTGGCTGTGACCACCTTGCATCAAGCTTCGTCCTCTGTGGAGGATCAGCTTTGCAGGGGCAGGCCAAGCCCAGACTCCAGACTCCAGACTCCAACATAGTCTGTAGCTGTCCACTGGGTGTGCTGGTCCTGGGATTTCCCAGGTGGTGCAGGCCGAGGTCAGCCCTCATCTGTTTCTCCTGCAGCCACCCTGCCTGAGCTATAAAGCAATCTGAGATGGCTGCTAGTTGTGCTGGGCTTAGAGATTCCCAGGGGAAGCCAAGTGGTGAATCTAGGCTAGCTGCAGCTAGTGCCAGCCCTGGGGCTCACTGAGGCCAGCTGTTGCTTATTTGATAGGATTTAGGAAGTTGTGAAGCCTGGGCCAAGATCAGCCATTCATATGGAAAAGCAGCTTGGGTGGGGGCCTGTAAGTTGTGTGGGAAGGAGTCTCTGGGGATCTCCAAGACAGGGCAAAAGTGTTAGCACAAGTTGATGGAGTCTCAGATATGGTACCAGCTTGCTGGCTCTGTGGATCTGTGGGTGGAAGGTTCAGACAAGGGACAATGGCTCTGCTCACCTTGAAAGCAGACAGTTCAATTTCTTCCTGTATGCCACTGGTGCCTTTCAAGCTGCTACCATGGTGTTGGAGTTCAGAGGGAGTGAATCTGAGTAGGTGAGTCTGTGTGGGGGTTCTTTTTTTAAAAAAATATTTTATTTATTTATCTTTAGAGAGGGGGGAGGGAGGGAGAAAGAGAGGGAGAGAAACATCAATGTGTGGTTGCCTCTCATGTGCTCCCCACTGAGGACCTGGCCCACAACCCAGGCATTTGCCCTGACTGGGAATCGAACTGGCAACACTTTGGTTCACAGGCCGGCACTCAATCCACTGAGCCACACCAGCCAGGGCTGTGTGTGGGTTCTTTACGAGGAAATCCTTGGGGCTCCAGAAGTTTCTTCCACCAACTCAATCCCTGCTGCTTTTTGCAGCCAGTAGTTGTGGAGACTTATCTTCCTGGCACTGAAACCCTGAGCCAGTGGGCCTGGTGTGGGCCTGGGACTCCTTGCTCCCAGAATATCCCTCCCAAATTTTTATTTACCACACATGGATGTGGGACCACCCCATTCCACATCTGCACCCCTCCTACTAGTCTGGATGGATGTGGTTTCTCTAATTCCATAGTTGTCAGACTTCCATTCAACTTAATTTCTGATGTTCCTGAGTGATGGTTGTTGTGTATTTTAGTTGTAATTTTGATGAGGTTGTACAAGGAGGCAAGCTATGTCTTCCTTGATGCCATCTTGACCAGAAGTCTTAAACACACATTTAAGGGCCAACAGTGACCCTCCCAAAAGATATCAGAGGTGAGCACTATCACTGTTTTGCACGGTCCTTCTGCTGCACACTGGAGCATGTGTGCCTGGTGCCCCAGCTTTTGTATCTGATGCCCTAGTTTTTGTGGATCTACAAAGGGGATGTTCTTTGCTGGCCTGGATCTGGTGGGCAGCAGGGCTGGTATCATGAGACCAATAGGACAGCAGTAAAGAAATAGTTCTTAACTGGATATCACCCCAAGGCTCAGTTCAAAGGGCACAGAGAGAAACACCCATCTCCCAGTCTTACACTGAAAAAGTGTATGTTTGCATACTTTAAAAGCTGCTGCCTAAAGGTCTGCCTTCCCAGCAGGCTGAGTTGAGGTGTAACTGAGATGTTCCCTTAGAGGCACTGACTGGTTTTGGCACACCTCCAACTACTGAGGGCCACTGTAGAAAAACATATCCCAAATGAGAAACAAGATAAAACCTCAGAAAAAGGTCTTAATAAAATGGAAATAAGTGATTTACCTGTTACAGAGTACAAAATAATGATTATAAAGGTGCTCACCATGCTTGGGAGAAGAAAGAAAAACACAAAGTGAAAATGTTGACAAACAGATAGAAAATACAAGAAAGTACCAAACAGAAGTTACAGAGCTGGAGCATAAAAAACTGAACTGAAAAATACCATAGAGAAATTTGACAGCAACTAGATGAAGCAGAAAAATTGATCAGTGCCCCTTCATCAAAGATGAAGTAGTGGAACTCACCTAACTGAAGCAGCAAAAAGAAAAAAAAGAATAAGAAAAAGATAAGATAGCTTAAGAGATTTATGGGAAACCTATGAAGTATTCCAACATTTGCATTATAGGGGTCCCAGAAGGAAGGGGGGGCCAGAAAACTTATTTGAAAAAAAAAATAATGGCTGTAAACTTCTCTAAACTTGGGAAGGAAAAAGACATCCAGATCCAGGAATCCCAGAGAGTTCCAAAAAATATAAATCTAAAGAGACCCACACCAAGACACATAATTAAGGTGACAAAAATTAAAGACAAGCAAAGAATCTTAAAAGCAGCAAGAGAATAACAACTTGTTACACACATGGGAATCCCCATAAGACTCTAAGTAGATTTTTCAGAACTTTTCATGCCAGAAGGGAGTGAAACAATATATTCAATATACTGAAAGGAAAACACAAAACTGCCAACCAAAAATACTCTACCCTGTAAAATTGCCATTCCAGATAGGAGAGTTTCTCAGACAAGTGAAAGCTAAGGGAATTTGTCACCAGTAGATCAGCTTTACAAGAAAAGTTATAGGGATTTCTTTGCACTGAAATAAAAGGGCACTGATTAGTAACAGAAAAACATATGAAGGTATACATCTCACTGGTAACGGTAAAAGTAGAGTAAAATTCAGAATAATCAAATGTTGCAAAGGTGGTAGATTAGTTATTTATAAAACTAGTATGAAGGCTAAAAGACAAAAATAGTGAAAATAGCTATAACTACAATAACTTAAGTGATACATAAGATAAAGGGATGTAAATTGTGACATCAAAAACATAAAATGTGGTGAGGAAGTAAAAATGTAAAGCTTTAGAATGAAAACTTGATCAACTTAAAATATTATTATAAATAAGTTGTTTTATGAAAGACTCATAGTAACCAAAAAGCAAAAATTACTGTATATACACCAAGTATACATGTAGAGAAAAAAATCATAAAATCACAAGGGAAGAGAGAAAGAAAAAAAGAAAGGTACAGAGGAATTACAAAACAGCCAGAAAACAACAGAATGGCAATCAGTACATGCCTATCGATAATTACTATGTAGGCACATGGGCTAAATTCTCCAATCAAAAGACAGAGTGGGTAGTGAACAACAACAACAAAAAGACCCATCTATACACTGCGTACAAGAGGCTCACTGCAGATGTAAGGACACACACGGATTGAAAGTAAAAGGAGGTAAAGAGATAGTCCATGAAAATTGAAACCTAAAGAAATCTGAGTTAGCTATATTTTTATCAGACAAAGTAGGCTTTACAACAAAAACTGTAGTAAGAGACAAAGAAGGTCATTACATAATTATAAAGGGGTCAATCTAACATGAAGATATAACATTTGTGAATACTTATGTACCCAACATAGGACCACCTAAATAAAGCAATTATTAAAAGATTTAAAGGAGAAATAGATAGCAATGTAATAATAGTAGGGGACTTTAATACTCCAGTTTCATCAATGCATAGATCATCAAGACAGACACCAATAAGAAAACAGTGACCTTAAATCATACTTTAAATAATATGTACTTAAAGAACATATACAGAACATTCCATCCAAAAGCAACAAAATACACATTCTTACCAGGTGCATATAGAACATTCTCCAGGATTGATCATATACAAGGATGCAAAACAAGTCTTAATAAATTTAAAAAGATTAAAATAATATCAAGCATCTTCTCCAACCACAACTGAATGAAACTATAAATCAATTATGAGACGAAAAATGGAAAATTCACAAATATGTGAAGATTAAACCATTGGTTCATGCTTCTGAACCAATGAGTCATAGACAAAAATTTTTCTGTTAAATACCTTGAAACAAATGAAAATGGAAACAAACACCAAAACTTATAAGATGAATAAAAAGCAATTGAAAGTTCACAGAATAAATGCATATATTAAGAAGCAAGAAAGATGTCAAATATTTAACTTTATACTTCAAGGAACTAGAAAAAACACAAATGAATCCCAAACTTAGTAGAACAAAGCAAATACAGATCAGAGCAGAAATAAATGTAATAAAGACTAAAAAAAAAGTAGGAAAGATCAATTAAAACTAAGAGCTGTTTTTTTTAAAGGAAAAAAAATGGAGAAATCTTTACCTACGTACACCTAGGTAAAAAAGTGGGGGAGAGGACTAAAATAAAATTATAAATAAATAGGAAACATTACAACTGATACCACAAAAATACAATGGATGATAAGAGACTACTGCGAGCAACTATACACTAACAAAGTTAATAGCCTGAAAGAAATGAATAAATTCCTAGATATCTACCACCTATCAAGACTGAGTCTTGAAGTAATACAAAACTGAATAATGCAATTTACTAGCAAGGGTACATACAGTATCCTTCTTAGTAAATCAGTATCAAAAGCCTCCCCAACAACCAAATATCCATAACCAGATGGCTTACTGGTGAATTTACAAATATTTAAAGAAAAATTAGTATCAATCCTTCTCAAACTCTTTCAAACAACAGAAGGGAACACTTCCAAACTAAGTTTACTACACTGATATTAACTTCATACCAAAACAGATGAGGATAATACAAGAAAAAAACCATAGGCCAATATCTCTGATGAACATAAATGTAAAATTCCTCAACAAAATATTAGCAAATCAAATTCAACAATATGTTAAAAGGATCATACACCAAGATCAAGTAGGATATATACCAAGAATGCAAGGAAAGTTCAACATCCACAAACCAATCACCACATTAACAAGAGATAAAAATCATATGAGAGACAAAAAAAAATGTCCCAAATGAAAGACCAGATCAAAGCTCCAGAAAAAATACAACTAAATAATGAAGAGATAGCCAACCTATCAGATGCACAGTTCAAAACACTGGTAATCAGGATGCTCACAGAAGTGATTGAGCAAAATAAAGGAAAAAGTGAAGGCTATGAAAAGTGAAATAAAGGAATATGTACAGGGAACCAATAGTGAAGGGAAGGAAATGGGGACCCAAATCAACAGTTTGGAGCAGAAGGAAGAAAGAAACATTCAACTGGAACAGAATGAAGAAATAAGAATTAAAAAAACGAGAGGCTTAGGAACCTCCAGGACATCTTTAAGTGTTCCAACATCCAAATTATACGGGTGCCAGAAAGAGAAGAGGAAGAGCAAGAAGTTGAAAACTTATTTGAAAACATAGTGAAGGAGAACTTCCCCAATCTGGCAAAGGAAATGGAATTCCAGGAAGTCCAGGAAGCTCAGAGAGTCCCAAAGAAGTTGGACCCAAGGAGGAACACACCAAGGCACATCATAATTACATTAGCCAAGGTAAAAATGAAGGAGGGAATCCTAGAAGCAGCAAGAGATAAGGAGACAGTAACCTACAAAGGAGTTCCCATCAGACTGTCAGTTGATTTCTCAAAAGAGACCTTATAGGCAAGAAGGGGCTGGAAAGAAGTATTCTGAGTTATGAAAGGCAAGGACCTACACCCCAGATTGTTCTATCCAGCAAAGCTTTCATTTAGAATGGAAGGGCAGATCAAGTGCTTCTCAGATAAGGTCAGATTAAAGGAGTTCATCATCACCAGGGCCTTATTATATGAAATGTTAAAGGGACTTTTTCTTATCTAAGAAAAAAAGGAAGATCAAAAATACATATAGTAAAATGACAACAAACTCACAACTATCAACAACAGACCCTAAAAAAACAAAAACAAAAATAAACTAAGCAAATGACTGGAACAGGAACAGATTCACAGAAATGGAGATCACATGGAGGGTTATCAGCAGGGATGGGGGAGGGAGAGAATGGGGGGAAAGGTACAGGGAATAAGAACCATAATTGGTAGGTGCAAAAAAGACAGGGGTAAGTTAAGAATAATATGGGAAAGGGAGAAGCCAAAGAACTTATACGTAGGAACCATGGACATGAACTAAGGTGGGGGAAAGATGGTGGGAGGCAGTGTACAGGATGGAGGGGAATAAAAGGGAGAAAAAAATGGGACAACTGTAATAGCATAATCAATAAAATACCTTTAAAAAATGAAAATTAAAAAATCATATGGTAAAACATTTGACATAATTAAAGTCACTTATGATTTAAAAAGCTCTAAAAATGTGGGTATAGTGAAATGTACCCCAACATAATGAAGACCACATATAACAAGCCCACAGCTGGCTGTATCCTAAATGGTTAAAGGCTGAAAGTTTTTCCTCTAATATCAGGAACAAAATAAAGATGACCACTCTTGCCACTTTTATAGTAAAATTATTTTTAATTTTTATTTATTGATTTTTAGAGAGAGAAAGGGAGAGTAAAAGAAAAAAATCAACTTGTTGTTTCACTTATTTATGCATTCATTGGTTGATCTCATGTGGGCCCTGACTGGGGATCAAACCCACAACCTTGACGTACCAGGACAATGCTCTAACCAATGGAGCTACCCAGCCAGTGCCACCCTTGCCAATTTTATTACACAAGCTATTGGAATTCCTAGCCAGAGCAATTAGTCAACAGAGAGAAATGAAAGAAATCCAAATCAGAAAGGAAGAATAAACCTGTCACTATTTGCAGATGACATATTATATATAGAAAACCCTAAAGACTCCACCAAAAAAATGTTAGAACTTATAAATTACTTCAGTAAAGTTATAGGATACAAAAATCAATACACAAAAGAAATGTACCATTCGTGATTTGTGTTATGCTTCAAAAATTTTTTACCAAGAAAAAAATGCCGCTCTGTATTTGATATCTTTACCTACTAAATTCTGATTTCCATGAGGACAGGGGCCATATGTATCCTGTCCATTACATGACCTCTGTCTCCCATTACATCTCTGAAATATAAGTTTTCTATATGTGCTTGTTGGTGAGGTAATGAATAGATGGATGAACAGTTTCCTTTCCAATCTCATTATCACCAAAATATTAAAACTATAATCATCTCTCTTAGGTCTTGATTCCTGAAAATTATCAGGAAAAACTTCATACTATTTGCTTTGTTACTGGTGAATATCCTGTTCCCAGTATAGCATATAGCACATGGTAGATGCTCAATTAAGATTTTAAAAAATAAACGAATAGCCCTGACCAGTGTTGCTCAGTTGGATGGACGTCATTCTGCAAAGTAAGGGGCTGCAGGTTTGATTCCTGATCAGAGTACACGCCTGGGTTGCTGGGTCAGCCCCAGGTCGGGGCGTGTGCAGTAGGCAAGTGATCAATGATTGTCTCTCACACTGCTGTTTCTCTCCGTCTGTTTCTCCCTCCCTCCCCCTCTCTGTAAAATCAAATAAATAAAATCTTTTAAAAAATATGCATTTTACCTCCTAAAAAATCAAAACATAAAAATCTGTTGCATTTCTATACACTAATGATAAACTTTTAGTAAGAGAAATAAAGAAAATTCCATTTATAATTGCATCAAATGAACAAAATACCTTGGAATAAATTTAAGCAAGGGGGTGCAAGAGCTGTACACTGAACACTGTAAGTTACATCAATGAAAGAAACTGAAGAAGACAAAAATAAATGGAAAGATATTCTGTGCACATGGAGTGGAAGAATTAATATCCAAAGCCATCTACACATTCAATGCAATTCATTTCAAAATTCCAATGGCATTTTTCACAGAAATAAAACAAACAATCCTAAAATTTGTATGGATCTACAAAAGACCTTTAATAGCCAAAACAATCTTGAGAAAGACAGGGAATCTAAGAATACTCATTATATAAGGAAAAAAATTATACATGTAAACTTGTCTTACCATTTGTATTTCAGTATCACCTTGTTCTTCAACTTTTATTTCTTCCTCCTGGACTAAGTTACGCTCATTTTCTGGTTGTTTGTACTCTTCTTGGAACTCTTTGCTAGTTGCTCCTTGTACATCGTTAGCTTTGTCTTTGACAGAGTGAGATTCCGTGGAAGTAGGCAGTTGAAATAATGTTGAAACAGGGTACAGTGGTGTGACATGATCATAGTGAGTATGTAGGAGTCGTAGAGCAATGTCACTTGTTGCTAATATCCTTGGAATTTCAAATGCAGTTCGTATTTCACTGCATCTGACATTTCTGTACCTGTTAATAATTGATTTTCACAAAAAAGAAGAGGCCCAGGGAAACACTACGTCTGTTGCAAATTTACTCCTAAGTAGTATTTCTCTTCGCTTTAATTTCACCACAGTTTAGAATATATTCTTTGCAGGATTTGGCCCCAGTTGCTAATTTTATCCTTCCCACAACATGCTCTTGGGATCCATAACGCAATACTCTACTCTGTCACCGGCAGCTCCTTCTGCTTCCTCTGCATGGCCTTCTTCCTAACCATCCCTTAAATGTTGGTATTACTCAGCTGCCCATCCCTTTTCTTCTCCCTCTATATAATCTCCTTGGATATTATATCTAGGCTTCAATTATTATTTAAATTATCAGCAGTTTTTGACATGAGTTCTATGTTTCCTGGGGGTACGTAGGGAGAAGAAAGATCCTAAATGAACTTTAAGGGGACCAACAATGCCCTTAAATGTGAGCATATAGAATGATTTAAAGTTCATAAGAATCTGATGCCCAAAAAGTTAAGAACTCCTGATTTATATGCTAATGACTCCCCAAAATATATCTCCAACTCAGAATTCCCTGAAGTCTTTCAGAGAGCTGCACTTTGACATTTCATAGGTCTCCAAACTCAACAACTCGATCCCTACGACCCCCTTGCCATCACCACCAAAACAAAACAGACTTTTCTCTGCCTCCATTATTCATTATCTTAGTAAAAGAACCACCTAATTCTCTCCTTTAGACCCAGGTAATTAATGCAGAGCTAGTCATTTTACCTTCATTCTTTTAAAATTATACAGATTCATTCTCTTCACTCTTCTCTATATATAACATATTTTATAATAAAGGTTCTATTACTATATTGTCTCTAATTTAGATTTAAACCACAGAGTATTTTGTAGCAAATACAATGTGGAAAATATTTTATTTCTTCCTTTTACTAAATATCCAAAATAAAGTTTAGTTTCTTCCATTGTAATATGACTAGCCTTTTCAGGAGTGAGACCAGAACCTCCTAATTTTTTATTCTGGTAAATTTTGTTTATAAATTTACTGCCATACTAACTCAGTTAGAAGTTTTTGAGATCGAGCAGCAACTGAGTGCTCAGGGATTTATCATTACTACTGTCATTCCTCAGAAAGCTGTTACTTTGTTAAAAATAATTGGGGAAACATCCCTTAAACATCTAAACAATGGTAAATATAAAAGTATTATTTTTTGCCCTGGCTGGTGTGGATCAGCGGATTGAGTGCCAGCCTGTGAACCAAAGCAAAGGGTCACCAGCCCGATTCCCCAGTCAGGACACTTGCCTGGGTTGCAGGCCAGGTCCCCAGTCAGGGTGTGCACCAGGCAACCGATTGATGTAGCTCACACATCAATGTTCCTCTCCCTCTCTTTCACATTTCCTTCTCCTCTCTTTCAAAAAATAAATAAATAAAATTTTTTTAAAAAAGTGTTATTTTTTAGAAAGTATTATTTTTAACAGTTCACAAAGATAATTTCTTTTTTAAGTTTGACTTAAAATGTAGAAAGTACCTACCACTTCTATTTTTTGGGGGGAGGAAGGTTAAGAGAAGGGAAAGACCTGATATTTATTCAGCATATATTTGTACTAGACACCATGCCATAACCTTTATATGCACTACTATTTAACCTCAACCTGATCCTATTACATAATATAATCATCATTAGCCTGTTGATATACTGAAGCTCAACAAATCTATGTGACTTGTCTAAGGTAAATGGCAGGTCTATGAATCAAAACCCCATATGGCTGACTTCTTGACATGAATTTTCCCAAGGATATCATGTACCATGCTGTTATTCAACAGGAATATGCCTGGAAATCATGATGTGATTCTAATGTCATTTAACCTACAATATCACCCATGGAAATACCGTGGGTTCTTCTTGAGGTTCGCCCACACATAGAGGGTAACATTTTCATCTTGAATGACTTTTTCCATATTTCCAGTGTCCAGATCAGCCAAAGTACTAGCTTGCTGTAGGAGAAAAAGAAAATAGTATAAAAGATCAGAGGACTCATAAATTATACAATTTAAATAAGTTAGGGTGTTGGATTCAACACTACTTAAAAAAGTTACTTGGGTAAACATAAGGTTCAATCAAAATGATAAAGGATTGCTTAAAAATTCTCAAAATTACACAAATATATTTACTTAATTAAGTGTGCTTCCCCTTTTCCACTTAATTTCTCTTAAGGTGTCTAAGGATTGGATTTGCTCCTATATATTCAGGTAGCATGTGTAGATCACTATTATGATTAACCTTTTCAATGTTAACATTATCATGACTTTTCATTTTAATTATACACAAATTTCTTTATCTGTACTTTATTAAGACGTAGATTATTCTACTGCAAAAATTTGCCTACTTCAGAACATAGATCAAGGTTAGAAAACAAAATATCCAGTATACAAAATCCAGATGAGTTGTGCATTTAACTAGTACAGTACTTGGTATATAACATTAAACATACAATTTAAGGATGTTCTTAAAAAATTTTAAGTAAAGACTAACAGCTTGATGCCTATTGCTCAAGAAATACGCTATCTTAATGGGCTTAAGAAAGTTAATATGCATTTGGTGGCTATAATGTAAAAATGTAAAGTACTGGGGATTGATTTATTGCTTTTTTTAAAAAAAAGTAATCGTCCCCACTCCTACTTCTTTTTTTCCGTGAAATTAACTTTTTGAAGTATCAAGGATAGTTTCTGTATAATTGTTCCACATTGTAGATTCATCTGATTGATTCTTCATTGTATCATTTGACCTTTTCCTCTATCTCCTTATTTTTCATGTAATGGGTCTAGGTAGGTTTAATTAGATTCAGACAAATCATTTTTAGCAAAAAGTCATCATAGGTTTTGTTGTGTTCTTCATATTACAACCCTTCGGGAGGTGTATTTTGTCCCACTATTAATTATGTGGATTTCACCACCTGGTTAAGGTGGTGACTACCCACAGCTCCATATTTCAAAGTGCATTTTTCCCAATCAGTAAGTAATCTGTAAGGAATAAGTAATACTTTGGCACTTTTCACCTAATTATTTAGTTGCCATTGATGATCCTTATCATTTATTACATTAGAGATTGAAAAATGGTCATTCTTATAACTGCCCATTCCTCCTCCACGTATTATATAGCAGTCTTCTGTAATTCTCCCTACTCCCCATACCATCTTGCTCCTTCCTTTTTGGAGTATCACTATAGACTCACAGATTTCTATTTATTCAATGTGTTACAATCAATTATAGTCATTATCCTTTCTGAGAGCCACATGGCCCCAAATCTGACTACTGGGAGACTCTTTAAGGTAGTCCTGCCCCTTCAGATGTGGCTCCATTAGACTTGGAGCATTCATTCATGTGCTTCCTAGCACAAGAAGACTCAACCTCCTCTTTCAACAACAACCTTACCTTTCACTTTCCCTTCCCCAGACCCAGAATCAGCCTTTTACTCCAATTACACCTGGCTCCTTTTTACGGAATAAAAAGAAATATAGTTCATACTGATATTTCCATTTTAAATATAACCTTACAGCATTTTTAGTCTTTTTTTACTATATTTTTATTGTACAATAAAAATCTTGATTAATAATTATAACATATTTCCTTACTCGCTTTATCTTACAACATAAAATAGTTGTAAAATCATAATATATTATTGATAACAATAAAATTAGTGATGTTTAAGCCTTCTTTGCATTTCTTTCAGTAATTACAACATATTCTCCCAAGGCTATACCAAGGCGAGGACTGTTTTCTAGACCAAAAAATGAGACAAAATAGCTAAAAGTAATGTGTGACCTTAGATTGTTTTCTTATTAAAAAATAAAACAAAACCAGTTATAGAAGATATTCAAAGGATATTAGGGAAAATTTAAATATGGGCTGTATATTAGAATATGTTATAGAAATAATATATTACTTCTATATTATTTTTATACTTATATAATTAATAAAAATTACTTTTTGAAAGACAAATACCATATGATCTCACCTTTAACAGGAACCTAATCAACAAAACAAGCAAACGAGCAAAATATAACCAAAGACACTGAAATAGAGAACAGGCTGACAGTGACCAGAGGGGAGAGGGGAGGGAATTTCAGAGGAAAGGGGAAGGGTTTGCAGGAACAAGTATAAAGGACACATGGACAGAAACTAAGGGGGTGGTGGAAACGGGAAGGAGGTGGGGAGGGCTGAGGGGTGGGCTGGGATGGGAGTAAAAGTCAGAAAACTTTACTTGAACAACAATTTAAATAAATAAATAAATAAATAAAAAGAACAACTATTCTTGGTTTGGCGTATATGTTTCTAATCCTTTTGCATATTTAAACCGAAATGGATGCAGTTATTTATAATTTTTAAAATAGAAATTTAACCATGTTAAAAATTACTTTTTATTAATTTTCTTAGGTATATAATGGTTTCATGGTTACTTGAATATTATCACTCGTGTTAAGATATTTGGAAAAATAGAGTGACTACAATAATTGTAATTCTGTATCAACTAATTTATCTAAAATAAATATCTAATTCATAAGGTTTTGTGAATTTATTTTCATAGTGATCCTGGTAAACCTTGGCAAGTATAATAAAGAAAACTAGATTTCAGCTACATTGATGTTTTATTTCTTTAAAAATATTTACAATTGTTAAGTAAGGATAGATATATGTGCCTTAAATTATGCTTTTTATAACCTTTTACTTTTTGAAAAATACCAAATTTTTAAAATTATATAGCATAAAATTTTAACTCTCATAAAATTTAATAATAACGTATAAGCAAAATATCACACTTACTCGGAGCAGCACTTCTGTGGCTATGTCAAACTTTAGGTGAAGGAGCTCCTGCAGTTCCAGAATTGATCCTCGGTACTGTGCTATATTTTTATCTTGCATATCATGTGGTGGAGTTTCCAATAAAATTAATTTCAACTTATTAATTAACTATAAAGCAAAAGTATAAAATAAAAAGATAAAGTAAAAATTTACTCTAAAAGCAAATCAAATCTGACAAATAAGAAAAGGTGAAAAGGGGATATTCTAACATTTTTGAGTCAAAGAACACATCTTATTGTCAGTAAAATAAATAAATACCAGAAAGGATTTTTATATTATTTAAGACCATGGAAAAATAGACTATTTCCTCCCAAAATTCCATTGTAAGAATTCGCAGCCATGTGTAACAGAGCTTTCATTACCTAAGACTATGGAACAATAGAAATAATAATATCAGAACAATGAAAAGGAGAAAGTAAGATTACTAATATCTACTGAACGCTTACTATGTGCTAGGAACCATTCTAAATGCTTTATATGTTTTAATCCATTCAATCCTCATCATACCTCTATGAGGTGGGTACTGTCATGGTGCCTACTTTATAGGTGAGCAAACTTAGGGACATCTGGGTTCACCTGTAAGAATCTTGGAAGATGCCATTCTGTTCTAACAAGTAAAAAGATAGGCAGACTGAAAAGTCAGTGACTCTTCTTTGACCGGTAAGTGAGGGGTGGAGAGACCTACAGGCGAACACAGGGGCCCTGGCTTACCAGAACAAACTCAGGAGCAGAAGCCGCTGCAGGAACCACTGCCTGGCAGGACACCTGAGCTGAAATGATGAATTGCTGGAAGCTCAGTGTGGTCACTGCTGAGAGTTAAAAGAACTCCGGGAGGACACAGCCATGGCAGCAGGAGGGCCCACAATATTGTGACATTTACCTGCAGTGTCTCGACAAGGTTCACACAATAAACGTGGGAGAAAATTCCTCTCGTGCTTCTGGCAGTGGAAGGGGAAAGGGAACCATTCTGAAACACTCCAGAGCATTGTGTTCTTAATAAGGCCTGATCTCGGGAAACTAATTAAGAGTCCAACCTGCTGGAGTTTAATCGGAGCCTAATTCACCTGGGGGAAGGAAATATCCAACTCTAGCTGGCTCTAGTCACCCCCTCCCACTGAAGAGAGGATAAGAAAATTAAAAACACCTGTGAAAACCGTCTCCCGGGGCACAGGATTACTAAAGGACTGAGACCGAACCACAGGACGATATGGGGTCAGGCAGAAGTAACACCTGCTCGAGTGTGGTTGGCAGGGCAATAATGGGGGTGTAATAATTTATAGTTTTAATTTGAATATTTCACCTAAAATGCCACAGGGTGTGCTCGAGTGTGATATTGTAATGTTACAGAATCACATGCTTATGATTTTGTAATAAAAAAGGGGGCGTTATTGGCACCAGACGCTGTAGAACTCTTTCCCTGCCCCTATTCTCCCTCACCACCACGTAACTAAAGGCCTGTTTACAGCAATTCCTTTTACCCAATACATTACATCCAGCTGTCGAGGAAAGATCACCAGGAATACCAAAAGGCAAAAAAAAAAAAAAAAAAAAACCCACCACAATTTAAGAGACATGGCATGGATGTTAGAATAATCAGACTGGAAATTTTTAAAATAATTACAATTAATATTCTAAGGGTCCTAATGGACAGCATGCAAGAACAGATGGATAACATAAGGGGAGAGATGGAAATCCTAAGAAAGAACCAAAAGAAATGCTAGAGATAAAAACCAATGTGACAGAAACGAAGAATGCCTTTGATGGGCGCCTTAGTATGTTGCACTCAGCTGAAGAAAAACACTGAGCTAGAGGACATATCAGTAGAGTCCCAGAAAACCGAAAAGCAAAGGGAGTGAAGACTGAAACAAAAATAGAATAGAAAATTCAAGGACTATGGGACAATGGCTAAGGTAGCTCCCACATAATGAGAATACTAGAAGGAGAAAAAAGACAGAAAGGAACAGAAGAAATATTGGAAATAATAATGACTAAGAATTTCACCAAATTAATATCAGAAGCCAAACCACAGATTCACAAAGCTCAGAGAACACCGAGGATAAATGCTCCCCCAACCACAAACAAAAAAAAAACAAAAACAAAACCCCTACACTTAGGCATATCATTTTCAAAATTGTAGAAAATCAAAGATAAATTTAAAAATCCTGATGGAAGCCAGAGGCGGGGGTTGGGGGGTGGGGACGGGGAACACTTCACCTTTAAAGGAACAAAGAATCACATCCAGCTGCTCAGAAACCATGCAAGCAAGAGTGTAGAGATAATTAAAATGTTGGGAGAAAATGAGGCACAGCATGATCAAGGAACAACTAGTAAGTGGCAGAATTTAGGTTGGAACACTGACACAGATAATAAACAGAAAATTTCCAAATTAAGGGAGACAGCATAGTAATGGGGGATAGTATGGACGCAAGCCAGATGCTGGGCTTCCGTTCTAGCGACCTCTTACTGTCTGTGTGATTCTGGGCCAGTTATTTACCATCTCTGTGCCTCAACTTCTTCATTTGTAAAATGGGGATAATGGTGCCTAACTCATACGGTTATTGTGAACATTCAGCAAGTTACTATTGTATTTCTAAAGCCTGGCATTGTAAGCGTTATATAAGAGTTTGTCAAATAAATGAACTTGATAATCTGGAATTCAATGTTTACCTGGGGGTCACTACTATCCAATTATTTCTGTTCCTCTTGTGGCTCCCTGCTTTAGTTTCCTATTGCTACAATTCCTCTCCTCTTCTGTCTCCTGTTTTGTTTTACTTACCATTTTCTCATCTTCCCTACTATTTATTACTTGTAATTCTGTACGCCACATTCATAACAGGAAGATGCCACTTTGTACTGATCACTGATGAGTTCCAGTGCATCCTTCCGCTGCCTCCCAGCTAACAGCAGAGCACCAGATTCCTGGACCAGCACCATGCTAGGGCATCCTCCCCAGTCGAGGGCATGTGCAACGGCAAGACACCGTATGATGAATCCACAGGTGTGCAATACCTCACAGTGTGTGGGAGGCTCTCTGGAGCCTCTGGAAAGTCAGAGTAAGGCCCATCTAAGGTCTCATAGGGAACTCTAAGCAAGTTGCAATCAGTATTTCTTCATATGCAGAAAAATCTCATCAGCATATTGTTTAGAGTAAAATAGGCAATGCTCATTATATGCTTCCAAGAGTCTGGAATTATTCCACTTCACAGCAACATGGAGGAGAGTTAAACCACAGTGACAAGAGGCACAAAAAATATTGAGAGGAATTAGAACGCCGGTGGCAAACACAGAGCCAGTGGGCTGAATTCGGCCCTCCGCCTCGTTTTATCCAGCCTGGCACCTTGTTTCTACCCAGCGGCAGCGCTGAGCTCTCGCTTAACTGTTAAGGAGTAGTTACATTTATACAGTCCTAAAATTACATCTGGCCCTTTGAAGGCAACTGTGAAGCTGATGTGGCCACCAGTGAAAATGAGTTTGACACCCCTGAGTTAGAACAAAAAGCATAAAGGAGCACTTCCAGTCAAGATGGTGGCATAGGCAGACACGGCTGGCCTGCTTGTACAACCACATCAAAATTACAACTAAAATACAGAACTATCACTGAGAACCATCAGAAATCGAGTTGAATGGAAGTCTGACAATTACAGAATTAAAGAAACCACATCCAGACTGGTAGGAGGGGGACAGACATGGAACAGGCTGGTCCCTCATCCATGTGTGATGGATAAAAATTTGAGAGGGATATTCTCAAATTCCCAGGAGTGAGAAGTCCCAGCCCCACACCAGAGCCCCCAGTCCAGGGTTCCAGTGCCAGAAAGATAAGTACACCCAACTTCTGGCTGTAAAAACCAGCAGGGGTTTAGTTGGTGGAAGAACCTTCTGGAGCCCCAAGCAGTTCCTCTTAAAGAACCCACACACAGACTCACCTACTCAAAATCACTCCCTTTGAGCCCTAGCACCGAGGTAGCAGCATGAAAGGCACCAGTGGCATATGGGAAGAAACTGAAGTTTCTAGCATCAAAGTGAGAAGAGATCATTGTCCCTTGTCTGAACCCTCCACCCACAGCTGACAAGCCACAGTGCCATATCTGAGACTCCATCAACCTGGCTAATACTGTTTGCCCTGCCTTGGTGATCCTCAGAGACTCCACCCCACCCAACTTATGGGCCCACCCAAGCTGCTTTTCCATAGGAATAGCTGGTCTTGGCTCATGCTTCATAACTTGCTAAATCATATCAAATAAGCAACAGCTGGCCTCGGTGAGACCCTCGCAAGCAGCAGCCAGCAGAGATTCACAGGTTGGCTTCTTCTGGGAATTCTTCTGGGCTTCTTCAAGCCCAGCACAATTAGCAGCCATCTCAGACTGCTTTATAGCTTAGGCAGCATGGCCATGGGCAAAACAAAAGCAGGTGCCGACTCTGTTCAGCACCACCTAGGAAACCCCAGGACCAGCACACCCAGTGGACAGCTACAGACCACGTTGGAACACCACCACCCTGCCGCTGCAAAGCTGATCTCCCATGGAGGATGGAGGTTGGTGGTGGGTGGTCACAGCCAGTCCTTGCAGCTGACTGGCCTGGGTAAATCCCACTCACTGATCTGCCAACAGCAACCAAGGCTCAACTACAAGAGGAGGGTGTACACAGCCTACATGAAGGGCACACCTTGAATACCCAGACAGGGAAGGCTGTGCCACTGAACCCTGCAGGACACCTACTACATTAGGCCACAGTACCAAGACACAGAGTCAAAGCACTCTACCTAATACATACAAGTAAACAACAGTAGAGTGGATGAAGCTGAGAATCACATCAATGATTTGGAACATAAAGAAGCAAAAAACAACCAATTAGAACAAGAAGAAAAAAAAAGAATAAAAAAAAAAAAACCAAGGATAGTATAAGCAGCCTCTGGGACAACTTCAAGAGGCCCAATATTCACATCATGGGGTGCCAGAAAAAGGAGATAAACAGCAAGAAATTGGAAATCTATTGAAAAAATAATGAAAGAAAACTACCATGATTTGGTGAAGGAAATAGACATGCAAGTCCAGGAAGCACAGAGTCCCAAACAAGATGGATGCAACAAGGCCCATTCCAAGACACATCATAGTTAAAGTGCCAGAGTTTAAAGATAAAGAGAGAATCTTAAAAGCAGCAAGAGAAAAGCAGTTAGTTACCTACAGGGAAGTTTCCATAGGACAGCTGATTTCTCAAAAGAAACTTTGCAGACTAGAAGGGCAAGAAATTTTGGCAAGAAATCTTCAAAGTCGTGAAAAGCAGGGACCTACAGCCATGATTTCTAGACCCAGCAAAGATATCATTTAGAATCAAAAGGCAGATGAAGAGCTTCCCAGACAAGAAAAAACTAAAGGAGTTCATCATCACCAAATCATTATTATATGAAATGTTAAAGGGACTTATTTAAGAAAAAGAAGATAAAAACTATTAATAATAACATGGCAAGAAATACAAATCTATCAACAATTGAACAAACTAAAAAACAAACTAAGCAAAGAAAAACAGAAACAGAATCATGGATACAGAGAGTGTTTTGATTGTTGCCAGATCAGAAGGGTAGTGAGGGAATTGGTGAACAGGTGAGGGGATTAAGAAGTCCAAATAGGTAGTCACAGAATAGCCATGGGGATGTAAAGCACAGTGTAGGAAATGGAGCAGCCAAAGCACTTACACGCATGACCCATGGACATGAACAATGGTGGGGGGATTGCCTGAGGGAGTGGGGGATGCTGGGTGGAAGTGTGAAAAGGGGAAAAATCAGGATAACTGTGATAGCATAATTAATAAAATATAATTTTAAAAAAGCACAAAGTATAACGGGATCAAGAAAAGTGAATTACTTTTACTTTCTAATATTATGTAGGTGTGTCAAGTGTGGATTTCTTTCTATTTATCCCAAACTGGCATTTGTTGTATTTCTTGAATCAGAGAGTTCATTTCTTTCTTCAATTCTGAAAAATTGCCAGCTGTGTCTGTTTGACTACTTTCTCTCCCTTATTCTTCTGGTACGCCTTTTCAATCACTTTTTAGTCCTTCCTCTATCATACATACACGTCAACTGCTCTTTCACATTTTCCATCTCTGTCTCTCTGTGCTGTAATCTGGTAAATCGTCCAGTCCAACTTCTGATTCACTCCTAATTCAGAATTCTCACTAGAGACATTTTTGTTTTCCCTCTATTAAACTAAAGATGAGCAAAACAAGTTCATACCACCTCCCTTTGCAGAGGAGTTTTTTTTTTTACCTATTATCCACATTACATTTCTGCGGCTCCCAGCAGTACAGGAGGTCTCTGATCCATTTGTCACCTTGCATGTAACATTGGCTTTGCCTCTGATGGCCCTTTAAACCAAAGCTAAGCCACCAGGTTAACAGATACTTTCTGGGAAGCCCCTGACTTCTACACTTGCCAACTTTTCTAAATTGTTTTATTACTTTCAAGATTTTCCCTTATGTTCTTTTATACTAGGCAATGGACTTAAATGTCATTTAAAATGCTTTTCCAGCATTTTTAAGTGCTTGTAAAGTGCTAGCTCCTCAGGCTAGTCTATGCACCCTGTTTGCAGAAATAGAACATAGGACATTCTTATTCATCTTTGTATTTTCACTGCCTGAATGAGTTGGGGCCTGGTACATAGTTAACAATAAATACACGTATATGCATCAGTGAATAGTGGATGATGCAGCTGAAGATAAAATTACGCACTTTCTTCCTAAGTTATTAACATAAATGGATGCAACTTAATTTTTTTACTTGAATTAGACACACATACAGTAAATATTTCACATTTATGTTACATTGACCTCATCTAAGGTATCAAGAGGTTTTTAGGAGTTAAAGAGAAAAAGATTAGCAAATATATTTCTCCGTAGCCAAGGAGGCAAATATTAATGGCAAATACCATATCTTATTTCTATTTTTTGAAATCAATTTGTAATTTAAATAATTTTAAATTACGGAATAATACTTAGGTACTCACATTCAGCACTAGTTTACTCTTTGCAATGACTTCCTCGAAAGTCTCATTTGTTTCCTCTTTCCACAAGCTAATAAAAGTATTGATTTCTTGGGCTACTAAAGGGTCAGGGCTCCCATCACACTGAATGTAGTGCATCCACTGCAGAAGAAAAACATCTGGAGGTTCACACTGATGAAGATTCAACTGAAGATTAAATTACTTCTTGTTTAAGTATCAGTTCTCATAACCTAATTTTCTCAATTTGGGCAGAAATTTATTAGGACCTTAACTAGTTACTTATCTCTAAAGTAACCAAATTCCTCTTCAGCAAAATAATTTGTAAGCCTCAATAATTCGAATAAATACAAATTTATTGTCATATTTTAATTTTTAAAACTGTGTATCCATTGGTTTTGTTTTGCTTTCCTCTCTTATCGTGTAGCTCCTATATTTACAAAAGACAACAGTTGGGCTAATTTCTATGTTTCAAAGCATTACTAACTGTTAATCACCCTGGGCATTTTAGTATGAGCCTTTCCATTCATTTTTAGTCTATGCAAATTCTACATTTGTAATCACACTGCACTTATAATTTTTCACTTAACATTATACCATAATCATCTTTCATAGTATTATTACAGTTTTTCCTTTTTCTCCTGATAATCACCTATGTTGTTCCTAAAGCTATGCTGTTAGGGGCAACACTAGATTGCCTTAAACCCAACATTTTTATATTTTAATTTGGGACTATTTCCTCAGTGAAGATTCCACAACTTAATTGAGTTAAGGAATATAAATACTTCAAGGATCTTTTTTTTTTTT
>CM052539.1:30330230-30406515 GCA_028533065.1 Trachops cirrhosus
CCACCTCCCTTCCATTTCCAAGCCCCGTTGTTTTGACCATGTGTCCTCTATATTTGTTCCTGTAACCCCTTCCCTTCTCCCCTGAAATTCCCTCCCCTCTCCCCTCTGGTCACTGACATCCCGTCCTCCATTTCAGTGTCCTTTGTTATAATTTACTTGTTTCTTTGTTTTGTTGTTTAGGTTCCTGTTAAAGATGAGACCATATGGTATTTGTCTTTTATTGCCTGGCTTATTTCGCTTAGCATAATGCTTTCTAGCTCCACCCATACTTCAAGGATCTTATTACTGACAAATAGTTTTGTGCAAAGCTAGATGAACTTATTTTGCTACAACAACTCTGTCAGATCAGAGATTTTTTTATAGACAAATTTTAAGTTTCTTGGAACTAAAAAGGATATCAGACTACAACTCCCTCTTGTGGTACAAAAGTACTAGCTCAAAAAAAAAAATTCAGCCTTACCTGAGAAAGCAATTTATTACTTCGTTTCAGTTTCTCTGCTTCAGGAAAGCACCTCTCTAACAAAAAAAGTTCCTCAAGTTCTTCATTTTTTCTTTCTAGATCCTATTGCATGAAGATACATTAATTTGTTCTTTAATCTCAGCTTTTGTTTCACAGTAGCATCAAAATTTTACTTGGCAAAGTATTTTGTTTCAGAATGAATACTAAAATTAATTTGAATGTAACTGATATTTCTAAAAGGTTTCCTCTGTGGTCTGCACACTCATGGTGTATCCACCAAGGCCTTTTGGGATGTGTGAAGTCAACCCTATTTTCACAATAATACTAAGATCTGTCTTTTTCACGGTGCACACATTTGCACTGCGAATCAAGGCACAAACCATGGTCTCATTCTTCAGGGCTGGGGGTCATGAACAGCCAGTTTCACGTAAGAGTGACCTGATGGACCAGTAAAAATTACTCATTTCATAACATGTCAAGCTTTGAGTGTGTGTCTTTGTCATGCCCTGAGTGATAAAATGGGAAGTATGCATGAAGCATGCCTGCTGCACAGCAACAGACAGTACTGTCTTGAGAAACAAATACTTGTGCAATTATCTGAGTATTTTGGCAGATATTCTCTCAAAAATGAATGAATTGAGCATGTCACTTCCAGGGAACAATTTAAAGTATTTGTTGCCGATGATAAAATTCAAGCTTTCGAATAATTTTCAAATTTTAGAAAACTTTTATCTTCCACTGTGAGCTTGAGAATTTCCCAACCTTTAAGGACTTTCCTGATTTGATTTTAGATAGTAATGCTTGTGATTTTTTGATAATGAATAACAAAAATGTATCAATATTTGGAAGCAAATAATTCAGTGCACCAAATTTTTCCATGCAACCAATACATGATACTGCAAAATCATGCACAGAAACAAGACCTATTCAGAGTGTAAGATAGGTCAAGGTTTTAGTGTAATAGAGTATGAAAAGTTCATTGCTATGGTTTCAGATTCTACATTAAGAAACTACCACTTATTGATTTTTGGTACAGTAATAAAAAATATCCACAATTATCTGAAAGGTTAATAAAATATTCCAGCTACATATCTGTGCGAGGCCAGATTTTCTTCATACACTCCAATCAAAAATACACATCACAGTGGAATACTGAAGTAGACATAAGAATCCAGTAGTCTTCTGTTAAGTCAGACATTAAAGAGATTTTAAAAATATAAGCAATGCCACTCATTCCCTAATTTAAAAATATATATAATGTGTGCTATTGGATGTTAACTAGACTTACTGTGGTGATCATTTCACAATATATACAAATATTAAATCATTATGTTGCACACCTGAAACTAATATGTCAATAATAGCTAAATAGCACACATTATGTATATGTAATTATATATATACCTATTTTCTTAAAAATACATGAATCATATTTACTCACTTTTATTAATGTTTATTTTTAACAATGTTTAAGTCTATTAATATATTTTTAAATTTCTCGGTTTTAATTTCTACTATGTAAATATTAATAGATGTAACCCATATAAACAAAAGCTCCTTGGTGGGGCTTTTTCAGTTTTTAAGAGCAATGAGGTTTTTTTTCCTGAGATCAAAATATTTCACAACTACTGATCTGAAAAATTCTGGTGAAAAAGAGAAGTGAAACAAAAAAAGGAGAGGTAGAACTAAGATATTCTTTTTCCTTTTGGTCCCTGTTCAATTTTCTACAAAACAGATTGAGAACAATAAATTCATGTTTACAAGCATGGGCTCCAATGCAAGATTACTTCCATCTAGGTCCTGGCTCTCACCCAGCTTGATTCTCTGCTCCTCAGTTTCCTTATCTGTGAAGTGTGGATGACGATGGCATTAATTTTACAGTAGGATTAAATGAGTTAAGCCACTTCATACCAGCCTAACTATTACTGGTAGCTTCTGGAGGAGAATGATATTAAATAGCCCAAGAGATCTGATAGTCATATAGTTTGCCTTCATTGATAACATCATGAATGTTTATTTACTTTTACTTCAAGTTGTTGCCATTTTTCTTTCTCGATTCGTTCCGTTTCAAGCCTTTCCATTTCTTCTTTTTCATGTTTCACACGGGCTTCCTCTAAAGGACAAAACAAATTTTTTTCACAGTGATAAAAATCAATCTATTTTTAAAGCCTAAAAGTTACCTCAAATATTTGAAAGCTGTAATGATAGTGATATATTTTATAGAAGTCACGACTTTTATTATGTAGTAGAACTAAGACAAATGCTAGATTTCTTTCAAAAAAAGTACCATGACTAAATTTTCTGGCCAAAAAGAATAGGCCCATAATGATATCTCTCTTCTCTCAAAAGTTTATAATGATCCAATAATGACTTTAGCCAATAAAAAAAGTGACACATCTATTGTGGGTAATTAAGGAGAGGTCACATCTTCATAAGATTTCCATAACCTTGTGATATCTACATCATCAAAGGAATAACCTTAAACTTCTCTTGCTTTCACTATTAAAAAGAAAATATGATACATATGTTGAAGAATCTGAGCTTAAATCAATATCATAAAACATTTCCCAAGATCTAGATCCTGATGTTCTATTCTTATCATGAGTCATCTAAAAAGGATTTATATGATTATACATAAAACATCAGCATGAAACCTGAAAAACAGATTTTTAAAACCTGAATTTTATCCACAGATGCTCTTAATGTTAAAAGCTACAACCACTAGAAGTATTCATATTTTAAAAATAATTTTTGGTATTTTAAATAACAATATTTTAAATATTTTAATTGATATTTTTAACAAGTGAAAGTCCTTTTTACATTTGGCAAATAAAATTATGAAACGATAAAAATCTAGACCGCTGTGTGTTTTCTTGCTAGTGTGCACTTCCCTTATTCAATGAACTCGAGTTTCAGAGTCCTCACTGCACAGTCAGCACCAACGCCCCTATTTCATCAGTAAGTGTGACCACTTCAAGTAGGACTGCCAGAATTAACATCGAAATAAAGGATGCTCAGTTGAATTTGAATTTGAGATCAATAATGAACTCCTTTTTTCTTTGGTTTAAGTATGTCCCAAATACTGCCATGGGGCAAATTATGCCAAGTTATCTATTGTTTATCTGAAATTCAAATTTCACTGGGCATCCCATATTTTATCTGGCAACTCCACTTCAAAATATATCTGAAAGTGATTTGTGTGCACTATCGCCTTTGTGGGTGCCCTTTAAGTTGTAGGTACCTATCATAAAAAGTTGAATTTGAAAAATTAAAGAATTTTGAAAATTCTTTTAAAATAGATTGACTGGATTACAGAAATACCAACCTGTGGTTGGCATCACCTGCATGTAAAAATAGCATTACTGTGTTTTGTACCTTCCTCTTTTTGGCGTCTCTCCTCCTCCTCTTGTAGCAGCTTCAAGTTTTCAGCTTTGGTGCTTTTCTTTTTCTTATTGCCAGGTTTCACAAAGGCAACAACATATATTAAAAAAAGGCTATTAACCCACATACTTTAAAACATATATTCCTCAAATAATTATGAAAAATATCTCCATAAATCCTGTTTTGCACTTATTCAAATAGGACCACCTATTTGCACCTATTATGTGCAAAGCCTTGACTCAGTGCCTTAAGGACAACATGTGAAAGCAAATAACAAAAATAAGCATATGAATCATTCAACACCAAGAGTAATAGTGACAAGCATAAACAATTTAAGTAACTCTCCCTTCCCCAGTTTTCACATTTTTAAAATGGCGCTAAATGGAACCTCATTTAACTGTTGGATTAAAAGAAAATATATGTAAAAACAGTTTTAATACTGCAACATGTCAATAAATATTAAAGAAATTTTTTATGACTAGAAGATATACAGAGAATTATTTTGCAAGTTTGGAGGAAGGAGAGATTATTTTCAACAGCTGGGATCAAGTAAAATTGTATAGAGTATGTATAGTACTTAAGTTTGTGCCCCCCAAATTTTAACATTCAGATATGAGGGGAAAATATCCCTGAAAGAGGGAAACACAGGCACAAAAGGTACAGAGTTCAGAGAGCCCTGGAGAGGCCAGCAAGTTCTGTGGGCCCTGGGAAGACTCCAAGAAGAGGTGATGTGGAGATGAGAATGGAAAGGCAACTGGAGCCTGGGCTGTAGAGTTTGGACATTATTCTAAAAGAAACCCCCTAAATGTTTTCAAGAAGGGCTATGGCCCTCGCTTAAGAATATGATTTTGAAAACTAACCTGGTATTTGGGAAAAAAAGATTATAAAGAGAATACCATTTTGGTCACTATTAGTGATAGTTAAGTCATGACCCAAAATGCAGATAGGAGAGTGGATCCAATAACTGGATAATGATTAAATTAGAGGAAAGAGAGGAAGGAGACAAAGAAGAATTGAAGGAAGGAAGGAAGGGAGGGAGGGAGAGAGAGAAAGAGAGAGAGAAAGAGAGAAAGAGAGAAAGAGAGAAAGAGAGAAAGAGAGAAAGAAAGAAAGAAAGAAAGAAAGAAAGAAAGAAAGAAAGAAAGAAAGAGAGAAAGAAAGAAAAGAATGGTAGTCCAGAGCAAGTAAATTTGTAAGAGAAAGTATTTAAAGAAGTTTAAATATAATTAGTATCAAGTGCTAGAGCATCCAGGAAATGCTGCAGGCATTAAAATTAGAAAACCAAGGTTTATCGAAGAGATCAGGGCTACAGGGTACAGATCTGAGAACCATCTTGGTGATAACCACCTCCCCTCCATTTTCCCTGAGGGAAGATTACATAAATAGAAGACAATCATCTGAACTGAGGAATCAAGAGTGATCCTGGGGATACAGGCTCTTGGATGACCGTCTTCAAGTTTTGGCTCACTTACTGCAGGACGGTCCATCGGAATCTCCATTCCACTGGCCCCACCAGTCTTCCACTGTTCATCAACCCTTCTCATCCCCACACTTCTTTTCTTACTCAGGCTAGATTCCCAGTTGGTTCATCACCATTATCACTAACATACATCTCCACCTCTCCTATTTTCCTCTCCTGAGAAGTTCAGCTGGTGAATTCCTACCTCTAGTTAAATTCAACTCCCCATTAATCTGTGCTAGCAATATGAGCAGCTGAACCTTGCCAGAAAAAAAAAATACATGAGTTCAAATTTATGAGCACAAATTTTAATTGTCTTTAAGCACCATCCAGTATTCTTACTACTATTTCATTGTCCTTACTCTTCAAATTTCCAAAATTCCCTGCTCTTTCCTACTCTCAGCTGTTGACCTTGCCTCGTATATTACTAGAAACTTTGAGAAGAAAACAATCTCCTTACACAGCAAATCCTGGAACCTCCCTATATCTTTGTCTGCCTTCCTCCCCTTTACAGCGGGTGAACTGTGTGGAGTTGGCGCTTGAAACTAACAACTTCAGTTATCCGTAAAGTTCTCTCTCCCCAGACTTCACATCCTCTCCATCCTTCGCTCCAATTCTGTTATCCTCCATGTCAAATCACCTAAAAGGAGTTGGCCCTGCTTTCATTTCCCCATTTTCTGCGTGGCCCACTCAGGCTTTTATTTCCCTTGCTCCATTAAAACCTGTCTTGTCAGATGGCTGGGTTTCCAATGCCAATGGTCAGTTTTCAGCCTTCATTTTACTCATCTGCCATCATCCTTTTACAAAGTTTTCTTCCTCCTTCTTGAAGTACTTTCTTCATTTGGCCTTTGGTTAGTGCTGTCTGACTTGGCCACTTCTCCCACAGGTCTCTCCTTCTCAGGCTTCTTTTCTGGCGTCTCTTCCTCAGCTGTAGCTGATCATAACTTTTGAAATTATTTGATTATATATTCCCTAAAAGAATTTTGAAAAACTATATATCTCTTCACATATTTTTATGTTGGCACTGAAAACTTTCCATCACAAGCGTAATGGCTGCAAAGGTTTCCAATACATAACAAAATAATTCTGTTACATCACTCTTTTCAATGTGTCAATAACTGCCTAAAATATATCCAATGGAATCTATATACCATGGGGATTTGATGGCCAATATCATTAATTTTTAAAAATATGAGCAAGATTTTCTTTAGTAAAAATTTTAATCCTTTTTCTCCTTAAACTGGTATTCCCATTCCACTTCCCCCACAGAAATCTTATTCTAATGCAACATACTTGAAAACTTTTGTTGATCCTCCTATTAATCAAAAAGGTATAAAAATTTTTAAATTTTATTTCCATGTCAGAATATTTTTATCACCAAATAAAAGAAACCACATATCTATTACCAGTTACCCTTCCATATTTTCTCCCAACCCCGGCTCTAGAAACCACTCATCCACTTTCTCTATAAATTTGCCTATTCCGGACATTTCATATAACTGGAATCATCCAATGTGTCTTCTTCAGTGACTGGCCTCTTTCACTTAGCATAACATTTTCAAGGTTTATCCATGCTATACTATGTATCAATACTTACATTTTATGGCTAAAAAAATATTCCATTGTATGGATATACTACATATTCTCTTTGTCTTTCTCTCTTTCTCTTTCTCTTCATTTTTTTCTTTCTTCCTTCCTCCCTCCCTCCCTCTTTCTTTCTTTTGAGACATACACGCAGAGAGAAATATCTATTTATTGTTCCAGTTATTTATGCATTCATTGGTTTGATTCTTGTATGTGCTCTGACTGAGGATCCAATCTGCAACCTTGGCATAGCAGGACAACACTCTAACTACCTGAGCTACCTAGCCAGGGCTTCCCTTTTATGTATGTATGTATGTATGTATGTATGTATGTATGTATGTATTTAAGAGACATTTTCTTTATTTATTAACTAATGGACATTTTAGGTTGTTTCTTGCCATGTATCTTAGTTTATTTTTAAATCCACATTTATTATTATGATTATTGTTTTATACCTTATATGTATAATCTGTTTTGTAGGTGGGAAACTCAAGTTTTGCCCAAGAAAATGTTATTTCACTTTTATTTTCGGAAACTATTTGAGCTGCTACAGAATTCTAAACTGGCTGTTATTTAGTTTCAGTACACTGAAGACATCACTCCACTGTACTGGCTTCCACTGTTGCTGTTAATACCAAAGTTCAAGTTTTGCCAGTTCTGTAAATGACCTCATGATAAACCCAGTGCTTCTGTTCTTCAGTTCCTGTCTTCATACAGGTTTTCTCCTGATTATTTCTTACTGTCTCATCAGCTCTCAAATGCTTTTAAGATGATTGTTTTGATCTATATTTTTACATTTTAGTCAGCATTATTTGTTTTCAGCATAAAAGTTGATTCACAAATCTTTTAAGCCCAGTATTATTGAAAATTAAATAAATCAAAGATTTTTATAAAATTATTTTCTTAACACCTTCTTCAATTTTATGTTGATCAAAACTTTAAAGCTGCAAATTTTGCTCAAAGTATTAAAATGTCTACAATTTACCTGATTAACAAAGTCCAGCTTTCAAAGTTAAGCCAATTGGCCCTATCGCAGTTACAGAAGACAGTTTGACTTCATTTTTTAGTACAAATAAATGTGTTGACGAGCTACCTCAATATTTATGATGAGCCAGATATAAGTTGATTCCATTTATTTACACATGATTTTAAGAAGGTGTGATTTTAATGACCTGGACTTAACACCGTTTATGTTTTAGGGCCAATATTGAATGTTCCATAGAAACCAGAACTCAAATTTTAGGCAACTAAAGCCTGTTTGTGAATATAGTATTGCTAAATTAAAACAGGATTTAAAGCATAGCTATGAGCAATAGGCCACCCTTTTGCGCATTCTTTACAGTTCCATGCCTGAAGGTACTTGGTTACCATTCTGAATATATTCAAATAAAATCAATTCACATAAAAATATATGATCCTGGCCAGGTGGCTCCGTGGGCTGAAGTGTTGTCCTATACACCAAAATATTGTGGGTTCGATTCCCAGTCCAGGCACATACCTAGGTTGGGGGTTCCATCCCCAGTCAGGGCACATACAGGAGGCAACCAATCGATGTTCTCTCTCACATTTATGTCTCTCTCTCTCTCTCCCTCTCTCTCTCTAATCAATAAACATATTCTCAGCTGAGAATTAAAAATACATATATATATAAAATATATAAATACATATATACTAAGCTCTGTAAAGTCTCTTTGCAAGTTGTATTTCTAAAAAAGAATTGAAATATTAAAATTTCTTTAATAAATTAACTGGGAATAACTTAATTAGCATCATCTATGTATTCATCAATCTATAAGGGAATTTTTCCCTACAACCTAACTAATGTCTTCTGCTATTTCATATCTTCTATGAAGTACAGCGGTTTCTGGGGGGAAAACATATTGATTTAAATGCAGTGATGGATCTTTCAACATTGCACCTGGTGTTTTAACCTTTTCTGTAGTCCTGTACAATTTCCTAGCTTTTTTAATGTATAATACTGATTTAAGTTATATGAAATTTCAAAGACAACTTTAAGGCAATGTAAAAATATTAAACTCATTTATATTTTTACTAATGCTCTTAATCTTTATTAAAATGGTTATTTTTGGAGTCTGGATGTTTTGTCAATAAATTATATTATGATAGTTTTTGTATCATCATTTAAGAATAATTTCATGGGTGATATCACTAAACAAAAATTATTACCAGTCCCACCACTCCACACTACAATATATAAGGAATACAGAATATCTCAAAACTCCTAATGCTACATTTTACCACTCACAACAAGACAAAATAAGTGTCTGGTCCAATAATTAAAGAAAGGTTTGCCAAAATCAATGTTTTGAATTGTCCATTAGTTTCATAACCCAGGACTGAGGGTAATAAACCACAGTAAGATTTAGAATGAGAGGTATGCCTCTTTTTTTTTCTTGTGTAAAGCAAAAGGGTAATTCTGTGAAAGGGGAGGATGCAATGACATAAAGCAGGACTTCCGGACTTAGATTTTTCCCAGGAAAGGATAAATATGGAAGTTGATGAGCTAGAAATTGATTTCCATAAAGCTATCTATATTCTTGTATCCTTAGAAAACTTTTGTGTACCTCTGAGAGCCCTCCTTCCTTCCTTCTAGAAGTTGATTTTTTCATTAATAAAGATGAGATAAATCAGATGTAGTCTGCTGCAATAGCTTCCTAACTGGTCTTCTTCCTACTAGAGTGAAGTTTCCATTGACTATTTATTTTTTTACTTTTATGTTTTAATTTTCAAAGAGAGGAGAAGGGTAGGGAAAAGAGAGGGATAGAAATATCAATGTGAGAGAAAAACACTGATTGCCCCGACGGGGGACCCAGGCATGTGCGGGAAGGGAATTGAACCAGCGACCTTTGGCTCTGCAGGAGGATGCCCAATCAACTAAGCCACACTGGTCAGGGGTGCACTGACCCTTTAAAAATGTAAATCACAGCTTATCACTCTTCTGCTTATAACTTTCCCAGGCTACCCTTTACCCTCAGAATAAAACCCAAACATCTCACCTTAGTCTTTTTGTCCATGAACTGGCTCCTGCTCATCTCCCCCGCCCACAGCCCATGTTTTAGCATTCACTTTCTACCTCCCTTGCTCTTTCTGACCACTCTGGCATTCTCACAAGGTCACTCCCAACGTTGGGACTTTGCAGTAACTGTTCCTTCTGCCTGGAATGGTGATCCCTTAGGTAATTATTGACTTACTCCCTTGTTTCATGTAGGTCTCTTCTCAAATTTTACCTTCTTAATCACTGTATATGAAACAGCATCAACATGATCCCCTACCACATATTTCTCACTGCAGCCTTTCTTGGTTTTCTGCATATTGAAAGCTATCTGAAACTATATCATTTCATCACTTTCCCTCCCCAGGTAGAATGTAAACTTTATGAAATGAAACAAGTATCACAAAGAGATATCTGTACCTCCCTGTGCACTGCAACGTTATTCAAAATAGCCAAGACATGGAAAAAATGTAAGTGTTTATCCATTTATGAATGGATAAAAAAAGAAAATACACAATAGAATATTATTCAGCCATTAAAAAGAATAAAATCTTGCTATTTGCAAGAACACGAATGAACCTTGAGGGCATTGTGTTATGTGAAACAAGTCAGAGAAAAGCAAATACTGTGTGCTCTCACTTGTATGTGGAATCTAAAAAAGCCAAACTCATAAAAACAGCAAGTAAATTGGTGGTTGTCACGGGTGGGAACTGGAGAAAATGAGCAGATGCTGGGCAGGGGTATAAATTTTAGGTATAAGATGAATAAGTTCTGGGGATCTAATGGACAGCATGGTGATTACAGTTAACAACACTGTGTTGTGTACTTGAAAGCTGCTGAGACAAATCTTCTGTGTTCTCACTACACACACAGGCACAGACACACAGACACACATACCTACATATAACAGTAATTATGTGAAGTGATAGATGTGATAACTGACCTTATTTTGGTAATCATTTCATAATATATGCATATGTCAAGTCCTCACAAAGATTATTCCATGATTTAAACAGCATTAATGTCTACAAAGCAAGCTCATTAAACTCTATAAACTATAATAAAACTAAAAGATGTTTTAAAATTCTGTTTGTACAATGTTGGTGTTTATAAAACTATTTCGAGAAAATTTCTACCTACCTTAGTTGCTTTGGGACCCTGAAATTTGGAAAAACAAAAGAATTGATAAAATTTTTTTTAAAATTCAGACACTTTAAACTAAAGTACCCTGATTATGTAAGATGTTAAAATTAGAAGAAGCTGGGTAAAGAGTATAAGGGAAATCTCTACACCATCTTGGCAAGTTTTCTATAAATCTAAAATTATCTTAAAATAAAAAGTCTTTTAAAAAAGATCTCAGACTAAACTATAAGGAAGTCTAGGAAAAACTAAAATAAAATATTTCACTCACTGAAGCATCTTTTATAAGTAAATTTTACACTGTTTCTTATAACAATCATGCAATAATTCATGTTTAATGAAATTCCCTATCACTAAACAGAGTACCCGTCAGAAAGACACTAGTTTAAAGGGCTCCAACAAAGAACAATAAGTCGTTGACTAAGTAATGGTACTAATGTCAAGTTTGAAAGTGGGGGAATGATCTCATAAAAAATTATTTTTCTATGAAATTAGATTGCTTATTTTATAAAAAGAGAAGCAGTTATCTAAATCAGGCAAAGCTATGATTAAATGATACTCTTTGGCAGTGTGTTGAAATTATTTTAAAAAGCACAGTATTTCAATAATTAATTACAATTGCAAGTATTTTTCAGTTATGCTATTTCTAATTTCCTGATCAGGCCCATGTGTCCCTTAGCTTTTTGGAAAGAAATTTGTGGGAGGTCATGCAACTATTAGATTGTACATTTTCTACATTTGAAGTCTTTTACAGGACAAATTACTGGCTCAAACCATAAGATTATAACTGTATAAAATATATATGTTAAAACTGACACAAAGCAGATTACATCTTATTGAAAAGTTCATATACTTAGTTAATTCAGCAAATATTTCTTAATGATTTACTAGGCACTCTAAGATGCTGGAGAATATAAAGAATAGAAGAGACTTTGCTCTCATATAATTTTTACAAGTGAATTCCATTTTTAATATTATATTTGCTATCAATTAACGGTTAACATACTTCCACTTTGAAATAAGTACTATAGAGCAGACTATATAAATAGCATTGCCTCTGCTCTCAAGTAGCCATATTTTAAAGATGGGCAAATTGTCATCTCTCACTAGCGCTTTTAACGTGAAGCAGATTAGGGATAAATACTGTACATATTTTCACCTCCTTGCAAATCATAAGAAGACTATCAGGTAGTTGAGTAGTGCTCAAAGTGCAGAGAGCATAAGCACAAAGAATGAACTCATATTTTCTAGTAATTAAGTAATTAAATAATTACATTTCCACTTCCTCTAATTTTAATCATATTTAAGAAAAATAGGAAAACACATTATTTCATAGGTACACATTGGCTTACGCTTTGGAGAAGACAGCTGAGTGCAGAAAAAAAACGAGAAGCTTTATCATACTTAATAAATTCACGGCAGGCTGCGTAAAAAAAAACCTATTTCCACTAGGTTGAGACTAATTTTTAAAACTAGCTACAGTGAGAGATCAGGACATCATCTGACCTGTCCGCCGGATATTGGACGGGGAGGCCACGGGTCAGGGGAAGGCCTTTCCCGCAACAGGGGTATGGGTTCTTTACCAAACAGACCCGCTCCCCTCTAAAATAAGACAGGCTCTTATTACATCATTTAACACTGGTGAAGGAGATTCAATACTCGCGCCTTCACCTGGATCCCCCTCTTTCCCTGCTCACCATGCTGAGCGAAGCACGACCTCGGAGGTCTGCCTGCAAAAGTCAAGCTGACTTGTGTGGAGAGACGCTCCCGGGTTGTCTGGACGACAAGCCCCGCCCACTTGCGCCCCGGGGCTCCACCCTCCCAAACTGGCCGGCGCAGTCGCGCTGGGTTTTTCCGGATGGCGCCACGCCCCTCCCCTGACAGATTTCTCTCCCTCCCCCCCAGCTTCATTAGTTGACCGACTGAGGAGTGGAAGCTATCTGAAGTTTTTCCGACTGTGGCGTGCGGGAAAGTGCGTGAGTGCCGCTGCCGGGGTGTGTTGTTCCGTTTTGCGGACCCTGGGGCCTGCAGACGGTGAAGTATTCTCTGGGCGAGGATATTCTCCGTGTGTGGGAAAGGGTTTCTGAGCGTCTTCTGACACTGACAGTCTCTCCCTCATTGTTTCCCTGGAGTGCAAAGAATCTTTGCGAGGGTTTCAAGAAGGAAAAGGGCCACCCCAGCTACTCGATTGGGTCCAGTGATGATCCGGGTTGGCTGCCAGTGGGGTGACAGGCTCAACTGGCCATTTAGATAAAGAAGTAAATTGGCTCCAAGTGGGTTGGTTATTTTTAAATGAGTGACCTTCAGACTCTTCTCCTTGCACATGGTTCTGTTTCGTGCCTGCGCAAGGTATATGCCTGTTGTTCTAAGAGCCTCTGTAAACAAGAACTGGGAAGGACTTGAAGCAATTCCTGGGCAAAGTTCTTTCTTACAGTTGACAGTCGCTGAGGCCCAGCTAGGCTCATCAGGTTATTTGCCCAAGATCAAAAATTGTGATAACCAGGAACACAACCTTCATAATTTGTCTCCTCCCTAAGTGAAGAAACACCGGCAACTTAGACTAACAGAAAACTAGAAGAAATGAGTAATTTAAGATATTAAGCTCCTTCCAAAGCCCAACTGATTTCTCCATGATTTAGGACCCAAAACCCTGTTTTAGCATAACATGAGAGGAAATACTTTAAAATTATTGGCACCATTTCTCATCTCTGAATTGTAATTCTATAATGCTCTCTCCCAACGTCACTGATTAAATGTATTATTAATAAATATCACGGAGCTAGTCTTTGTGGGTTACAGTGTTATTATCCCTATTGTAACAGAAATCCAGGTTCTGGAATGTTTGTGACATTTCACCTCCAAATCTCTGGTGGGTAGATAAACATGTTAATGTTGACTTCATATATGTCTGAAGCCAATGGTATGGAAGTAAGCTTTTGCTTTAAGTTATTTTTCAACTAAAATATTGTTTATGGTACAAAACCTCAGTCCACTGAACTAGGATTCATGGGGGAAAGAAGGTATTAATTCTGAATTACCTTCAAATGGTGGGCGTCTTGGGGAAAGGACTTGCCAAGCTCTCCCTCTTCCAGGAGGAGGAATTGCTATGGATGTGATAGAACAGGCTGGGTGGGGTGTGTTCTAGGAGTCACTGTGCTATAGGAGATTATGCCTGTGAGCTTGGTTCTCCTCCAGTACTTCTCTTGCAAGCTGCATAAAGGGTAAGAAGGCCCTGTTCTCTCTTCATTCTCAGACAGGTGTAGTATCTACCTGTTCTGAACATGGATAACCATCTCCTTTCAACTCACTTATATGATCTGGCTTCCAGGTAGGATTAGATCAAACTGTATGCCAGCCTTTGGAGGCAAAATCTCTTGCTCCCTACCTCTCTGATTACATATCCTTTGGTGCTGGCAAGTGTGTTGGAGTAATTTTTTGTGTGAAGCTTTTTAGGTTTAACTAGTTTGGGGGAATGTGCTTTGTCTGTTTGAGTGAAGTCTACTAGAACCCAATAAATAATAACATTGCATTGCCTTTCCTTGCCAGTTTTCTTTCAGCTTTGATTGCCACCTGAACGTTATGGGGAAGAGTGATTAACAACAGCTTTGAGTGCCATAATCCCTAGTAAAATGACAGTTCTTACTTAACCCAGGACTGAAGTTGAGTCTTCACTTGTTAGCTCAGTCACTAGGAAAAAAAAGCCGCCAGTGGGGATTGTTCCTCCCACCCCTTTCCTACTAAACACATCCACATTCTCAGAATGATGGGGAACTTCTTTTTCTCCCTAACTCATTTGACTCTTTACAAAGAAAAGAAACCTCCATGATTTCATGCACAGTTAAGGAGCAGTCCCAGGTCCTGGCTGCACTTAAATGGTTCAACAACTGCAAACCCAAGGAGACCTATTTCTCCCAAAGCCTAAAATAAACTTAAATGGCTGAATGTCAATGTACACTAATAAAGATTAACTGCCTTAATTTGTTTAAATTAACATATCAATGAATGGGACAAATTTACCTTAGCTACATCTGGCTACTTTTTTTTACCCGGAAAATCTTGTGCTATGCATAGTTTGTAAAAAGAACAACAGCTAAAAAGTACAATTTAAGCCACATCTATAAAAGCTTGCAGAAATTTACAAGCTGTGAATTAAATAAAGCTATGCTTTTTCCCAGGAATTAAACAGGCTATAATTTGCAATTTGAAATTACATCTATGTAGATTTAATTCAGAATTATTTTAAAAGCACATGGTTCTTTTTAAAATTTTGCTGAATTAAGCTTTTTAATTTATTTTTATTCTTGTTTATACTATTACAGTTGTCCCAATTTCCCCCCCTTTGCCCTCCTCCACCCAGCCCATTCCCCACTCCCACAGCCAATTCGCACACTGTTGTCCATGTCCATGGGTCATTCATACATGTTCTTTGACTATCCCTTCCCCTTCTTTCCACCATTCCTCTCCTCTTCCCTTTCCTCTGGCAGTTGTCAGTCTGTTCCCTATTTCCATGTCTCTGATTCTGTTTTGCTCAGAACCAGAGACATGGCAAGAGGCTATTTTTACTCCATTGTTATGTTCATGCCCCCTTTGTCTAATATTAATTGACCACAGAGACATGAGTTTGTTTCTGGGCTCTCAATCCTGATCCATTGATCTATATGTCTGTTCTTCTGCCAATACCAGACTTTTTTTTTTTATTACAGTGGCCTTATAGTATAGTTTGATATCAGGTATTGTGTGATCCCTTTCAAGTTTATTCTTCTTTCTCAAGATTGCCGAGGATATTTGGAATCTTTTTTGGTTCCATATAATTTTTTTAAGTATTTGTTCTAGATCTGTGAAATATCCCCCTGGTATTTTAATAGGAATTGCATCCTTATAACCATTACTTTGAACTCTATGTCTGATAAATTGCTTGCCTCAATTCCACTTAGCTCTTTTTCTGGAGGTTGTTCCTTTTCTTCCATGTGGATGTTGTTTCTTTGTCTCTCCATTTTACTCGTCTCTTTGTGTTTGTTTCTATGTATTAGATCGATTTGCTTTGACTCTCTGTCTTGTGGAGTGACTTTGTGTGTTAGGAGTCCTGTGGGCCCCAGTGGTGTAGACTCCTAGATCTCCTGAATGTATGCTGTAGGAATGTTCTCCACGTGGGTTATGTGGACTCTCCTGTTGTGTTTAGGTCCTGATTGCTATTTGCCTATCCATTGGTGGGAACTGCCCTCCACCTGGCTATGACGCTCATCCTCCACCATGTGTTGTATGCTGTTGTATAGGTGCTGGGAGAACAAAGCAAAACAACACAAAATCAACACCAAAACAAGCAACCCCTCCCTGATCACTACAGCAATATCAACAACAAGAGAGCAAGGAATAGTGAAAGCAGGAAGAGAAATGGAGTAGTAGAGAAAGGAGAAAAGGAAAAAATATGAGAGGACCAAAGAAAAGTGATTATGAGGAGAAATGGGAAGAGATCTACTATTCGTAATGAACTGAAAGAAGAAAATGGGAAAAGGAGCACAGAAAGAATAATAAAAATAATAAGAGAGAAGGGAACAGTGGAGTAATCAAAAGAGTAGAATAGATGTGAAAGAAAAATTAGAGCACCAAAATCAAAAAGTAGATTAAAAATAAATAAAATGGCTATGAAAAAAAGAAAAAATAGCTAAGATAATGGGAAAAGAGCCAAGAGTATTTGTCTCAGCACAGTTTAGATCTTGCCTTCTGGTTTCTCCCGAGTCTGACATAAGGCAATTAATTACAGGTGCTGGCCACGTCCAGCGCTCAGCCGTCTTTTCAAAGATACTGGTGACTCACAGTTTGTGGCTGATTCCTCCAGGCTTGGCTGTTCCCAGGGTGGGCCAAAAATGCTCTGCAAAGTTGGCTGTTATCAGCACTGGGTCCAGGGGTGTCAGCAAATGTCCCAAGTCACCACAGGAACTGCTCTGCCTACCTGCCTGCTGGCCTGCTGTCAATCTTAGCCTAGTTGCAGACCCATCTATTTCTGAGAGGGGTTCTGGCGGGAATGGGGTGTGATTCCTGGATCTCCCTTGGCAGGTGCCTCTCAGACCTTAGGGAAGTTGGTGGGTTTGTTCCCCCTCCTCCGAGCCACTAATCTGAGTCTGTCTGGGATTATTTCCCTGTACTCAGCAGGCTTCCAGAGCCCAGATCTTGGGTCTGCCGGATACCAGGAGGGTGTTTCTGTGGCTCTACTGTGAGGGGAAGGCACCAGTCTGTTTTCCACGATAGTGTGTGTTTACTGCACCCCACTGCCAGTCTCTGATGGCCCCTGAGTATGTTTACTTTGCTGTTGGCTCAGCAAGGGTTAAGATGCAGAATGGGAGAAATGAAAAAAAGCAGAACACCAAGACAAAGTAAAACTACTAAAAGGAAAAAAAAAGTTGGTAAGTGTAGTAAACAGGATCTCAGAGGTTGTGGCCAGGGGATTTCCAGAGGGTGGGGGGAGTGTATCCCACAGGGTAAGGTATTTGATTAGCCCCTGAAGGGCCTGGCTCTTCTCAATAAGAGCTCCCCCAAGACTCCCCCCATGCCTCCCACTCCAGACTTTCCCCACAGGACTCCAGTCTGTGCCACCCTCCCTTCACTGGGGCCCAAGGTGGGTAGCTGCAAACACACAACCATATGCTTTGCCATTTAAGGGAGGGAAAAGGTGATGAGTTTATCTCCATTTTTCTCTCTCCCCAGAGCAGAAGGTCCCCATGGTTCAGTCTTCTTGGTCTCCTGACCTGGGTGCTCTTGGAATGTCCTTTTGTGGGTTATGTGGGCTCTTTTGTTTATTTGGGACCTGATTTTCCATTGGCTCATTCCTTGGTGGGAACTACCCCCCCAACTCCCCCCCCCCCCGTCTGGGTAAGGGGCTTAACCCCTAAGCCTCTGCTTTGAGAGGGTGTCTAGGGGTGGGTTGGATCCCCAGTCTGGACACATACAGGAGGCTACCTATCAACTCGTCTCTCATAGTAACACCTCTCCCTGCCTCTCCCAAATCAACAGAATATATCCGGTGTGCATCATCTTCTTTTAAGTCTCATGTCATCCTGATGGGGTGGGAGAGGGAAGGGAAGAGTCCAGCAGCAAAACTGTAACATGGGACGGTGGCCGGGCACTCACACCATTCCCTCCAGTCTCAGCCTTGGGCTCCTGCCACTGTGTTCCAGCTGTGGTCTCTGACCCTGGTGCTCCCAGCTCCTCAGCTGATCTGCGTTCTCCTCAGTGAGACTCTGTCCTATTCTAGGTTCCAGAGGCACCTGGGGCTGGGGAAGCCACAGCCCCCTCCAGAGCAAGTACCACAGTCCCCCAGGTCCTGGCTTCCAGCGGCAGGAACGGGGCACAGCCTGGCCTGGCAGGCACAGAAATCACAGAGGCAAGTCTGGGCGCTGAGGCGCAGTCATTCTGGCAGCTTCTTCCTGAGGAGGACATTGACAGTTCCACAAAAGGGCTGCTGCTCCAAATCTGTGAGCCAGAAGTGCAGCACTGGGTGGTAGCTGGGGCAGCAGTAGACAGAGGCTCCACTAGGAGAGCCTGGGCCACCTGCCCCCGAGTGCTCTTGCAGGTGGACAGGCACTCGCACTCAGTCACACATGCTCTGACTCACACTCAGCCGGATTTTTGAGTTGATTGCTCTATGGTTTAGCTCCAAGACCCGACCGGGGATGGGAGCTTCCAGCTACTCTGCAGCCATTTGAGAACCCTAAAAGCACGTGGTTCTTAAGAGTCATTCTTCAGTAAAATTAAACTGTATTTGGAAAATGGCTCTCAGCCAAACAAGAAGGTTTAAAAAGTGAAATTAGGTATTAATATAGCAGGTTAAATATACCCATCTAAGTTCATTCTCTCCCAAAAGTACACTAAATTTTCAGTAACGAGATATAAAAATAAGTTGGAAAAATGAGAGAGATGAGAATATGACTAGAAGCTGCACAACAGGTAGGTGAATGTGACTTAGCACACCATTAAATCTCAATTTATACTGCATTATTTGCAAAAGGCACTGAAAGAAGGCCATTGGAACTGGAAATGAAAAATTAGATAAAGAGGATTAAGTGAAATAAGCAACGCTTCTAAGTGACAGTACCCCCTCACTCCCACAGAAGACTGGAGGCTTATTTGTGGACAAAATAGTACTAGTCTCTGGACTGGGGTGTTTTTAGTCATACTACGTACATGAGAACCACCTCGAAAATAAATTAAGTGAATTTGAATATACATAATGCTGAATGCAAGGCCCAAGTTCCTCTTCCACTGAACAGGCAAAGCCTCAGAAGAATGGAAGACTCTACTCTTCCAGTCTCGGGCTGGGGAATCTGACCAGTCCAAGAGGAAAGATCTAAGACTGACAGCAGAGGTTCCCCAATGAAGGGCCCACTCAGCTCGCCCTAAGTGAAGCTCAGTCTGTAAGTTGCAACCACGTATGCAGACCTTCTAAGATGCACTTTTTGGTCTTTCACCTCTAAGAGTACAGAAAAGTTTACCAGTCTTTGGAGGAAAGCTCAGAAATGATGCCGCAAAGGCAAGCAGAAAAAGACTAACTTGGAGGAAAATAACAGAAAACTGAAAGCAAGCTAACATTTATGAACTCAAAGGAAAAGAACTTGTTCTGCTATATTGTATGCCTGTTATGTGAATTAGCTCATAAACTAGTAAAAAAGGGGATTATACAAGTTTTAACATGGATGTTGGATCCTATGTGATCTATGAACTTCAGCAAGAAAAAATAGTCTTCACCTTCAGGGCTCCTTCCCCAGAGAGGAATACCCCATGTTATTCAACTACTGGTGGCAGATAGTTGAATCACCTACCCTGACCACTAATGGCCACCTAGTGCCATGTGTACCCCAGCATCTCCCAGCCATACTCTTAACATTTTAAAAGTATTACTGAGGAACTGACATAGAGTAAACTACACTTACTTAAATTATAAACACAATTTGATAAATCTGGCATACGCATGTACTTATGAACCATCACAACAATCATGATAAACACCCATCATTATCAAAGATTTCCTCTTGTTTCTTTTGATCCCTTCCTAGTCTCCAGCCCGACTCCCATTCCCAGGCTACTCTATTTGTTTTGAGCATTTTAAACATCTCCGTGAGTCTGCAGCTAGGCTCAGAGCAATCCAAGTGATCCAAATTAGCTCTCCAGGTACTAATTTCTGTTTAGTAGTTGTTTAGTTGCATAGAATTTGAGTGATCTGTCCCAAACCGATTTCCCCCATAAGCCCTGTTATTTTTAATGTGTTTTTGCAAGATGAAAGGCTTTTTTAGGAGTACATATATATAGTCTCAAAGTACTTCCTACAAAATACTTCAAAGGGAAAAAGTAAGAGTAACTTTACAGTGGATAATCCGAACACCACCTTAATAGTCAAAATTAACATCAACTGTAACAAATTGGAATTGTGCCCACCTGATAGAATACAGCAGAATGAACAAACCATCATATCTGTATTATTTTTACCCAAACTACACAGCCTGAGTCTAGCCATAAATTAACATCAAAATAAATGGGCAACGTGTCATTTTGGATTTGATCTTTTTGCTATAAAATATAAAGGGCATCTTTAAACCAATTGCAGGAATATGAAGAGGCTGTAGATCAGACAGGAGTAACGTAGCAGTGTTAACTTCCTGGTGCTGATGGTTTTATTGTTCTGTAGGAAAATGCCCTTGTTCATAGAGAATACACTCTGAGCTGTGCCATCCAGTGTGGTAGCAACTAAGTCATGGGTACTTACAAGCACTAAAATGTAGCTTGCATGGCACACTGAAATAGTATTTTAAATATAAAAATGTTATTAAAATTATTTCGTGTTTTATTTTTTAATATGGACTACTAGAAAATGTAAAATCATGTAGGTGGCTCATATATTTCTGTTGGATGGCTCTGCGAAGTATTCAGGTGGATCAGACAGCATGTTAGCAACTTCTCAAATAGTTCAGGAAAAAATACTAGTAGTATGTTGCAAGACTGAAATTATTTCAAAAGAAAAATTATGTTAATGAGGACCATAAAGTATAAAAATGTTTTTGTAGGTCACTGGGAAAATGGGAATTAGAGAATTTTGAAGGAGGTTGTACGTGACATTTACTTTGGGCCTGCTTATGTTAGGAATGTTATGATTTAATCCCCACAATTATAACAAGTATTGTGAATTGTTTTCCCTGTTTAGTTTGTCATGGTGCATTTAAGGAGCTGTCTGCCATGCGGCACCAACAGATCACACATAAGATAGTATAATCCCCCTGAATGTTGCCTGCTCATGTAACCCCTTGTGGGTTGTTCACTTGGCCTCTTCACCACCCACCTTCTTGCCTATCTGCCATTATCATGGGCCTGGTTGACTCACACCGCCAGTTTCTCCTCTTTAGCCTTTCTTAAGATCGCACCCTTCTAGATTTGACCAGGCAGAATAGTCTTCCTTTGATGCTAAGGAAATTTGCTTCTTATGTCTCCCTCAGGAGATGTTAGTTCTGTGAGAGCAGGTATCTTATCTGGCCAGTGTTCACTGCTGTATCCAGTACCTGGAATATAAAAGTGCTCAAAGTATTAATGTGATTAAAAAAAAAAGTTTAGCATTTTCCCAAAATGTAAAATCTTCCTTTGCTTCTTTGTTGACTACAATAGTTATTTGCAAACAAACTTTTCTTTTCTTTAGGTATGCTGTGTATAAAAGTGGTTTATTATCCATGATAAATGAAAATGGCCAATACTTTACGAGGGGAAGTACTGAATCTTTATAAAAATGTAAGTAATTATGTTGCCAATTTTATAAATATTATTATATGACATGGATTGTTTAGAAATATATAATCTTTCTTTTTTAAGCTGCTGTACCTTGGACGAGAGTATCCAAAAGGAGCAGACTATTTTAAAAGGCGTCTGAAGAATGCTTTCCTTAAAAACAAAGATGTGAAGGACCCAGAGAAGATCAAAGAACTTATTAGACGGGGCGAATTTGTAATGAAAGAGCTAGAAGCCTTATATTTCCTTAGGAAATACAGAGCTATGAAACAACGCTATTATTCAGATACCAAAGACACTAACTAACTGATCATTACCATAATTTGGCTGAAAACCAGTGCCATCTCTTTATGTATAACAAATATAAAAATAATTCTAACTTAAAAATGGCAACATATACACATCATGTAAAAAATACTTAAGCTGCCCTACTGAACTAAAAACAGGTTTCAACTTCTTTTCATACTGAATTTTATCAGCAATCCTTTATGCATAATTTTATACTAAAATAGAAACTTAGCTACATAATGTTGCCAACTACAAATTATAAATTAATGAGCACCTAATTTCAAATGAAAAAATCATGTACTTAAAACGTTTTAACTTTATAGGTTTTTGCCAATTACTGTTAGCCCATTTCTCCATTTTACTGACAATGCCACTTAATTCACATGTAATTAGGCAAAGTAAATTCTTGAACATTATTCTCTTAATTTTTGAAGGAGCAGCTTATTTTTGGCTCCATTTGGTACATTAGGAAGGTTCACTACAAATCAAATAGCATCTGGTCATGATTTTAGTGCAGTTAGAGAAATAATAATACATATGAAGATTACTTCTGATCTTGAAATAGCCTGCCAGCGATTGGCATTTCATACATACCTATTCAATATTTCCATTATTTTGCTGCTAGCTCCCTTTGGGCCTTAAAACCAATTTTACCTGTTGTGTATCAATTACCTTCTTTGATAAAAAGTAATAAATATTGTTATTTTTTTGTCATAAAGGCAGATCTGTTTTGTACATACTTCTAAATGAGTTAACATGGCAGTGAACTTAAACCTAAGATGGTTTTAAGCTTATGAAACACTTAAACCTTTACATAATGTTCACAGTACCTTTCATAAATAAAGAGTATTTCTAACTTACAAGCTGCAAAAAAAAGATTCACTAATACATGGTAGTGTCAGTGGCTTATAAACTACTCCATGTCAATTGTGGGGCAAATGTTTCAAATTTCTGTGAAGAAATACACACTGGCATAGACACCGTAACTTTTTATTACATTACAATAATTAGGAGCAGTACAGTTCATGACAAAAATATTACAAATTTCAGATCACTTCACAGCACATACTCCTATAAACATTTAAAAGTTAATTTTAATGAAAAGAGTGGTCATTTTTAAATGTAATGTTTGATATGACCAACATTCCTAGGTCAGCGCAACCAAATGATGGAAAACAAACTGGATCACACTGCGTTATGCCCCACAAAAAAAGCACAATGTACAAAATGTGCATGTTTCAGTTTACACTATACAAAAATAGTTAAAATACATTCCAGGTAAACATGTTACATTAAGAAATAGTACTAGTAAGAAATTGGCACTCAAAGGAAAAATGCGAAAGTATTTTCAACATGAAAACACAAGACAGTGGAACTGGAAACTTTTGGATAAAATATTACATAACCCATTTAGCTCTATGGGGAAGTGGACCCTCTGTAAACCTACATTTCTGTAGGTAATAACTGTTTTCCCTAAATTCATCTAAATTACCTAGCATCATCCCAAACAGGCACTTAAAACTATTAAACTAAAACAAGTATTAATCTAGTTATGACTGTTTTAAAAACTGATGTGAATATCTCTAGAAAGTAATTTTCATTTTCTGAAAGAATTTGCAGCTACCAGTTGTATGCTGTTGAATTTATCAAAACAGATTTCATGCTACCCAATATTAACATGAAGTTATTAAATATAAATTCAGTTTTATAGTAACTGATAGGTTTTTAAAAACCATTAGTACATAATTATCAAGAAATTATTACTTTTTGACAAATGTAAATGACAGTTTTTATTGCCTACAAAAAAACTGTGTATATATTATTTAGAAAAAAAACGACTAGGAGAAAAAAATGTCACTGGAATACAAATGAGATGAATTTGTGCAAACTGCAACTTAACATGCCTCACAAGGTTTCTTTATATTATATACTAGGACAATATTGTGCAGGTGGCAAAGGTTTTGATAATCTATGAAAGTTAGGTTCTAAATTCCTATGCAGTGTGACTCAGTTAAAATAGAGCCTAGAATTCCTAACTGGGAATATCCACTTAAATTATACTACAGACTTCTGCTACATTGTTCCACAAACATGTTAATGTCTAAGACTATGTAATTTAGCACTTTTTCAATTTCAACAAGGATTTTTATCTTTAAGGCTGTAATAGTTAAATAATATGTTACTTCTAGGATCATCTCTCCCCTTTTAAAATCTCTATGAAAACAAACCTGTCAAATCATTTAAAATTCATATAATAAAGGATAATTACCACTGCTTTAAAAAAAATTGTCCAGCTATGTCAAAAATGCAAGAGTCCTAAAATTCCCTCACTCAATTATGCACTGCTGTTCTTGAAGTCTGGCCGTTTCTTTCTCTTGGATAGAAACAAGAAGAGGTTCTAAATAAGTCTTAACATCCCACCTAGATGGTATTCTGTAAACCTATAGTTTAGCAAAGCATTTCAGAAATCATAATGATTTCTACACAGAAATTTCCTTTCTGTAAATTAGTTCAGGCATCTGTTTATTCCTACTTAGATAAATATAACTTTTAGAATTCAATATTTAATTTTAAAAGTCCATTTTAATTTACTTATACAAAGAGACCAACCAGTAGATTATACACTTGGGAATTTTAATATTATTATGTCACACAATTTAATGTATATTATAATTGTCCCAATAGAATCACACAATTATGCCAAATAAAAAATATATAATCAAGTTTCCTCCTTTAAAACAATGAAATAAAAGTAATTTATATAAAGTAGCTTGATTAACCAGTTACAATGGAATCAGCAAAATAATTACGCCAGAAATGGAAAAAACCTTAAAGAAACCAACTCCCTTCCTTACAAAACTAAAATATGCATTATGTTATCCCTGGGTCTTGTGCCAAATGCCTCAGGAGGATATCAGACCACTTGAGAATATAAGCACTACTACTTTAGGAAAGGGATTAAGTCCCCTTTACCACAATATCTCCAGTGCCTTGTGTAGTGCCTGGCATTTAGTGGGCACTCAAGTATGTGGAATTAATGAACCATGCTAAAAGGTAAGCTTTATGAATTAAATTTTGAAGTACTTTTCATTGTAAGATTTTAATTATTAAAACAATGCAATATGTCACTGTTACCAGGGCTAGGCCTAATTATAAATTATCTAAGGAATTTTTTCGGCATTACCCTTATTAAATTCTTCTTCCACTGGATAGGGTTCTGTCTACTAGTAGAAGATACGAAAATTCCTAAATAGTCACTAATGGACCAGGCAGCAAACAGGTAATATTCAAAGGATCAACGTTAAATTGCTACAGCCACCACCTCAAAATTAGCCATTAGGTCCAATCTCATGGTAGTATCTGTCAGGTCACATTGAGTCTGAGGAAGTAAGATGTAGGGCATTTTAATGTAACTTGATGGGAAGTCTTCAAGGAGATATCTAAAGCAGCGTAAATCTTGAGTGCAGGGGAATTAGACATATTAAAAGGCAAAGCATGAAGTTGTGGGTCATACAGTAGGGTAGTGTGGCAAGATGATACTTATATGGGAGAAGGGTGTTAAATATTGAGAAAGGATATTCAAAAATAAACTTCACCTCTTGTACAATTTTGCCTAAGACTGGCACTGAAGATGGTAACATAGGTAAGAAGTTACAGATTGTGCTGAGATTGACAAATAGGCGTATTTTTATGTAAACTGAATGTAAATCATGTAATTGTAATGCTAGCTATAGCCTTGAGATGACTTATATTAACATAAAGAAATGGATAAGTGATTTGCCCAAAATTGGAGTTGTAAAGACACCAGAATCTAAAGTCTCTTTCCTCCTAGTCCACTGATTATTTTCACATCAACATACCTTCTCATTTCAAATATCTTAAAATAAGGAAAATTTTAAATGCACTGAATTAATCCTTTTGTTAATTTACCTAATTTTAAGCATTAGATATTCTTAAAATATGGACCAGACTTGGAAAATTTTATGAACTATTACTTTAGCCAGGTTAAGAGAACTAGCCAGTACTAGAGACTCTGAAACTTTTTCCTTTCATTGTTTAAAAAAATTAGTCTTCCCCATCCTCACCCCAAAATCTCATTTAAAATAATTTATTTTAAAAAGTTTGCTTTTTTTTTAAGTGATGTTCTTGATCTGTAAGCAGAACCACCACACAGTGAGAATGTATCTTGCTGAGCTAGGCAAACCTCTCCCAGTTCCCATTTTTGACCAACCAATGCTTGACAACACAGGAAGACCATAGGGATGCTCTCCACACTGTGAAACTCACAATGAAACTCACGGGTTCACACAGGACTTCAACTTGTTTTTTTTAACACCTACTAAGCTAACTAGCTCAAATAATCTTTAATACCAGAATTAAAACTATTTTTAAAGACTGAAGTTCAAGAAAAGGTTCAAAGTTATTCTGGGAAACAGCAATCCGACACATGGGGACTACATTTAATTCCTATGAGAATTTTTACACATTAAAATGTTTTAAATTATTACAAAAATTTAGTAGCATGTAAATATAGCCCACAAATGGTTGCTATAATCCTCATTACAGACCAGATCTCCATTAACAGAAAGAGCTATTCTGAGTATTATAGGAATTTATCTCATATGGAAAGTAAATGGCCTTTTAATAATTTTCCATTGCCCTTTTTTTCCATTTTTTCCTTTTATAGAAAAAATATAATATTTGGGGGAACATGACTATAACAAATAGCAGTGGAAAGAGGAAGAAAACCTTTATGAACAGTGTAAATTTACATTCATTAGGGGTGGCTGAAACTAGAGGACATGAAGCCTACAAGAAGAATCTACAGGAAGCTCAGAAATTCATGTTCCCTCAATGTTTCTGTAAAACCAATAGGGAAATCTCAACTGAAGTTATAATTAGCACATATGTGATTAGATGAAACAGAATAGGGAGGATTCAAAAGCTTCATTAATTTGTTTCACACCAAAGTTTACAATTGGTAAGAAAAATAGGAAGTAATCAACTGCATGCACCAAAAATCCCAAGAAATAAATCTCAGGTATTCAATTTCTTTTTCACAGGCATTGCTAGTTCAAAAACCAAAACTCAGGGAATACTGGCACTTAGAGGAAAAAAAGTTTCCACTGTCATTTTAAAATAAGCATTCAGGATAAAAGCTAACAGTTTGGATGGAGCAGAAAGAAAATTAGGTAATGCTAGAACAAATGCTAATAATTTAGTGTAATGTACAAAAATTACCACTTAAGTATGCCTTAAGAAAAAAGTACAAATTGTATTTACATAATTATACACTTTGTCTTTGACTTCTTTTTCTTCTTTTTACCATCTTTGCTCATCTTTTCTTTATGTTTTCGAATTTCTCGAACTAATGTATAGAAGGCATCGTCAACACCCTGAAATATATAACAAATATTAAAATGTGAATATATCTGATGATTTAAGGTATACAGATAAACTAATGGAAACATCAATACTGGGGAAGAATAAGGACACTTTACATTTTTCTTTAGGCAAGTGAATATTTATCACACTTTTATGCTTCTTTAATGTCTTCTTCATGGATATTTTTGTCAATATTATAGGGAACACTGACTTTAACCAAAGGCAATGAAAAGTAATGGCACAGAATCTTACATAAGCTTCAAAATGACATTTTCCTAGAACTTAATTTGCTACCTATTTTTACATAATGACACACCTTGTTAACCAAAATCCGTATGCATGTGTGTGAATATGTATTTATATTTAATTATCTCTGAGTTTCTAGACATTAGATATTAAGCCATGCAAGTGTAAACTATTTCATAAATACAGTAACAATATTTGCACTGTTTCAATAGTTATTTAAAATAATTAGATTTAGATAATTACCAAGTAGTGAACAGTATTTGAATATACTTCCAGTGTTTCAAATATTATATACAGGTGTGTTAAGGCATTGGTTTCAATTATACTCAATCATTTAAGTAAGAAATTTAAAGTAACCCAACACAAGACACTACTTTGAGAAATGTAATACTCAGATTTGTGGAGAATGGAGCTAAATTACTTAAATAGTGGTGTAATTTACCAATCTAGAGAAGACTGTCTTTTATTTATTATTGTTTTAGTTTCTTTTTAGTATATTAAGTATTCAAAAGTTTGCCATATAAAGCAAATGCTTCATCTTCAAAGAAATACCCACTTGGTCACTGTGATCCATTTGGCCAACATCTATTTGTGATCAAGGCAATGTATCTAAATCAGTATTGGATGAAAGTGATTATAAAACAGAGTAATTTTCAACCTAATAATTCATAATGTGAAAGTGGCACTCTGAATATGGTAGCAGGACAGATTTTAACCGTGCAATACTGAAATTATATAAGATCTATGCATGTCAACTCTTCTCATGTCCCTGTTAGAGCAAATTAAATATAAAAGTACAATTTAAAAAATTAAAGAAAAATATAATCCTCAATATACTTTAAAATCTCTTCACCTCAGTAGTTATTTTTAAAAGCTTGTTAACATACTGATATTTTTAAACCTAGACACTAGAGGGAGTCCTAGGAACAAATGCCCAACAAATGAAGTTGTATAAATCAAGTCACCTTAAGAACAATGAAAATGGGGCTTTTACTCATTTTGGCCATCTCTGCTATTCACATAAACACATTTGTTACATTATATTGAAAATAATTTAAAATTTAACTGATGTTTCTCCTTTATTGTATCACTAAAATCTTCCAAAATTGGTATTTCAAAATCATAGCAAAATTAAATGAGGGCATTTTCAAGTTATATTTATCTAATTTTCACAATAGATCTAAAACTCAAAGTATTACCAATATTTTAAAAGTGAACAGAACGGTAATGAGGTCTGCTCACATTTAAACACATATTAGTAAGATAAAACTAGCATTATTGATTTGAATACCAATGATTTAAAGTTCCCCAATAAAGCTGCCAAGCTGCACTCACTGAATGCTCCCCACTTTGTGATAGCATTACTGATACAATATATATTTTGTTTCACCCAAAGTAGTAAGGAAATATGACAAGACAATTTATCAGCAATATAATCAAAGCTTAATATATGTAAACCTTCATGCTCATCTTAACAAATAAAAAGCAGAAACTTCTAATGATATAAAAAATAATTTTATAGCTCACCGTCCTAATTTATAATCATAAACCCTTAGAATGGAATATTAAGAGAGGATCTAATCCACCTCACTTAACCGTTACAAATTCTTTGATCACATATCCATATGCAGTCTACTCTATTTCAACTTTTATAATGAAGAAAAATATCAAAGGTACTAAAATAGTAAAGCAGATGAAAGGAAAAGCCACAAGATGGATACAGAAAACACATTTAAAAAATCATTTTACTTATTTAGATTTAGAGACGGGAAGGAGAAGGAGGGAGAAAAACATCAATGTGTGGTTGCCTCTCATGTACCCCCCTGCTGAATGAGGACCTGGCCCGCAACCCAGGTATATGCCCTTACTGGGGATCGAAACAGCAACCTTTTGGTTCACAGGCCTGCACTCAACCCACTAAACTACACCAGCCAGGGCTGAGAAGAACACATTTTATGTTGAAAACAATGCAAGTATTTATTTAGGAAACAACAAAACCCAAATCTGTTAACATTTTCTTCTTTTAAGATTCTGACAAATACGCTAGGTTCATATTGCACTGAATTTTCCCTTCTATCCAATCTTACTAAAATAATTTCAATGATTAGGGAAATGTTACAATTAGTCAAAACAAATCAGTAAATGCCTTTTTTTATACAGGAACTAGTCATTTTCATACACACATATATAAGACAAAAGTAGTATCCCAGTAATTATTTTGTGTAAACTAATACATTTTTGAACTAAGAAAACTGGTATCTCTATTTATCATTGTAAAATTAATTTTGTAAAAATATTTTCATTTAAAATGTTAAGTATTACCAAGTATACTTTTTTCTTGCCATTCATGTCCACTGAAAAAAACAAGGATTCAATTCATCGTGCCCAATTATCTGACATTCACAATACATAGGCACTGAAAATAGTTTGCACAAATGAGGTATTTTAGAAAAGTATCTGATTCCATCTTTGTTTAAATAAAAATTAAAGCACAAAACTTATTTTATTCTAAATAGTTCTACTTTTAAAATTCATTTAATAGTAAGATAATGCGAAAATTAAAAATTAAAACTAAATTAAATTTAATTAAAAATTAAACAATCACTTAAATCTGGTCACGGCTACTATAATTTAAGAAGCTTGACTTTTCAAAATGCATTGCAATAGTTAAATTTTACCACACCTTCTAAATTAATATATTCTTTAGATAATGATACTGAAAAATATTAAAAGTTCATGAATTTCAATAACAATTAATGCCAGTCATGCTTTGTTTCCTCTTCTGAGTTTAGATTAGTACTAGACCACATAATATCTTTTGGAACAAAATCTATTCCAATGTATATGCTATACTTTTGGGAGCCACATTATTCCTGACCTTAAATTTATATAATAAAGACTACCTACCTTTAGTTTAATCTGCACAATAAATGATAACTTACAATTTTACCTCACATTCTCACAGAACATTATTTATTACAAACAACATACATCAAAATCTTAAGCTTTGGCATAAAGTCTATAGCATCTATTGAGTAAAATGTTTTCTGAGCAAGACCAAATTTAATATGGGTTGATTCAAGAAAGGAAATTGAGAAATTTCACACAATAAAATCCAATCGGGCAGCTATTAAATGCCAGGAACCTCATTAGGCCATGGTCACGCAAAAATTAAAAATATATGATTCTGGCTCTCTATGATTTTACAGTACAGCAATCAAATATAAAAGAGGTTATTTCAAAATAACAGGGTAAGTGCATAATGGTTAAAAATTGTATACTGGGAATACACAAGAAGAGCATTATACTCAGTCTAAGGGATTAAAGAAACACTCTTAGAGAATAGATTAGAGAATCATGAATGAGTGTTAGTTAATTAAGACTAGAGGATAAGAATACTATTATTCCAAACAAGAGCAACAGCCAAGCCTGGAGGGAAGATAAGCAAAATACGTGGTGTTCATTTATATAAGGACAAAAAATTTTCAAGGAGTTTTTAGAGCTAAGGCCAAAGGCTGGAGGGTAAGAAGATGTTAAGAGCCATCTGTAACATGCTATGAAATTTAGGATTTTATTGTATAGTTAACAGGAAGTCAGTGACTGGGTTTAGAGGTAAGAGAATGATGTTTCAGTATATCTCTCTGGTTGCACTCACTGTGAAGGAAGGCAGCAACATGCAAATCAAATAAGAGGTTTTAATAGTTCAAGGAAGAAACCAAAGAGGTTTTCTAATGATGTCGAAAAAAGTTAGAATGTAACATCATAGGAATTTGTGGTTGTCTCCACATGGGAGTGAAAAAGAAGTAGGAAGGGGTCATCCGAAGACTCCCAGGTTTTTGACCTGGGTAAAAAGTGATGTTGACACCACTGAGTTAAAATTGTTAAGAGTGGCCCTTTTCCACCTTCTGGGCCATTCAGCCTTATTACTCTATACCGCTTCTTAGTATTTTTGTCTTTCTAGACCCTGCGACAAATGTAGATTAGTCTGTAGCCATCAAAAATGCCTCAATTATAATTAATTCCCATAAATTAAAAATAAAAATATACCAATTATGGAAATGATCTACAGATTTCTTTTTTTAAAGACATTTAATTTTTTTTAATTCTTCCTGGAAATGTTTAATTTATTTTTTTACCTCTTATTCCCCTTCATCATTTTCACCTGTCCCTCCACACCCACCACCTCCCTCTGGGGTTTCTTTTAGTATTTCAAATTAAAAGCTCATACCTAGGTAGTTCTAAAGTTGTTGCTACTTTGTTACCTTTGAAAGACATCTGCTTTCTGCCAAAATTAATATGCTGAACTTACCAGATTACATTACAATGCATTTTTTAATTTTCACACAGCCAGGAGTCTTTTCTTCTTTGCTGATTTTTTTCAATCTGTATTGTCGGATCTCTCTCACCAATGTATAAAAAGCATCCTCCACTCTCTGCATTGTAAAACACAACTTCTTTAAAGTCTGTTTCATTGGTAATAATAATTTATTGGGATAGCCATGTGCAAGAAGTTTGAAATTATGAGCTTTACTTGAGAATTTATTTTTAAAACAGACATCAAATTGCTTGAATAAAACTGGGGATGCAGTTTTAAAATATGGCTTGAATCCTGGTTTGTTCTCTAAAATCAGTTTTGTAATGGAATTAGAAGTTAAAAAATTAAATTAGCAATTAGAGGACATGATGGAAAAACTTAGTTACTTGTATTAGTGCAATCATTTTACTTTGCTAGTCACTGAATCAATCAAAACCTAAAGTTAGATTTAAACTGTTTTAACTTAGGGAGACCAGAGGCTTTATGAAGTAGCACTGATCCCCACCCCTCCCACTCCAACCCTGAGGGGGAAGTGAGAAAAAAAGTGGTACAAAAAGCATTTTAACCTTTGTTTTTTTTTTTAAAAAAAAAACAAAACCCCACACACATATACATCTTGAAAAACAGTCAAGTGAAGAGACTAGAATCTTGATTTCTCCCTTCAATGACAACACTGTCCAGTGAATCTCCAGGATGGACAAGTGGAGCTGAAACTGGGACTTTTGTAGATGGATAACTACATTATATAAGGAAAACTGCTAAATGAGGACTGTTTATAATAAAATTCTAAACATTATGAATTCCTTAACATAAAACAGTAGCAGTGCATTCTTAGCAGTTATATATACTGATTACAGGTTTTAAAAATAATTTTTAGAACAGTCTCCAATTATACTGGCTTCATATATTCGATTTTAATTCAAATATTCTAAACAGGGAAAAGGGACTTCTGCGTAAGACCACGGAAAGAAAGCTATGACAAACACAATTGTATATGATCACGTGGAGATCAACAAAGTTTTTAATGTCTTTCCCAGTCCAAAAAATTAGGCCACAGCCAAAGGGGACAAGTGTTTAGTTAAATTGATGTACTGCTAGTTTGTCCAGAAAACTATACCACCAAAGTAGAAGCTTACATCTAAAAAAGAAACACAAATATTAATCTACATGTAGTGCAAATTAATTTGAAAGATGTAATATCTGTGGTGTATTCTTCTCAAAGAATGAATTAAGTGCTTAGGAAAGCTGGTCTATATTATTGCACACTTAAGCTTAATGTTTTAAATTTTAATTTTAGGAATGAATAATTACTATGGGGATTGGAATATTTTAACTCTCTGGGATTGGTAACATCAGTCTTTCTATGAACTAAATGTGACCAAATGCTCTCAGCACCCCAAAAGCTAATACATATCAATTGTATGATTTATAGTTTTAAATTAAATCAGGTACAGAGAATTGGCCATTTAAGTATTAACTGAAGTTAAGTTGACAGCTAAGGCTTAATTTTTGCATGCAGAAGTCATCGCAAATCCATTGCTTATTTATAATAGTTAAAAGAAAACAAGGCACTTCAATTCTTTAGGGTATATTAATTTTTTATAAATCTCAAAAATATATCAAGAATTCCTTCACTAGAATTTGGTAATTTACCATAAAAAACATTAAACTCATAAAACTCAGTTTCAGTTAAGAAGTGGGCATTATAATAATATATTGTTTATAAGTAAAATGTAGACCTCAAGCCCTGACCAGTGTAGCTCAGTTGGTTGGGCATTGTCCCTCAAAGGGAAAGGTCGCCAGTTCGATTCCTGCTTGGGCATGCCTGGGCTGCAGGTTCAGTCCCTTGTCTGGGAACATATGAGAGGCAACCAGTCGATGTTTCTCTTTCACATTGGATGTTTTTCTCCTTCTCTTTCACCCTTCCTTACCCTCTCTCTAAAAATAAAAAAATAAAATATTTAAAAAAAAGTACATCTCAAAAGTTGCTTATACCATCTAGTATATGTTTTTATTCAGCTATCTCAAATAAAAACCACTATAGCTCAAGAAAATTTGTATCTTATTTTTAATGAAATCAATTTAATCAACTAGCTAGCTAAGCTCACTGCAAAATAAAAATTCCCAACCACTTTCTGAAGTCATCAAATATGTTGGTACTTTAAATTATATAACCACTTATACCTGTATATAAAATTTTAACATTTTATATTTACCATTAATTCTCAAGGAGAGAAATTATTTTTACTCCTAAGTCCTTGAAAAAATATGTGTATCTGAAACTATCAATGTTCAATAATATAAACAATTTAAGGCACCAAAATGACTTTCACATAGATAAAATGTAAAGCATGAACTAGCATTTGAAATCTTCACAAATAATTCTTTTCATTTGAAAATTAATGAAAGAAATTTAAATGTATAAATTAAACAAACCAGGTAAAAGCTCATATTTTTTAAGAATGTAAAGATTTTCTCCTGTTTTTAAAAAGTTACAAGGTCAATGCAGAAGTACTTAAAACATGCTAGGAGAGGAGAAAAACAGGGTTTTGGTCCTCTATTAATTTAGCAGAAGCAAAGTTTGATTGCAACTTATGTCTAAAATCAGCTTGAAAGAGTCTACTTTGTAAGTGTGCACATCCCCATCACCAGTACCAGAATATATGATCTTGTTTCCGGCAATGCAGAGAGAGAATTGGAAGCTAATGATTAAAAAGAAGAGACTACTACCCACCACCAAAATATTCAGTATTAGGACCTCAGTGGCTAAAATAACTGTGAGAAACAGTTATTCCAAAGTGGTTTTTCACTAATTTTTATTACTAGGAAATTTAAATTGTGTTTTAAAGAATCAATTATTTACCATATTTTCTCAGATTTAATATTTCTTGTTTTTTGGTAACATGTTTCAAGATCATACGGACATAAGAGATTATTTATCCTTGTGTGTACCTTAAACTACTGCCACTAGCACAGAACACTGGTTTCATATGCCAAAATTTGTAGGTAATTTTTAAAGATAAAGTATAGCTGAAACATAGTCAATACCCAACTGTGGCTAGTTGCTAAACTCTTAGCTGGCACTTAATGATTTATTCCTGAGAATACAGCTTACTGCCACATACACTCATTTTCAAAGGTCAGTTACCAAACTTGAAGAACAACTGAAAATACTTATTAGGAACAAAAGTGTACAAGTTTATACATGTAAATTTTAAAAATCAAGATATTTGATGATATTTTCAGCTCAGCTATTATCTGAAAACATACCTGTGAGACTAAGGTAATACAGCATTCCATACTACAGAAAGAACTGTTAACAGCACCATTCCATATTCTGGTGGCTATAGTGCTTTCACTAAGAGATTTCTTTTTAAACAACTACTGGTATTTGTTCCTACTGAATGGCTTATTATCTGCAAAAATTGTCCCAAATTCTTTCAAGGAAATAACACTTCAAACACCCTAATTATAGACAGATGCAAGAATACTAGCTTTCTTGGGGGAGAGGAATGGGAAGAACAAGGTGTATTCTAAAAAGCAAATTTGCAATGCCCAATTTCTCAAGAAACCTTTCAAACTACAGACCATCTTAGGTACTGAAATGCAGCAATGCCCCTAATTGGGAGGCCTGGTATGGTGCACAGCAGGTGCTCAGTAACTGTTCCATTTTTAACTCATAAAAAGCTAAAGTCCAAAATATTGATCTCATGTACACAAATTCAACTACTATTAAACAAATATATGGCACATAGCATCTTCCGTTTGGTTTGTTAAAATGATTTGGTCAAAAGTTTTCTTTAATGGAGGACTTTAACAACTAATTTTAGGTATCTAGAAATTAAGAACAAAAACCAGGATGCAAACACTCAAAGTTTTTAAGTTCATAAAACTAATTTTCACATAATGCTCAAGTTGAGACCTCCAGAAAGCAAAGAAGCTGAATCAGGAGTAGCAGATACGCTGAGAATTCTGCTTTTGTCATCCACTTTACTGAACCTCCCTACTTTTGGTTTTAGCTGACTGGAAAACACACAGCCGACTACCATAGTGCCAGTGTTTTGATTTCAACAGCCTTTGCCCACACTGCCTGCCATGCACTACCCAAGGAAGCCAGGAAAACCTGGCAATTCGTAACTGCCTAGATAAACATACACTAGGCAGCAGTCTTTACAAAGTAGGGACATAGGGACCACATACAGCATACTAGCAAAAAATAAAAATTATTTAGCTGTTCAGATATGGACTAAAATGATTGTAAATAAATATAATTCATCATATCCTAGCCATGTAGAGGGCTTTTTAAAGTTGGTAAAATATATATTCAGCAACCCTTATCTTAAAAAAGTACTAGAAGAAATTTTCCCTCCCCCTCCTTCTATTTCCCTTTCACAGAACAGAAGGTTTTACCATAAATCTTTACAGGCTTACATTAGTAATTTTAAGTTGAGAAGTCTGCCCTAACTTCTAGTGTTGAATCAAACAATACAGTTCCCCAGAGAATTGGCTATCAATACACTACAACCAGAAGGCCAAATGTAGCCATAGTCTATTTTCTGTACTGCCCAAAGGCTAAGAATGATTTTTGCATGTATAAAGGGTTATAAGGAAAAAAATACAATGGATACCCTTTGTGGCTCACAATGCTTAAAGTATTCATTATCTGGCCCTTAACAGAGAAAGTGTGCCAGCCTCTGACTTACATCTATGAGAAGCTCTAAATGAATGTCATGTTCCTACTAACTTGAAACTAATTCTCTTCGGTGTTTGTGTTTTAAGTTCATATTCAAGACCAAAACTTGGGGCATGAAATAAGTAGCTGTTAATAAAATACAACAAGGATATGTATACTTATTTTGTTCAAATAACAAATAAAAATTAGCAAATAAGTAACAAAATATTCTGCAGAAAATAGGGCTTAAAATTTTCACAAAACACTGGAGATGTAAAATTTATAAAATTTAAATGTTTCATTTTATAATTTCCACAATTAGTACTTGAATAAATCATTATAAAGTCTTCCAAAAGCATGCAAATACCAAATTAATTTCAACAGAAGATGAAAAATTATCTGAAAGGCAAATCAACAAGTCTATGTAATAAAAAAAATCAAAGATTAGAAGCTAATTATTGAGTTATAGTTTAGCAACATAAATTACATAAATATATCAATAAAACAGGATTTAAATATTAGAAAAGTTGCACACTTAGGTTAAGAAATAAAGTATTCCTTTGTATCACTCAATATTTTAATTAGATGATCCACATAAATTTCTACAAAGCAAATTTAATTCACTCCATATCATACACATTACATACATCTTTCCCAACCTCCCCCCACAGAAAAAGTATAAAACCTAAAAATCTATTTTAAAAGGAAACCAGTTGGTTTTCTGATTGCTGCAGTATATTAAAGCATTAAAATCAAACACTAAGAATTAACACTTAGTACTTCTGAGACGGTAACCATAGAACAAGGAAAGAAGGAAGACACAGCTATTTTAGGCTCATCAACTGAGAAGTGGAGGGCAACACTGTGAGGATGTCGAGACTACCTTTTATTGTTTTCTACTGCTTCTCTACTCCAACTATGGTCCATCTACCAAAATGAGCATCACCTGAGAGCCTGTTAAGACACTCAGAATCACAGGTCCCAACCTAGACCCAGTGAATTAGAATCTAGATTTCAATGAGCCCTGTTCATTCATATGCATATTAAAGTATAAGAATCACTGCTCTATTTGCAATTCTTTAGGCAAAGCCTCTTAGGTTTTTTCTTTATAAAATTTAAAATAAAATGTTAAGTAGTTACAAAAGTATTTCTTAAAAGTTACAAATAGTAAATAGTGCAAGTTAAAATGTTAATGGTATAATCTAAGTAGTAGGTTTGCAGATGCTTTCAGTAAAATTCTTTTAATTCTATATTAGCAAATTTTTCATAAAATGCTGGGAGAAAAAGTTATAAATATTACAATTATGTTTTTTGAGTACCTCCTCTCTTAACGGAAAACAAGGAATCTGGTCAGAGACGACCAGCCAAAAGAAAAAGAGAGAAAAAATGAAACCTCCTCCCAGCCCTCTGGACCTGGGAATGAATGTGAATAAAATCTTAATTCTTCTGAAGTGCTATATGTCAAGTCTTTAACCTATAAAACAGGTTTTAAAATGAGATATCTGTACTATGGTCAAACTACAGAAATTCAGCTTTTAATCCGAAAACAAAGACTTAAAATGGAATTCACTGTTTTTTCACTGTGTACCAAATTTGTACAACTAGGAGTCAGTACATTTCCACTGGGGAAATAGACATATATCCTAGCTGAATGATGGCTTACTTTTAAATTTTTACCCCTTTACAAAATTCAGTGGAAGTGCTAGGTTTTGTAAGTTCAACATGTAATGAGTTCATCAATTTTCTTAACTCCTAGTATTACAGTTTTCTGGACTCACAGGTACACGTAATTAGACAAAGCCCAAAACAAATGTTCATCTTGTATGGAACATAAACTAACCAATTCCTTAGTATATAAAAATTGTATTCTGTCATATCCTTATTTATTATTTCTTTCTATATTTTTCCTATACATTAAACTCTTATTTCATACATAAATAATAAACTGAAATTATTTTATTTTACCTAGAGAAAAAAATTACTTTTAAAATATGGGTATTTTTTGAAACAAAAGTCAAGATCAACCTGGCATTAATTTTTGTCAGAACAACATAGTGAATGAATAACTGAGAATTTGTATTTATTTTCTAAACATTCTCTTGCTTTAATGAAAACTTCCTCCAAGAATAAACATATCCTTAAAAAAGTTCTACCTAAGTAAAATTCTTCAAATATGACAAAATTTAATCTAGAAACATGACATAAGACTCTTAATGGCACTTCTAAAATAGGAACTCTGTATTTGTTCCCCTGTCCTTTCACTTTATAAATGTAACAGCCAAAAAAAAATTCCCACGTTTCTTGAGTCCTGCATGTAATATGTGCTTAGTTGAAGAGAATGTTCAATGTGGAACAAAACCAAAGCCAAAAGTAATACCATAGACTGGATTCAGCAGCACTGCTCTGTCATATCCTTAAGGGAACATTTACCAAATAAACAGTGTTTTACTTCCTATGTTAATATAATGGAAAGAAAAATTGATAAATTACATTAAACAATGTAACAGTTTTGCTCTCAGGTTATACATTTATTTATGTTCTTGCCCTCCTGCTCCCAAAATGACATTATTAGGAGATATATTACTAAACTATGATTAATAATTAAAATCACTTGATATGGTTTGCAGAGAACAGATTTGTATTTATTACAATTTTACTTACCTGTCTTGTCTTTGCTGATGTCTCAATAAAAGGAATTCCATAACTTCTTGCTAAATCCTGAGCCTGTTTTGTGTCTACTGTTCTAGAAGGCAAGTCACATTTATTTCCTACTAGGACCATAGGTACATCTTCAGAGTCTTTAACTCTTTTTATTTGTTCTCTGGGGAGGAAAAAGTTACATGAGAGGTATTAAAAATACAAAATTCTTTAAAAAATTGTACACACCTTTTCTTATAAAATATGGCTGGAAGAAAACTTTTAATGTAATTCCTGGTTCACACCACACCAAATTTTCCTTGTTTCTCCTTACCATTATTGTTTTTCTCTATCTTAAACAGAGAACTGTGTCTGTTAAAAGATCAACTACCTAGAAATATACTAAAACTACAATCTAATAGGTTCATATGTAGGTAGGTCACCTGATAAAACAAATAAATATTGAAAATTTTAGACCAAAAAAGATGCTATGTCTAATTGTTAAAATTATAATCTTTGAAACATATATAATATATTCTTAAATGTTTATGTATACAATTATTTTTAATAAAGCATTAATTACAACATTAACATAATTTTCATATTTTTTTCTCACAAAAGAGAATGCCAAGTGGAAAAGATTTTGATTTCTATGTGGACAACACTGATATTACTACACTGTTTATTCTGATAAGTCCTTTTTTGATAAGATGTGCATAAACTCTAAATGTGGGGTAAAATTTATATTCCTTCAAATTTTTAAGTGAATTTCAAACATGCAGTATGAAATAAAAAGCCAGTTAATCAACAAAAATATTATCACCCATCCAAATTTCTTTTTCTCGATTACTAGACTTTAGAGAAAAATGTAAGAAATGTTAAGTCATGTGGTAAAGCTCTTAACTAGGCTAAGTCACTGTTAAATGAACATAGCCGATGAATGGGGTATTTGCTTAATATGAAGTTTTATGAAAACTATAAACCCTCAAAAAACAGAATACAAATTATACTTAATAGTGATTATTTTAACAAAAGTAGTCAGTTTTAGGCTGATTTGTCAGTTTCTTTAAAAACTAGTTGTTCTAATACTTCAATCTATTACAACTTTAGAGTGAAGGGGTTCTTAAATATCTAACATACAATTCCAAGAAATTCTACACTAACTATACTTGATTATCTTTAAGGCTATTTGAGTGGCACTGCCTCAATTCTGTTTTCGTATTTTTGTTGATGGTTTTCATTTTTATGATGGCTCTAGCGTAAAGCTTTGTTGCCTTAGTGCAGAGTAGTTAAGAGCACAGGTGTCAGAGTCAAACAGGCCTTGGTTTCCATCCCAGCGCCACCACTAACTATGCAATCTGGAACAAGTTACGCTACTTCTCTAATCCTCAAGAAGTTCATTTGTGAAATAGGGATATTATCTACCTCATAATTATTTTAAAACTTAAATTAGATAATTTATTCATGGTGATTAGCAAAGACGCAATAAATGGAAGACATAACTTCTCCTCCATGTCAAGTTATTATAGTCAATTTAAACCCACCTATAATGGTGAATATCTTCAAATGATTTAGTATTATTTATGGCAAATACGCAAAGAAAGCCCTCCCCAGTCCTCATGTACTGGTCCCTCATTGCACTGTACTCCTCTTGACCTGCTGTGTCGAGAATATCCAAGAGACAGGTTTCTCCATCAATTACTACTTGTTTCCTGTAGGAATCCTGAGAAGGGAGAAACACAGTCTAGATTATTATGGTGTACTTTCACTTTTATAAAGGTGTTAGACACAACTCAAGAAAAAGCACCCAATTCAAAACTGGGCAAATGACTTGAATAGACATCTCTCTAAAGACAGACAAATGGCCAATACACACATGAAAATATGTGCAACATCATCAGGGAAATGCAAATCAAAACCATAGTGAACTACCACTTCACAGCCATTAGGATGCCATTTCTTTTTTCAAAGGGAAAATAACAAGTGTTAGCAAGGATATGGAGAAACTAGATTCCTGTCCATTGCTGGTGGGAATGTAAAATGGTGCAGCCACTGTGGAAAACAATTTGGCAGTTCCTCAAGAAAGTACAACAGAATTAACGCATGATCCAGCAAGTCCAATCCTTGGTATATAACTAAACAAATTGAAAGCAGGGACTCAAACAGATATTTGCATGCTAATGTTTACAGCAGCATTATTTACAATAGCCAAGATGTAGAAAGAATTCAAGTGTTTATTAACAGATAAGTGGATAAGCAAAATGTGGTATATGAATACAGTGAAATATTATTGAGTCATAAAAAAAAGTAAAATTCTACCCTGGCTGGTGTGGCTCAGTGGACTGAGTGCCAGACTGCGAACCAAAGGGTCACTGGTTCAATTCCTAGTCAGGGCACATGCCTGTGTTGCGGGCCAGGTCCCCAATTGCAGGCACACAAGAGGCAACCACACAATGATGTGTCTCTCCCTCTCTTCCCCTCTTTCTAGAAATAAATAAAATCTTTAAAAAAATAAATAAAATTCTGATATGTAGTACAATATAGATGAACCTTAAAAATATTATGCTAAGTGAAATAAGCCAGACACAAAAAAGACAAATATCTATATCAGGTACCTGAAATAGGTAAAGTCACAGAGAGAAAAAGTAGAACAGAGGTTACCTGAGGCTAGGGTGTAGTTGGAGAGTTATTGTTCAGAGGCAGCAGAATTTTAGTTTGGGATGATGAAGTTATGAAAACAGAACTAATGGTTACCCAATATTTTGAATTTACTTAATGTCACTGAACTGTACACTTAAAATGGCTGCAATGATAAATTCTGCTAAAAATCCCCACAATTCTTAAAAACCTATTACACAGAGATTCAACAATGCAAGTGTACATATTAATAACAAAAAGACTGAAATTCTTATTAAAAATTGTTATTAGAAAAATGGGATAGCTCTATGAACTCTGTTATTCGGGATGATTTAGATGGCAAGAAAAAATCAATCAGTTTACAAATAAAGTCATGCATCTATTTTAGTTAAAGGAATACAAAGAGAATGGTCAATAATGAGGATTTTAATACCCTTATCCATTTCTGAAATCCTGGGAACAATATCTCACAGCCAGATGGATACTATTATATCTCTAAAAAGCATGATTATTCTATCTGCAAATTTTTTTTGACCTCTGTTAAAGGCAGGATGGAGACAGGAGAGACATGGATATCTTAAAGAGACTAAGCAACTCTAAGACTGAGTAAAGAAAAAGGGAGCAGGTAACATTAACAGAACCTTAAAATGAAACTCCAATTTTCCTTGACTTTTGATTAATACTCATGGTTAAAGATTTCACATACTCTCTGCCAAAACAGACCTCCAAAAAGATAAAGAAAAAGAAATGATGCAATGTGAAGTTGCAGAGTAAGAGGCAGGGCTGCTGATGGGTATAAAGTATAAACCAGGGGCACTGTTTCTTACTGTTCCACATGTGGGCTTAGCACTAAAGTGTCTTCATTTCATAAATCACTTTATAGACCATTCCATCACTAAAAAAGAGAATGATCATTAAAAATTATGTTTTTGATATATTTTTAAAATGTTTATAGTCGAAGAATACAAAGATATATATCTCTAGGGGTGGGCAAAAGTGGGTTTACGGTTGTGAGTACATAAACCAAGTTTATTCTTAAATTATTATTTATTTTATTGTATTATTTTCCATACATACAACTGTAAACCTACTTTTGCTCATCCATATATATGTAGCATGATCACAATCAAATATATGTACATATCAGTATAAATATATCTGTACATATATTTAAAAACTGATGGTATTACATAAAAATGTTAATAAAGTCTATCTTTGATGGAGATAATTTAAGAAATGATTTATCTCTTGCTTCTCTCTTTTTTCTGGTACTAGATGCTACGTTAAATGCTTTCCCTTTTTGGCTTTTAATTTTTAAAAGTGTGAAAGACTACCGTATTAGACTATGATCTCATGCTTACCTTTTAAAGTAAACCATATTTTCCATACTACCTATAATAAACTAGTCAGAAATAAAGGATGGGTATTTATTTTCTAAGCAAGAAGCTCTTTGCTAAAAATCCAACTGTTTGGTTGACATTTTATTATTTTCACCTATTCCCTTAATTACTTGAAAGAACTCATATATTATAAGCTGAAAACCGATGTTTTGTGTTTTTGAAGTATAATGAAAGAACAGGAATTGAGAGCAATCCATTCATTACCCAGGTGTGGCCAGCAACCAAAGACTTCTCCTTACCTGCTGTTGTCACCTCACATTCTTTACTCATCAATAATACTAACCTAAGTCAACCTAATAGTTGATGGTTTCCTTATTCTTTACATATTAAATGTTTTACCAATAATAAAATTAAAAACTATAGTTTCTGGAGCCACACAAGTCTATACTTAAGGGGAGGCTGGGGTATTACTCACGACCTGCCCATATATAATGCCTCCCAGATGTAGCTCAATAAACTCCCACTTACAAAATTTTCAAATACTTTGTGTTTCAAAAGTATTTAATGTGGAGTATTAGTAGTTTTCACATGTATTCACAGCATGTTTCTATGATGAATACTCCATTAAAGGGACCGAGAGACTGGGAAAGCAGTCTCCACCTATTCACCCATCTATCTCACTCCTATTATCTTTCCTTTCCAAACCTTAAAAATATTAACAGCTAAGTTCTGTGTCACATTCAGTTACTGAAAAAAGTAATCTACGATCTACTTGTAAACAATGAGTAGAATCTGTGATTAGAAATATTAGATTTAGGTTAAAACTTCAGTATTTCCAAAGTTAATCTTAACTAGAGTCATCCTTAGAAGCACAATATCACTGAGTTATATAAAAAGGCAACGCAACCTGATAAAAATTTAAGAACAAAACTTAAAAGCCAAAGCATGATGTGGGGGGGGGGGGAGAAAAATCTGACAGGTTTAATAACAAAGCAGAAAACAAGCACAACAAAAATCAATATATAAATACTAAAGATTTTGTTCCAACTTTAGGTTAACCATTAGAAAGACGTATATGGACGCAGGAAAAAAAATTAGTCTTCAGTGTAAGTAAGCTCTTTCCCAAGATTAGAATCTAAATAAGGGTTCAGCAAACTATTGTTCACATCCAAATCCTGCCCACCTGTTTTTATCTGGCCCATGAACTAAGAATAGTTTTTAAATTTTTAAATTGCTGTTAAAAAAAAAAAGATTATGTGACGAAGACTCATATGGCCCTTCAGGGAAAAGTTTGCCAATCCTATTCTAGGCTAATAAAATACCTTTTCACAAATCTGAAGTATTCTCAACACATATTATTTATTCCTTTTATACTTAAAAAATAAATAAACCACCACTCTGAGAAAGTACAGGTAATCAAAGGCCAACCAGTTTTAAAAAGCACAGATTGTAAAAAGAAACTAGTTAAGAACAGAAAAGAAAAGGATCAAGACCAAACATTCTTAATTAGTATTATTTCCAGCCTTTTAAATAGAATCAACTTTTAGATCAGGTACATAGGTTACTAACATCCTTTGGAAGTTATGATAAAGCACTTTAGCTCAATGTAATAAAATATTAAATGCAGGATGTTATTCCATGCATTTTCCTTCTTTCCCAGCTAAAGTACTATTGTTTTACTTTATTGAGTAGTTAAAAAAAATCCTTTTCTAAGTATATTGTGCTGGCAAAAGTTTATCATAGATAGAACTCAAACATTTCTAGTGATACAATAAACAGGAAAAATCCTTTTGGAAAGCAATTCCAATATTTATCAAGAACCATACAAATGTTCACAGCTTTTGACACAGTAATGCCACTTTTGGGAAATGATGGTAAGGAAATATGGTTTATTTCCTTTTAAATGATCGTTACATAGAGGTACACTTAATGTGAGAGGCACCCTAAAATATTTTACAAAGAAAAATTAGATAACTATTTAATACTGACCTACAATCTCATGTCACTGATTTATGTTCAAAATACACTCCAAATCCAAGCACCCACCAGCACCATCACCCTAGGGCCTTTACCACGATACTATTGTGTCTCATGCAATATCCTGCAACTGCTTCCTCGCAGGGAGCGCTGTTGTTATTCTTATAAGATATATTCTGCTCACAGCAGCTAGTAATTATTTTTAAATGTCACCTGCTTTAAATGTCACTGGCTTGCTTAAAGTCCTCAAATAGTATCCTTTCATTCTTAAAAATAAAATCCAAAGAACTTATCATTCTCCTTCCTTAGCACCTCTATGTTTCCTTTATATCACATATTGCAATCTGTAACTAAGTACTTATCATGTAATTCTTTAAGTCCATACCCCCTCCTAGACTTTAAACTCATGATGGTAGAGCTCACATCTATTTTGCTCCCCACTAGACCCTGTGTGTAAGTCTTGAACACAGGAAGTGATCAGCACCGTCTGTTGAATAAATGAATGAATCCATTCAATGCAAATATATGCAGACACTATAAAACTGTCTTACCAACATAAGTACAAGTTTAACAGAGTTTAAATTATAGTAAACAATTAAGTTATAAATTTTTAAATTATAGTAAGAGTATTTCAGTAAATGTATTCAAGCAACTTTTACATAATATGAAACCTTTAATGTAAAAATATAAACCAAACAATAGAGAGTTTTAAAAACATTTATGGGAGGGAAGACAGAAAGACTGCAGAGAAGAACACAGGGGCCTTCAATTGTATTTGGTTTTACATATTGAAAAAGAAAGGGGATCTAAACCAAAGGTGGCAGAATGCTAAGACATGAAAAAGGTGGTTGCTGCATACATGTTCATTGTATTTTTTCATACAGCATTAAGAGGGTGCCCATTCAAAAAAAGAGTGTACCCATTTTATCACCTCTCATCAATAAATTTTATATTTTTATTTTTCTTTAAACTACTGTCAGTTCATTAGGCTAAAAATTCTTATTGTTTTAAAATTCATTTCTCTGAGGACTAATAATACTATATAGTTTTATTTTAATATTTATTCTTATCACCTATGTCCTATGCCCATTTAGATTTTTCATCTTTTTTGCACTGACTTGTATAATCTTTTTAAAGTGTTTTCCAATTTATTAACATGCCTTTAAGGATTGTTTTATGTATGGAAACTTTTCTGTAGACCCATTAGAGTTTGAAAGTTAAGACTAAATGATTCAAAATGAGATTAAATTCACTATCAGCACATTGTTTTGTCATTCTTCTGTTACAACTAATAATAACTAGTTACTCAGCATGGTATCTTTCAACATGCTCAACTTAAAGTTTTCCAACTCAGGCAGTAACCCTGACAGATGGAAGATATACTATAGTAAACAACAACAAAAACCATAAGGAAATTAATGTAAACTAAAAGTAACCATATTATTATTAACAGTAATTATAGTAGTCAACATTTACGGAGCCCTTACTTATATGTCAGATACTGTGATAAGCATATTAAAAGTATTATCCCATTTAATCTCCATCTTCATGCTGCTGATTCAATCAGACGCTCTTGTAAATATGAACAGAACTGCTAAAACTGTCAGCTAACATATTATTTGAGGATTTACAACTTGATATACTTGTAATTTTTTCTTAATGTGTTAAGTATTATTATTTAAATCCATCATAGAATATGTTCCTCACTATTGATTATAAGCCACCAAAGGCTGTTACAGACAACCAGTTCTCAAAAACAGTTACACACATGTACAATAGCCTTTAGTTAGAACTAAAATAGGGAAAAAACAAGGAAATTGTGATATTTGTACAATGGTTTATTAGTCCCCACCTACCTACTCCATTCTCCCTTGCATCACAGAACACTTACTAAAGTCTACTAAGTGTCATATACTGTCACATGCATTATAAACTTTGACCTGAAAGAGCTAGGTATGATGGGGGAGGTATGAATGTAAATAAATAATTAAAATACAATGAAATACTGCAACACTATATGCAAGACAAAGTACAATAGTGATACACAGGAAGAACAGATCAACTCTGCTTGTATGAATTAAGAAAGAGAGGACAGGGAAGGGCCACTGCAGGCAGGAAGGAGCGAAGAGAATGCACAAAAACATGAAACAGCATGTGGAATACATGGCACAAGAAGTTCAACAGAGCTATAGCTTGGGAGGGAATTATAGGTAAGTAGAAGTGAAACTGGACAATGAAGCAAAGGGTAGTTTGAATGATGTATTAAAGAGTTTTGAACTTCACCTTAGACCAAATAATGAAAGGCTTTTAAGTAGGAAAGGAAGATTAGATTTACCAGTTTCAGTGTTAGCATTTATCATGGCAAATTACAGAAAGAAGCCAGACCTGGCTGATGTGCTCAATGGATTGAGTGCTGGCCTATAAAGTGAAAGGTCACTAGTTAGATTCCCGGTCTGGGCACATGCCTGGGTTTCAGGCCAGGTCCCTGGTTGGAGGCATGAGCCCCCCATCAGTGTTTCTCTCCCTCTCTTCCTCTCTCTCTAAAAGCAAATAAAATCTTTTTTTTTTTTTTTTTAAAGAAAGATTAGAAGCTAGGAGATGAGTTAGGAAACTATTGGATTAACCAAAAAGTTTGCTTGGCTTTCTCCCTAAAATACTCTAGTAGTACTTAGTTGTCTTTAACTTCATTCAAAACAATTTTGTTAGATTATATTATGATAGTTGTTATATCAGCATGCACTTAAAAAAAACATCAAAATTGGTGAACTTTTTGTGGCCATTTTAATATTGAAGAAAATGCACATTTTTGGCATATTATGCTTTATTATTTCAAGAAAGGTAAAAATGCAACTGAAAGGCAAAAAAAGATATGTGCAGTATATGGAGAAGGTGCTGTGACTGATTGAATGTGTCAAAGTGGTCTGTGAAGTTTCATACTGGAGATTTCTCACTGGATGATGCTCCACTGTCAGGTAGATCAGTTGAAGTTGATAGTGATCAAATGGAGACATTAACTGAGAACAATCAATGTTATACCATTCGGGAGAAAGCTGACATACTCAAAATATCCAAATCAATACAGTTACTGGTGAAAATGAAAAATGTGTCTTTTATTTTATGGAAAATAAACACAGACTTTTTTGGCCAACCCAATATTACAAGAAATGATAGAATCTGAGCTAAGGCAGCAACAGCAGAACAGGTAGAGAAGATTAAATAGTTTTGAGAAATACTTAATGGGTAAAATTGGCAGAACTACCTTTATACATTGCTGGTGGGAATATAAATGTTGCAGCCACTGTGGAAAACAGTCTGACACATCCTCAAAAAGTTAAAAATAGCGCTACCATATGACCCAGCAATTCCACTTCTAGGTATTCCCAGGAAAACTGAAAATTTACATTCACACAAAAACCTATACACAAATGTTTACAGCAGCATTATTCAAAATAGACCAAAATGTCCATCAGTTGATAAATGGATAAACAAAATATGGCATATCCATACAACAGAATATTATTCAGTCAAAAAAGAATGAACTATTGAAATATGTGACAGTACAGATGAACCTTGAAAATACTATCTTTCATAAAAGCCAGACAAAACAACAACAAATTACAAGGGGACGGTGCCAAAAAAGTGGAATTATCTCCTGGAGGGTGGGTCCCATGTGGTACAGGCTTCTTCCTCTAGGTGAGTGTTCTAGGAACCCAACTGTATCATTTTACCAACTAGAGTTGTTGTAGGAGGCTACATTCAGCTTCAGTGAATTTTTCTGAAGACTCAACGTGTTTGCCCCATTCATGACAGGTGATTCACGAACCCACACAGAGCTGAGTGTTCAGCAGTTTTTGACCAAAAATGGCATGACCCCCATGCCCCATTCTCTCTATTCACCTGATCTCACCAAGTGACTTTATTTTGTATCCCTGGATGAAAAAAGTCCTCAAAGGGAAATGTTTTGCCAATGTGGAAGAGGTGAAAAAGAATGTCAGAAGCACTACAAGGCATCAAAACAGACGGGTTCAAAAACTGTTTTGAGCAGTGGGAAAAAAGTCCTGAAAGGTGTACTGCATCAACTGGAGGGTACTTTGAAGGTGGATAAAGTTTAAACACGTAAGAATACAAACAAAATTTTTTACAAATTCTGGGTTTTTGATTCCAATGGCAACTCATATATGATTCCAATTATATGAAACATTCAGAACAGGAAAACACAGAGACAGAAAGTAGATTACTGGTTGCCAGAGGCTGGCTGGAGGAACTAGGGTTATTCTAAGGCTTCTTTTCTAAAAGAAGAAATATTATGGATGAAAATGTTATGGGGTGATGAAAATATAATGGAATTAGATAGTGCTGATAGTTGCATTACTCTGTGAATATACCAAGAACCACTGAACTGTATACTTTAAAAGGATGCATTTTAAGCAATGTGAACTATATCTCAATTTTCTTAAATGGCAGAGCTAACTGAATAGGGAGGGAAACAAAAGGGGAAGGATAGAGGAAAAGAGTAGTTCAATTTGGGGCATGTTGAATTCCCTATGTTTGTGGACTGTTCTGTGGCTATGACCTGTAGGCAGCTTGATATACAGCTATGATACTTAGACAGAAGTCTAAGCTAGAGATACGCTCCTGAATCTTCAATCTATGGGCAGCCACAGAAACACCACTTGCGGTATGAGCGTGGGTAAAGTACTTAATCCCTCATCTACTCTAAGACATTATTCCATTGGCTATGAAAGTGGGTAAATAACACACAGGACTTTGTATACATATTAGAATTAAAAACTATGAAAATCCCTTTATCAAAAGAAAAGTATTATTAAAAACTGTATTATTTTATATATTACACTATACATGCTACTATAAGGCAAAAAGGTAGAAGGCAGGCCACTGTCTACTAGAACTAACTATACCTTATAAAATCACTGGATATCTATACTTGGACTACTTTTTGCAAAACGAATCACTATGTTTCAAAATAAATATAATGGAGCAGGACAAGCTCCAGGGAAGGAAAGCTAAAACTCTGAGAGTTATGAAGGATTTCTGTTGTGACTAGGGAACAAGGGTTTAGTTAAAAGAGCTTGTTCTCATGAGAGATTTTTTTATTAAGATGTTCATTAAATGAATAAAGAAAAAAAGACATCTTCACAATGACAAATACCTGAAATAATGAGAATGGCAAATCTTAGTTTAAGACTAGAGAAAATAAAATTTGTACCACTTCCAAGAGATAAAACTGGTTCAATAATCTCAATAAATTCAAGGAAAAGCTACACAACAGACTTTAAAAATAAAGACATGATAAGCACACGTTTGTAACCCACTGAAGTCATGTGATATTCTCCCACAAATGATCACTTGGTGCCAAGGTCAGAAGAAGCCTGTATCACATTCTAATCAATCATGGATCCAATCCTAATGATTACAGATGCCAATTTATTTTTTATCTTTTGTATTATATATTTATCGCTCTTCTTTTCTTAGCCAGATACTAATATCTTTATCCAAGATACATCTCCATTATCCAATCTGTTGAGTCTTTAAAAGGGAGGAAGTAAATATGAAATAATCTAATACATGAGGGACTTTTCTCCCTCAGAAATGAACATTTACTTCTACCTTTCAAACAGTAAATGCCTATTTTTAAAAAACAAATACTACAACCCTGACCAGTGTGGCTCGGTTGGTTGGGCATTATCTGGCAAAGCAAAAGGTCACTGGATCAATTCCCAGTCAGGGTACATGCCTGGGTTGCAGGTTTGGTCTCTGATTGAGGCGCATACAAGTAACTAACTGATGTTTCTGTCTCACATGGACATTTCTCTTTTTCCCTCCCTTTCCCTCTCTCTAAAATAAACAAACAAACAAACAAATAAAAAACCTACAGAGAATGGAAGTCTGACATAAGTCCTACAATATTTAATGTTTGTATTTTCTCTTATATAAATGGAATCAGACTCTACACAATGTGCTATGACACAGCTTAACTTACATAATGGACATTTTTCAATGTCAATACCTAGTCCTTTCAACAACTGCATAATATGATTTGTATAGATAACCATAAATTGCTTTACCCATTCCCATATCTATACATGTCCCTAGTAGACATATAGATTTCTACTTTTAAAAATCGAACAACACTGCAATAAATATCCCTGTATATTCACCTTAAACACTTACCAAACCAAATCCATGGGATAAATTCCTAGAGGTCGAACTAACCCAGAAGTAGTCAAAGAACATGCAGCTTACATTTTAACACATATCACCAAGATGACCAGAAAGCTGTAAGATTATACACTCCCATTTATAGAATAAAGAGTACACATTTCTCCACAGCCTTCCCAGCACTGTTATTTTAATTTTAGCCAACATGAAAGTAAAAACTGTTATTTGTTTGCACTTCCATATTAATGAAGTATCTTTTTATGTCTACACATCATTTGTTTTTTATTTTTGTTTTTTTTTCTGGTGGATAGTTTGGCTATTTATATCCTTAACCCCCTTTTCCTTTTTGATATTTGCCTTTTTCTACAAGTTATATAATAGAGCTTCCTGATGGATATATGATGGAAATAGTTTCCCCAGATTTCCGTGTATCTTGTATTTTTGTTAAAGATGTCTTAATTTTTATGTAGACAAATAGTGCGATCTGTTCCTGAATATTTTCCTATATGGTTTAAGAATATTTTGAAAATGAAAAGGATCCCTACTTTTTTCAATGGACAAAAATATTTAACCCCAATTACACAAATAAAGAAGCTAATCTAATGTTAATTCACTCAGTCTGTGTTAGTTAGCATAATACTACAAGAACCAGAATTTAAGATATCATTTTTATTTCAACAGCTATCTAATATTTAACATTAAAATTTACACAAGGTAGAACCAGGGTTCTCGCCATTAGAGAAAGAAGATATGGAGGGAGGTGAGGAAGAATGAACTCATGATTTTAAAATGCAGTATATTTCTTAGCTCTGTCCATTGAGAAAGGTATAGAAGTAATGACACCCCAATCACAATAAACATACCTAACATCCAGATATTTTTAAGTATCATTCCCCACTAGAAGAAATTAGGGATCTTGGGACAAATAACTGAATCCAGGGTGGGGCCATGAAAAGAACAAGGTGAACCCAGAACAACTATAACGCAAGGAAGGAAGAGCTCAAAAACTGATGGGGACATGTCAAAAAGACACAGAGACCAGCTGAAAAAGAGTCCATTGGCTATACCATAAACAAATCTGAGAATCAGTAATTATAGTATGAGACTTTAACACATTGACTAAAAAAAGAATCCATGAGTCCATGCTAATACAAATAAGAAAACCAAACAAAAAAGGGAAGTGATGAGAAAGTAAAGGGCTGTTATTTATGGTAGATGTCAACCAATAAATGTAGCAGTAATGACAGAGTTAGAAGATTAACTACCATTTTGTAATCACTATGGTAGTAATTTATTCTGGTGAGAATAATCAGTGGATGCTACATCCCACTGGGCACAAATATGTTGAACAGGATATTTATATTCTCAAAATATCTCCCCACAGAGTATGCATTAATTATAAAAGGGAGAGAAGACAGCTTTACAGAGAGAAAACACACATCACCTTAACCTAATAACCAATGTTACCACCACCAATAACGGGACAAACCTGCGCCTAGTGGTGTGCTGAACGGAGGACACAACACCACTTTGGTACTATTCCAGCCAAAACTGTTTAAATTGAATCTGATCATGAGGAAGCAATCAGACAAAACTGGTCTGAATTCTTCAAAAAGTACCCATGTCATGAATGACTAAAAAAACTAATAAACTGTTATATGTTAAAACAGACTTTGAGACATGACAACTTATTTTTTGATCCTGGATTGGTGGGAAAAGAAGGAACTACTAAAAAAAAAAAGGAAAAGAAATAACATTTTGAAAACTGACAAAATTTGATCATAGACTATATATGAGATAATTTTTTGTATCAATGTCAAATTTCCTAAACTTCACCACTGTGCTGTGGTTATACAAAGAAATGTTCTTACTGTTAGAATAGGGTCGGCAAACTTTCTGTAAAAGACCAGATAGTAATTGGTCTCTGGTGAAAACTACTCAATTCGCATTGTAGTTGAAAGCAGCCATAAACACATATATAAAGAAGTATGTCTCATTTAAGAATAAAGGGTATTCACTGTATTATTTTTTACTACTTTCCACTGATTTGAAAAGTTTTCAAAATAAAATGATGAAAAATTATGCAAGGTAAGCACTATGTCCCTACTTAATCCTTTCAAATATTTTATTTTTACTACCCATTTCTATGAATTTAAGATCACAATAATGTAACTGTTCCATAAACCCAGGCACTATGATAAATAATACAGTTAAGAGATGCAAGAAATCTACTGCTCTCCTAAAGCACTAAGCCTCTAAATTAAGTTATATATAATTAGGGTCACTGTGTAGAAACACTGCTCTTCAAAATACATCTTAAGAGACTAATAAGCCCCATGAAGGCAGTGACTTGGTCCCTTTTACTCCTCAGTGTGTCTCCAGCCCCTAAGAAAGCTGTACGGTATAAAGTGGACACTGAATAATATTTGTGGAGTTAAGGAATTCGTTGCATTGTTAAAAGCAGAATCTTAAGAAATACCAAAGCATAATGCTTTTTCCTTTCACTTATTTCCATTACCAGCTTTCATTTGTATATTTTTAAAGCTTTATATTTATAAAAATTCAAGTATAGAATAAAACATGTCCATTAATTTTTAACATTCAGGCCTAAATAGTTATTATTAAGTAAATACTTATTCTTAAATTGACCTAAATAAAGCACCTGAATTTTGTGTTAGTTTATTCTAAGATTCAGGTGCTCACAACTATTCTACAATCCTATAAAAATCTACAAAATGTGAACTGTTGCAATTTGCCACTTCTGAATAGGCCCTTCTAACACCCCATTAACACATCACTAAGCATTGAACCTCCTGTGTACCTGTAATGAAATTCAGAGCCACTGTGCCACTTCACTCCCTCAAACAAAATAACCTCCCCTATTTTTTCTTACTGGGCTGCACTGCCTTTCTTAATTAAATATATTCACTTACATATTTAGTTAGGCTTAATTTGTCTATACAGTAATCTTAATATTAGCAGAGAATAAAATGATACTTTAGATTTTTAAATAATTCAAACTTTTAATTAAATTATATATTTATAAAATGATTATATCTACAATTTAAATAGGAAAACTATTCATACTTAGTAGGTATTTCATTGTTATTTATTATAAAAGCAAATAAGTTGACCAGTAGAGGGCACTCATTCGAAAGGGGGGGAAGAGCTGGCTACAACCTTGGAGAGAACTTCATTTACAAAATTCCTATGTGTTATCTTATTTTAAAAACAGAATGTTTTAACATATTTAATGTATTACTGGTTTAGAAGAGGTAAAGCCTAAATCTATATTTTGTTAAAAAATCTAACATAAACCTCATTTAGGTACTCGGAGTTTAAAATTTAAGGATGTTTAAAACCACGTGTTGCATTAGGGTCTCAACCTCAGCACTACTGACATATGGGGCCAGGTAATTATTTGTTGTGGGGCTATCCTGTGCACTACTTCCCATAGGTGCCAGCAGAAGCCTCCTCAAGTTATGACACCAAAAATATCTCCAGATATTGCAAAATGTTCCCTAAAGGCAAAGTCACCCACCTACTCACTGATAACTACAGAAAGCCAGAAAAATAACAGTTTGCCAAGCCTACATATTGCTTTTTTAACACCACTCTTAAATACTGTTTAATATTACAAATTTTCTCTCTTTAAATACCTTATTTAGCAAGTAAAATAAATTCCATAATTAACATGAAAAAGTAAAAAATAGAGAAACTGATAAACCTTGGTGATTACAGCTCAGAGCACTAAAGATGAAACAAATCAATTCAATTTATACCCTTACTGAGAAGGGTATAAAACTTGGACTGAATTATAAGTGTCACATTAGCAAAAGCATGCAGATGTCAACGAATTAGAGCCTGGAAAAAAATACTTCTTTCTACACCTATTTTTACTAGTATGTTATATCCAATAGCTAAAATATATATCTGCTAAATGATCAACTGATCATTCTGATTTCTATGTCTACAAACACTTGTATTTTTTAAGACCAGATTTTTCTTCTTCTGTCAAATTTTCCTTCAGAGAACATATTTTCATAATAGTGAAGGATCTCTAAACTATAAGAACATATTATTTCTAGCCTGGTATGTTTGGGGGACTGCTTTGAGTTTTTAATAATCTTGCACCACTAATGAGGATTTCATCATCTCTGGAACTCTCCGATGGACTCCATAAAAGACAAAGGTAAAATCTTTCAGAATAGAAGTAAAGGTGATTATCATGTGCATAGCCTCAAATATAAACATGCTCCACAAATGTCATACCTACCTAATTCTATATCCTATCGCCACCATTAACATGCCATTAGATGTACACAAGATCAAACTTTGGTACACTGTAAATCTGAATCAGCCTCCAATACTACATATTTCTTTGCTTGAAGGCTAATTTTTCATTTTTAAAAAGTTGTACAAGGATACAGTGGAAATTCCATTTAACTCAGTCTCAGAAAACTTAAAATGCTACCACTTACTAGTCAAGTATCCTTAGGAAAGTTACCACCTCTCAGAGACCATTTTTATCTATAAAATGAAAAAAGCAATGACTTATCTAGTTCATAGTATATAAATCTTTCCAAATTCTAAACCACTAGAAAATATAGTATTACTTGATTTAAATTTTTTTCTCAATTTCTTTCCATTTGTTTTAACACAGAAAAACTGATGAGAATTCCAAATGTGCAAAGTCCATGTCTCATTTTCTCTCTGACCTACATTATTCACTAATCAAAACCTAACAATAGTGATATCCCATTCTCCTCTTTAACTTTTTACAAAAGCATCAAGTCAGCATTTTTGCTTAACTATTTATTAAAATAAACTAACAAATTATATTGTCTTTCTTGTAGTTGAACTACACACCAAAAATTTAATGTGTCAGTTGCCTCAGAGACCATCTCTGTATACCTTTTCCCAGGTGGCTGAACTAGTGGGGGAATGTCAGTTTCAAAGTTCATAACTAACCAATGTTCTCAGAGTCAAGTCTGGTATGGCAGAAATCATCATCAGAGTCATGGGTTTGAGTTTATAAACATTTTCTACCTTCCCTCCAAACAAAGGATTAACTTTTAGCTTTAGTTCTCTAAGGTGTATATTGCACTTTAACAATTGTGACCAAAAGGTTTCCTAACCCATTTTATCACATTATCAAACATACAACATTCATGATCTCACAGGAAACTGTAATGAAATTCCTGAGATTTTCAGAGAAGATGGTGGTACTTCTCCTAAAACCAATTTCCAAAATCCCAGGAACACTTCAATGCTTAACCTGAATTCTATTTAAAACTTCCTTTCACTTCTGATTTAAATGGTGAAGTATGCCAAGTAGCCTTGGCTTTAGAAATGAGTTAACTATTTAATCCTCCTTGAAGACAAAAAGAAAACAAAACGTAACCATCATACAGCATGAACTGATTTGTCAAGAGAAAATAGAGACTATTTTATAGGTGGTCCACTTCAGTTAGACTCTTCCTCTTTACTAATGCAAATTTTTAAACTTGGAAGCCAAATAAAAATTGCTTCTATGCTTAAATCAAATCTTTGCAAATAAGCATTATTTCTCCATTTGTTTCCTACAGTACCAAAAACACTTGACATCCTTATAAAACTTACCTAATAAATCTGCAAAATTCTAAACTGCATAAACATCTTCCTAAGGCCACCAATGCCCTCAGAGTCTAAATCAGTGAAGTCAAAAAGTGTTTCTCCAAGGCATTATACTGCTTGGAACTCAGAGAAAGGTCTGGGAAATTTTTCAGAGCTGATTTGAAAAATTGGTGTATCAGATCTAGAATAAAAGCTAAGGGGTCAGCATTATTTAACCCAAGAAGTCTAAGAAATAAATCAACCATATAAGTCTACTTCAAAAATGAGGCAGTACACTTATTTCCATCTCCACTAATGTTAAGTTAACATGTAGATTCACATTATGCATAAAATATGGTTAATTTTGGAAATGAGTTAACAAAGACAGTCATGCCATCCCCTTCTGTAGCTCTTTGGGATTAAATTAATCCTTATCTGTTCGATACTACCTGACCTCTCAAGGTCTCTTTCAGGCCTTTATTCTATCTATAATTTTGCTGTTGGTCTTTACTTTGGTGATTGCTTCATTAAAATAAAAAGTCTGAAAATTATTCATTAATCAATTTGTAATAAAAACAATTCTAATATTTCCTTGAGTAAATTAAAGAAGGGCTGCAAAGTTAAGCAGTGGAAGTAGTACCCTTATATATTATCTATATACTATAGATATATACTATCTTTTCTATATATAGGTCTAGATTTACATAGATAAATATGCAAACAATGAATTTTTAAAATATATCAGGTAGCTGTAGGTTCTCCACTACTTCAATATGAAGAGAAAAGAAGGAAATCAAAATACCAAAGTAAGTCCCATGAAAATTGCCACATTTAAAAAAAAATTGTTAGTACAGATAAGATATAAATTCACATTTTCACCCTCTCATAAAACTCTGAAATGGACTTCTAATCAAAATGCACACATACCAACACAGAATGAATGTTAATGAATCCTGAGATTCTCCTGAGAGGAGGGCTGTCCAGAGTTACAGTTACCTGTAACTTCAGAGTAAAGCCTCGGAGCCTAAGCACGGTTCTGATAACTTAATTATTTTCAAATAACTGTCTTATAATGAGTAGTCACAAAAAATGATCAAAGAAAATTTTTTTGGTTCCCCAAGACGGACCTGCACAAATCAAGATGCAAAATATTAAAACAAGATTTACCTCTATTGTAGGATCATATTCATCCACAAAGTGATTCTGAATTAGCTGTATCGTCAAGGCACTCTTGCCTACGCCACCAGCTCCCACTACCACAAGTTTATATTCAGTCATTTTCAGCAGGCCTTATAATAAAAATAACAAAAATGTAACTAAATTAGAACATGTATCACATATGAGGTTAATATAATCCAAATATTCTATCAATACATTTTAACACAAATTCACATTATGGAAAATTTCAAAATACCTCAGAAAATTCAATGGCCAAAACTTCAGTTGACTACAGATGTGTACTGTAATGAAAGGCCCCCATCAACATTTCAGAAAAATGCATCCAGAGTACAAAGTCTTTTCATCTTATATTCAGGTTGTTGTATCTGAACAGCCAGCCTGCTGTTCTGTAGCATTTAATGGCTCTCAAAGGAACATGCCATGACTTTACTCAGTGTCTAGCACAATGCTCTATACCCTGTGGACACACCCACACAAAACTGTTCACGGCTATCTCTGCTAGTGGGCTATGGCCCCTAAGAGCTACAAGTTGGTATGCTGTATGTCTCTGTTGAAGCCAAGAGCTACAGAAAACTTTTAAAAAGCATCATCATAGTTAGTTGTCCTGAAGAGTTAGCAAAAATCAAATGGGAACTGGTGGGGGGGAGAGGTGGATTGTCAAATAAAGTTGCACTGTGTAATGAGGAAATAAAAACTGAGACCCAAAGCAGGTAAGGACAATATTTGATGAACATTTTAATGTGTAAAATATCTGTTGGGGAAAATAATGGTGTAAAAACAGACAGAACTTTTAAGAATTTTGAAATATTCAGTATAGTTGATTTGATCATCAATCACAAGAGCTAATCCTATATTAGTGCTAAAAATATAATTATATAAAATTTAAATATAAGCACTGCTTTTAATGAGAGAATTTTAAAAAGTGAATATTTCTCAGTAATCCATGTAACTTTTACTCTTTGCATCTTGCTCATCATCTCCCAACAACTGTAGTAAATACAACTTGTTAACAGTGCAAGACAAAATATTTTTTAGTCGGTTGTTTCAACCTTTTTGAAATGAAGTGAATTTATTCTTATCCCCTCTTCCTCAATAACTACATGATGTTATTATAAATAAGGTACTGTGGAAAGAATGGCAGTAAATGCACAATTTATAAGTAGTCCCAAATTAATGAATGTGCAGATACAAGCACTATGTACATGCAGCATCCTACTCACTGAAGACCAAGAAGTATCCGAATAGGCACAAAAAAATAAAATACGGTTTTCCAAATGATAACACACTACCCACCTCCTTACTCCATTCCTGAGCCCTCTCACCAAGACTAGATGGGCTATGTAACTGCTATTATCACAGACTGTTATATTCCAGCCCCCAGGCCTACCCCAGTGTCACCTAGCCTTACTTGCTCTTGTCTAGGGCCACCTTGGGAGCCACTACAAACATGTATCTTACTTATTCCAAATACTGGCTATAGCAAATGGGACAGACGAGGAGAATCACACCACAATGCATGCCTGCCCACCAAACCCTACAAAATAATTTGGATAGCCTGGAACAGTAGATCTCCAAATGCGGTCCAGGAACCCATTGAGGTTCCTAAGGCTTTGTGGGGCAGAGGGTCCCACAGGTTAAAAACTGTTTCCATAAAAACACTACAATTTTGATTACCCTTTCCACTTTTGTTCTTTCACAAGTGTAGAATTTCCCAGATGTGTGATCACAATATATGGAATGCAGAAGCAGACATGAGGATCTGGATGTCTTCTATTATCTATTAAGTCATATAATTAAGGAGATTTGCAAAAGTGTTAAACAATGACACCCTTCTCACTAATTTTTGTTTTTGTTTTGAATAATAGTTATTGTTCATTAAACGGGTATTTATGTTACCAATGGTCTTATTTCTATTTTTAAATGAATTAAGGCTTCAAATTCTCAGTTTTCGTTTTCTATGACTGTAAATATTGACATACCCCATCTTAGGGTCTTCAATAACTTTGAAGAGTATAAAGGGATCCTTACAACCCCAAAGTGTGCTAGCCTAGATATGGTGGACATATATTGGATTAGAGCTTAGTTTTATATACATATGTGAACTCTGAGAGAAACACACCTTCTAGTCTACTTGTTTATGAGTGATCATTTCTAGAAAAAAAAAGAAAAAAGAAATCCTTAAATTTAATTATAAAAATCACATGATATGTAAGTCCACTAGAGAGAACTGGGTTCCCAAGGAGTCTTCCTGGAGATAACATGCCAGAAGTAGCCCCCTTACCCAAAGCTAAAAAAGCTAGCAAGGGGTAGAAATAGGACTAGGACCCAACATCTTGTTAAGGGGAAAAAATCATTTTTATTTGTCATAAAACTGAATTATCATGTCATCTACCATCTCTTACAACCAAGTATGCCTCTATATGGCTACAGTTTCAAGGCAAGAAGTATTGATATCAACCACATTTGATGTCTAGTCTAGGTCCCAGGCAGCAGCATTTTGGACCTAAGAGTGATATCTCACATATGGTTGATTCTAAGATGATTATTATGAACAGACTTTTTCCGATTCCAATTTCTTTTTAAATGACTTTTTCCATTACAAGTGTAACATATATATTGTGTAAAAATTAGAAAATACATTTCTGTTGTTAACACCTTGTTCTGACGGATATCAAGAATTATGAAGGTTAGGGCCCAGCTGGTGTGGCTCAGTGAAGTGAGTGCCTGCCTGTGAACCAAACTGTCACCGGTTGGATTCCCAGTCAGGACACACGCCTGGGTTGTAGTCCAGGTCCCCAGCGGGGGGCACTGGAGAGGCAACCTCACACTGATGTTTCCCTCTCTTTCTCCCTCCCTTTCCCCTCTCTCTAAAATAAATAAAATCTTTTTTAAAATAAGATTTAAGAAGGTTAGCTTAAGACTTCAGTTACAGCATGCACATACCTAAAACTAAGAGTGTTTTAAGCAGTTGGCTGGAAGATTGCTACAATTAACTCCTCTTGTAATCAGTTTTTTTTTTTTTAATTGTATGCTGTTTAAAAGGACTGTAGGAGCTCTTGGGATGGAGGTCAAATTTTAAGGATGAGGGTAACATAAAAGAGATAAGGAGAACAGGAAAATTAAACTTCAAGGCTGATTTTGGCTATTACTGTCTACATTCAACTAGCAAGGGAAAAAACCCTGCTTCTGCTCTGCGGATCTTCTGCGTCTGTTTCAACTTGACAAAGCAAAATAGACCTTCTGGGATTAACTTTTTCCTTTTCACTAAGTCACAGACTTTACATTGTAGGGTGTTGGCCACCTGTTCTTCCACCAACATCTCTACCTCCTCCTTTGTGGCCACGGCAATGTCACAGCCCATGCATGGGGGAGGGGAAGCAGTCAGGAACTCGGCTGCAGATGCATTTTTCCCCCAAACACAATAACCTCCAAGAGTGGTCTCTAAGCACTTTCCTATGGTCTTTGAAAACGTGACCTCTCCCCTTACTCATATATCCCCTGACACACTGAAAAGGACCACTATCCGGCCGGTCTGCGCTCGAGGGAGAAGTTTATTCCTCAGTCCTAGAGATGCTAGATGCAGCAGAGCAGGCAGTCACCGCGGCCAGCCGAGCGCTGGGAAGGGAGGCAGAGGTGCGGGAGCGACGAGGGAGAGGGAGAAGGAAGGACGACGAGGGGGAGGGGAGGCTGGAGTGCCGCGGGAGTCACCTCCAGCGCACCCCGCCGCTCCAAGGGGCGGCCGCCCGGCCCGCGAGTTTCTCCCCGGCCGCCTCCAGTCGTGGTTCTCGGGAGGAGGAAGGAAGGGGTTCCCCGTCCAGGAAGCAGCACAAGCGGCGACCGCCTCTAGCCTCACCCTCCTCAGCCCCGCACAGCCTATTCCTTTCCCCGTGTCGCCGCGTCCCCGCGCCTCCCGCGGCGGACCCCTCCATAGCGTCCGCCCACCCGCCCTCCCCGGCTCCCCGCCCGCGCCCCCTCCCCGCCCCTCAGGGGACCCCTAATTCATTCACTCGCCGCCGCCCCGCCCGTCGCGGGCGCGGGCGCGGAGGGTCGGGTCCAGGGCAGGGGCCCAGGAGGAGTGGTCCGCTCCGTACCTCTCCCCCGCACCTGGGAGCCGCAGAGCCTCTGGCCCCCGCCGCCGCCTTCAGTTCCCGCACCGCGCTCGCTCCGGGTCTGAAATGGCGGGGGCCGGGAGTACTGGCCGAGCAGCCGCCGCCGCCGCCGCGCCGCTGTGCCTCCGCCGCCGCGGCCGCCGCCTAGGGAAATCGAGTTCCGATTACACCGATGAGTTCGGGGCCGGGCGGCCGGGGAGGGCAGAGATATCGACGCGCTCGGCGCTCGACTCCTCTGCAAACTGGTGTACCGGGAGGGAGCGGCTGAGGGCGGTGTGGGAAGAGGGAAGGGAGTGAGCTGGGGAGGCGGGGCGGGGGCCGGGCCGGCGAAGGAAGGGGGTGACCGTGGCAGCGGTGGGTTGGGGATCCCGGCTGGGGGTGCAGGGGTTCGGGGCGGCACCTCGGCGAGGTCACTGCTGGACCTACGTGGCCGCCCGACCCCAGGTCTCGCCGCAGAGTCGGACCCCGCCGGCATGTGGTTAACTAGTCGCACACTGGAGAGACACCCCAAGCGAGCCTGCCGCGCCCCATGTCTGCGTGGTGGAGCTGCGAAAATCCCGCCATGTCTCGGCATTTGCCTGCACTTGTTCACATTCATTTAGTGTCATTCAGTGCGTGTAAATAAACAGCAGCACCCGAACGTGGGAGGTAGAGACCCGGCGGACGGCCCCTTGCCTACGGCTTTCTGATCTGGGCTGGGTGATAGGTAACCGGCCTGTACGCTGGGTCTGGGAACAGAGCCCCAGGCCCAAAGGAACCTGGCAAATCTCTAATCTTACACTGGGGGGCGGGGCGGCGGGGGGGTGACAGGAGTCTGTTGGGGTTTTGGTTGTTTCTGTGGATATTGTAAAGCCATCACAGGTCACTCTAAACAGGGACCTCAAATAATACCTATTACCCTTGACAACTCAATCAGAAGGCAAATTACTTTGAAGTAGAAATACCCTTGATACTTTGGACCTGAGGAGAATCATTCAAACATTAATTAGAAGATTGAGATTAATCAGTTAACATTCAGGGAGTTAACACATTGAATGAACAATGTGAGAATTAAACCTGCTAGTGTAGCCAGAGTCTCCGTGGGCAAACTACCTAGAAAGGTAAATGGTCTACATCATAAAACACGAATAAAGCAGTCACTGCTTTTTAAATCCCAACTACTTTGTTAATCCAGGCCTTACACCGACTGTCATTCTTTCTTCTTACTCCTCATGTAGCCTGTAATCTGCAAGGTTTGTTGCTGTCTCCCTCTCATAGTAATTGGTACCACGTAGTAGAGGCAGAAGAGAGGAAGTGGAGCACGCATCCACTATAAATCCCCAAAGCTTCCTCTGACACCAACTTATAAATCTTTGTTCAAATGTGTTCTAATGAGTTCTTCCAAAAGACCATCTATCATATAGGATCTCTCCCCACCCCCAAAATCTCTCTCTTTTCCTGCTTTATTTATTTCCAGAGCAATTATCACCTTCTAATATACTATATAACTTGTTTTCTTGTTTCTCCCACCAGAATATAAGCTCCATGAGGGCAGGGATGTTAAGTTTTACTTACTGCTGTATTTCCAGTGCCTACAATACAATAGGTACTCAATAAATATTTGTGGAATGTTGAACGAAGTTGTGTACCCTCCACAATTCAGTGACTCTAAATCCTTGCTTAGACTGAGTGCCTTAAATTCTCCATAATCTGTTTTCACCTTCTTACAAAATCTGCCCTTACCTTCTGATAAACCACTGTATGAAGTCTAGAAAAAAAATTCTGCACATAATGGACACAATGAGTTTTTATTAAGTGAATGAATTTTCACTTATTTGTATGTTGCTTTGTAGTCAAATATGTATCACTGATTTATTTTGTCCAATTTCAAATACATCATGAGCTCTCGTTTTCTCTAACAGCTGTTAGTACAATGTTCTCTCTGTAGTTGGTGCTCCATAAATCTTAAAAGGACAAATATAGAGGAGGAAAAGCTTTATATTGCACTTGTATGCCGATTATAAAAATTCTGGCATTAGCAGAAACCTAATCCATTCTTACGGTCTCAGTTGTCATCTAGGCTCATGATTCCCAAAGCAAATCTGAACCTCACTACTTGTTCCATGCACCAGAAGACAGTTCAGCTTCACCTCACACTTTTGATTTCTTCCTTCAAGTTCTATGCAATGTACGAATGTGCTATGTCAAGTCTTCCCACCATTCAGTCCTGGGGGCTTTCTCAGAAGCCAGCAGCACCCCCAACACTTTCCTCAGCCAGGGCTCAGAGCAGTGGGTCTCAAAGGTCAGCACTTCATGAAGAACTTGACATACTTACAAAAATGCAAGTTCCTCAGCCCCTCACCCAGACATACCATTCAGTTCATTTAAGGTGAACCAGAAATCTTCATTTTTATCAAATTAAATTATCTTAAATTGGTGGTTACCAGTCTGTACATTGAGAAACTTTTGTCTAGATACTCAATCTTCTCTTCTCCTCTTGGAGGCTGCATTTTCTAGCCTTTTGGGGTTTCTCTTCCTCAAGCCTGCTAGCTGCATTGAACAGTTTCCCTGGCTCTCCCTTTCTTTGCTCTCCCCCAGGACAAGTACAATCCTGTCCTGTGATCACAATGCGCAAAGAGAGAGGAGGGTAACAGAAAGCAAGAACCCTGGGGTTCCAGGCTTGCTCTAAGATGTAACTGCATTTCTACCATCTCCTGCTAACACTCTTCTGGGAAAGCAGCCACAGACACACGTGCACATGCCCACATTCTTTTGATCTTGCTTTATGAAGTTCATACTGACCCTTTCCTTCATAAGATACCCTCTTCTGCAGACATAATCAAAGCAAACAACAGGAATACCCTTGTGTTAGTTGGGCTCTTACAAGATATAGAATGCTAGGACATGTTCAGAGCACTGCCAATGCTGAGGGTTTATTTTAAGGAAATAAGGAAACTACAGAAAGTCATACCATCAGCCAGAATTCCTGCTCTTTCCAAGAATGAACTGCAATTTTTGCTGTCCAGCAACAGGCTTGGGGAGCTTTGCTTGTCCTCTCATGAACAAGCATCTATTATACTCTAATAATTTTGCCATTCTCCTGAATCAACATCTCTCTGCTTCTTTCTCATATAGGTCTCAGCTTCTACTGCTTCTAGTGACAACCTTCTATGAGTTACATTTAAGACATTCCAAGAAAAGGAATCTGAATGCACCTGTCATTCACTATTCAATAAGAAGGGCCCTTAGGGGACACAATTTTCCTGATGGTGGCCAGCCTTGTTTATGCCTGGTTTAGAGATCATTGCCCTTGTTCGGGTGCCATCCTGAGTCCAGGCAGTGGTGGCCACAGTAGCAAGACACAGTCAGGGGGAGTGAAGCAGGAGGAGCCACCCCCGGATGCTTTCATGGACTCCATGTCAGTTTTCTCAGGTGGGAAATTTGTGCCGCTAAATAGACACTATTTAATTCGCTTACCCAGCATATAATATCCTCTGGACTTTTATTTCATTACATTTTGTATTCTTTTCTTGCATACTTGTTTTCCCCAGTAGGTTGTTAGTTCCTCAAAGTTCATGCTGATTTGAACTATATATCCCACAGCTTCTAGACATAACAGGACCACTATAAGTATTTGTTGAAGTGAATGAAATTATAACAAAGCTTCAGCCCTGTCTCTACATAGCCTCTTCATTCTCCTCCAGCCAGTTTCCTACAGTATTTCTAAATGAATACCCTGTCATCCTCTCAAATGCCTGTCCAAACCAAATTCTCCTATTTAATCCCCCCAAACTAATACCTTTTCCCAAGTTTTCCATCTTGCCTGAGGGTCACCATGTCCTTCAAAACTTTTTATTACAAACCTTAAATTAATTTTTAACCCACTCTGCATTCAAATTGATTACAGTTCTCTTTAATTATACTTCCTAAGCATTTTCTCATATCTGCCTCGTCCACACTCTTTTCTTCACACCTACACTTCTAGAAAAGCTTCCTCATGACCTTCCTACCTCATGGCTTTCTTCTTTTCAATTCAGGCCATATGCTGTTGCCACATTAATCTTTCTTACACATGTCTTGCATCATCATCAAACATTTCCTCTGTACCTACTCCACATCGTTTGCACTCATACAGATTATATATTTTTAAAGTATGAAGAGTTACAAGCCAAGTACCTAGTGAGTACATAAAGATGATGATAAATACCTTAGAAATTAGAGTAGGGAATGATCCTTGGTCTCAGCTAAGCCTTCACTAATAATCTTACTCACAAATCTTTAACACCTCTTTATATCCAACTGAATCAAGGCCAAATTCTTGGTGTCCAGCCTTCAACAGCATCCATTGTCTGACACTATCCTGTCTGTCACTTTTTCTCCCACCTTCCCAAAGTTTGATGCTTTCCTCTCCTCTAGCAAATTCCCATCTCTATGGCACAAAACTAGGGTATCGTGGCTTTGCTCCTTTTTCGGCAAACATCTTTCTGTCTTTCTCTTTGCTAAAATTCCCTGTTTCAAGATCTAGAACAAGTCCGACCTCCTTTATGAAAGCTTTGTTAATTATGTAATCTTTTTGATCCCAATTATTTCATATGGGTTATTTATGTCCCCCCGTCAATTCTAAAATCCTAGAGGCAAGAGCCATATCTTAAATCTGTGAACCCCACCCACCCTAGTTCACTGCAATTATTAACTACACAAGCACATATAATGTCCTTATCAGCAAGGTAAACATAATGAAAACAATGCTTGAAGAAGAGTAGAGTGGTAACAAATGCAGAAAAGGTTGGAAGGGAAAAAGACCTCAGGTAAGGTTTTTATAAATGGTAAAACAGTACCCAGTGGCAGTGGTAATGGTACACTGGCTGAATTTACTAGTCGTATGAGCTGGTACAATCCATGAGTCTCTGCAAGCTTTATGTTTAAAAATGGAACAATGAGCAGTGTGGCTCAGTTGGTTGGATGTCATCATGCAAAATGAAAGTTCGCAGATTCGATTCCCAGCCAGGGCACATGCCTGGGTTGAGGATTCCGTTTCTGGTCCAGGTGTGGTCAGGGCATGTAGGAGAGGCAACCCACATCAATGTTTCTCCCTTTCTCCATCCCTTCCCCTCTCTCTAAAAAACAGAATAAATGGAGCAATGACATAACAGTTACCATTTGTTAAGCTGCTCCAATGATCCAGACAATCTTCATACACTATTTTAAACAAAGAACACATAAATTTGTATCTGTCCACTTCCCTTCTTCACTGCTACCACTGCATTCCAAGCCACCATCCATTGTTCCTCTCCAAAGGGGACAATCATCTGCTAATGGATCCCTCACTTCTCTGCTTGCTTCCCTGCAATCCACTTCCCATGGAGCTATAGGACTGATTTTTCTCAATATGCAAACTGAATCATGTGACCGGATCAAGTTCTCCAAAGGCTTTTCATTGAATGCAAAAGAAAATTCAAATTCATTCAAGTCATTTCATACTATAGTTTTTACCTACTTCAGAGCATATCATGTGTGGCCCCTTTCCTCACTAGGCTCCAACTACACTATCTTTTTCTTCCCTTTACGTACCAAGATCATTCCCTCCTTGGGGCCTTGAACTAGCAGTTTTCTCAGCTGAGGATGCTCCTGCCAGCAAGCCTCTTCTTGCCTTTCAGGTGTCAGATTAATAGCACCACTTCAGTGAGAGATTCCCCAACACCTAGTTTAAATCAGCACTCCCCACCCTATTCCCTAACCTCTACTCTCCAACAAATCACTCCTTCACACAGAGGCTTGTTTTATCATGCTTATCATGCCTGAAATTATCTTGGTTGTTTATGAGTTTGCTTGTCTGCTTCTCTCCTGAAACATAAATTTCATGAGCCAGGGAACACCAAATCCTCAACATCCAGAGAGACCTAGGCTCACAGTAGTCACTTAATAAAAGTTGTGGATACGTTGGTATAAAGAAAATAATAGGACTAATAGTTGACTCTAAGTGAGAGCTTTGCAGGTCGTTTAAAGTCTCTTGCTTTTGTTTCTATCTACCTTATGTGATAATACTTCATTGAATACTTGTGTTTTTTTAAAGAAATATTAAAAATCAGAAGTATTTTTTAAAATTCCTTCCTTCTAATTCCCAAAGGAGGTACTCATTGGACAACCTATTGATTACAAGACTGATTTTCCTAGTTTTTATCTCTTCTCCTTAATCACACTCATTAAACACATTGTAAGGTTTGGGTAATTACCATTTGGGTAATGTGCGTGCAAACAGAGCTTTCCTTGTGCACATCCATTTAACCTTCTAGAGCAGGGCTGTCAAACTCATGTTCACCGGGGACCACAGCAGCCTCCCGGTTGCCTTCACAGGCAATTTTAGGACTGTATAAACGTTAATGCTCCTTAACTAGGGGCAAGGAGCTCAGCAATGCCGCCTGGTAGAATCAAGGTGCTGGGCCAGATAAAACAAGGTGGAGGGCCGATTTGGCCCTCGGGCCTTGTGTTTGCCCCTGTGTTCTAGAGTCTAGAAACATTAGGTCCCTTTGGAACCAGGCATCTAATTTAGTATTGATATGTCCTCAGTTGAAGGAACAAGTCACCTTTTTTTGCTAAATTCTTCTAGTCTCAGTGGAAGATTGTTTGCCTTGTCAAATGTCCAATAAAAACCAAGATACAGGAGTTTGCAAATATACCAAAAAGAATAGAAGCCCAGTCATTCACATGCTGAAAACTCTGTTTTCACTGATAAGGTGATAATTCTTATATCAGGGGGCCTGTGAATGTGTGGGGAGGTTGTAAAAGGAAATGTAAATGAGTATCTCACTTTATTATGAATTCCCTACATGAATAATTCTGGTGTCTGTATAAAATAATTCTTTCCTAATGTATGCACAGATCTCAACAAATACAAATATTACCATTTGTCTCAGGCCCTTCAGAAGCTCATGTTAGTTCATTTGACATCTCAGTAACAATTCATTCATCCATTTAACAAGTATTTATTAATCACGTACTATATGCTAGGCACTCTGTGGGATATTTGGTGCACAGATGCACAAAACACAAAAAAAGCTCACATTCCAATGTTGTGCTTCTCAGACTTTCTGTTTCAGGATCCTTGCACACACTTAAAATTTATTCAGTTCTTTATTTAATTCATTTAAAGTATCAAAAATAAACTCAATACATGCTAACATAGATAACATCCTAATGACAATAACTATAGTTCAAAAAGTAATGAGAAGAATAGCATTGTTTTAACATGTGTGCAAATCTCTTTCATCTCTGGCTTAAAAAAAGAAGTTAGGTTCTCACATCTGCTCCTGCATCATCCTGTCTGTTTAGATATCACACATAGCCTCTAGAAAACACCGCTGTACACTTATAAGAGAAATGAAAGTGAAAAAAGAAAATAACATCTTGGTGTTACTGTGAATACAGGTCTGACCTCATAGACCTTCTAAACCCCAGGGGTGCCTGGGTATACTTTGAGAACCACTATTTTTGTTTTCTTAATAAAACAAGGCTGAATTTAATAGAGACCAATGCAATAATTAGCTTCTCCAAATTTATCATTTACTACTGAGGACCACCTCTCTGTGTCCCTGTAAGACAGCAGTGATTGATAACGGTGATCAGGGGAAATTATTGCTGAGATCGTGTATAAAGGTAAAACAGATGCCCCAAATAATGTCCTTCTTTGCAATACTTGGAATCCCTTGTTTTTAGATCAGTTTTGTGTTCTTGATGATCTTCAAGTACATCACAACATCGATTAGCTGAAGTTCCCAGGATACCAATGAAATGTTTCCAAATACAAATTGTATGTATTTTGCAGATAGTTTAACTAACAGAGTAGCAGAGTTTGTCCTGGCTTGAAGGAAAGTTGTGAGCACAATTAAAGAATTATCATGTATTTATTGTGACTGTTAATAGACTATGTATTCTCCTGGTTGTTTTTACTTACTAGGTTTGCCAGGAGCATGGATAATGTTGTAATGAAAGTCACTACTCAATGTCTCAACATACTTGATGTCTTTCATTTTTCTTTCTTCCTTCCTTTGTTCCTCCCTCCCTCTCTCCCTCCCTCCTTCCTTTCTTTCCCTTCTTTTTTCAGGAAAAATACTAAAACTATAAAATTCCTCCGACACTAAATCTTTGCTCCATACAACACCTTGGCCCTCCAGAAGTCATCACTTAAGTGACTTCAAATTCATGTTGTACCCCATCCACAGATGTTCAAGTCAGTCAAGGTAAAATCTCATCACTTCTGTGTTCAAAACCTCCAACAGCTTTCCATCTCATGCAAAGGCAACCCCCTCAAAGTGACCCACATGGGACCCCCTTAGCTTCCTAATCACACGTCCTCCTCGTCTTTCCCTTCCTTGCTCTTTTGTTGCCACACTGGCCTCCTCTTGCTCCCTGGACAGGCCAGTAGACGCTCACCTCAGGGCTTTTGAACTTGCCATTCCTCCTGTCTGGAAGGCTCAGGTAGCTATACGATTCTCTCCCTCCTTTCCTTCAGGCCTTTGCTGAAATGCCACTTTCTCAAGGACATCCCTGTTCACCTTATTTAAACTGTAACTTTCACTCCAGTACTCTGGTTTCCCTTTATCTGCATTCTTATCTCCACAGAACACATCACCAACTGTCACACAATATGTCTCATTTGTTTGCTCACAATCTGTCTTTCCTCACCTAGAAACTTAGCTACACAAGAGCTAGGATTTTTCTGTTCTATTCACTGTTGAAATCAGTACAACACATAGTAGATACTCAAAAAATACTAGTGGAATAAAAAATAAAGAAATCCTAAAATGCACTTTGACATATGTCAGAATAAATAGGAATGTGGCCAACCAAGAAAATATGTTAAAATGTAAACATGTATTTCCAGAAAATCATCCTGAAACATACTATTACCTGAACATGCAAAGACACATGGAGCCTCCACTCAGCTGTTGCTCCTGGCTTCAGAATGGTTTGCAGCTTGTATTGTTTTTTTAAAAAGTCAATGGTACGACTACCCAGATTAGTTCTGCAAATGGATAAAATTCTGATCAGAGTGCAAATTCTCAAGATTTTATGTGAGAAAAGGCATTTAACCACCTTTGAACATATTTTGTATATTTCTTGTTTCCTCTCTGTGGTTCAGAATACCTATTAGCTTGAAATCAATAGGTCATGTGGACAAACAAAACAAAGTGAGTCCTACACAGTGAATCTAATTTTCTAAATCAGTTTTTTTGTGTGATTCAATCTACTCTCATATGAAATCAAAGAGCAAATTTTATGCAATTGCATGTAATTGTTGACAGAGTTTGAAAACAGGTAAGCACAAAGAAATGAAGAGTCTGGGAAGGTGCACGTGTGTGGATGTCGGGGGAGTGTGTCGTGTGTGTGCCTCACCAACACTGAGTGATGCTCGATGGTGACAGCATCGTCGGTCTAGCAGTTCTCAAAGAAGCAAGGTGTTGTGTTGTGTTTAACTGAGGATATAACAAGTCATTTGTGACTAATATTAAAGTATTTCATACTTGAGTTGGCTTCCAAAAATTTAATTTGTGTTCAGTTGTCCCTAGCATGTTTCTCAAGCTGACATGGATTCTTTTTTTTTTAAGATTTTATTTTATTATTTATTTTTAGACAGAGGGGAAGGGAGGTAGAAAGAGAAGGACAGAACCATCAATGTGTGGCTGTCTCTCACATGCCCCCCACTGGGGACCTGGCCTGCAACCCAGGCATGTGCCCTGACTGGGAATCGAACTGGAAACCTTTTGGTTGACGGGCTGGTGCTCAATCCACTGAGCCACACCAGCCAGGGCAAATTCTTATATGCTTTCTTGCGTGGAAGTTGCAGCTAGTTCCCATGGGAGGAGATGATGAGTATGATTATCTTCAATTGTTTGTGGCTCACAGAGAAAAGACTGAGAATCATCAGGCAGGTTCTCATTCTAGTGAAAATCAGAAATTCTATCAAATGAAGAAAAAGAAAAAAGAAAAGTTTTGGTGACATTATCAATAGACATTTGGGCCATTTTTTCCTCAAATATTTCTAGAATGGAATACTGAAAATCATTCATCATGAGATTGGTTTCAGGTGGTCCGAGGCAGGCTGCTGCAATGGCATGTGAGTTCACAGTGTAAAATGTGAATTTATAAAATTCCAAAAGGTACAGTATTATTACACACTGAGACACTGACATATGAAACTGAATGTCCAAAGGTAGATTGCTTTTGGTTTGCTCTCAACTCTAAGAATTTTCAGAGCATCTGAGAAAAAAGTACTATTTTGTAAAAGAATTTGGAATTGCTTAGATTTCAGTAACATCTCTACCCCAAATAGTAAATAATGTGTGGAGTAGTTACTATTTTTCCTTATGTGCTGTTGAAGAAACAGGCTATTAGGCAATTTTGCATCTTGTATGCAATCTCATTGCTATAAACTAAAGGAAGATGTGTAGTATTGCTGTGTTACTAACTTATCACACGGAGCTATAATATGTCAATAAATAATGAAAATGTGTATAAGTACAAAACACTAACACAAATACTAGATAGTAATGCTGAAAAGTACATGTGGTTTTACAATGACAGTCATCCACATTATCTTTCAGCTGGGCTTTTGCACTGGATTCCTAACTTGGTTTTACCCTCTTCAAATCCATTTCATATCCTATTTTTAGATTAATCTTCTTGAAGCACAATGCTGGCATTCCTCCCTTGTTTAGAATTCATAAATGCCTATAGCAAAAATACCTACAGAATAAAGTTCAAACCAAATCTACATTGCCAACCTCTTTTCCCATTAATATTACCCTTCAGATGCTTTACTTCAAGCTAAACTTCTTCACTTCCCTATTTGACACACCGTTATGACTTTGTCCACTGCCTGGATTCTTATTTCCATGTGTGCATCTTCCCTAATCCTTGAGCACTTGCTAGGACAGGTTGTAATGGGAAGGGGGTAGACCCAGGTATAAGACTTATTCCTTGGGTTGACAGCGAAGTGAATACTTCCAAAGGTGCAACCTCTAACTACTCTTCATAATGTTCTCTCCATTGTATTTTCTTTGTAGCCTTAAAAACTTTCATGACAACATAACACTTTAAAAACAGTTGAAAAAGTCTCATGTTTAGAGCATATGTTTGGGGAAGAAGTCCCTCCCGTCACTCCTAACCAAGCACCCTCTGACTTCAAGGCTCTGCTCAGGTGACACTGGCTTCATAAAAGTTTATCTCTGCAGAAACAAATAATTTCTACTCCTCTTACCTCTCATATTTTACCCACCTCCCTTATTTAATATTCATTTAAATATCTGTGGGCCCTTCTAAGTGTCTGGTGTTGAAACTGCAAGATAAGAAGGATCATGCTGCTAAGCATTTAACCTTGAATCCTCCTACTATAGTGCAGTGTTAAGAGGGATCTTCTCAGTATGCAAGGAATAGGCATATTCAGAATAGCCCCTAACTGACAGGAAGCTCCAGAGGGGACTAAAGGGAAGAACAGTTTCTACAGCGAATTCAATGGAGAACAGAAGCTAAATCCAGGACATAGCAGTGCTTGGGACCCTCCAGCCTCAGAAGTTCTAGCCATCTGTTCAGCTGGTTATCCCCATTCTTCCAACTCAAGCAACACATCTTTGTTAGCTCCTTATTCTAGTTTTCTTCTATCCTGGTGATTTTGTAAACTTCTATCTTTGCTTCTTCAACTCCAGCTATGTTAGCAACTCTCTGTATGCCTCATGTCCAAACTTCTGGAAGGTGAATTTAATCAAGGAAACCAGTGAAGGTCTCATCAGTTTTGAACTTCCATCTCTGGAAGAGCTTGTGTCTCAGGCCATTTCTGGGTTTGGGTGTTGGTCTCAGATTCACGCTTCAAAGCACTGTGAGGCATAACATATGCATAAAGAACCTATCTTAAGCTGCTTTTGTTTGAGGTGGCTATGAATGTACCAGGCAACCAAAGCTTCTTAGCACATATACCATTATTGTAGTTGTTTGAATGTTTCACATCCCTACTTGATTACAAGCGCCTTGAAGACATAATTGTGTTCTGTTCATCTTTGCATCCTCCATAGATAGTAGCTTAGTACCTGGCACACAGTAGATGCTCAATAAATATATGTTGATACATGCCAGGATTATATCCCGAATATAAATCCTATGCCTTCCAAGGAGATGCTATCAAGTACAACTGTCATTGGTTATTTTCTAAGGTGGTAATGTATTACCCTGTTCTCAACAGCAGTAACACTAAAATAGAGTTTTACTGTTTTTGTATAAAGTTGTAGCCAGAAGGATAAAAAGCCAAAGGTGGGAGTGAAGGGGTGGGGCATTTGTTAGTTAGCTTTTTTCTCCACTGTGGAATATGTTATAAACAGTTTTATAAGATTTTGCTAGAGCCTAGGGCCTCTAAATACATAAAAATGGCTGAACTAATTGCCAACCTATGTTCTAAATGAATTTCAGGGGTGGAGCAAGAATGTAAAACAAAGTTTATCTTAGATCCCTTAACGATATTTCTCATCCAGCTCTGACTTGACAGCTATCCAGAGAGGCCATATTAAGATACAGATTGACATTTGAAAACCAAACATTTACTTATGCATTTTATGTTGTAGTTTTTCATCTCTGAGTAATTTGTTACTTGCTTTTTTTATATCTTCTGGATAGTATTTATAAGTTGTCCTATGCTCACATAAAACAGAACTTTTTTGTCTTTAATAATACTCTCCCACAACCTTTTTATCACTAGGTTCTTTCTTGTGTGCACTTCGCAAGATTTCTTCATTTCTCTAGCACAAATTATCTATAACTATACTTTGTCATACATATTTTGATATGTACATATCTATTTTAGTAAAAACTTTTTCCTGAAAAGAATACCAATAAAGATAAGTCCATAAAAATGTAAAATGTTTATGTAAAAATCTCATTTTACTTTCAAATCACTTATCAAATATGAATGCTTTCATCCCAAAAGAGAATGATTTATTTTTCTTTCCTGCATGACTTCAGTGTGTAAAAGCAGAAACACAAAATCATTTTGTTAGACATTTAGTATGAAACTTTTTCATTACAAGCCTTGCTACCTGAACTGAAAGAGTAAGAGAAATGAATGCTACATGCTTAGTAAGAAAAATTTTATGGATATGTAAAACAGCACCGTCCCTTTTAGAGAATAACTCTAGTGTAAAGCATTAACAAAATAAAGAAATGAATATTTTGCCTTTTAACTGGAAAAATAAATGAAGTTGAAGAGACATTCTTCTAGATGTCTCTATTTGAGTATACAATCCATCAGTTTTAACTTCTTGAGTTGACTTGAGAAGTTATATATGTAATTTCTATATTAAATGTTGCTTTAACCAGGAAAACCAGGGATTTGTAGCATAGCACTTCAACATTATACATAATGTATGACCACCATCAGCCCCAATTCATATTCAGCAAGTCTTTGTGGCAAAGCATCCATACCTTTAACATAGATAAACATATTTACCCAAAACTTTGCACACCACACTGCATTTTCTATGATGAAAACATTAATAGTTCAAATGCCATTCTATTTTATCACTAAATGTTCTTGTTGTCTATTATTTGCAAATTAAGCTATGCTATTCAGTGCATAGCTAATATTATCAACATACGGAGAACCCTTCAAGAATCTTAATATAATACACCATCTGTGCATTGCTTTTGCAGGAATCTGTGGGAGCTAACAATATGTTTAAAGTCAGAGGTATTCTTGTAGTTGAAAATTTCTACTAAAAAATCCTTTTCTGTTTTTACTTGGGAACAAGAACCTATAATGTAACATTTTTTTTTAATATATTTTATTGGTTATGCTATTACAGTTGTCCTATTATCCCCCTTCATTCCCCTCCACCCTGAATACCCTCTCCCACCCACATCCCCCCGCTTTACTTCAGTCCATGTGTCATAAGTTCTTTGCTTCTAC
>CM052539.1:30407015-30446371 GCA_028533065.1 Trachops cirrhosus
CAAGTCATGAAAAACAAGGACCTACATCCCAGATTGCTCTATCCAGCAAAGCTTTCATTTAGAATGGAAGGGCAGATCAAGTGCTTCGCAGATAAGGTCAAGTTCAAGGAATTCATCATCAACAAGCCATTATTGTATGAAAGGTTATAATGTAACATTTAACAGCATTATTGCTTTCATTTTAGGACATAATTTTCTTTCCTATAAAAATAATTCTTTTAATGCAATATTTGACTTTCCTGTAAAAATAATTTTTAATGCCCAAGCCAAGGGGTTTGTCAAGGCAGAAAATAAATGATTTTATGACAGTATAAAACAGAAGCACAAATAGCAAGTGAGCCTGATCCTCAACGTTCTCATTCACTTCTTTGGAGTAGAATGATATGGTGAAAGTCTTTGGTAACCTCACTTTTAATTATTAGTTTGTTCTCTAATGGGAAAATTTTTCTTTACATATTTAGAGCCATTTTCAGCATTAGGTCCCCTTAGTAAGTGAGTAACCCATAGACTCCCACCCTCTGGTTTTGCCATTCTTAAGGACCTACACAGTTCTCCCCCTTTTTTCTACTCCACTTTAATATCTGATCAGAAAGAACAAAACTTACACCAAATGATAAAAAAGGCTATTTAAAATTATTTACAGAGACTAATATTTGGACTTTAATGATAAATAATAAAATGAAAATAGACATATTAAAGATATGCTCAGTCATGAAGAAAAATTAAAGTCACAACCACACTAGCAGGAAACTGACTTCTATGAAAAGTTTGACTTAATTCAACTCATTTTGTCCCTTGAGCAGAACTGTTTGGATAGGAGATATAAATATTTGTCTTAGGACCCTCCTAGCCTTACCAGAGCCTGTAGAAAACTGGGGAGATCAAATTCTGTAGCCTGAAACTGTTGAGAACTGATATGCCTGGCAATGGCAATTGTAGCTCAGTCCTATTGAAAAACCCAATAGGCACATTGTGGCATGCAGGAGCCAAACCCATGGATTGGTTCTCCCGTGGGAAATCAGGCCTGCATTATACCCAGGCCGCTTCATGACGTGCTCTTGCTAAAACTCCCTCACCCTGAGTTGAAGCAGCAAATGCTTACTGTATATCTTTTCTTTTAATTAATACATTTTATTGATTACGCTATTACAGTTGTCCCATTACCCCCCTTCATTCTCCTCCCTGCACACCCTCTCCCACCCACATTCCCCCGCTTTAGTTCATGTCCATGTGTCATAAGTTCTTTAGCTTCTACATTTCCCCTACTATTCTTACCCTTCCCCTGTCTATTTTCTACCTACCATCTATGCTACTTACTCTCTGTACCTTTCCCCCCTCTCTCCTCCTCCCACTCCCCTGTTGCTAACCCTCCATGTGATCTCCATTTCTGTGGTTCTGTTCCTGTTCTAGTCGTTTGCTTAGTTTCTTTTTGTTTTTGTTTTAGGTGTGGTTGTTAATAATTGTGAGTTTGCAGTCATTTTGCTGTACATGTTTTTTTCTTCTTTTTCTTAGATAAGTCCCTTTAACATTTCATACAATAAGGGCTTGGTGATGATGAACTCCTTGAACTTGACCTTATCTGAGAAGCACTTTATCTGCCCCTCCATTCTAAATGAAAGCTTTGCTGGATAGAGCAATCTGGGATGTAGGTCCTTGCCTTTCATGACTTGGAATACTTCCTTTCAGCCCCTTCTTGCCTGCAAGGACTCTTGTGATAAATCAGCTGACAGTCTGATGGGAACTCCTTTATAGGTTACTGTCTCCTTATCTCTTGCTGCTTCTAGGATTCTCTCCTTCATTTTTACATTGGCTAATGTAATTATGATGTGCCTTGGTGTGTTCCTCCTTGGGACCGACTGCTTTGGGACTCTCTGAGCTTCCTGGACTTCCTAAAAGTCTATTTCCTTTGCCAGAAGGAAATTCTCCTTTATTATTTGTTCAAATATCTTTTCCACTTGTTGGTTTTCCCCTTCTCCTTCTGGTACCCCTATAATTTGGATGTTGGAACATTTAAAAATGTCCTGGAGGTTCCTAAACCTCTCCTCATTTTTTTGAATTCTTATTTCTTCATGCTTTTCTGATTTATGTTTTTTTCTTCCTTCTGGTCCATTCCATTGATGTGAGACCCATCTTTCATTCCTTCACTATTGGTTCCCTGTGCATTTTCTTCATTTCACTTATTGTAGCATTCATTTTTTCATCTAGTTTGCGACCAAAATCAACCAATTCTGTGAGCTTCCTGATCACCAGTGCTTTGAACTGTGCATCTGATAGGTTAGCTATCTCTTGGTTGCTTAAAAGGATGGGTTCTGGGCTTTCAATTATTCTTCTGTTTGAGCCATCTCTCTTTTTTTTTTTTTTTTGGTCTTGTCGCGCCTATTACATATGAGGGGTGGAGCCTTAGGTGTTCACCAGGGTGGGGCACCTCAGTCACTGGGTTGTGACACTGTATGTGGGGGCAGGGTCCGAGAAGGAGCAATGACACTTGCTCCACTCTCCATAGGACCTCAGTCCCTTCCGCCGCTTCCCCCAAGCAACCTGGGCCCCTCTGGTGCCAATTCTCATGTGCATGGGCTTGTGTACCCCATGGGACTTTTCAATCAGTGCCCCAAGGCTCTATTTCTCCGCGCTGGGACCCTGGGTCGTGTGCAGTGCCTTGCTTCACAACTGGCACCTCACTGGGTCTGCTGGTTGTCCCCCCTCGGCTGGGGTCTGCCAGCCCCTGCTTGCATGTCCAGGGTCCACCCGCTGTGGTCTTGTGCACCGCGGTTGCCTTATGTGTATGGTCCCAATGCTCTCTGCTCTCTGCTCTGCACCCCACGACCGGCTGCCCGACTCCGCCCCTCCTACCAGTCTGGATGAACGTGTCTGATTTAACTCTTTGGGTGTCCAACTTCCATACAGTTCAATTTTCTGTCAGTTCTGTTTGTTATCCTGTTTCTAAATTGTTGTTGTCCCTATCTTGGTTGTGCGAGGAGGCACAGTGTGTCTACCTATGCCTCCATCTTGGCTGGAAGTCCCCTTACTGTATATCTTTAAAGTAACTCCCCGAAGTCTCTACAGGCTAATCCTCCCAAGGACTGAAGTGTAACCAGACCAATTACTTTTATCGTTCCCTTGCATTTGCAACATTTTTCCTTGTTAATCTGTGAGAAGTAATCAGTAACATCCCTTTTGTTGCTATCTGTAAAAAGTAATTACCTAAAGCAAACCTGAGCATGATGAATGAAGACCTTCTTTGATATATGCTATTAGAAAGCCAATAAAAGCTTGTCAAGGCAAGGGTCAGCATGCTCTCTCCTTGAGATAGTGGCCATGCCGTCCCTTTTCATCCACAGGACTCAGTAGTCCATGTGAATTTGTTTCATATCTCGTCCATAATCTGCGGACACTGCAGGCCGGTGTCTGCATCACTCAACTTTTTTAAACCACCTCAAGACTGGATTTGGTGCCTTCATTCCTACTCCTCTTATTCTTATAGCAGCACTTTTATTGCATAGTTTTTATTTCTTGTGTACTACTGTGTATGCTTCATTAGGACAAGAATCATATCTTGTTCATTCATTCATCCAACAAATATTAATCGAATATCTACTCAATAACAGTCACTATTTGGGGCACTTAGAGTACATCAGTGTAAAAACAAAACAGAACAAAACTCCCTACCCTCATGTAGGTTATAGTCTAAGAGTTTCTTTTTTCTGCTGCATTGCCTTTTTTAGACCTACTTGCCTGTGTATTTTCTATGTTTTAAATGGTTTGGGGTTTTTTTATCTGAATGTCTTCGCTTCCTGTCCAACCCAGTCTTGCTTGGTGTCTGGTGTTCAATAAGTGTTTATTAAATTGAATAATTGTGTCTTTGTGTTCAATGGAGACATAGTCTGCGACATCCCTAAGGTGGAATTCCAAACCATTCGAAGGTAGTGCAGAGCCTGAAAAGAGAGGACTATGTGTGGTGATGACTCAGGTGTGCAGAGCATCAGGCGTGGCACAGGGCTGCTGTTGCCCGGCCTGTGCCTGGACAAGACAGGCTCAGGACATTGGCTGAGCAAAGACAGGGGTAGTTCTGGACATAAAAAAGTAATTTGAGAGGTGCCAGAAAACTTCCTTTCACCACCCAAGAGTGTAATGATCCTTAAATAGCTGGAAAGAAGCCAATGAACTGGTTGTGACTGGGTAGGTTGCCCTAAAAGATGCAAATTTTTTCTTGAAGTGATGGAAAATTTCCTATCCTACCAGGATTACATTTTCTGTCTGGAAATGAAAGTTAAGGGAGGAAGGAAATGGAGATGGACAATAGATAATGAAGCTTTCTTAAAATACAAAGGATAAAGTTCTATTCTAAAGATAAATTTGAAAACACTTGTAAAGATTTTTATATGTACACATATATACCTTATGTTCATTGCAACATTATTTATAATAGCCAAGATATGGAAACAACTGAAGTGTTCTTCAGCAAATTTTTGGATAAAGAAGATGTAGTACATGCGAGGTGTGTTGAGAAGGTATCCGGCCACAAAATATGAAAAATAGAGACATTATTGAAGAAAATACAAAATACAAGAAACATTGTACATGGGACAATGGTGCCTCAGTCCCCTTCAAGTAGGCACCTTGGGACCTCACACAGTTCTCCCAATTGCCATCAGCTGCCCCATGTATTTTCCTGGATCTCATTGACAGAAATCTCTTCTTTCAAGGGTGATTTTTAAAAAAGATTTTATTTATTTTTATTTTTAGACAGAGGGGATGGGAGGGAGAAAGAGAGGTTGAGAAACATCATTGTGTAGTTGCCTCTCACATGCCCTGTACTGGGGACCTGGCCTGCAACCCAGACATATGCCCTAGACTGGGAATTGAGCTGGCAACCCTTTGGTTTGCAGGCTGGTGTTCAATCCACACCAGCCAGGGCTCCTGAGCCACACCAGCCAGGGCTCAAAGGCGATTTTAGTCTGGGAAAAAGCCAGAAGTCATAGGGCACCAAATCTGGGCTGTAGTGGGGCTGAGTCACCTGGGTGATTTGATGTTTCACCAAAAAACTCTGCATGAGATGTGATACATGAGTGGCCACATTGCTGTGATGAAGCAGCCAATCACCAGTTACCCATGGCTGTGTCCTTGTGAATCATCTGAATAGTTTCCTATTAGAGGAATGGAGGAACATGGAGGAATGTTCAGGTTTAATGCAAAATTTGGTGCAGATTCATTGCTCTACTTGTTCAGTCATTTTGAATGCAATGGCCACACAATACACATGCTCACTCAGTGGCATCTATTGACCCCACTGACTAGTACAGTGAAGTTGTCCTTGTTCACACATGACAGTCCACTCTCCTTAGCTGCCAGGTTACACTGACATCATGCAAACCATTTTTGTTACATTAATAATGGTTGGACTTTTTCCAGGCAGACCTCATATATACTATGGAATAATACTCAGCCATATAAACATGAAATACTGTCATTTGTGACAATATGGATGGATCTTGAGGGTATGATGTTAAATGAAATAAGTCAGATATGATTTCACTCATGTCAGATATAGTACAAAAAAGCAGGAAAATAACAAACAAAACAAAACACAAACCAAATTCATAGATACAGACAACAGAATGATGATTACCAGAAGGGAAGGCGTGCGGGAGTAGGAGGAAGAGAGTAAAGAGCTTCAAACGTATGGCAATGAAAGGAGACTAGGTTTGGGGTAGTGAGTGCACAACAGAGGATAGAGATGTCACTTATACCTCATGCTATAAAGTTGTACATCTAAAATTTATATAACCTTATTGACCAATATTAGCTCAATAAATTTAATAAAAAATAAATAAATGAGAAAAAGGCAGTGATTTTTTCCAGGTTCTATGCTTTAGAAATTTATTTTTTAAAGTAATTCTATTCTGAAGGTTTCTATTCACAAAAGAAATCTTTTAATTCTAAAGTAAAATTTACATTTTAGAAGTTTCTGAGCTACATAAAAACTCTGAAGATGGTACAGTCCAGTGGTTTTAAGTTTGTAAACTTCTGAGCAAGTGACTTAACCTACTTGAGCTCTAGTTTCCTTATCTGTAAAGTGGGAAATATGGAGTATCTTTCATAGGTTTATGTAAGGATTAGAAATAATGTTTATAAAACATGTCACACTTGGTAGGTGTTCAATAAATCCCAGCTCTTGATACTGCCCTCCAGCTGTGGCTCTGTTAAAGACAAAGGCCATTCCTGGGCTAACAGGCTAGTAGTCATTCACAGCTTCTCAATCTCGGTTTCATCTGTCCAAGGGATACTTGGGCAGTGGCCACGTCTCCAGAGTAACCCAAGTACACTCTGTTCAGGGTCAGAGTCATGCCAGGGCTGGAAAAAGAAAAATCTTATTCTAGGAATTCTTGACTATGTAACTGTTAAATCATGGCCATTCCCTGAGACAATTGACATACTTATTAGGCTGAAAGAATCCAGAATTACAACCCTTCATATTCTCTGGTGTGCCTGCTCCACAGCCAACTGAATTCAGCCAGAAATGAGTAAGATCAAATGACTCATTGATAGTGAGTATGGCCAACCAGCCAATTGGAGAAAGACAGAGATATTTCAAGAGAACATTACCAGTAATGCTTCAGACTGTGTTGATAAACTGTGCATGGCTAAATCACAATGGGTGTTTTAAAAAGTTTATTTTTACTTAACTTTTACACAAACGTTATTTTTTGAGGAAAAATGCTTAGATTCATCGCTATGGGGGAAATACTAATGAGTCTTTTTATCGTGAACATTTTTTGGACACTAACAATATGCCAGGTACCATGTCAAGGGCTGTACATTTACTTCCTCATATAATCCTCACTACAACTCAGGCACTGCCAGTGTATACGCTCTATCAATGTTGAAAATGATACTGAATTTGATTCCAGAGTGTTTTTATGCCCTAGACATTACTGTGTTATAAGGTTTTATTTAACAAATACCTCTGAGCACCTACTCTGCTAGGTCTTACACTGGTTCGGAGGATAATGGAGTTTAGACAGACATTGACCCTAAACTCATGCTGCTTACAGTACAAAGGAAAGGGAGACAATTCCCAAGTTATTTCAATAAAGTTTGATAAATATTATAGTGGAATAGGGTATCAAGGAAGTAGAGTCAAAATACAATTTTACACTAGCAGAGCTCTCCAGGTCGGTCTGAGGTTTCATGCACGCCATAGAGGAATTTGAGTCGCTTATTACATGTCACTGAGTTCACAAACTACAACCCTTCATTATCTCAGGACTTTTCTCCTCTCCCTTTCTCCCCCTCTCCCCCTTCTTCCTTTTTCTTCTTTCATTTTTATTTCATTTTACACTTAGATCAAGAATATAGTTGGTTTCTTCTTTGTTGCTCACTACTTTTCAGGAATTTAAATTACTCTTTTTGTTCCCAACTGGAAGGGAGATTTTTTTAGAGATTACTTCTTTAGTGCTATACGAAAATAGAACAATATTTGGTAAAGTTGGAAGCAGAGCTCTGAAACCTTTTTGAGAAGACATCTAATTCAACTCTTTTCTGAGGGACAGTTTCACTGTCCAGAAACACCTTTTAGTTCAAAACTTTTTGAATGTATAAATATCCATCAATTCCTATTAAATAATACTGAGTTATGTAAGACTTAGAAATATATACATTATATTTCCTTTGAGAATGTTTGAATGTTAAAAAGAGAAATTCTCTTAGAAAATCATTTTGATTTTTGCCATGCCTACAATATTGGAAAAATAATTTGAAATATTTTGTGAAGCCTCACATCCCAAGAGATTTGTTCATCTCTCTCAGACTGTTAGAACATGTGTTTTATTTCCACACCTAAACTTATCCAATTTGGGCCCTCTCCTAGAACTAAAATAAACCTTGAAAGCAGGAAGGAAAAAAAGCTTCCAAACTACAAATCCAAACCAATTGTGTCTCTTGGATTTGAGTGGTAGTCTGCAGTTTTTGCTTTTGCTCACAGGACCTCTTTTAAAATAATAACAGCCACGATATAAGGAGCTCCTCCTAAGTTCCAGGCACTGTGCAAGCTTTTGGTATTGTATTAATTAGATTCTCTCAGGGTACAATAACTTAGAAATGAGGCTCAATTAATGTAGGTTTATTAAAAAGGATATGATATGGGGAAGCAGAAAAATAGATAAAGCTCTTATTGGCAGGCTTGTGGAAAACTAAATTTTCATTACAGCCGCTCAGCAACAAGTGAGTAACAGCTCTAGTCTAGTAGTACAAGCTACCCTTTGGTGACTTCATAGGAACTCTTGGCTTCTTGCCATGCACATGACTCAGCTCTTCTCTCCCTGTTTGTCTCTACCTGCTTATTTTTCCAACTATTGCTACTGACTGCGCTGCACTCACTTTCTCTCTGCCTCATGGCTTTGCTTACTCATGGCTTCTGTTTCCTGTCTTCCATCTCCCTACTTCTGCATTTAACCAGTGCTTGCCCTCCCTGGATGTTTTGTGCTCTCATTCTGTAGAGAGAAGAAAGAGCACTCCTCTTTCACCAGGCTTCATCATAGGCCATGCTGTCGAATTAGCGGGGTTACGTGTCAAAAACACAAGGTTAACACACCTAAAAGGAACTTCTTACAAAGAACTACTCTGGTGATTTTCAGGAGAGAGCAATGAAACCAGCTAGGTGCCCTAAAAGGCCTATACATATGTTATTATTTAACTCTGAAACTAAGCAAATGCACAGTTTTTTTTAAAATTTTTTTTTATGGTTGTTTGAGTACAGTTGTCTCCATTTTCACCCACCACTCCCCCCGCCCGACCCCAGCCATCCCCACTTCCTACCCTTGATCCTGCCCCGCTTTGGTTTTGTCCATAGGTCCTTTATAGTTGTTCTTGAAAACCCTTCCCCCTTTCCCCCCATTATCCCTTCCCACCTCCCCTCTGATTACTGTCAGTTTGTTTTTAATTTCAGTGTCTCTGGTTATACTTTGTTTGCTTCTTTGTTTTGTTAATTAGGTTGCACTTATAGGTGAGATCATATGGTAGCAAATGCACAGTTTTTATAGAGAATGAATTCTAGCATCATCATTGTCATTGTCAATAGTCTCATAATCATTATTGTCTTACATATTGTAACTCGTATAGTAATATCTAAAGTTTGACAAGTATTATCTTACATAAGTATATTGTTCTAGTTTGTCAAATACTCTTGTTAGTGTAGTATTTAGTTTGGTGCACCAAATGAGGATTGTTGGTTTAAAAAAAACTGGAATGACAAGACATAATGGCATAACCCAGTAGTTTCAAACTGAGGATGTCATAGGGCCACAGGCAGGAAGAGAAGTGAAGCAGCAAGACCAGCAGCTCAACCAGAGAATCCATATTTTTCACATGCATAGAAGTTTTTGCCTGAAAACAAGATTCCATAGCTTAACAAATAGTTGAAAGCTATTTTTAGAGATATACTGGGTTGGATGAATAGTCTGTTTAGTTTCTTCATGAAATAAAAGACACATTTTTCATTCTCACTAATAACTTTATTGAACATTGAGTATGTCAGCTATCTCTCACATGGTATAACATTGATTGTTCTCAATTAATGTCTCAATTTGATCACAGTCAACTTCAACTTGTCTACCCAACTGTGGCACATCATCCAGCAAGAAATCTCCAGCACAAAACTTTGAAAACCACTTTTGACACATTCAATCAGTCACAGCACCTTCTCCACACACTGCACAAATCTTTTTCTGCATTTCAGTTGCATTTTTACCTTTCTTGAAATAATAAAGCATAAAATGCTGAAAATGTTGTGTATTCTCTTCCATCTTCAATATTAAAATAGCTACACAAAAATTCACCAATTTTGGTAACATTTTTTTAAATGCACGCTGATATGAGAGCTGTCAGAATACAATCTAACAAAATCGTTTCCAATGATGTGAAAGATAAATAAGCACTACTAGAGCTATCTTATGGAAAAAACCAAATGAACTTTTTGGCCAACCCAATATGTTCAATTCTCACTTCCTTCTCTCTCTTGCTGTGTCAAAACACATAAATTCATTACCTTCTTTTGCATTTCTTTGTTTTTAAAATGGGTCAGTGGTAGTTCTTTGATAGGTTGTGTGGATCTAATGAAATATAGCATATAATGCAGGCACTGGCATCTTGTAACTAGACAAGTGTTAGTTACTGTCCACAGCAAATCCTGACAGTAAACCTCTGCTGGTCATGATTTTATCTTTCACTGATGATTTTGAAAGATTTTCCGGCATCTCCATAAATAAAATGCCAGCTAACTGAGAGTTATACATAGTGTGTGCTATAGAAATATACATGTACCATATTATAGATTGAACAGTAGTATTATGAAAACTTAGCATTGTATATTTTGCACTGTATATTCAAAGAATTAGAGAGAACATAAGGAAATGACGTTACTTCATTTTATTATTCATGTGTATTTTCTAACATGTAACTTAGTTGTAATTTAAATAATAATTTCTTGAAAAATAAAGTTTTTCAAATAATGTTTTATCATTTTTATAATTAGGACTCATTCTTGGCTTCTATGTACTTTTCTTAATAACATTTCAAAACATTCATTTTACCTTATGGATAACATTCCATTTCCAAATCTTTCCAACAGTGAAATCATCATATAAAACAGTGAAATCATCAAGAGGACAAAACACCAATGTGACTATAAATGTATTACCTTACACATACAACTGTTGGTGATTTTTCGACTTGACAGTTTACAAGATGGATAGTTTAAGACTCAATATTCAGTGATTTTCCCAATTTATAGAATTTTAGGAGGCACTTATTGATAGTTGAGGGAAATCAAATACAGAGAAAGCACATGAAGTCATATCACAGTTAATGCTTGGGCCACAAACAAACACGCACGGGTTGGTTTTCAGCCCTCTGCCCACATCAAGACCTAAAGAGGAGCCACCACAACTATTTGCTGAGTTACCATTTGAGTGAGGATTTGAACCAGATTTCATTAGAAAAAGTATATAATAATTATCAAAACTAGAAAACTTGGAGAATAAAAGAAAAAATAGTAAAAATAAATGTTATTTAATAAGCTTAAAAATATCACACCAAAAAATAAAAACATATATTGTATTTGGGTATTGTTCTACATCAAGCTTAATCTCTAATATTCAAATGGAGAAGTCAATTACAAAATTTAAGAGTTCTCTTTAGATGATAATATCAGAAGTCCTTGATCACTCATTTCCTAAGAGAAAGTCTTACCCTTAATAAATTAACTCCTAGGAAAAATGTGCTTAAATGTCTACAATATTCATTTTTCTATGAGTAATAACATTTGAGATTTATGATGTTTAAGTGTCAATATACAATCTTATTTAAACAGATTATTCTTTTTTCATGAAATGAAATTCAAATGAATTGATTTCCTATCTTGCTTCTGTATTGAAATGTTAGCTTCTGTGATGGTTAGTAATAAAATATATAACCCAGGTAAGCATGTAAAACAGACAGGTATCTCCTGGAATACTGAGTATCAATGACTGCCAGCTTAGTCACTGACCATCCCTCTGGGAAAGTACCATATTATTGTATTAGGCTTCTTACTCACCTTTTCTCCTTTTTCAATGTTCCTATAAGGCTGTTAGAGTTATCTGTCATTATGAAAATAACATACTTCCTTGGGGTAACACATTACCACCAAGTCAGTGGCTTGAACCAACAATGAGCATTTACTATCTCTTACGGTTTCTGTGAGTCCAGGATTTGAGGGTGGCTTGTCAGGTGCTTTTAAATTAGGTCTCTCATGATGTTGCAGTCACCTGAAGGCTGTTCTGAGGCTTGAGGATCTGCTTCCAAGGTGGCTCACTCACATGGTGACAAGTTGGACTGGCTGTTGGCCAGTGGCCTTAGTTCCTCTTCATGGGGGCCTCATCTTGATACTACTTGAGTGTCCTTCCAACACGGGAGCTGGCTCCTTCCTCTGCTAGCAACCCAAGAGACCAAGATAGACTTTCTATGACCTACTTAGAGTAATCATAAACCATCACCTCCACTGTACTTTATTGATCAAATCTTTATTTCATCCATGAGGATACTAAACAAGGGTGTGACCATCAGAGTTAAGAATCATTGGTGGTCATCTCACAGGCTGGACACCGAAGGGATAGCATGTGAGCCAGGATTCTTTCAGTTCTCAAGTGACACAACTCATTCACTTAGGCAAAAGGGGATATATGGTTCACATACTGAATTGTCATTAACGGTGGAAGGTATCTGTGCTTTAGATATTAATGAAGCCAGATTCATGAACGCTCTAAGAACTCTGTCCATTCTGTGCATTTGTTCCTTTTTGTGTGTCAGCGGTATGTTGTCAAACCTATTGGATGGTGAGGCATGCCCCTTTGCCGTCTTCAAAGAAGATCTGATTTTTCCCTTAATTCCAGTTAGAAAAGCTCTGGGGGAAAACTCCCATTGGCCTAACTTGCATCATGTGGTCATTGGTTTGGGTTCTATGGTTGGCTGTTCCCACCAAGAACACCAGTTTGAAGTATGAGGCAGACAAGTTTCCAAAATAATTTTCCCAGAAGAAAGGACAACAAAACAAAGGTCTACTCTACAAAAATTAAATATCTTAAGTTACCTAAAAACACCGACTGTGGCACTTTAAAGAAAAATAAACTAGTCCACACTGAGTAAGCAACTGTCTCTATTCACTGGTACCATTTCCTCTTACTCATCTTTATCATTAATATACTTTTTTATTTTTTCAATCAAGGACAGTATTTGTTAAACAAGAAAGTCTTTTTAAGCCCTTTCAAAGATTTCTTTTAAAAGCTACAGGTTATGCACCATTTTAATTTATATTAGTATTATTTGCAAATAGTTCAGGCAAACAATTCAAGTACCAAATAACGTGAAGTTAATAAAAGATAATTCCAGTTGTAGCATGGACAAATAGAATATTTGAAATGTAGATTGAGATGACGTTGATGAAAATTCTAAGGACATCAAAACTGGTTCTCTATTTATCCATCTACATATATGTAACAGAGTAAGAAGATACATGTATTTATATAAATGTATTTATGCATACATATGTATAAATGGGGTCTGACAGAAGTGAGGCTTGTTTGAGTGTAGTTGGTAGGGTAATAATATGGGTGCAATAATTTATAGTTTTAATTTGAACATTTCTCCTAATATGTCATATAGTGTGATTGACGGTGACATTGTTATGTTACAGAATTATATGCTTATGATTTTGTGATAAAAGAGGGGCGTTATTTGTGCTTGACCCTGTATATTAAGAACAGAAGAACAAGGAAGAGATATGCTAGCTGTTGACACTCTATAATAAAATATTAATGGACAAAAATTCCAGAACCCCTTAAACTCTCCTTCCTTTTTCTACATAGAGAACACCTAACTTTCAAATGGAAAGTGTAGATCAATCACTGCTAAAGGGAACCTGAAGCTAAAGCTAAAGATAGATAAGAGAAAAACAAGACAGCACCTAATTACTTTAATGAATTCAACACTTATGAGTCATCCAAAGACTTACTAAGTTACTACAGAACTTGCAAATATGCTTGAGGATTCAATTTCAGTAATCTTTGAGAAATCATGAGGTTCTTCAGGCAGGCTATGCTGACTAGCTGTTACCACAGAATCCAGCCTAGAAGTATTTCCCCTTGTGGATGTAAATGAACCAGAGAGGTTCTTTCAGTAAGTCATCTCAATAAATCACCTCATCCTTCCAGTGAGAACAACAGTCATATACTCAGAAGTGTCTGCTAGAGAGGCTCAGTACAATCCAAGGGTTGAGGTCAATCCACACAAGTTACCCAGGGGACAGTCGATATTATTCATACTTTATAGAAGCTGGGAGAGAGACCCCAGAAAGAACCGGGGGTCATTTATTTGAGCCAGATTTGCCACATCCCTCTTGTAAAAATCCTTGAGGATAACTTTTTCACAGATTCTCTGAGCATTCTGAAAAACTGTTTCAATGATAGGGCAGCTCTAAGACAACCTTTTGTCTTCTAGACAAATGTATTTCCAATAGAAATATAACAGAATCCACAGTGCAAGTCACAGATACTATTTTAAATCTAGTAGCTACATTTAAAAAGAACAAATGTGAAATTAATTTGATAATATATTGCATGTTATACTCTCAACATGTAATCAATATCAAAATTATTGAGATATATTTCATTTTTCACTTATACTAAGTCTTTGAAATTCAGGATGTGTTTTAAACTTACAGTACATCTCAATTCTAGCTAGTCATATCTCAAATGTTCAGTAGCCACATGTAGCTAGCTAGTTGCTGCTGTACTGGACAGCACAGGTCTGGCCTAAGTTCTGGAGAGGTGGTCCTCAAAGCATTGTCCTTCCTTTTTAGGAGGACCAGAATACTTAGAAAGATTGTTCTTAATCCATGTCAAGGGAGCTTGAAAGCTCAGCTTACGATTCTTCAGCTTCTTTCCATTCCTTGTCACATGCATGTTCCTTTCTTTCAGTTAAGTTGGTAATGCCTTTTTAGGGGGGCCAATTCACCACATTTTCTATAAATTTCTCCATGTAAAGATCTTGTTTAGAAAGAACATGAGGGCAAGACATACCTGAGTTCGAACCCCACCTTTATCACTATGATTACTGTTTAGACTTCCATTCATCCCTAATATCTGTGTTCCCCTTCTGTAGAGATAGAAAAGCTGGCTGGGGACAAAGCCACTTTTTAAAAGAACTACTACATTTCCAGCTTATTACACAGCAGATGTCTAAGTTCTGAGCCATAGGATGCAAACAGAAGTGTCACAGGGAAGCTTCTGGGAAACTTCCTGAAGAGCGGCACGCATGCCTTCTTTGACCTCTTCTTCCTTCCTGTTATTTAGAAGACATATGCTTCCATTTTGGACCAGGGCGTGAAGGCCATGCACACCCTGAAGCACCATAAGAGTTCACCTCACAGACTTTTACGCAGAGAGAAGTAAATTTCTATACATGCCACTGCAGTTTTGGATTTTTGGTCACTTGAAACAAAGATCCTAAAATACGGCCTTGGGTAAAGACTTCATCTGTAAGTTCATAAGAATTAAAGGTGAAAGTATGCTAATGCTTAGTATGAAGTAAGTACTTTATACTTTTATATTTGCTAAAAGTATATTAAAATTACAAATCCCCTAAATTTTGTAGGTTTCTAAATAAAATCATTAGTTTCTCTTCCAGCTTAGCTTCCTGGCTTCTTTCTGAACTACTTTTAGATGATACAAAGATCTTCATCGCATTTGCATTTCTCTCCAGAAAACTGCAGGACTGCCAGCATAGACAGTCATGTTCATGAACACCTGATGGCTCAGAAAAGCGTCTGTGAGACCCCCTCAGTCACATTTTCAGAAAGGATTCCTTAGAGCACTTGGCAATGCTACTCTAGAATTTCTAAAGCAGTAAGACACCAAGATCATGCGGCCCTTCCTCACTCTAAGTCATACCTCCCAACCAAGTAGATGTATTTAGTGTACTATTATTTTTCATAGAAAAATAAAATCAGGAAGTGATTCTTTTAATAGGTTTCTCACTTTAGTGAGAAGTAGAGAGTGGAAAGTATAGTGAATACTCAATGTTCTATTAGTTCTTTTCAAGTTCTTTTTCTGTACTGGAACAATATGTGAAAATTTTCAAGGAACCCTGTGTTTTAACAAAATTTCAAATGAAAACAGTGATATCAGGAAGCATCTATGGAAGAATGCCATAATTAAAGTGACTTGCCAGCACAAATTAAGGTTCTAGAGGATGCCAATATGTTTAATTTGTACAGAACACATTTTTGTGTATCTTGTAATTTATTATGCTTCCAAAACCAGTTAAAAACAAAAAAGGATGTATGCATGTCAAAAAAGTATAGGAAGAATAGAAAGCTCAGATAAACCTACCACTTTATAGTCAATTAATATTTCACAGATGAAGCAAGCACATACAATGGGCTAAAGATAGTTTATTCAATAAATGGTGTTGGGAATATTGGACAAATATGTGCAGAGAAATGAAACTAGACCACCTTCTTACACCACACACAAGAATAAATTCAAAATGGATCAAAGACTTAAGTGTTAGACCCAAAACCATAAAAATCCTAGAAGAAAACATAGGCAGTAAAATCTTGGATAATGCTTGTAGAAATATTTTTTCTGATATGTCTCCTTAGGCAAGGGAAACAAAAGAAACAATAAACAAATGGGACTACATCAAAGTAAAAGTTTTGCACAGCAAAGAAAATCATCAACAAAATAAAAAGACAACTCATATAATGGGAGAACATATTCGCCAATACATCTGATTTAAAATACATTGTGATTTAATTTGAAATCTTATTGAGTTGATATACTTATTGGAGTAGTTAAGAGATCTTAAAGTTCATTGTACTTAGAAGTTTATTTTATTAGATTTATGGTCTACATCTGATAAGGGGTTAATATCCAAAATTTATAACGAACTTACAAAACCCAACACCAAAAAAAAACCCAATTAAAAAATGGACAAAGGACGAATAGACACTACTCCAAAGAGGATATACAGATGGCCAATAGACATATGAAAATATGCTCAATGTCACAAATCATCAGAGAAATGCAAATTAAAACCACAATGAGATATTACCTCACACCTGTCAGAATGGCCATCATAAACAAAATCAACAAAACAACTACTGGTGTGGATGTGAGAAAGGGAAACCCTTTTGCACTGTTGGTGGGAATGCAGACTGGTGCAGCCACTGTGGAAAGCAGTATGGAGTTTTCTCAAAAAATTACAAATTGATCTGCTTTTGACCCAGCCATCCTTTTGAGAATATATCTGAAGAATCCCAAAACACTAATTGGAAAGAACATAAGCATCCCTACGTTCATTGCAGCATTATTTACAATAGCCAAGATATGAAGGCAGCCCAAGTGTCTATCAATAGATGAGTGGATAAATCAATCATGGAACATTTACACAATGGAATACTACTTGGCCAAAAAAATAGAAAATTTTACCCTTTGAGACAGCATGGATGGACCTGGAGAACATTATGCTAAGTGAAATAAACCAGTTAGAGAAAGACAAATACCATATGATTTTATTCATACGTGGAATATAACGAACAAAATGAACCAACAAGCAAAATAGAGGCAGACTCATAGAGAGCAGGCTGACAGTTCAGGGGTAGGGGAGCTAGGGATGGAGGGACTGAGTAAAAAGGAAAAAAGGACTCATGGACATGGGCAACAGCGTGGTGACTGGGGGGGGAAGGGGATATGGAAAAAATGCAGTTTAAAAAAGTTAGAAAAAAAGCATAGGATTTAACTTAAAAAAACTCCCAATGACTGAGGCACATGATGACTGAAACAATTTCAGCAACAAAATAAATTACAATATTGGTTTATAATTCAAAGAATAAAACAAATATCCATAGGTCCATATTAATATAAATGATTGAATAAATAAATTGTGGATAAGAAACAAATTTTTTTTGCAAGAAACTGTAAATCATATATTTAGATATCCTGCTCCAGGAAGTGGGGTATAATTTCCTGCCCTTTATGCATGGGCTAGGCTTAGTAACTTGCTTTCAAAGTATGGGAAAGAAAGGGAGTATGGAAAGAAAAAATCATAACTTTACAATGGAGAAACCTGGAATACACCACCTTAATCAAGCAATCAATGTTAATGTCATCAGTGTACGTCATTGGATATCATGCATGCTCTGATATGATGCAATGACAATGACACTTCACCTATGTGGAATTCTTCCCCAATTCATACTCCTAGTCTACTCATGAGAAACCTAAGTTGAGAGACATTCTACAAAATACCTGATCAGTACTCTTCAAAATTGCCAAGGTCATAAAAAGCAAGGAAAGACTAAGGCACTGCTGCACATTGGAGGAGGCTAAGAAGACATGACAATTAAATGTCATGTGGTACCCTGGACTGGATCCTGGAACAGAGAAAGGATGCTAGTGGGGGGGATGATAAAATCATATAAAGTCTGTAGTTTAGTTAATAGTTTTACCAAATGTACCATGGTTACATAAGATGTTAACATTAGGAGTATGTTAAATGAACATTTTTGTAGGAAGTCTATTGAGATTGTTAAAGAACAAAAATTCATTTGAGTAAATTTGAAAATCTAATTGGCTTCATTGGTCTTGGCCCAGTAGCTCAGTTGGTTAGAGTGTTGTCCCAATAAGCCAAGGTTGCAGGCTCAATCCAGGATCAGGGCACACATACAAGAATCAGCCAGTGAGTTAATAAATAAGTAGAACAACAAATTGATGTTTCTCTTTCTCACTCTCTTTCACGCCCTTCCTCTCTCTCTCTAAAAATCAATCAATAAAAAAAATAATTGAATGATTCATGAACTGGGTAGCATCCCAACTAGTGAGTAGAGAGGTACTCCAAGAAGCTGTACAGTATGGAACACTTTTATAGTCAGAAAAGGGTGGCAGGTGGGGAAGCTGGGGGGCAAGAAAGTCATTAACAAAAAAAGAAAGAATTGTTTCAGGCAAGGTTACCTTCCCTGAGGGGAAGGTGGAGTCTTACCAGGCAATTTGCTTCAGCTTCGCGTGTGTGTGTGTGTGTGTGTGTGTGTGTGTGTGTGTGTGTGTATGGGGAGGGCCACCATGACAGATTACCCCATGGGTACTGACCAGAAAATTCCAGACTGCCTGATTAAGATTATCCCTGAAGAAGTATGAAATTACAACTAGATCAGATATTAAAGCTAGGTTCAGTGTTATGGGCTTTAGCACAAGTAACTCTCTTTTGGGCCTGTGGTTTTCTCTTTAACAGTGTCCAACTCTATACTAAATTATAAATATAAATATAGTATTATACATATATGTTACTATGCAATATTCTCATCATAGATAGTTCTCCCAAGAATGATTTAATAAGAGAAATATAGTTGTCCTGAAGGTGTTCAAATGTACGAATGGGTCAGCAGATACAATGAGAATCACCTGTAAACTACAGCTAACATTTGCATGATACCTAATGCACACCAGCACTATTCTAAGCCCTTTACATATTCATATCAGATCATTCAATCCTCCTGAAACCCTATGAAGTGGGTACTATTACTAGTCACATTCTTCTAACTTTCACTTTGAAATGTCTGTAAGTTAATGGAAAGTTGTAAAGAAATGTATAGAGAAGTCCCATCCACATGTCCTCAAGCCTCACCCAATGTTAACAACTTACACAATGATAATACAATGTCAAACACAAGAAACTGTTATTGGATAATCCACAGAATTAATTCATATTTGCCTCTTTTACAGGTACATATTTGTGTGTGTGTGTATCTCATTCTGTGTATTATTCCCATTTTACAGATGAGAAAACTGAGGTTTAGAAAAGCTAAGTAATGTCCCCATGTTCACTTGATTTGTATACAGTGAAATTATCCTTCAAATCTGGGCGGTTTAATTCCAGAGTCCATACTCTTAATCATTAAGCTCTACTATATCTCAACTTAGAATATTGTAAAAACTTGAATGATTACATCAGCATATCTAAAGAGAGAATGTAATCATAAGTATATGTAAGATTAAAGGTATTAAGATTATAACTGTATAAGGACAAAGATTTGTGGCCAACTGGCTTCAAATGTTATGATACAGTCATCATAAAAAAGCAATTCTTATTAAAAAAGAGTACCTCTTGGAAAAAATATAATAAAAAATGGGAAAAAAACAAAAGTGTATTTAATCAATCAATCAATCGATCAAGTGCCTCAAGCTGTCTTAACTGAAGAACACACCTCAGGAACCACAAGTAGCCCTTGTTCTTATTCATGACCACAGAACAACATTTAAGCCATACATGTGCTAATAATAAATGTCTTACAAAAACTGAAGTCCTTGTGCCCTGAGGCTCAGTGGGTTAGGCATGGCCTGCAAAGAGAAAGAGTGCCAGTTTGCCCCCCCATTTGGGCACATGCCTGACTTGCAGGCCTAAGGAGCATGCAAGAGGCAACCAATTGATGTTTCTCTCCTCTTTCTCCTTCCCTTTCCTTCTCTGTGAAAATAAATATAAAATCTTTTTAAAAAAAGATGTCCTCAAAACTACACTGTAAACTCCACTGGAAGCTCCTGGAGGACAGGGATGGCGTCTGTCCTGGCCATGTCCCCTCCAGCTGAATGAGTGGGTGAACGAATGACTGAGTGAGCAGACTGGTTAATGGTGTCCGCAGCACCTCCTTCCCCCCACTGCTCATACACACACATTCATCTATAATGCTGGGAGCCTTCAAGTGCTTTTCCACACCTCTTCCATTTCTAACATTTAATCAGTCCTCAAGTCTTAAGGAGTCTCTTACCATTTTCTCATCCCTTATTTATTTTGTTTTTTCCCCACCAAATCTACCAACCTACCTATAATAGTACCCATGTACTTGGCTTCCCTTCCTCTTATGATGAAATTGATAAACGCCTTTCTCCTGTCTAAGGCCAAGGCCTCCTTTTTTCTTTTTGATTTCACCTCCTCATTTTTTTTTTTAAAGATTTTATTTATTTATTTTTAGAGAGGGGAAGGAAGGGAGAAGGAGAGAGAGGGAAACATTAATGTGTGGTTGCCTCTCATGTGGTTCCCACTGGGAACCTGGCCTGCAACCCAGGCATGTGCCCTGACTGGGAATCGAACCTACGATGCTTTGGTTCGCATCCCGCGCTCAATCCACTGAGCTACGCCAGCCAGGGCTTCACCTCCTCATTTTAATAAGCACTATTCCCTTTTCTTTTCTTGTTTTGGTTTATATGTCCATAAATCAAATAGAAAATAGTCATTTATTAATATTTAGTGTATTACAACAGTCTAAAATAATTAAATAAAAAGGAGTTATATTAATGCAAATTTTTGGAACCTCTCCAGTGTCATGTATGAAGATAGATTTTCTCAGTTGATGCCATTGGCAGTGAATGCCAACATTTCATGGCATTGCAGTGAATGCCAACAGGGAAATACTGATAGAAAGTGGAGATGGCCGTGATAGATTTACTACTTAGAGATTGTATATTATTAAATACCAGTGATACCATATGGGTTCTAATAATTATGCTTAAGACTAAGGAGTTCAAAATACCAGGAAAAGATCAGCATTATTTTGTTTAAGGGATATATATCTCATGGGTTTTCTCCCATCCTTTGTCTTATGTAAATTAAGTATCTTTCAATTTCTGCTTTATTTTTTTTATCCTCATCCAAGAACATTTATTTTTCATTACTTTTTACAAAGAGAGGAAGGGAGAGAGAGAGAGCTACAGTGAGCAAAACATTGACCAGGAATCAAACCCAAAACCTTTGGGTCCACAGGACGACACTCCAACCGACTGAGCTACATTGGTCGGCACTTCACTTTATTTTTATAAAAAGCTTTTTCTTTAAAAGATAAGGAATAGTTATTACATTTCATAAATTTTTTCAGCTTTATTGAGGTATAATTGACAAATGAAATTGTAAGATATTTAAAGTGCACATCATAGTGATTTAATATACATATACATTATGAAAGAATTCCTATCATCGAGTCAATTAACATATGCATCACCTAACATAGTTATTTGATTTTATGAGTATGAGAGAACTTAATGAAGACTTTGGCTCCCAAATAATCTCCCTTTTCTTTTAATTTCTCCCTCATGTCAAGGTTATTTATATCTGTATAAGAATATGCCTAATGTCATCGATGTTAAAAAATAAATGATTATAACAAATCCTCTGACTTCAAGTTCTCTCTAGAAGTTGTCCATGGTACCTATCTCCTTTCCACTTCTATAATCACACCTCAATCTACTCTACTGAAATGGAGTGCATTAGAGCCACCAAATAATTTCATTTTGCATAAATCCTACAGGTCCACTTTCTACCTATCATTTGATTTGTTTGCTTACTTCGTTTTTGTTGAAACCTTTCCTCCTCTAAGCTTCCCTGACAGCATGGGCTTCTGATATTGTCCTATCACAACAGTTCCTCTTTCCCAATCTCCTTTGTCCCTAAGAACTCTTTTTTTTTCTCTCTAGTGATCTCATCCAGCCCTATGGTCTTGGATACCTGCCATATGCTTATGACTCCCAAGTACATCCAGTTCTGACCTTTCCTCTGATTTCTAGACTCATATATCCAGTTACCTACTGCACAGCTCTTCTTGGATAATTATCAGGCATCTCAAACTTAACATTTCCACAATGGAACTCCTGATTCCTGGCTTTTTCCTTTCCCTCTATCCAAATGTGCTTCTCATCATGTCAGTAAGTGGCCCCATGACACACCCAGGCCAGAAAAAGTGGCACTTATCCTTCATTCTGTTCTCCTCATGTCTCATATGCAAACCTAGACAAGACTTGTGCCTGTGATACCTCCAGTATTGCCCAAAGGCGACCACTTTTCATCAATTCCACTGAGGAACTCTGGTCCAGATCTCCCTTATCACCCACTCCACCCACTGCAACAGTCTCCCAGCTGTTCTCGGGCCTTTCATTCTTTTTTTTTTTTTTTTTAAGAGAGGGAGAGAAACTTCAATGTGTAGTTACCTCTCACACACCCCCAACCAGGGACCTGGCCTGCAACCCAGGCATCTGCCCTCACTAGAAATCCAACTGGCAACCCTTTGATTCACAGGCCGGTGCTCAATCCACTGAGCCACACCAGCCAGGGCAGGGCTTTCACTCTTGTCCCACCTACCCATGTCTACTTGCCACTTTGGACCCGCAGTGGCCTACACAAAGCATATACTGTACTGACTCCTCACTTCAATAACTTTCCTTTACAATCATGATAAAATCCAAACTTCTTTGTATGGTCCACAGACCTACATTTTTTGGCTTCTGCCTACCTCTGTAACCTCATCTCCTTACATTCTCCCCTTTCCCTGTATGTTTCTCCTTGCCTTATATGAGGAGGTCTGTCCAGAAAAAGTCCAGCCATTGTTAATCTGATGAGAATGGTTTGTTCAACATCAGTGTAACCTGGTAGCCAAGTCAAGTGGACTGGAATGCGCACGTATAAACAATGATGACTTCACTGTAGTAGTCAGGGCGGGGCGGTAGTTGCTGTTGAGTGAGCATGTACACAGTGTAGCCATCACATTCAAAATGATAGTGAGTAGAACACTGAATCTGCATCAAATTTGCGTTAAGCTTGAACATTCCTCCACAGAAACAAGTCAGATGATTCAGAAGGCCACAGCTATGGGCAACTAGTGATTGTCAGCTTCACCATGACAATACACTGGCTCATGCATCACATCTCATGAAGAGTTTTTTTTGGAAACATAAAATCACCCACGTGACTCAGCCCTGCTGCAGTCCAGATTTGGTGCCCTGTAACTTCTGGCTGTTCCCAAAACTAAAATCACCTTTGAGAGGGAAGGGATTTCACACTGTTAATGAGATCCAGGAGAATACAAAGGGGTAGCTGATGGCAAGTAGGAGAACTGTGTGAGTGTCCAGGTGCCTACTTTGAAGGGGACTGAGGCATCATTGTCCTATGTAGAATGTTTCTTGTATCTTGTATCTTTTTCAATAAATGTCTCTATTTTTCATATTACATGGCTGGATACCTTCTGGACAGACCTAGTATAATTCCCTCTGCCTAGAATATTTTTCCTGATTTCTCTGACAGGATAATACCTACTCATTTTCTCAAGCCTCAGCTCTATGAAGTTCTCCCAGATACCTTTTTTTGCTAGACACACTTCATTGCTCAATAATTGTCCCTTCCTTGATATAAGCTTGATTTCTACTCAGGGCTTTTGTACTTCCTGTTTCTTCTGCCTCAGATGCTTTTTCCTCCACAAGTCCTTATGAATGTTCCATTTTTATCATTTATGTCTCAGCTCAGATGTCACTGCCTCAGAGTCCTTCTCTGATCATCTGTGGTAAGGTAGTTGCATATGCTCTCCAGGCCCCTTTATCCCTCCCCCTGGTTTTATTGTCTTTATGTCACTTAGCATTATCTGCAGTTATTTATTCATTTATCTGTGTACATGGTTTTTTTTCTGGGTCCCCCAGCTCAAATGTAACCTCTGGTATATAGTAGACACACAATAAAGAGATAATGGGTAAACATTCAAGGATGGTTTACCATGTGCCACTTACCGTCCCAGGATATGCGGAATAACCCCCAATAAAATATTGAAAGAAATATATATAACTATAACAAAAGTAATATAATAGGATAAACTTTACTGAAGTATCTATAATGAGTTTTGGACTCAGAAGAAGGAATAAGCAATTAATTCTACCTGCAGAGATGGTTGATTGGGAAGACTTAATAACTTAACAGATGTACTCTTTGAACTGAGTCCTGAAAAATAAATAGCAATTGCCTTGTAGTGATTTTAGAAAAAGCACACTTCAGGCAGGGGTGTAACATACAAAATACCATACAGGGAAAAAATGACATGATACAAAATTGACCTATAGATCAATGTCATCTAAATTATATTCTAAGAAGAGCTTTTTTGGTAAAAATCAACAAACTGATTCTAAAATTTATATGAAAACACAAAGGAAACTTGCATTTCTGAAATACAAAGGAAATTTGGAAAATATTAGAGCATTTATACTACATGATTTCAAAAGTTACCATAAAGTTACAATAATTAATAAATTATAATATTGGCATAAATATTAACAAATATCAATAAAACAGACTGAGAGTTCCCAAATAAGTCTGCACTTAAAGGATCATTAGGTCATTGATAAAGCACCAAAATAATCCTATGGGAAAAGGAAATTCTTTTCAATAAATCATTCTGAAATATATATATCAATATGAAAAAAAATCTCAACCTCTACCTCACATAGTATGCAAAAAGTAAATCAAGTCAGATTATAGATCTAAATATGAAAGGTAAATCCATAAAGTTTTCAGGGGAAAATATAGAAGAATATCTTTCTGACTTGGGAATAGGCAAATTTTAGATAGGCTATGGAAAGTAATAGCCATAGAAGAAAAATTTGAGTCCTGGCCAGTGTGGCTCGATTTATCTGAGTGACGTCCCGTACACTGAAAGGCTGCCAATTCAATTCCTGGTCAGGGCACATGCCTGAGTTGCATGTGCCAGTCAGGGCACATGCAAGAATGGCTAAAACTAAAAAGACTGACAATACTAAGTGTTGATGGGTTTATAGAGCAAGCAGAACCCTCATATGCTGGCAGAAAAGTATAACACAGTACAACTTTTTTGGAAAGAGATTTGGCTATTACTTTAAAGTATATACCTACCCTATGATCCAGCAATTCCACTATTATTTACCCAACAGGAATGAAAACATATATCCAAAGAAAGACGTATACAAGAATGTTCATAGCCAAACACTGGAACTAACCCAAGTGTCTGTGAACAGGAGCATGGTTAATCAAACTATGAAATATCCATACAAAAGCACACTACTCAGTGATTAAAAAGGAATGAACTATTGATATAATCAGCTATGTTCAAAACCTGTATGCTGGATGAGATCAGAGTATATACTGTATAATTCCATTTATATAACATTTAATGACAGGAAAAACAAATCTCATCTCTAGTGGAAAAAAAAAATTGAGCCGTGGTTGCCTCTAGAAGGCCGGAGCTAGAACTGACTGAGAAAGGACATAAGGTAAACTCCTGGACTGGGGGTAAAGTGCCACATCTCAAAGGGGGTTTACATTACACAGCATTTATCAAAATCCCATAAATGGCACACTTAAGATTTGCATATTTTGCTCTATGTAAAATTTACTGGAGCAGAAAAATAAAAGGCCATATAAACAAGTAGTGATCTCTAGTTAAGCAATATATATACATGTGAAGTAATTAGGGGGAAGATTACTGGTGACTGCAATTTACTTTGATAGATGGAGGAATAGGTAGATATATGATAAAATAAGTACAATAAAATGTTAATAATAAAATCTAGGTAGTGGACAAATGGGTGCTTACTATAATCTTCTTTAAAACTTTAAGTTTCAACATATTCAAAATGAAATGTCGGGGGAAAGGCAGGGAGATGTGAAGGATGTGGGGAAATCCCAGACAGTGTTCAGTGGGTGGAACATGGGGTAGTTTGGCAAAAGACGAAGCAGAAGAGGCAATCAGAAGCGCGATCATGAAGGAAGTTTCATGTCATACAAAGGAGTTTGTATTTTGTCCTATGAAGCACTGTTGTGCAACCATCTGTTTTCATTGCTAGTATCTTTAGTCATGCCCTCATTAACTTTCATCTGGGTTTTTGCAATGTATTTATTTAATCAAGGTAGATTGAACTGAGTCAGATATAAAGGATGAACTTATATTTCCTGTTAGTTTACACAATTTTTCCTGCTTTAATGCCAAGCTTTGAGATTTTTGCACATAAATAAAAATTGCTATTTGAATGCATTTCTAATAGACAGTAGTTTCAAAGTTGTATTTTTTGTTTCTACCCTTAGGGCCTTACTTTGCATTTTCCCCCGAAGAAACAAGGAGAAGATTTCATAAGTGAGTTTTACAAACGGACAATTAAAAAAAAACTATTTTTCTCAGTATAAAATATTCAAGCAAATGTTGAATATATATTGCAGCAAACAGTAGGGAGTTGCATAAATTATGTAATCATAAAGAACAGTCCCTGCTTCCAAAGCCTTGACACTCAAAAATTCTTATATTTTATGAAGCAAATGTAATTTTTAAAATGTATGCTTCATGTTTCATTAGCTGGACAGACACATATTTGCTATATTCTGTGAGTTTCCTCCTTCAATTTTTCTATACACATTTGATAATAAGATAACTATTTGCAAAGGAAAGGTGTAATGTAGATGACATCATCAGTTCGGGCATATTAAATGTTTACCATCTATGGAGATAAGGCAACAGGGACTGAGTGAACCTTCTATTTCCCAACAGCTTCCTCCAAAATGCAAACTTGCCTCTACAAGAAGCTTTTTTAAAAAAATAACTCTTGAAACAATATTAATTAGGTACCAGACCATTTCTCCCTCTGAGAAAATTTGGCTGATTCATTTCTTTTTCTTTCTTTATTTCCTTATTAGTTCTCACAAGATCTGTTTTCACTTGGATGATTTTTAAAATATGGACATCCCTCAAGAGCTTAAACCTTCTAAGCTTACTGAGTAAAACATCAATTTGTTCATGAAAACTCTTTTAGTTTTTGCCAAACCTTGTATTCTTAGAGTTTTATGTAGTGCCTGGCATAAAATATAACTAATAAATTAGTAAATAGCAACCATGATATCAGAATACTAGAAAGTGCAACTAATGACTATGCAGCTAAATATTAAACTAAACAACTTATAACACCTTCTTAGCACCAAATCACAAAACATTAGACACCCATGCATATAGCAAATTGACCTTTCATTAAACTATAGGATACATATTTTGCCTGTGAAACATTACAAAAATTAATAGTTTAACTTTGGTGAGGAAAAGGAAGCATGATATCCTACTTAGTAAGTTCAACAATTCTATTAACAGACTGTTTCTATTAACAGCAATTGGTACATTGAAAATCTCTACTGACAGCTGTTTCTGTGACTGGTATACTATGGTAATGAATATTAATGAAACATAAGTGTAAAAACAGAGTTGAGCTCCAGGCAAAAGTTTAAACCCATGAACTTTGTATTTGGAGCCTTCCCCTTGTATTTTCCCCTTTCTCTTGCACTTCAGAGAATCATGCATCTTTGGCTTTTCTGTCCTAACACAACTTCCCTGTTTGTCTGGGTATCCCTCCTCCTCCATGGGCCTGGGTGTCTCAAGGGATACTGTCCCTACCTCTAGCTCCAAGGGCTAGATTCTGATTGATCTAAGACAATTATAGCATTCTCCTTCCCTGTCCAGAGGCTGATTCATGCATAATTTTTGTTTGTGACATAATTCCCGCCAATGTGACATGATGGGGAAGTTCACCTGGGGGCTTCTGGGAAAGGCTGAGCAAGCCTACAGTGACGCACAGGAAGAGACAGTGCCACCTTCCTCTGGATGTTGCTGTGTGACATCTGGAGTTGGCCCCTGGAGTTATTACACCCTTATTTCTACTGGGCTGAAGATGAAGTGAACATGTAGAGAAAGGCAAAGGCAAGGCATGCCAGGAAACTGGAGCTCAGCTCTACCTGCTGGTAGCCTGCCCGACTTCTGCATAAGCGAATTTTAACCAAAGTTTCCTGCTACTTGCTGCTAAAAGCAACTTAACTAATAACCTTTCCTCTAAGTTTTGGATATTCTCACGTTTTCCTTTGGTACCAAAAAGTCCCTCACTAGAAACCATATAATCTACTGTGTACAGTGTTCTTCCCTCTACACCACCACTTCTTTGAGCTCATTATTCATTAAAGCTCCCAGTATTGACTTCCTTTATTTTAGCTATATTCTAGAGGGAAATCTATCTGACACTAATTTTTACTAATATGTTTTAGGGAAAAAAACTAATCTGACACTGAATGATCCTAAGGTGAGTGTGACTGGACCCTCAGAGCATCCATAATTTCAATGCAGAATTTGTTAAGGAAAATAAAACTTGACTGGTTAAAATTTAAGAAATGTGACAAAATGAAGAAAAGTTCAGGTAATGTGGGGGAAAATCTGAACTTAGCTGTGAACTCGGTCTTTCTGAGTCTAGCCTAAATTATATCAACATATTTATTCTGTTAGGTGGTTTTTATCCACTCTAAGTCTTAGAAAGCTGATTATGTCTGAGTGATAGGCATAGGAATATAATTAACCAAGATGCTCAACATTCATTTTCAACCTGGTCTGGGAGATGAGAATTTAATGTGTATGTGTTTAATAATTAACATAAAACCTTAAAGTCTTTTTGTTATAGCTAAACATAGATGGAATTGTTCACATTAGAAAGGAAAAAAAAATTTTAATGAAGAATTATCTTAGCATCATATCTTGTGTAGACCACCCTTAGAACTGACTGAAAAGTAAGGCTTTCCTGATGGTCTGTGACTATTTACTTTCTACAAGGCCGGTAAATGGGAAGGATTTCATTCAGACAGGGCTAGCTAGCACCGGGTCACATGATGGGCTCTCAAACACAATTGGCGCCACTTAATAGGTTGGTGGTTAATGTTGCTGTCTGAGTAAGGAGAACATGTGACTGGGGATCAATTTCACATCATCACAACTGACGATTTCTTTTTTCAAATCAGATTCTTCAGGGGATACTTTGAAAAGCTCAGGTCAAGTGACAGAGAAGCTGAGAAATGCTTTTGTGAGCATTTATGATGAAAGGGGCTATTTTATAGCTAAGATTTAAAAAGAAATAAAGAAAGAAAAGCCAATCTTTTTTGCATGGAATATTCCAGGCATCTCTTATGAGTGAGGCAAATGGGAAAATACTTTCAGACCCAGTCCTAGTAGCTCAATTATTCTCCCAGGCATAGAGAACAATGAAAATGGGATGATGGTTCATTGGGACCCAGTACCCCGCACAGTATCTGGTACAGAGGAAACGTTCAGTTGCATTTACTGAACCTCCATGTAGTTGGAAGACTGAAATGAAAGGGTCAGTTTTCCTCTAGCAGCAACCATTGCCAGGTCCCTTAAGGAGTTTCCTCATTCATTTGCTACAGTTCCTTTTATGGTTCATAAATATTAGAAAAATAATAATATAAACAGTTGACTTTTATTGAGTACTGATATAGGGTAGGTACTATTTGGATACAAAGATCAATAAAACAGGGCTGCTGTTGTTGAAGAATAAAGAGTTACAAAACAATAATCAAGATATGAACAAGTTGTGTTGGGAGCCCAAGGCAGAAAGTAATCAAGTGTGTGGGGAAGGCAGATATATCTCCATGAGTGTCTCACAGCTTTACCGTCATTGAACACCTACTGTGTGCTGGTGGAAAGAAAAGGGAAGCTTACACATATACAGGAAAGCTGAGGTGGAAGCATGCTTGAAGATTCCATGTATTTGTAGCATAAGGTGTCTCTGGTGTCCACAGAGACATGGCGGGGAAGGACGGGTGGCAGGAGAAAAACTGAAAGCTGGAATAAGCCATCAAAATTTCAAGGAGAGGGACTGACGTGACCCAATCATGTGTTTTGGAAAGTGTTTCATGTGAAGATTGAAGTAGTGGAGAGAGATTAGAAGCAGAAGAGCCTGTTAAGAGGTCAATAGTTATTACAAGGGAATAGTGACTCTCTGAACTAAAACCATTTCCAATGAGAAGGAAGAATATACAGAACCTAGAGAATTTTCACAATCAGGAGGGAGGAAGGGGGAAGTTGAGGATTAGTCCTAGGGTTATAGTATAAAACTCCAAGGAGACATACAAGTGATTTCTCTCATAAAAATTCCCGTCTTTATGTACTGGAGAGAGAAGAGCAGTATGAAAGTAATTTGTTAATAATTTATTAATAGTAATAGGTAGCAGATTCTAGACTTGTAACAGTACAGAGAACTGAAGAAAAGATCCTTACTGAGCTTACAGAGTGAATAATAGTAAATAAAACATTCTCTGAAATTCAGCATATATAGTTACTATTTATTATTATTAATCTTATAGGTGTTATGAATAATAATAAATAGTAACTGTTTAAAATAAACATCAGCTATACATGAGAAGAAAGAAGAAATATAATAATTTAAATTATGCTTTTTCAATAAGAATTGAATATGCGTCTTCAATAAGAATTTTCCTTTTTGGTTTTCAATTCTTACCTTGAGTTTTTGAATCCCCTCATATTTAACCCCAAACTCATATCAATGAGTATTACTAGTTATATTTAAAAAGAAAAGGAAATTGTTAAGTCATCTGTTTTCACTTTTGATGCTGACTGGGTCTAGACAGGACGAATTTATTTTAACAGAGCTTTCAGCTGGTTGCCCTTATGCTCTTAGAAATGTGATTTCTCAATTGAGGATACAGTACTCTAGGATTGTCATTGTTAAGAACAGCTCTTTGGTTTTATTTGTCTAGTATTATTAATAGAAATAGCACTAGCATAAACATATGGTACATTATAGTTTTAAAATGCCTTTATAATCCTTATTTGATTCATAGTGGACATTTGATATAGATAGAGCTGATGGAATTAAGTCCTTACAATTTAACCTCTTTATTAAAAAATGTAACACATGTAGTAAAGTACACGAGACACATACTATTCATGGAATTAATACAGTCACCTGTGTAAACACCTCCAAGCCAAGAACCAGTGTCAGACCTCAAAGCCCCTCGTGTCCTCTCCAACTTCACCGCACGATACCCCAGAGGTAACCACTTTAATGACCATCACTTCTTCATTTTTCTTTACAGTTTCCCACACTCATATGTACCACTGAACACTGTAATTTTGGTTTGTTTGTTTAACGTGATTTGAATAGAAATGTACTCTGTCTATTCTTTTTGCTTGCATTCCTTCACTCAAAACAGTGTTTTTGAGACTTACAAATGTTTCCGCTACAGTTCCTTAATTTTCATTGGAATGGACTATTTACATTGAATGAATATGCCAGAATTTATTTATCCATTAATTATTGATGGAAATTTGGGTTGTTTCCAGGTTTTGGTTAATGCAAACAATGCCCTTATGACTTTTCTTCCACATGTGTCCTGGTGCGCACATGTGCACAAGCTAGGGTGGATATACCTGGCAGTGAAATTATTGAGTCACAGAATATGCACTAACTACATGCTACCAGATTGTTTTCATTCAGTTATGTCAATGTACACCCCCATTCACAGCATATGAGAGTTCTCGTTCTGGCTACTCACTGGCAATTTCTATTGTTGGTCTTTAATTTTATCCTTTCTGGCAGCTGTGGAGTATGCTCTCCCTCTAATTTCCATTTTCTTGATTACTACCAATGGGATTAAGAACCTTTCCATATGTTTATTGGCCATTTGGTATCTTTTTTTGGAAGTATGTGGATGTTGAAATCCCTTGCGTATTTTTCTGTTGGGTTATCTGTCCTTTTCTCATCGATTGGTAAGAGTTCTTTAGATATTTTGGTTATGTCCTTTGTTGATTATTTATCCTATATTACCAAGATTTTTTTCTGGGGTATGGCTTGATTTTTACCTACTTCATGTTGCCTTCTGATGAACAATTCTTAATCTAATATGGTCCAATTTATCAACTTTTCCCTTTACATTTATTTTTTGTTTGTTTTGTTTGTTGTATAAAAACTCTTGGCCTACCTTCAAAACATAAAGCTATGTACTTTTATAAATGCAGCAATAGATTCACAGCGAGATGGGGTAGTTTGACAAACTTGAATCCAGGTATTTTGACACCAAGTTATGTGTTATTTGCATTACACAATGCTAAAGCCTATTTTTAATGCAACATTATTTTAATTTATTTTAGCCACTGTTCTTTCCTTATTGCTTAAGGTTGTACAAAGCTTTAAATGTATGAAGGAACAGGGGATGGTACATAGGGATAAGAAAAGTCCATAAAGCACTCAGTTGTCCCTTCATGCCCTCAGCTGGGGGTGGAGAGGGGGGTATTCTGCAGATATTTATAGCTTTGACACCTATATGGCCTTTTCACAGTTCATCAATATTCCCACACTTCCTGTGGTCTCACTTCTGTCCTACATACCCGAGGCCAGGCAAAATACCACACAATGAGAAACTTAAGTTTGTGGAGAGTGAACATGCTGAGCCAGTACAACCACTTTTCAAGTTTTTTTTTTTTAAATAGTAAAGGACGTGGAAAGTTATAGAGAAGGATATATACATAAAGCAGTAGTCCCGGTCCAACATATTCCCAGTTGAATACAGGCCTCCCCAGCTTTCCATAGGGATGTACAGCTACATATGATACCACTTGTCCTGAATACAGATTTGGCCAGATTTGAGGAGCATCCAGAGTTCTCATAAACACTCCGGCAACTTCCCCTAAACAGTTCTGAAAACTAGTAGCACCTCTGCTTGCTCTCTAGGAGCAGCTGACTGGTACAAATCAACTCTAACACAACCCAAACACTATATTTTATAACTTCTTATTTTTACACATAATTTTAAAGTTGCAACAGCACATGAATCTCCCACATACCCTTTACTCAGACTCACCAATTTTTTTACATGTTGCCCTATTTACTTTATCATTCTATCTATGCTGCATATATTTTTTTCTGAAAGATGTAAGTGTAAATTGGAGGCATCATGCCCCATTCCTCCTAAATACTTCATTGTGTATTTCCTATTCTCTAACATGAATTATTCCCCATTTAATTAAAATTTCCCCATTTAATTAGTTGGCTTTCTACTGTAAGGTAAAGCTTTCATGTATGTACAAGGGGGGGATGCAAAAAAACCCTGAAATTTATTTAGAAAACATTGTGTATTTGTTCTTACATATATAAACTTCAGTCACCTTCAAAGTACTCTCCATTTGATGCAATACACCTACTGAGACATTTTTCCACTGCTCAAAACAGTTTTTGAATCCATCGATTTTGATGCCTTCTAGTATTTCCACCGTTTTTTGTTTCACCTCTTCCATCCACATTGGCAAAACATTTCCTTTTGAGGACTTTTTTCATCCAGGGAAACCAAAAGTCACTTGGGGTGAGATCAGGTAAATAGGGAGGGTGGGGCACAGGGATCATGCTGTTTTTGGTCAACAACTGCTAAATACTCTGTGAGGTGTCGGCAGCTGTGCACATAAATCACCGCTCATGAAATGGGCAAACGCATTGAAAGAGTCCTAAGAAAAACTCACTGAAGCTGAATGCAGCCTCTCACAACAACACCAGCTAGCACACTGATACAGATGAGTTCCCAGAACACTCATTTAGCGGGGGAAACCTATACCACATAAGAGACCCCACCCCCTAGAAGATAATTCTATTTTTTGTGGAGTCCCCCCTCATATGTATGTATGTTAGTCAGTACAGGCTCATGGATGGGTTATAACTCATTGTTGTTATTATTGGTTTAAATTATTTTTATTATTATCATTTTAATATTTATTAATATAACTGTTATTTTTTATAATTAATTTAATTATTGATGTAACTTCAATCAATCCATACTGAGAAGATAATTCCCAGAGCAAATCATAAAATGGCTACAATAAATACTTTGAGAGAAGGTTTTTTTTATATTGTTTCTCCTACTAGTATGGGTATTAAATTTAATATGACATCCTTTCAAAAGTGAGGTATAGATTCCAAATTAATTTCTACTCACTTGGTTTAACTCTGACTTCATATCCCTGGTTTGCACTAAGTGTAACAATGGCATCTAGAACTTCTAAAAAAGGCTGAAGAGTCCGGAGGTCAGACTTTAATCACAGGGTTGTATCTGCTGTAACTAGTAATCCTCAGGATACATCTTTCCTTTGCACAATACCTGTCACTGAAATCACATACTTTAACTGTGTCAGTATTCTCTGAACCTGGGATGAAAAGACACTTTCTTATCAAGGGCCTGGAGTACTATACCATGAGGAATGGTAAGGTTGCATTCATTATGAGTAGCAAAGAGCTTCTAAGACTGATCAGACATTTCTGCAGCTGGGTATGGATGGTTTTATGTAGCCCAAGAGCTATGCATAGGCTGTGCCCACCCTAAAACCATGGTCTAGTTGGTGGGTTCTGGTATTGTCCCGGGTCCTTTGACCATCAGCCCGTCTAGGCCAAATATGAATGATGCCCAATTCCAAGGATCTGCTGGCGAGAAAGTCTTTCTGCACTCCCTGTCCCAGACCACAGAAAGTCAACAAAAATGAACAGGAAAAACTAAAGGATTCTCATTTATATCCCTTTTGGTGAATTTTAATTTTAAATGGAAAAGATTAAAATTACACAGCTAAACTCAAAAACTTAAAAGAATTTATGAAGTTGCTACAAATATCTGACAACATACACAAGTACGAAACAAATCGTTTTTGAAAAGAGGCTCAAGAGGACAATAGTTTCTCTTAAAGTAAGGGGGGAAAACCTCCTGACATGATTTTATAAAACACCACACCAAATATTCTAGGCATTCATGAGAACTAGTTCTGGAAGCTTGTGTAAAGAAAAGACATATTCTTTTCCAGCACCCACATAGCTGTTAACTACACTCCCAATGGTCTCCAGAGTTCACATAATTGGCCCCAAGATTTTCAAGTGCTTTAGCCAAGTCCCTGGAGTGAAATATTTGGCATTTAAATGTTCTTTGCTTCTTTCAGTCATATCTCTTTTTAAGTATCTTACTTACTTCTTTGTATGATAATTAATCTTAGTGATTCATGAATCACTGATCTTTTTGTCTCTTTAGGATGAATATACGGTTTTAGAGCAAAGATGAGTTTGTGAGATTTAGAATATGCTAGATTACTAAATTTGGGTCTGATTTGTTGCTAAATTAAGGATCTTTATGCTGGTATATGTGGATGAGAAGAAGGAAAATATTTTTCTATACACTTGAAGATGAGAAGGAGTTAATAGTAATTAGTGGCACATCAAGTCTCCCTTTAGGTAACCAGCTAACATTTAAAGTATAAATAATTCAATCAGGCAACTTTTGAATCCCATAAATAGTTGCTAAGTACCCATGCTGTGTATTGTGCAGGCTACGGAGGCTATAGAGATTAATAAGGCAGAATCCCTGCCCTGAACAACTTACAACCTCACAAAGAATGTAGGTACACAAGTATAATTTCCTATTTTTCTGTGATAATTGAGTAATATTGAATAATGGCTAAATGGACATTCTCTCATCCCAAAAGAAACATGGTTTTTGACCTTAACGTAAGATAAACCACGGTCTCATCCACAAAGCTGAAGTACAAATGAAAAAGGACTCAAGGGTTTACACCTGGGACACCAACAGTCACGCTTTACGCACAGTATTTCAGTGTGTGGAATATCACTCTGTTGGTTTAGCTTGATCCCATTTTACACATAAAGAAATTTAATATCATAAAGACAATATTATATTCCTTTAAAGCCACATAGCTAGTGACAGAATCGGGACTCTATCTCACATATTTGTATTCCAAGTTCTATGACACCATATACCCAATTATTTTTTTCTATATTTGTGTAAGCATCTTAATACCCAAGAAGGCCTCACATGCAGGGGTATGCAATTCAGTAACTCCGTTTCCTAATTGTTTATGTGCCTTCTTGAAAAAGAGAAATGACTTCATGAAGTAATTACACAGTTACCAGCTAGTCACTCTCAAGGTCCACTGAAGAGGAAGAGAAAGAAATGTCGAAGAGAAGAATAGATTAGACATCAGACTCTGGTGATTAAACACTGCAGACAACAGGCTACTGGTGATAGTTGTGCAGTCCGCTCTAAGGGTATCTATCTATAAACAGGTTCAGGGTAAAGTTTTTAAACACCATTCCACCTGAAGGTCAGAGAGTAGATCCAGTCATTTCAAAATCCCTGTAATTACATGATGTAGGGAAAATGGTAATAAAAACCTCTTTTTTTATCCCAAGCAGAAGAAAACCATTGAGTATCCAGGTTGATGGTCAATAATGAACAGAGTGATTTTTACTTTGTGAGCTTCTAAAATAGAGACTGTTATCTAAATTTTTTTATTTGTTTTGCTGTTAAGCTCTAGAGTTGGAGACTTGTGACAATTAGCCCAGACTCTTCTGTTTTAACAGCCAACATTCCCCCTGAGGAAGACAACTTTAAACTTCAAAGAGAAAAGGAGAAAGTGTTCAGATATGAAAATTTCACCAGCACTCCTTATCACCAAGCATAAAACGGCAAGCCTGCTGTATTTGGAGTCTATGCAGGACACTGTGGAGAGTACAGAAAATGAAGGCACAGCACTGGTCATCGAGCCAAGTGCAGCAATTTTACTCACTGGGGTCAAGTCTGATTTGTCAAATGGCAAGGAATCTCTGTCACGCATTCGCAGTTCTAACTATAACTCCCTAGAGTCATATCTCTGAATGTCAGCCCTAGTTCACTTCTGGACAGCCCTGTGGTTTTCAGGTGATTTGTGTAGCTTCTGCAGACAGTGGAGAAAATGCCTGGCAATCAGACGTCTTGAACAAATACAATTTACAGATCAACTCAGGGAAGAAGCACTAAAGCAACTCCGAGGGAAAGGACTATTAAATTCCCCTAAACCCTACAATCCCTGCTACATATGGGCACTATGTCTGATGGAGAACATAGTGAAGACTGGGAAAGATGAGATCATGCATGGACTTGGAGTCTTATCTGGACAAGAAGTCAGTCCCTTTCTCTTCAGAGATCCAAGGACATTCGTGGAGAAGGGCAGCATAGTGAAGGAAGCCCATGTGTCCTCCTCTCTGTTTTCTCAGTAAAGTAGGTAGGTACAAGAACTAATCTGGTTGAAGGGGTCCAGGGGCCTCTAAGGGGCACAAGAATCGTGAATAACCCAGGCCCTTCTCTTTCCCTCTTTCTTGCCATATTGTTGAATGACCCATGGCATACACTGCGTTTACCTCGCCTTTCCTTTATTGGCTTGTGGTTGGTTGTTTTTGCTGGCATCATGCATGAGATACAGAAGGTTTCCCACTCTTTAAAGTGTTCTCATTTCCTCCTGGCTAATAGTAATAATAATAAGTTATTATTACTATTTTATAAACAGAATAATGTGTATATAGGCTAAATTATTCTTTCATTATTGGATTGATAACCTTTTGCTGCCCAATTCAAATATCTTAAATAGTCTAATAGAAAACATAACTTCCAAATTTGGATTATAAAAAATAGTATCATGACAAATTTTGACAGATTGTTACTGAAAAAACAGCTATTATTTTTTGAATTCCTTTTATGTGTCACACACTGAGCTAGGTACTTTCAACCAGCAGCTCTGTGAAAAGGTGGGGTGTGACTCCAGTTTCACAGATGAGAAAACTGAAGCTTAGAGAGATCTAAATGTTGAGTCTGAACCCAATTCTGTTTTACTTCAATTTTAAGGTTCTTTGCATTATATCTGTGTTGTTTTTTTCCAAAACTGAGTAAAGGGAAAAGGAGAATCTTGAAGGCCACAAGTGTTGGCTTAAATTACTTTTATTATAATATTATTTTAAAATATATAAAATATAAGATTAGGGTAAAACTCCTAAATATTGTGGCTCTCAAATGACAATAAAACCAAAACAGATTTACAAATCAAAGCCAAATAAACCAAAATAATATAAGTCCACAATATTAATGTGATATTGATGTTTTGCTGAAATTAAATTTTCAATGTTGAATTAAATAGTTGAAAGATGTGTTCATGGGTTTTATTCTACCCGTTTACAAGATTTGTTTGCTCTCCCACCATGAACCTTTGATGCACTGCTGTTAACATTATAGTTAGCTTTTCTTCTTAATGTTTTATTATCATTTATTTGTCAGTAATTTTAATAATGCCCTGCAAAATATATCCACTAGAGCAATTTTGTAAAGTTGTGCTGCTTTAACTATGCTAACGTTAACAAACTGTCATGGGTTGGCATATGTAGAGGAACAGCGTAAACACTAGAGACTCCTGCTCTGGATCATGTGCTCTCAGCTGGAGCAGTTTCTCTTGAGTTCAAGTCTATGCACCATGCTTAACATAATGATTCAATTTTCCTACCGTTTGTCTCTATTCAAATTACTTGGAAATCTTTGTGCACCTTAGCACAATGTCATTTGGCTTACTACTAACCCAATCGTAAAGGGAAATGCAAATTAGGACACTGAAATCTCATGACACTACATATCATGTAATCATTCTGATAATTCAAAAGATACTTTAATTATTTTAAATAATAAACAGAAAACATACACACACATTCACACACACAATTTTCTTTGAACTTCCAGACTCCTGAGACAACAAATATGGACATAAACATAGGTGCCATTAGATATTAGTAACTGTGATACAAAAAGTACCCCCAAAAACCTATTGCTCAGTATGTTTGCGGAATCATTACCATATTAAAGGCCCCAAGAAAACCTGTTAAACTTTGCTTCACTCAGTTCAAACTAGAATATATTTTGGTTATTGCCACTCTAAATAACAATACATGTTGTTAAGTAGAATCTTAAGATTTAGAACCTTAAAATTTCAAAGACTTATCATCTCAAAATACTGATTGAAAAATTGTTTTCAACTCAGACTAAAAAAATTTTTTTCAAAGGTTTATAGAAATCAGTTATCTGTTCGTACCATATTAAGCACATAATAATACCTTGTATTCAATTTAACTCTTATTTTTAGCAGAATAATATCTTTTACTTTTAATATGGTCACCATGCATAGCACAATGTCTTGCATGCTCACTCATTAACACTCATTAAATGTTTGATATTTGACTGATGACACAATTTCTCTGAGCCCCAACTCTAATTCACAAGCAGGATTTTTGTTGTCAATAACCAAGTCCACAGGGACTGAATCATAT
>CM052539.1:30446871-30477315 GCA_028533065.1 Trachops cirrhosus
CATTAGCTGTTTAGTAGGGGACTGACTGTAACTTAGAAGTGAAGAGGAAACAAATGCAACTAAACAGCATTGTAATATAAGTCCTTTGTTCAGAGGCATGGCCTCTAAACTAAGGAAGGGGTCGCACAAATTAATTAACCCACAAATTTAAAAAAACAAAATGAATAAATAATAAGCATATTTGGAAGATAGATTGGGGTAGTAGAAACCTCATGCTTTGAATCCAAGCCCTACCATTGTCACCTAATCTCTTTTACCCTATTGCCTTCCTTTGTAAAATCGGGATAATTATAGCTACCCTGCAGGGCTGCTGTAAGAATTACACAAATACAAATTGCCCTATAAGTGGGGATTTAGATGACGAATACTATTTTTATGGTGAAGCCTCTGTTGGAGTTTCACAGCTAGTAAGTACTAATGCTCATACTCAATAATGGAAAAGTTAGATAGTCAGAGCAGAAAAGAAAGACCTTGCCCTTGCAGAGGTAAGACCTGAGTGAGCAGTAAATTGAAAGTTAAAGACAAAGAGAATCTTAAAAGCAGCAAGAGAAAAGTAGTTACCTACAAAAGAGTTCCCATCAGACTGTCAGCTGATTTCTCAAAAAAAAAACTTTGCAGGCTAGAAGGGACTGGCAAGAAATAGTCAAAGCCATGAAAAGCAACCTAGACTGTTCTACCCACCAAAACCATCATTTAGAATGCAAGGGCAGATAAAGAGCTTCCCAGACAAGAAAAAACTAAAGGAGTTCATCATCACCAAATCATTATTATGTGAAATGTTAAAGGGACTTATTTAAGAAAAAGAAGATCAAAACTAGGAATAATAAAATGGCAAAAAATACATATCTACCAACAATTGAATCTAAAAAACTAAGCAAACAAGAAGAACAGAGACGGAATCATAGATACAAGGAGCATTTTGATGATTGCCAGGTGCGGGGGGGGATGTGGGGGAATGGGTAAAGAGATGAAGGGATTAAGAAGTACAAATAAGGAGTTACAGAATAGCATTGGGGATGTAAAGTACAGCATAGGAAATGGAGTAACCAAAGCACTTATACATATGACACACGGACATGAACAATGGTGGGGAGATGGCCTGAGGGAGTGGGGGGTTGCTGGGTGGAGGGGGCAAAGGGGGTGAAACTGGGACAACTCTAATAGCAAATCGATAAAATTTAATTATGTAAAAAATAAAATAAAATACAAAAAAATAAAAGACCATTGATAATGGTGGAAGGGAAAAGGCTTGATTTAGGAAGAACACTTTCTCTAATCTTATTTAGGATCCAAAGCCCTGTGGGCAAAATCAGTTCTATAAAAAGTAACTTCATAATGTGACCTGACCACAAATTCCTAATTGGGCAGATCATGGTGAGTAGTCACTCCCCAGGCCTATAACTCCTTCTTGTTGCCTTTTTAAAAACTTATTTATTTATTTTTAGAGAGAGGGGAAGAGAAGGAGAAAAAGGTGGGGAGAAACATCAATGTGAGAGAGAAACGTTTGACCATCTGCCTCTTGTACATGCCCAAAACCTGCAGCCTAGGCATGTGCCCTGACTGGGAATCAAATCCGCAACCTTCTGCTTTGTGAGATAAAGCCCAACCAACTGAGCCATGGAGGCCAGGGACAAGCCTGTAACTTCTTTAGTAAAACGTTTTAAGCAAATGCCGCCGTCCATTGTTCTTGTGCATCTTGGTTAACACACCTTTAAAACGCCAGTATTTCAAAGAAGGGTATTAACCAGTAAGAGAGCATTTAATGCAATCCCTGCCTTGCTTTCTCCAATCTTTCTCTTCTTAATTTTAAATGCATAAAAGAAGCTGAAAAACTGTTATTTCCTGAAGCATTTGAGATCCTGTTCCCCAGCATATATAATTAATTTGACTCAAATAAACTCATAAAAACTCTGTACAGGTTTGGACGTTTCTTATGTCAGCAGCCCCTACATGCTAAAGCCACAGGGGAGGATCGTAAATCTAAAATCTCCTTAGTTTCACGGTCAATAGTAGAGTGCATTTTTCTTAATACTGTGTTTAATTGAAGATGGTTATCATGATTAAAATTTCTCCCATCCAGAACTGAAAAAGAGCTGAGGGGAGACTTGTTGGAAGACTAAAGTAGGAAAATAATCAAAATACAGCAAAATTCATTTGTTATTGGACATATTTGCATGTTTTGAAAAATATACTGGTATATCTTTCAATCATACACTAAGCTGAGCAATAGGCTTGGTCCTTTCCCAGACATGACCTCATTTCACTCTGACAGTGTTGTTAGGAAGTGTGCATTATTATTTATTTAACTATGCGGCAATAGCCTCAGAGAGCCTCACAGAGCCAGAATTAAAACATGGGTGTCATTTGCCTTTTCTACGGCTATTCTTAAATTTCAAACGCAAAATTAAGGGAGGGGCATAGAGGATGTAAGGAGGGAGACTGGGAGCTCTTGGGGTGGAGATGGGAGTGTAGCATGTAAACCGTGGGACTGACGTGGGGGCTGGATTGGGAGACCATCACACAACCATGTTCTAAGATGATTGTCCAAGGTGCTGGTAATTCACCCATGTTGAGGTTCCTAGTGAGATAACAGAAATTTATTTCTTGTTTTCTCATTTACTTACAAAATACCACAATTTTTTATGGGGGGAGGTGGTATAATTTGGTATTGTATCAATCTCTATGATACCTGTGTTTGAGACAAGCAGCAGCTGAAACCATATCTCTTCCAGCAAGCCTTCTACAACTCCCACCAAGGATTAACGACTCCCCGCAGTGCCACCCACTGTAGACAGTGGTCAAGTCCTGTGACTCCTCCCACTCGCCTCTCTTCCTCCTCTGGCCTGCTGACCTTTCTGTCCTTTTCTTTTATTCACAGGAAATCTTACCCCTTTATTCAATGTTGACAATAACAAGATCTACACCCATTTACAGTCCACCTTGTTATCTGGTTACCTGTCTGCCTCGCCTTGGAAAGCAGGACTTTCTATTTACTTGAAGACTTGGATGAAATACTGAATTGCAAACCCATGAGCATTTCTATTTCAAGGGGGGAACCAGAGTTCCCAGGAGCGCGACCAGCCTGCATTTGAAGCTTTGGGATTTTTTTCTGGACTCCCCTTTCCCGTCTCTGAGTTACCAGGTTCACTCTTGGTGCAGTGAAGGTAAAGCGTCCAATGACAACGAGCACCACACCCTGCCCAGAGGGACCCAGCCTCTAACACAACTGCGATAGTTTCTGTGCCCGGACTGCGGACCAACCGTAGCTTTTGGATGATTGGTGAAGAAGTTAAAAGTAGATTATAGTATTATTTAAGCATAATTTGAAAGTTTATTTCACTTTATTACAAAACAAACTCTACATTTATTGCACAATCTTTGGAAAATGCAAGCATTTTGATATGATTAATTGGTAACAAAGCAGACGCATCTCTCAGCAGGTTACCACTGTCTTTCCCACTTCCTCTGTTCTCATTACAGAACAAATGTGACAAAAGTATCAAAAACTTTATTTTACTTTTTCTCTCTTTAAAACTGCATCTTACGGAGGAGTAGCAGATCTAGAACTTTATGTAAGACAGTCTTAGGGGCCATGTCCTATTGTTATAAAGAGAGGAGAGTTCTGAGTTTGTATGGTACTTGACCTAAGGCCTAGAAAACAAAAATTATTCATTTTAAGGAACGGCTCAAGGAGCTATTTGGGAATACAAAGTCATCCCAAACCCCACTCCCAGTGACACAGCTGCTGCAGAGAAGTGTTCAAGAGACTCTTTAGTTTTCTATTTAGTTAACAAGCATTTGCTAGGCCCATCTATGTGCAAAGGCATAAGGTCTCTCTCTAAATGAAAAGAGAGATGCAAAATGAACAAACTTCGGTTCCTGCCCTGAAGGAATTTTTAAAAAACAAAAAAGACTTTGTGTGACATTTAGGTCAGTTTCTACTGAAAATAATACTGTGATGAAATCCTTGTGGTTAAATTCTTTTGCCCATCCATAAATATTTCCTCGGGATACATTTTAGAAGGGGAATGGTAAGGTGTCACTTTGATGATCTCAGAACTTAAAATGAAATAACCAGACAAATCCATGAGACATAGATAGAATTCAATGGATTATTAGTTTAATATCTGTATAAGAGCTGGGTGATTCTAAGACATTAAAAGTATATGAAAAGAAAGCAAGAGTTTGATAAAAAAGACATTTAAATATCTCAAAAGCCAAAGAAATACAAAGTCCAATCATATAAGGAAATTTCAAGAGTGGCTGTTACGGGTCCTAATGTGACTTGTAAATTAGGTAATAAAATGACTCACCTCTAAGATCTGTGGCTATATGACCACCGTTTGTTTTATATGATGAACTCTTTGACAGAGGCTATAAATAGGTCCCTGTGCCAGAATGCCACTTTGGCGTCACCAGCAAGGATCCAGTGTTACCCAGCCTGTACCATGTGGTCCTCATGAAGCTTCCGCATGCTGAAAAAGGCAATATAAAAATCACATGGGAAGGTAATCCCCCAAACTGTGACACATGACAGAATGACTTCCTTAGTGGCTAAGTATCTTTCAACTACATGATTTAGAAGGCTTTTCATGATGTTAACATATTTGTGTTAGGAAATCTGTGTATCCTTAATAATTTGGGTACTTTCAGTGCCTGGAATTTGGCCCATTAGAGTTATCAGATCAGTGTTTTTGTTATAATTGAAACATGAAATATATAATTAATTTACACTTGTGATTTAATTTGAAATCTTATTGAGTTAATATACATATTAGAACAGTTAAGAGATCTTAAAGTTCATTGTATTTAGAAGTTTATTTTATTAGATTTATGGTCTACATCTGATAAGAGGTTAATATCCTAAATTGATAAAGAACTTACAAAACTCAACACCAAAAATATCCAATTAAAAAATGGACAAAGGACCTGAATAGACATTTCTCCAAAGAAGACATACAGATGGCCAATAGACATATGAAAAGATGCTCAACATCACTAATCGTCAGACAAATGCAAATTAAAACCATAATGAGATATCACCTCATACCTGTCAGAATGGCTATCATCAATAAATCAACAAACAACAAGAGCTGGAAAGTATGTGAAAAGAAAAGAATCGTTGTGTACTTTTGGTGGGAATATAGATTGGTGTAGTTACTGTGGAAAGCAGTATGCAGTTTTCTCAAAAAATTAAAAATGGAACTGCCTTATGACCCAGCAATTCCACTTCTGGGAATATATCCAAAGAAACCCAAAACACTAATTTGAAAGAATATATGCATCTTCATATTCATTGCCATATTACTTACAATAGCTGAGACTTGGAAGCAGCCCAAGTGTCAATGACTAGATGAGGATAAAAAGGTTGTGGTAGATAATCATAATGGAATACTACTCAGCCATAAAAAGAAGGAAATCTTACCCTTTGTAACAGCATGGATGAACCTGGAGAACATTATGATATGTGAAATACATCAGTCAGAGAAAGACAAATACCATATGATCTCACTCTCATGTGGAATCTAATGGACAAAATAAATTAATGAGCAAAATAGAGATAGACTCATAGATAGAGAGCAGGCCAATAGCAGTCATGGGGAGAGGGGTTGGGGGACTGGGCGGAGGTATGTGGCAATGAGCAAAAACAAAAAAGATTCATGGACATAGACAACAGTGTGGTGATTGCCAGGGGGAAGGTGGGTGGAGGAAGGGGGAGGAAGGTACAGGGGCCATAAATGGTGATGGAAGGAGACTTGACTTTGGTGGTGAGCACACAATACAGTGTACAAATGATGCATTGTATAATTGTGCACCTTAAACCTGTATCATTTTGTTAACCAGTGTCACCCAATAAATTCAATAAAAAGAAAAAAAGATTTATAGTCTATTCGGTTCCAGGACTGTTTTCTTTGTTAAATCAGAAAATTAGAGTATTAAAAGAAAATGAATATTTTAAATTTATAAATATAGTTTCAGATGTTCAAAGGAGTTCCTTTAACTGTAAATAAGAGAAAATATTAATTGATGACCCTTAAATATGATTGAACATATTTACCAAACATAGAATATTATTTGTAAATGGAATCTAGCAACTTTATACAAATTACTGTTTAGAATTTGTCACTTTAATTTTGAAAGATCTGAATAGTCTTTTCTACACATAAAATCCTCCCTCAAAGATAATTTTTAAAAAACTGAGTTTTAACACAGGAATAATATAAATGTACAAGCCTAGTCTTTTGATAACTATTGGGTTGTTTACGTTTTCTTTTTAAATTTTTTTTCTTTTTTAAATTTTCTTTCATATGGGTTGTTTATGTTCAAAGTTTCAAATTCTTTATCCCTAATTAACCATATACAGTTATCCCTATTATACATTTTAAATCTTTCTATTTTCACTTCATTTTTCTTATTTAACTGAGTTTTGAACATTCTTGGTCTAGGGCACACATGTTGACACCAGCTGATTGACATAACAGATTATAGGTAAAAATCATAAATTACTTAACGATACACAATTTTCTACTGCAAGGATGTAAATGCATGTTTAGAATTCAGAGACTGAAAAGAAATCTACCGGTTGGAAAGTTTTCACATTATTTGCGAGAAAAAAAGAAATGAGATGACTTTATGAAAGAACCACGAAGCTAATTAAAGGTTTGTGAAATGGGCCCCATGGGAAAAAACTTAAAGATCTGAAATATTTTAACTGAAGAGAACTGAGGTGCAGTGTCTAAACAAAGTGGTTTGTCTAAATTTGGCTTATAAATACTGGTTGAAGTCCTTGCAATGAACTCTCTCTCACGCTAAGCAAATAAAGCTGAACTTTTTTTTATTCTTCAGCTGGCCTGATGAGTACAGAATTTGAGGGTCTCTGAAAATAGAAAGAGATATTCCATGAATTAAATGCTAAACAGACACTTTCTTTCCATTAGAGATCGTGCAAAGAACGAATTAGCTTAAGCTTAAACTATAAAAAGAAGATTATAGGTGGAGATTAGAAAAATGTTTTAGATCTCAGATGGCATTGTACAGTTAATGTATTATCTTTTTTTCTAGAAAAAGAAACGAAAATATATAGAGACCATCACTTCTCGGATGGTAGAGATGACTACGAAAGGGTGCTGAGAAAACAAAGATGAACGAAACGGAAGTGAGGATACGCAGCTCTCAGACACACACAAGGCTGAGGCAAAAATTTAAAGACATCGAAGGCAGCCATTTAGTTCTTCCTGCATCCTCACCTCACGTCCAGGTCCCAGGAAACTAGCTCCTCGGGCCCTTGCTCCCGCCTCCCTGCCCTGAGCCACACTCTCTTACTCCAACTTGTCCCCATACCTCACAGCTTTGTTTTTGATTAGATAAAAACCTGCTCATCTGAGAATTAGTACTTATTAAAATGTTAATGGTAACCCTTGGCCAGTGTTATCTCTGCCCAAAAGCACATTTAGTTTATGATCAGATTCCCCTGAGTATGTATAACTTAATTTACTCAAAGCAACGCCTTTAACAGCAGAACTCTCTGAAACCTTGTTAGGTCTGGGTAAGGTAAGCAGATTTTCGAGGATCTAAATGCTTCATGTATATTCACTCATTCAACAAATAATTATTAAGCACTTCCTATATTCTAGACACTGTTCTGGGTATGATGGCACCTGAGAAGAACAAGATATGCAATGTCCCTTTCTGATAGCATTGTATCCTAGCAGGATCTGTGGTGGGCAAACTATAATGCTGTCCAATGGTAAGTGCTATGAAGAAAAGGCAATAGGGTGATGAGTTAGTGACTGGGTTGGGATGCATGTGATGGAGGATGGGAGTGTGGGAATGGTGGGGAGAGCTGGGGGTACCTCAGCATTTTCCTGTGACCCAAACAGGGCAGCTTGGCCTCAAAGACAACTGACTACCTATTTTCCACTAGCAACCTCACCCACAAGACTAAACATTTCCTAGTTCCATCCCAATTAATTTAAAAGACCCTGAGGGAATACACGCAACAATACTGTGTTCGTTTCCCCAGTGGATGCTATGACATGTGGTTACTCCTTGGGGGGCAGTGTTTTGATCTAGTTCATCTGCGCCAGAGGCCTTCTAGAACGGCCACCTTTCAGGCTTGAGCACGGTTGGGGTCCAGACAGCACCTGGTCCAAACTATGTTCTGTTCCTTGAGAGGTTATAAATAACGATTTCCTTACCGATGAACAACTTTCTTTTCCCCTAAAATAGAGATATAATTGCTACTTCACAAGATTATTTTGATGAAACAAAGCATGTAGTACAGCATTTGGGGCAGAGTATAAAATTCATAAATGTGTATTCCTTTATTTCTTTTTTCAGATACAATTTTGAAGATATTTTTTAAAAATTCATTGGATGAGAGTATAAAGATATGTCCCAGAAAAATCACTCACTTGCACCTGCAATTATATCTTTTTTAAAAAAGAATGCGTGAGGATATTCCCAGGTTACCTTGGAATCGTATGAAAAGATTAAATGCACAACCTTTGTAATGTATAAGGAGGTATCATAATGCTCTGAATAATTGAAACCAATTTTATGTATGGCTTAAATTGTATCAACAATAATATTAGCTACTTATGTTAATTTTGCAGGCTGGTAATAAAAATCTAGGCTTCTAGAAGAAAAAAACACTTTTCCAACTTGGTGTTACATCACACATGTAACGTGGCACTTCTTATCCACTGGTCACTACATCACACACTAAAGGATGCCCCTGTAGTCCTCTGACAGCTATTTTTTAGGGACATGTACTGGATGGTTTGTTAACTCCTGGAAATCTGGTCATGAATACGGCACCACGTGTGCCCTCGAAATAATCAATGTATGCTAAGATGGAAGAGTAAGGTGAGGTTTGGCAAATTGCATAACAGGAGTACATTCATTGCTTACTATGGGGGGACAAGAGCACCATGGTTTTCCCCCAAATCTTCAATAACTTATTGGAGATTTCATTGATTGGGGGTCAACCTTCTAAGGTCACAATTCCACTTGACTTGTAGTTGGGATTTTAAATACAGGTTTGAAATGGAATACCTCATTATTGTAATTAAAGATTCCTTTTCCCTTTCAACAACCAGAAGTGTGAATATGATTGCCTAGTTCTAACCCAAGTGTGGCCAGCCACAATAAGAATTGGTGTTAATACATTCATTTTGTATATCAAGACTGAATTATAGTTTGAATAAATAAATAATCTCTCAGCAGAAATTTTTGTAAAGGTGCAAAAGTATAAATGCTGAGGAACACCAACACTATTTTTCTCCAGGGAAATCCTGTCTCATAAAGGAATTTTGACTTTCTCCTGGACCATTTGCATTCTATGGTTCCTGGAAACAAAATCTCCAGCTGTACACTTCTTGTGTGTGGTAACCTCTTAAACCATTCCTGTGGTTATTTTTCTCTTGATTTCCTAGGAAGATTATGAGCCTCCCTTAATACTTATTGCATGCCTACATTTCTGCTTTTTCAGGGATGAAAAATTTGTTAATATTTACCTTGTACCTTTCTTTCTAGACATGGTGAATTCTCTTTGATCAATTTTCAATCAGGGGCCTCTATGATCTTTGTGGAGGTTTACCATGTGATGTTCACTAATACAAAGAAAAACCATTTTAAAAATTCAGAAATACCCCCAAACCACATAGAAATGATCCATACCTAGTGGAAAGTAACATTATTCAAAATTCCTTGCATATTTACTAACAAGTAACCTCAGAAAATATCCCGAAAAAGCCAACAGTTTCTACTTTTGAAAACATTAGGTAATTCAAAAGGTTAAATTAAGGTAAAATTTTTGAGGAAATATTCATGGCTTTAATTTTTTTCTTGTTCTCTTTTATTCAGATGTATACTTTTCATTTTAGTGGGAAATGATTATTACAGTATTTAGTTAAAATAAAGAAATCCTCTTTTAAAAGCAAGCATATACCATGAATAATAATTTACCTTGTATGTGTCCCAATAGAAAATATTACTCTAACAATCAAATTCCCCATCCTTTTTGTTGCCTCTTCGTACACATCAGTGTGTGAGCACTTATGCATTTTGTAGAGAAGAACATATGCTTACAATTTTGTTAATAAAGATAAAGCACATACTAATTAGGCCAAATTAGTGAAGGCTATGGATAAATAGGAATTGGAATAAAAATTTAAAAATAAACTTAAAACTCTGGTCATGTATTTCTTTAAGATATTGATATGCCCTAGCACTAGACAAGTATATAGGATCACTAAGGGCTGGCGGGTAGAATGGAATGCAGACCTCCAAGGCAGGGACACACTTCATGAGCAAACTAGTCTGAGAGGAGGATTTTTTTTTTCTGTTTTGGTTGGTTGTTATTTCTAGTACCTGCAATTAAGGAACTGAACTGCCACATCCAATAATTTTCAGTGCTAATTGTCTATATAAAGCCAAATATAGCAAGATTCTCAGAGCAGTGGATTTTTATAATGGCTTCACTTCTTTCCTCTTTCAAAAGTTGTGTGTCTGCGTGTATGTGTGTGTGCACTTTTTACATCATTATTTACTTATTTAAAAAATTTGAATTTATTGATTGATTTTTAGAGAGAGAGGAAGGGAGAGAAAGAGCGAAACACTGATTTGTTGTTCCACTTACTTATGCATTGATTGATTCTTGCATGTGCCCTGACCAGGGATCAAACCTGTTACGTTGGCATATGGGGACTTATCTATTTAAAGGTGAAAAAATTGAGAATAACCACTGGAGGAATGAATTTAGCCTGACCTAACAAACTAAAAACATGAAAGCAGAAATGAACCAGTTTTGACCAATCTCTTGTCTCACTTTTAAGACATTAGTTCCATTTGGAAAATTTAAAACTTTAATTTAAAAGTTTTTTTTTCCTCTAAAACACATAATTTGAGAAGGAAGTATAATAAAGTCATACAATTAATGCAAGTCCTTTTGTTTGCACCAGATCCACATTAATGTACATGAGGTGTCATCATTCAGAATCTCTCTCTTTAAAATGTTGGGTTTATTCTATCCTCTTTGACCAAAGAATAAAACTGTGTATGAGGGAAAGTCTTTTTAAAACAGCTCCTTTTCCAATTGTCTTCCTTTTGTTAATCAATCAAGTCCGTAATTATTTATTGAGTGCTTACTAAGTATTCCCTGCACTAGGGGACATGAAGATGAATAAAAGTGGGTCCATCTTCTTAGCCAACAATAGAAGAGTTACTGCGGTATGTGCCAAAACCTCACTGGATTGAAGAGCCTTGTCACCTGCCAGGAGGAACTGGGGAAGGCTTCCCAGAATCGTCTTTCCAGCTGGATCTGGGAGGTACAGTTGGTGTGTGGGGGAAGCAGGAAAGAAGGCAGTTGGAAGGAAGGCCCTTCATTTCAGGCTCGGTGGAACCACAGGAAAAAAGACACAGGCAGCCAAGGACCTTATCTGTTTGGGAAGTGTTTGGAAGGGGCAGAGGTTAGAGAAGTAAACAGCGCTCGGATTTGAAGGCCTTAGGAAGGAATGTGTGCTTTGTTCTTTAGACTTTAGTCGGCTGCTTCTCAAACTGCTGTGTACGTGCTCACCCACTGGTGTTGGAGGCTTTAGGATAAACACAGTGCAGCTTCCTAGAGTACCAATTTAAGGTGAAGATTTGAGGAGGGGAAAGCATTGTTTTCATGTAAAAATAAATGTGTGTATGTTGCAGAAAGCAAAATTTGCTGTTTGACACAACTGCTTAGAGCTTTGCCTTCTTAATTCCTCAGGTTTCTTTTCCCTCCATCTCTTCAACCCTTAGGTGTCTTTCAGTAATGTCTGGAAAGTCCTGAGAAGTCTCCACTTAGTTGGCAAGGAGCCTGGACCTGGGTATGGACACCCAATCCTAATTAAGAGACCAGCACCATCAGACTGGCTCCCCTCCCCCTCCAAAAGAAAACCACTCCTCAATGTTAGATGCATTCCATCCTTCCTCCCTTCCCAGGTTTGTATTTGAGCAGGTGTTCAAAGTTTAGGGGAAAGAGTAATAATTATAACAGCATTTATTAATACTACTATGTGCCGTGCACTTTATTTACATTATGACATTTAATCTTTACACTCCTTTTAGGAATTGTGCTTGTTTCACATATGAGAAAATTGAGATCTAAGGTCACATAGTTGGAATGGTGGGGTCAGATTTTGAAGTCAGGTTTATCTGACCCCAAAGCCCATTTTCTAAGTCCTTTTGTTTATGCTATTCTGCTTGAGAAAATAAAAATTGGACATAGTCTACCATTTGGGGCAGGGGGCAAGGGTGAAGTTAGTCCTCATGGTGTCCTAAATCCAGGGAGACAAAGCCATTCCTACAGACATCAGCCTGTGCACTGTGGACTCTCCTTCCTAGTTGCCACACCTCTCTCAAAAACACAGGACCCAAAACAAACACTGGGGCTGGGGAGGCAAAACGCAGATGCCTGCAGCTGGGGTGGAGTGTGGACTCTGCCACAGCTCCGCAAACACGGGAGTGTATACATGGGAACTGAAACCAAAACAAAAGAGCTAACGCAAGCAATTTCACTGAGCACCCCTCTGGGCTTTCAAACCTCTGCTTCTCTATACAAAGGGGGTGGGGTTTATTTGCAGATGTATGTAAATTGCACCTAATATCCTAGTTGATCCATGTTTATTTTGCACTTTGTACTCACCCTACTGTAGAAAGCTTTTTTTCTGGCAAAGGGTTAATTCACTAGAAACTTGCACATTGTTTTATAGAAACTTACAAATCATTTTACAAAACAGACATTTTCAGCATCTTACCTGCTTTTCTATTTTTGGATGAAAAAATTAGTAGTTGAAGGGCAAGGAAAATTAAATATATGGTCAGAACCTCAGTTATGGGATTTTAGTCTGGCTGAAGAGTTGCATGTGAAGTTAGGTAAATGTCAGTTCTGAGTCCCACCCTCAGGATTCTGAGTTAGTACTTCTGGAGAGCCCATGAACTAGCACAGTTAACAAGCAACCAGAAGATTCTGAAGCAGAAATAGTGTTCTGAAATATGGTTCTGGAATATCATATAATCACTTTACTTGTTTTCTGTGGAAGAAAAAAGGGAGGGGGTTCTATGGAGAGTAACCTCACAGGGTGATCTGATCATAAATTCCTAACTAGGCAGGTAATTGTGGGTAGGCATGCCCCAGGCATATAACTTCTTTACTGAAAGGCTTCTAAGCCAGCCCTGTCCATTGTTCTTGTGCATCTAGGTTAATGCACCTTCAAAATGCCAGAAGTCATTAGTACCCCTTGAAGGGGTATTAAGGATCAACAGAGTACACAGTCTTGTTAACTATCACGCAATCTAATTTCTGCCTTGCTTTCTCCCACCTTTACCTACAGTCCCTCCTTAATTTTAGATGCATAAAAGAAGCTGCAAAACTGTTATTCTCTGGAGCATTTCAGATCTCGCTTCCCAGCACATGTCATCAGTTTGGCTCAAAAACACTCATAAAAATTCTCTATAGGTTTGGATGTTTCTTATATTGACATTTCTAACTTTACCAGTTTTGAGAACATGTTATTTTTGTAATCAGAACCAAACATCTAGTTTTGGCAGCAACAACAAAATCATTCCAGCTAGTGCCTCAGGCTACCATAAATACTTTGCAAAATTCCCACTGTATCCCAGGATGTCTTACAAAATTTTAGTCGCTAAAAGGTATGCAACAGGCAGGTATGCAACTGGGAACTAAGAGTTATGAAGATATCACTGAATTCTAACTTATTAGGAATGAAATGGCAATGCTGTATAAATACTTCATCAAGAACTAGGAGCAGAACTCCTAGGGAGCAGACCTAGAAGGGACGAGAATGTCTGCTGTGTCAGCCAGTGCACAGATCACACAAATCGGACTGGATAGAGCTTGCTTTTCATGCCTCCACACCTCTCAGTTGTCTCTAGCCACCCCTGCCCCCACCCCGAGGTTCCTGTGTTTTAGGGTCTATGGTTTCCAGGTTAAAAGTCCTGGACCAGCCTGTTGAGGTAGTTTTGGAAACTATCTCATCATCCAGGTATTTGCTGTCCTCCCAGGATTAAAAAAAAAAAAAAAAAAAAAACACCCTGTGTCCTGAAGAGTTGGCCCAGTTTCAGGGACTCCGTAGAGAGACTCAGTAGCTCTGCACGGGTTACCAGAGGTAGGAGTGGAGGAGGAGGACTTCATATTTGATGAGCCCCTGAACTCCAGGCAAGATACTGAGGGGGAGCATTGTTTCCCACCCCCAAATATGTCTTTATTGGGATAGTGGCTATTTTTGACTGATTATTTTTAAGAAACAAAAGACTCAAAAAGAACCTTTGATCTTCCCCTAACTGTCTGAAAGAATTTAGATAGAGGATCTGCTCCAAGAGAGGAGCTATCCCGAAAGGTAACTATAGTTTAATACAAGCTATGTGTGGGACATAGGGAGGAACCTAGCAAAGTCTGCTCTTTCTCCCCTGGGGTGCCCCATCCTTTCTGGGTGGCCAGGCAAGAATCTGTTTACCAAATACTTGTTCTTTCTCATGTACCTGTGGATTGCCTCCTTCCCTCTCAAGTCCAACCCACTACTCCCTTTCCCCTTTGCTCAAGATGGCATGTGAGCCTCAACTGCCTTGAGGTTCCATATTTGATTTGTCCTTGGGCCCCATATTCTTATGGAACTACCATATGCACACACTTAATTAGATTAGGTTATTTTCTCTTGTTAATCTGCTTCTGTTAATTTATTAGACCAGCTATAATAACTAAGAGGGAAAAAAGGAGAGATTCCCCCTCTTCCAGAATACTGTATTAGGCTTTCACATACATAATCTCTCTTAATTTCATCTAAACCTCACAGTTACCCTACATTTTAGAGATGAGGCTTATTTAGGTTACCAACTCTCCCAAATTCACACAGCTGATAAGCGGTATGTCCTAGTTTCAAATGATGACTGTCTGACTTTCAAGCCCAGAATGCTTCAAGTCCACGGGGCTCACAGGAAAACCCCTAACTAAGATCTCACAAAGCATAAAAAATAATATGGGAATGTTACAGTCTTTGAGGCCCACATAACACTGGAGGGGGCACATGAGAGACTGGAGAGCTTAAGGAATGATGATGTGTGCTGTGAGGTGAGTTTCAACTTTCTACTTTGGGACACTAGGGAGTCTATTTGAAAGGATAGCTTGCTAGGATGGAAAGCTATCCATGAAAGCTAGGATGGAAAACGTATTGAGGGAGGAAAGAAGGATTTATGCAACTAGTTCTTAAGTAAAACTACGTAGTCAACACCATCAGCGGCTGAATTAAGAAGAGAAGACCATTACGGGGCAGATTTTCTATTCAGAAGAGCGTTATTCAAAATCAGCTTAACTGATGCATGTTCTGCAGTACTGAAGACACACAACTGTGGTACTAGCTTGTTTACAGAGAGCTTATGTGTTCCATGTTGTTCCATTTCAGATCATAAGTCCATAAAGATTTGTGCTAGATAAGCAACGAAGGGATATTAAACGTGTGTCACCAAAAGCCTTTCCTGACCAAGTCATCCCAATTGCCATACCAGGTTCTGTCTAGTGCATGGGCCTGTTTGGCTTTCTTCGGAGCACTTGGTACTGCCTGAAATTATCTTAATTTATATGCTAATCGGATCTTATCTATGTCCTAGGAGATAATCTCCATGGGAGCTGTCTGCTTCATCACTGTATACCCCATCTGTGCTTGGCACATTGTAGGAGCTTGTGGCAAAGTCAAAGTGCTTGCATTAGGGATTTTAAAAAATGATACTAGCTGTGTTTATTTTTGGACCTGGTAGTAGAAGAATAGTTGTTGTATCTAAAACTGTTACCTCATTATTTGGATTTTTAATTACTATCCTGTATTTTTGAAAAGAGTACCCTGAAAAAACTATATACTATGTATAAAATATATATTACATATGAAAGCCTACATTTATTGTGTGCTTGCTATGTGCCAGACACCTGTTATCAACTCATTTAATCTGGCACCAACACCATAAGCTGGGGCAGTGTCTTTATTCTGTAAATTTCAGAGATGATGAAATTGAAGCACAGGGAGTAAGGTAAATACCAAAGCTTTTCGTCAGGAAAATGGTGGAACAGGGATTCAAACCTAAGGCATCTAACTCCAGAGTCTATAGTCTCAATCATTATATTCTACTGGCTTTTATTATGTATCAGTGTTATACCCAGATATATTATATTTCACAACAAATGTGGCAGAAGTTATTACATACTTAGGGAAAAAATTAATTCTATGATGGTCTCGACATGTGATGCAAACACTGGTTTAAAAATAGATGTGACCCCATAGACTGCATATTAGTCACAAGGGGAGAACCACACTACACAGGGGAGAAAAAGGATCACACTTTAACCATATACCCAAAGCCAAATTCTCGGAGAGAAGAAGCTGGACATCATGGGCCCATCACGGATGAAATACCTTGAGAAGGACATGCCATCACTTATGTAATGATGTATAACCTGAATCTAATCATGAGGAAACATCCAACACCACCGAGCAGAGGAATATCCCATACAAATGGACATCAGTACAACAACATCAACATAGTGACAGACAAAGGCCTGTTTCAGATTAGAGGGGAATGAAGAGAAGTGGTCACTAAATGCAGTGCATGACCCTGGATGAAATCCTCTACAGATGAGAGAAGAGCTATAAAGTTCAGTATTGAATAAACTAACAAAATTTGAACCCGCTCTATAGATTAAAGTATTCTAGCAATATTGATTTCCTCAATTTGATAACTGTACTGTAATTCTTGTTCATAAGAGATACACACTGAAGTATAAATACACATGATATATGCCACCTACTATTAAGTTGTCCAAAAAATAATGGAGTTAGGAAAGACTCGGTGCTCTCTGTGAGAGAGAAGGGTGCTTCATCAGCCTCACCTGGGCTGGATGAAATATCCCCTTAAGACTGGCTTCCTCCCCTGTTGCGTTTCTTTTCCTCACTAAGTTCCCTTCTGTGTGTGGTTGCTCAAAGGGAGAGAATGCACTGAGCAATGAGCTGGAAATTCTGTTCCATTTGTCAGCTACATTTCTCATTTAAATGAAAAATTTGCCATAATGTTTAACACAGCCATCTCTCGCCAGTTTAGTTAGCAACATTAGCCTCCTTGTTCCCATGGTGCCTCAGCTGACTCTTCAAAGCTGGAGAACAGTATCTGAAAAGCCATGACCATGCCAACCTGCTGTTGGATTAAAGGAGCTGCACCCCACAAACTCTCCTAAAGTGACGACGGTTCTTCCTCATAACTCTCAAATTGTAATCATTGGGAAATACATCATCCTTCTCATTAACCATGATGAATGTTATCACCCAGTTCCACATCCTGTTGGTTTTAATGTTATTCAAAATACAAACATGCAGTGACTGAAGCATTACACCAACACAGCGCAAAGTAGTATATCCTGATGCCCCCTGGCTTCTCACAGCCAACGGAGACTAGAGGTCTGGGGTGAGCAGTGGGGAGGGAGCTGAGGACAGGCTTTATCCAGATTAAGCACTGGCTTTCTAGGTTGCCAAAGGACCTTAGAAATGTTTAGAAGACCATCCGGTAGCACAGAATGAGCAAGCCACGTAGACTGCAGGGAGTCTGAACTCCTCTTTTCCCACCCACGGGAAGTAGGGTTATGATGACTGCCCAAAACCTATCCTCCAGCAGCGCTCTGCCAACTATTAATTGTCCCAATCTCACCATCTTTACAATCTTACTGTTTGCTATTAAAACTAAATTATCCTCAATGAGGTTAGGCTAGCTCATAAAGAATAACAAAAATACGATTCAATTAATATCCACTGAGTGCCTAATATATGCCAGGCATTGTATTTCATATAATCAAGACTGCAAATTAATTGTTATGGAGTATTGGGTTTGCAAAAAAGTTCGTTTGCTTTTTTCTGTAAGCTGGCTGCAGGAGCACTTAGTTGTTTTTAACTTCATTAGAAACAATTTTATTAGATTGTATTGTGACAGCTGTTATATCAGCGTGCATTTTAAAAAACTTACCAAAATTAATTTTTGTGTAGCCATTTTAATATTGAAGATGGAAGAAAATAAGCAATATTTTTGGCATATTATGCTTTACTATTTGAAGAAAGATAAAAACACAACTGAAACACACAAAAAAAGATCTGTGCAGTGTGTGGAGAACATGTTGTGAAGTTTCGTGCTGGGGATGTCTTCCTGGATGGTGCTGCACGGCCAGGTAGACCAGTTGAAATGGATAGCAATGAAATCAAGACATTAATTGAGAACAAACAATGTTATACCATGCGGGGGATAGCCGACATATGCAAAATATCCAAATCAATAAAGTTATTGGTGAAAATGAAAAATGTGTCTTTTATCTAATGGGGAAAAAACAAACTTTTTGGCCAACCCAATACATATATTTAAATTCATTTTTATGTACTTGAATATATATGCATATATATTTAAGTTTAGATGCAGACCTTGGGGCCTATGAAGATTAAGCAACACAGGTCAAAGTCACACAGTAGGTAGAAGGACAGGACTGCAATGCACATGGGCCTGTGTGCTTCCCCCTGCACCACACTAGAAGGGCACATGTGGGCAGACCCCTCACCCACCAGCGCCCATCTCATTTGGACCCAGGCTATTTCTGAGAAGCTCATCTTAGCTGTGCAAAAATCCCTTCAGAATTTCAGGGATGAAACAGCTTTTCTAACCTAGCTACAGAGATCATCATCTATGATGATGATGATGATGATGATGATGATGCTGCTGCTGCTGCTGCTGAATATTCAAGCAGGGTAAACATAATACTGTGCAAATTGCCCTCTTTAATTTTTACTTATATATGCTTTTTACCTTCTTAGTGCTTTATCTTTCTACACACATGGCAGATATAGTTGATCTACATCCTTTCAAATGTTCACAATTGTGAACACCGCTTACATCTTCAAAATTTCAGTTGACTTCAGGGACAAGCACTTCATTGACAAAAGACTGCAGTGTCCCTGAGCAGGAAACAGAATTCTCGCTGAAGAACTCAGAAGTCCTGAGAACACAGACCATGTTTTGTGCCTTGTAAAGGATCTGGAACAAGTTGGTGTTTAATAAATACTAATTAATATACCAGTTGAACTTAATTACCATTCAGCATATCAGGCTAATTTTATACCTTAATGGAATGGGTGCCATTTTCACAACAGTACAAAGAAAATAATTAAAACTGCTATTTGTAGATTGTATTTATAAGGTATTTAAGGTCTCTCTTCCACATCCCCCCACTGTGGTGTATTTAAAACATTATACTATTACTATGTTACTTTCATTTTTTAATGAGAAAAGGAAATCAGAGAGACAACAATTTTTCCAAAGTAATTCAAGAACTGCAGATCAATTAATAGCTTCTGACTTAGTCAATTGCGATTTTATGTCCCAACTCTGTTTCTAAGAATGGGTATTTTAACCCATTCTTCACATCATTGAAGATATGAAAATATTTAAGCTCCTGGTCCATGGCAACATAAGAGAGTAGTTTGCATTAGTATTACTGAAACCTGATGATTTCTAAAGTTTCATATAAATTTGATATTATCAGTACTTCTGGAAGAAAGCATTTAAAACTAAAAGCAAGTATACAATATAGATTCATATCTTTTCACATGTTACCTGTTTGTTATAAAAACAGATGAACAATATAGAATGGGGAATATAAACACGAAAGTCAGACATCTACTGCCATTCTTAGAGTAATTTCCCCGGGGACCATGTCAGAACCAGACTCCCTCTCTTTACGAAGATCAGTCCTTACCCCTTCACCCTAGTCATTGCTTCCAGATAGGGACTGCCGTGTTCTCACACGACTCCGCATCCCTGGCCACAGACAGGATCAAGGAGAAGAAGGCATGTGAACCAATTTTGGCAATGATAATACCTACATAGTTGGCTTCAAAAATTGGTGCAGGAAGGGGCATGTGACCCAAGGCAGGCCAATCAGAATCCTTTCCTGAGAGTTTTACTAACTCAAAATAAGGAAAGAAGAACTTTCTTCTCAGATAGTATGAAGAGTCAGCCTAGAATCTACCAGCAATGGCTGTGTCCCCACTGTGTGAGAAAAGCAAGCCCATGGTTGAGGAATAAAGCTGAGATCCAGAAACAAAGAGAGAAGAGAGTTTGATGGCATTTAGATCCTTGATTTGAGACATTCCTCAGGCTGGCTTCCCCCTTGGCCGTCCTACAGTTGGAAACATGATCTAATAAACTCCCTCTTTGTTTATGCTGGCTCAAGTTGAGTTACCATCATCTGCAGGCAAAAAATAGCTGATTAATGCATCTGATATAATTAATGCATATAATCTGAGATAATTAATGCATAAAGCTGAAAGTGGAATCCCCCCAATCCCTTCTCAAGAGGTACTAGTTAGAACTTATGGATATAACAGACAGAAACTTAATTTGATCCATCTTCCCTTAAATAGGGAGATTTACCGTATTTTTCAGACTTTAAGACACACCTTTTTTTGGCCACATTTTTTTCTTCAAAATATTTTTTCCTATTTTCCTCCTCTAAAACCTAGATGTGTCTTATGGTGCAGATCCCAGACACACCTAGGTTTTAGAGTAGGAAAATAGGGGGAAAATTTTTGAAGCAAAAAATGTGGTAAAAAGTGCATCTTATAGTCCAAAATATACGGTATTTGCTCCTATAACCAAGCCTTTGGAAGGACAAGTATGTGAGCTGCCCCGAGGACTCTGGAACAAGAGACTCCTGACTAGCTCTGCCTCCTCTTCCATTTTCTGTGTGGGTTCACTTCATTCTCTCAGACTAATTCTTTACCACTTGAAATAAAATTGGCCAACAGCAGCTCAAAGAATCATCTTGTAACTGGAGAGGAAAGAGGTCTTTTTTTCTCCTCTTAAAAGAAGTCAGTAAGAAAAACCCTCAGGGAGCACCCTGACTAGTGTGGCATGGGTCACAGGCTAATCTCTGAACTACAGCCTGTGGCCAGGGCTCTGGGGAAGCACACTGGCCAGCTCCTGCAGCCAGAGAGAGAGGATGGAAAAGGCGATGGCAGCGTCCATCTGGAACAATGGACAAAACAAGAAGATGAGAGGTTTACCAGGTACAGAGGGTTGCTGCTTCAAGAGAGAAAAAAAGATTTAAGAAGATAAGCGGTTTGATGTATACCTTCTAGACTCTTCACTCTTGTGAGCGAATGTGGAAAGCTAGGGCAGGCCCAGTGTGTCTGAGCGTGCTGAGTACATCCCAACATTCAAAACACACCAGGGCTGAAATCCAGAGTTCTCTGTGAAAATGAGACAAGTCATGTTTTATCTGGTGTTAATATAAAGGAGAAAAAAACAGTCCCTGTTTCTGGTAGGTGGCATTTTGCTTCTTTCAAGACCAAGAGAAAACTAGAATTTCCCCCAAAGAACTTGGAGGTACAGGCTGGGGTTGCATGTTGCGCCGAGCTTTTGGCAGAGGACGTCATTCTGAAAAGATGTTACAAAGATATCCTTTGGGTACAATTCTGAGATGACTTTGTCACATCTGCCATATCCCTTAACATAAGCTGGTAGCACAGATCTGGGCATATAGCTTATTCTCAATGAATACATGATTAATTGCCTTGGAATCAAAAATAGGTGTGTATTTTCATCAGACTTCTCTTGTTCACTGAGGGGATATAAATCTATTTATCTCTTCCCCCATGGATTTCTATATTTGAAAAGAAATGAATGCCTTTGCATTTTGGCAAGACTTAAAAATGTATCTGCAGGACTATGGTATAAGCTTAAATAGCTAGTCTCTGAGAGAGGCCCCAGGGAGTCTCACATCCTGGGTGTTTACACCCTTGTGTAGTCCTTTCCACAACACACCTAGGCTGATCTGTGTGACCAATAATGTAAGAAATAATTGTTCTGAGGCGAGGTGACTCTGCAGCTATGCTTGCTTGTCCTCTTGTATTATTCACTCTGGGAGAAGTCGGATTTCATGGCATGGATATTCACGTAGCTCTATGGAGAGGCATATGTGGAATGAAACTGAGGTTTCCTGCCAGCAGGCACCGCTGGCTTTCCAACCACGTGAGTGGTTCATCCTTAGTCCCAAGAAAGCCTTTTCCTAATGTCCACCTCAGGAGTCACCTGGGAGGACCTCCTGAGAAGACCAAACCTGAACTGCGCAGCTAAGCCATCTAATTCTAATGATCTCTGGGTTAATACTGTGGGAAACAACACGTGTTTATTGTTGTTTTATGCCACTACATGTGGGGCAGGGGGTATTTGTTACACAGCAATAAATAACTGATGTGTAAACTAACAAAAAATAAATTTAACAAATATATCTCAGTGAATGTAACAGCAACCTTTTCTTCTGAAATACACAGTCAACTTTACGATGTTGAATTAGACCACATTACCACAAATGGAATATCTTTTCTGGTTTCTTCTTCCTGTTGAGTCTACTATTCTGAGAAGTGCATATATCTCTAAAGCACTCTTTTTCTAATAATTAAACATTTGTCTTCAGCCAATGAGATCTTTGTTGCAGAGAAAACTGGAAACACTGTTTTCTTTACCAGTAGTAAAAATTCAGGGGAGAGCTAAGGTCATTAGCAAAAGAATACAAAGTACCAGTTAGGCAATACCTTTCCACTCCACCCAACAGGTTTTCCTTTAACCGCTAAACAGACCTAAACCTTGAAAAACACACTTAACAAAAGTGCTGCTGTTCATGTATTTTAAAATTTTTTTGTTTACTTTTACTAAGTAACTTGTTGAGAAAATGAGTGTTACTGAAATATTTTTAGTTATGTAAACTCCTTGTTAATTGCTAAAGGAAAGCGTTTTTGGAATCATTCATGCCAATATTTGCTTTCCTGAACACCAACTGTCCCTTAGCTACACATTCAAAGGATTCAAAGAAAGAGTTTTAAAAACTACAAAGAAAGAAGAAGGGAAAGATCTATTTTTTTAAAAAAAGAACTATTTTTAGAAAAATCTAAACTGATCCAGGCATTTTAACAATGGCAACAATGAATTGTTCTAAGTTAACGTCTAAAAAAGAAGAAAATTTTACCCTTTGCAACATCATAGATGGACCTGGAGGACATTATGTTAAATGAAATAAGCCAGTAAGAGAGAGACAAGTGCCATATGATTTCACTCATATGTGGAATCTACTGAACAAAAGGAACTAACAAGGAAAATGGAGACAGACTCATAGAAGCAGAGCAGGATGACAGCTCCAGTGGGGCGGTTAGAGGGCGGAGAGATTGAGCAAAAAGGAAAAAGGACTCATGGACATGGACACCTGTGTGGGGACTGCAGAGGGAGGGGGTATAAGGGGGACAAAGGATAATGGAAAAAGATACAACAAATTTTCACCAATTAAAAAATAATAAATAAAATTATAAATGTTAACTTAGGTAAAATAAAAATGTGGCCTATTTTAAGGTACGGAGTTAAAAAGAAATCCTATCAAGTTTAAAATCATTGTCATTCAGAAAGTAGATAAATGGTTGCCTGTGGCTGAGGGTGAGGTTTCTTTCAGGCGTAATGAAAATGTTCTAGAACTAGATCATGATAATGGTTACACAGCTCTGTAAATGTACTAAAAGCCATCAAATTGCACACTAAGAAGGGGTAAATTTTATAAAAGTTATATCTCAATAAAAGTGTTTTTAAAATTGTCACTGATGACTGTGAAAATATTCAAAGGATTAGAAGTATATAAAAAGTCACAAAAAGAATGGTTCTAGTTCAAGTGTTGTTTTCCTCCTACTTCTATAACTAAAGCTGAAATTAAATTTTAAGATGCCTCAATTGCACATTTAAAAACTTTCTAAAAAGCAACACAACAAATAGGCTTTTTATAGCTTAAAGGTGAGCTTCACTCTGTGCTGGGACCGTATATGACAGACTTTGAACTTGCTGTCAGAGCTAACTGAAGGGATAATAGCTGCAGTTGTTTGCAGTTACTATCAGGGCAAATTCACTGTGCAAAACTGAAACTCTTACAAGTAAAAAATGCAGGCTTTTCATAGACATTTCTGTAACCACAACAAAGTGTACCAGTTATTTTGCATTTTAATTCTTTCACAAGGTCACAAGGAAATTGTTTTGCTATAGGTTACGTTACAAATGTAACAGGTGTTCTAAAATATGCAAGTCCATTTTTTGTTGTCGTTTACTTCAGTTTTTCACTTCTAGCACCGTAACAATAACCAAAAAATCCTATTACCTAGACTTTGTTAACTGTCTATAGTATAAAATTTTTCTGAGAGGGAAAGTTTTAGTACTTAAATAAAGCTGAAGATAATGAACACTCTTTAGCTATAATTCTACCTATACACTTTAAAAATTAGTTAAAAGCTTATCAAATATCCCAGTCTCAGTTGTATATTTTATTTAAAAATATAAAATTTATAATAAAAATATAACATTAAAATAAAATATATTTCTAATGAAAGAAACCAGAAACAAAGGACTACTACTGCATGATTGCATTTATATGGTCTTCTGGAAAAGCAAAGCCACAGGGACAGAGAGCGGGTAAGTGCCTCCCAGGAGCTGTGGGGGGAGGGGCGCCCACTACAGTCACGCGGGGGAGCTCTCTGGGCTGATGGAAACGTTCTGCATCTTGAGCGTGGTTGTCATTACACGACTTTGTACACTTGCCAAAACTTATTGAACTGTGCATCAAAAAGGGTGAATTTTAATGCCACTGAATTATAGCTTGAAATCTGATATAATTATATTAGAAATATTAGATTTGACTATTTTGATCAGAGTATGCTGTTAAAGTTAATTATACGATGCTGAAAATACACTAGGGCATCAAACAAAAAAAAAGTGAGTCTATAGTTACTGCAGATTTTATGATTTCCCCCAATTTTTTATCTTTATTGTAGGAAACTTGGTGACAGTTTTAAAAATTAGTCTGGATGGAAATTATAAGTCTTTAGACTGAAATTAGCTTCTATAATGCAGATGATCAAGTGTTTTATAGTTAACTTCAATTAGCAGTCACTTAATTATTAACTATACCCCCTCATAATTTTTCAAATGCTTTTATTATCACAACTACTTAATAGCTATAATTTAAAGGATTACTAAATTCTAGTGTCACTCTCTCTGTCTCTCTCTCTCAAATACTTATGGCAATTAAAAAAGAATTCATTTGACTTAGTTCCCTTGATGTACTACTTCTTTACTATTTGTTGAGGTAGCAAACTACCCACATTATAAAGTAATTTTTCTTGATATATGTACATATATGGCAATGTTATACATCTGATAAATAGGAGAGATTCAAATCTAGATTTTTTTTCAATTGGACAATATATCTTTTCATATTTATTTCTATTTCCCACTGTGATGTGAGTAGTTTGTAGGAAGGGGCAATGAGATAATGTGTCTACTCATTTGCAATCTCTACTGTACCTACTTCAATGTAATGCATGTAGCAGATAATCATATATTATTGCACAAGGACTGAGCTGATCCATTAATAGTTATCACAGAGAGTTGTAGGCTACTGTAATATTAAATTTTATACCAAAATCTTCTTGGAGGTGTATTTTTACTGAGTTACAATGAAGGGCTTCTCCTCTTATCAATAACAAAATTAATTTATAATTCATCCCTGAGAATGGTGGTTGTTTCATCTTTTAAAAAGTATTTCCACTGACGCAAGCCTTGGAGGCATAACTGGTTTCCATTCCGATGAATCTCAGATGTCATTTGATTGTGGTTGTGATGGCTTTTGTAGATTGGTGCCCGACAGTCTATCATCCTTTTCATGTGCCTGCCTATTCTGCAGAGGTTGGAAAGTCTCCCAGTCTCTCCTTCAGCTGGGTCCCAGAGTTCATGCAGGCTCAGCCAGCGGTGAGATGCACTTCCATAAGAGCAAAGCAAACGTGCACTGGCAAGCTCTGTGTGGAGGTGCTGAGCTTTTCCGTGACAGCATTAGTCCAGCAGCCCCACTGTCCAGTCACCAAGTGTGTGGCTGTCAAGGGGTGGGGCATGGATTTGCAGGTGTGGACTGTAACAAGTGCCAGTGGGTTCTGAAGCCGACAGCCATGGCAGTAACTCCTTGACTGTGCCAGTGGTGGTGTTTTCTGGACCTGCGACTTCCTGTTGGGAGGAGGTGCTTGCTTGCGTGGTGGTCCAGTTCTGCGGTGTGGCTTTGCGAGTTGTCCTTAAAGCTCAACCTCGAGTCTGTCTCTTTAGACATTTCAAAATTCTTAAGCCATTTAATACCCCATAATAAATCCTTTCCTGCCTGAACTATCCTGAGTAGACTTTATTTTCTGTAAATGAACCCTGACCAATATAGAAATAAAATGAATTATAGTCCCCTGTAGACAAAAATCAAATGGATGAGAGCATGATACTATCAGTCAATGCAAGGACCAAAATAACTCCTAGCTCAGTTAGAAGGGATATACATTGTAAGGGTAGATGGGCATTCTCTATTTGTAATCTAATAAACTCCAATGAGAAAGCCAAATATTCTGTGCAAACTAAACATGGCCTGAAATAAAGAGGTATTGATCAGCATGTGTAAATTTATGATATTTTTCTTTTGATAGCACTATTTAAAAGTGATATTAGGCATGAGTAAGTAGAAGTGGGAGGGAAACAAGTGATTGAATCATGTGAAAAACAGTATTTTTAATAGAAACTTTCAAAGATGTGCTGATTTTATTCAGTCATGAGAAGTCTTAAACAAAGCCTGTGAAAAGTCAAAACCCTGCAAAAAGGTGGACCCCCCAGAACAAATGGGGAAAGTATTTGAGAGTCCTGGATTAAAGGGGAAGCTTTCATGAGAAGTTTTGCTTTGGGGTCTAAAACTACCCACGGGATAATAAGTGTACATTTTTACCTTGAAACCATATAATTAATTGCTGCTAGGCAACTCATTGCAAAAGATTTTGAACGTTTAGATGGTAAAATAGCCTTAAATGTAGATTATGCGGATGATGATCTATTTAGAAGGATATTTCTCTTGAGTGGTACTTACAGCCACCATAACTACTTCCATGTTGCTTTAACTTAAAATAGTTAGAAGCAAGCCTTACGGTGCTGGGTGCTCAGGTTACACCATTGTGAGTGTGTCAGCAGTGTGGAACTGCTGCTTGAAAAGGGCTGACGTGATCTTACAGTATATTCACTGAAACACGACACGCGAAAACCATAAAGTAATTTTCCCAATATACGCAGGGTTGGTCAAACTCATATTAGAAACTCACATCCACTCTGACTGAGGTTTCATATTTTAAGAGAATGTGGAGAAACTAGAAAGGGAACAGAACATAGCACAAAGGCTTACTAAAGAGCTAGAAAGTAGGGCATAAAAAACGGCAAGGAAGGGAATTGGTTTTATTTAGCCATAAGAAAGCTAAATGGTCTTAATATATAACTTAGAGTCCTTTGCTGTAAAAATAAAACACAAGTTACACCTAGAAGGCCTAACCACCCAGACAGGGACAAGATAAGATTAAATAAATAGGAGCATAAGATTTGCAACAACAATTCCTTAAGTGAGGACTGGTTTTACCTTTTCATTCCAAAACACATAGCCAGATCAGCTGAAAGAATCTCCACAATGTGACAATACCAGGGAAATAGGACTCTAGGTAAATGGTAGAACTCCAGTGGTAAATTGCTATTTAAATATTTCCTTTCAAGAAGAAATATACCAACTATTATTATTTATGGAGAAAACCATTAATGGGGAGGCTAGCTTACTGTACCAGCTGCAGAAATTTTCAGACACAGAATAGCTCATTCACATAGGCATCTAGCTAGCTATATTAGCAAGTTATAGCAAGTTGTATGAATAGTTATATGGGACAAACTTAACATGTAGTGACAGATTTGAATCTCCATCAGTAACGTGTATGCTTTAAAGCTAGGCTGCATGCCAATAGAAAAAAATAAAAGTAACAATTGGCTCTTGGGTCCCCATCTACTGTCTGTGAGGTAGTACAGCATTTTAAAGAATAATCTAAGTCATTATGCTGGTTTCTAAAATAAACCAGGCTAGGATTAAAGATGGCAAAACAACAGAAGACTTATCAAATGCTACTCTTATTTCTTTAAAACCTAAAATATTTTGATAATAAAATGAGATTGAGAATTAGTGCTCAATATTCAGTTGCCATAAAAGACAAAGAAAAAAAAAAGCCTAGCACGGCTGATTGCCAGAACAGTTCCTCACACCCTGGACCACCCTGATGGCCACTAATCGAGACACAGACCTAGGGGAAGTCTGGAGGGGGGTTAATGGGGAGTAGAGAAGTGATGTTACTAGAAAGGTTCTGGATGTTTTCTGGAATCAGACAGAACCCTGATGCTTTAACTCTGCCTCTTAAAAAGGCTTAGAATTACACACACATACACAGAAAAAGTATGAGAAAATGTCTTCTTAGTCCTTATAGAATGCACAATTATCCAATGATCTTGAAGTACTTCCAGGATTCTGTTTGGATAACCTGGCAAAATGAGAGTTCCATATGTTCCCTATCGTAGCAGTCTGTGCCTTTGTGCTGCCCTATAGGCCCTGCTCTGGGCAACGGCTTACCTCCTCAGTTCTGTGGGAAAGCTGACAGGACCGTCAGTCAGACAGCCCCACCTGCCCAACCACAGGCCTGGGCGTCAGGCAACCCTTCTCCAGACAGTGGTGAGTCCAGGGTGGCTCCGGGCCTTGGAGATTAGCATGGTTTTTGGAGAATAGAGGCCACATCTCCTTCTGGTACCACCAGCTAGCCTGTCCATGTAAAACTAAGATAGTAGAATAAGACCATCTTTCTTGTCACCTGGAGAAAGCCTGCACACAAATGAGTCTAAGGTAGAGGTAGAGCCAAGAGGAGAGTGAAAAACCATCCTGATAACAACCTTTGAGCCATACCCAGCAATGCAAACACAAACCAATCCTTGGAGGGGTTTTTTTGTTGTTTTTTTAGAGCGAGCAAGTAATCTTCTTTTTTGTTTAACCTATGTGAACTTAGATTTCTCTCACTTGCCACCAAAAGAGTCCCAACTATGCTCCCATTTTGCAGATTGGGAAACTAAAGCACCATAATTATTAAAACCTATAGGGAACGAGATGTGAGAAAACCTATTAAAACATTCACTAGTCCACAACCAAGTGGATATACATGGGCACACTTATACTCTCACAGTTTTATTTATTTGGACATAAACACTGGAATTTGTGAGGTTTTACAGTACGGAGGTTAAGGGAGTCAGAAAGTCCAAAAGTCCCAGACCCAGCTGTCACTTACCGCCTGAGAGGCTTAGGCGGAAAGGGGAAGCGGGACACTAACCCTCCTAAGCCCAGGTTTCCCTGCTATCCGAGCAAAAGTGGAGCGCTCCTAAGAAATCTTTTGTGAGTTGAAACAGCATAAACTGAAGAAGCAATTACCATTAATTTATATGGAAAATTGTTTTGAGCAATCCCAGATCCCAGATCCCAAAACTACCCTACCAAATTATATGAAATACCATGTAAAACCTAGAACACTAACACATAGCAAAGGCAGTGCCACTGTCACTGCTCGGGGTGTGCGCCGCTTCTGCAACAGCTCGCCACAAAACAGACCCTGAACTCTATTTTCAATTTTCTGCAAAAAAAAAAAAAAATCCTCTTTGGGTTTCGTCCTGTGAGCAAAAAACGGGTGCAAATTTAGGTCTCTCATAAAAGCAAAATGGTGTAATGAGAACTTTCACGGTATCCTTCACCTGTGTTAACTTTCTTATCTGTAAAAAAGGATAACAATCCCAACCTCAGTAAGGATTAAATGAGATAGTGCATGCAATCTCTGGTTTGCAAACTCTATGTAAACAAGAAAGATACTGGGCACCAGCATTATAAATGAGTCCTGGGGGAGAAAAGTTCATGCACTTCAAAGTATTGAGGTGTTTCCCCGCTACATGACAAGACACTTGTAGTTACAAAGCCGTTCTGAATATTTATTAAAACTGTTCTTCTAAAAGAATAACTGCTACCTACCAATCCTGTGTGTACACATAACAATACTGCAATGAGGGAGTTTTTAGAAGTCAGATTCTTTTTATCCTTAACTGTTTCTCCTCCCTTACCCCTTTTAACCCACCAGCTTCCCAGTTTCCTAATCTCAGGTTCTGATACTACCATCCAACCTCCATCCGAGTAAGATCGCAGGGAGAAATTAATCTATTTATTCTCCTTCATCCTCATGCCTTAGTCATTTGACTGTTTACACTCGATCTATGTTCTCACCTTCTGCTTTGCCCTTCCTGCACAAGGCTGAACACAGCAAACTATACCTCCCAGGCTTCCTTACCAACCAGCTCCTAGTCAGGGCTGGCCAGTGGAGGTAACAGAACAGAGCATGGAGGGGGCATTTCTTCCCTCTCTCTGCTTCAGGCAACTGCATCTCTTTT
>CM052539.1:30477815-30550391 GCA_028533065.1 Trachops cirrhosus
GCTCCAGTCCCTTTGGCTCCTAAGTCTTAGGGGTGGTAGCCCTGCTTTTCTTAATCTCAGATTTTCTGTTTTCTATCTGCCCTTTTTCTAACACCCTTTAAAATAGTTCCCCATGTTAAATTTCTTCTATGAAACTTGCTGGCATGGGTTCTACAGGTTCTGGCACAAATAATGCCCTTTTTAAATTACAAAATATTTTATGACAAAATCATAAGCATGTGATTCTGTAACATAACACTATCACACTCAAGTACACCAAATGACATTTTAGATGAAATGTTCAAATCAAAACTATAAATTACTACACTCATGTATTACCCTACCAATCACACTCAAGCAGGTCTTCTGCCAGACCCTGTATTTTCCAGATCAAACAGTGATTGCTAGTGTTCTCCATATCCAATTAGTGGCCACACCTTGCTAGTTTGGGGCTCTACTTCTCTGCATCCCTTCCTCACCACCCTAACACAGGCCATCATCGCATGTGGATAATCTCACACCTTCATCTCTAATATCTCTTGATCTTCAATCTAGTTCCGCCTGAATATAATTTTCACTTTGCTGACAAGGAGTGTTTTAAAAGTCACTCTATGGTGACCTTGTTACTAACCTTCTTAAAATCTCCTTCAGTGGCTCTTCATCTCACCCAAAAGCTAAGCTCCTTAGCATGACAAAGCTTTTCACAATCTATTGCTTTACCCCGACAGCTTCATCTCTGGCTTCTCAATGTTCTAGTAACACCAAATTGCTCATAACATTGGTTCGCACACACACTCACAATATGCATGCACACAACCATTCACACACGAACATACTCTGTTCCACCTCTCTGATCTCCGATCTCAGATACACAGTTTCCTCCTTACCTATCTACTTCTGGATGACTTTAACTTTCCTTCAAAACTCAGCTTAATGATGTCTCTAGAACGCTTCTGTGAAGACCCAGTCTGGGCTTCCTCTGGGCTTGTGTAGCATCTGGTACATCCTTTTGTGATTGCATTTATTATATTCCATCAATATACCCTGTTTATGAGTCTCTTTCATCTAAGTGGAGTGCCTCACGAGCCTCGACAATGCTTCTTTCTTCGCCTTGCTTCTGTACTTCCTATCAAGAGATACTGGTTGCAGTGAACGGAACTGTACCCCCATGTGCCCCAGCAGCCCAACTTAGTCCCTGTGACTTACACTTCATTTCCTTCTCTTTTACCCCCACAGCCAAGTACAGGCGTACTTCGAAGATATTGCAGATTTGGTTCCACACTGCCATAATAAAACGGGTATCACAATAAAGCGAGTTGTCACCTTTCCGCTGGCAGAGGGTTTTGCCTTCAGTTTGTAAACACCACACACAACGCCTGTGAAGTGCAATAAAGCAAAGCTCAGTAAAACAAGGTATGCCTGTAATTAACTAGCCTTAACTTGACCTCAGAAATTTCTCTGATATAGGTGTCTCCGGGTATCCAAAAGCAGAGTGTTGCTATGAAATCTTTCATAAACTGAAATGGTGTAAAGCAAAGAAGCTTTGAGCATTCCTAGATACGCCCCCCCCCAATAACTAAGCTGTACCAAAAATGCTTAATTATGTCCAGTTTTACGCTAAATGTAACACTCTGACTAGCTCTTTTAGCTTTTTCTGATACCATGTGACACATCTTGCTAATGGATACATAGGAGAAATGAGGATAATACACCGATGCCCACAGACACAGTTCAAAGCTATGGTGGTCTGATGCTGAGATGCTGCTGAGTGTAGTTCCCGGAACGAGCTTAGCGGGCCACTCTTGCTGCTCAGGGTGCAGGCTGCCCCCATAACAGCTGCTGCACAGACCTGAATGCCGTTTTTGCTTTTCACCTTTTTTTTGTGTGGTGTGTAAAAGTGAAAAATCACTTCGGATTTTTCGGTTAGTGAAAACAGATACTAATGCAGGTCCTTCGTAGCCATAGAAGTGAAATGACATAAAGTGAAATTTGAAAAGTGTGTCCTGATCCTTCTGTCTCACCCCACAGCTTTTGCACCAATCTTCTAGGTCACTGTTTTTCAGCTTTCTTTGACCATGACCCATAATAAAAAATACATTTTGCATCATGACCCATGATATACATTCTGAGGTTCGAATTTCTACTAAAGTTACTTCTAAGATACAACTTGCAAAATGCAACCAAGAGGAAACTTACTTAAGATTTAAATCTCGGAATTAATCACTCATTTTTTTTCTCATTTCTTTCTTTATTTTCCAGGTGATAATCCCCACATTACACTTAATGGCTTCAACCCTGTCATGTATTTATGCAAAATGATGGTGTTTCTCTTGAAACAGAGGGAATTAAACGTGCCAAATTTAAGTAAATCCATTTTGTTCTTTTGAAGATTTAAATCTATTGTAGGAATGATTCAATTAAAAGTTCAAATTTTCCAGTTTATGTATAACAAGTAAACCAGACAGAAGTGTTACGAAACATCGACCCTTATTGTGGTGGTCTGGAACTGAACCCACAATATCTTTGAGGTGTGCCTGCACGTATTTCATCTAACCCTCATGTCCCCAATCAACTGTACAAGTACATCCTGAGTGTCTCCTACTCCGTGTCTTACCTTGCCAGGCACGAGGGAAGTGACGGCGCACGGGAAGGAAAGAATCCCTTTCTCTGTTGAGCTGCCAGGTTAGCGCAGCCCTTCTCAACCTTTCTCCTACCCTAATACACGTGAGAGATACAGCCGCTGTTATCAGTCCTGGGTGCTCACTGCATCAAGATTTTCAGCTCAGTACATGTCATGGCAGGTTGGGTGTGGGAGGAACTCTGTCCAGCAGCATGCTTCTCCCCGCCACCGCGGATGAGAACTCAATCCTCCCAGACACAATCTTGCTGTTCCCTCAGGAAAGGGGGTAGCAATTCCCTCTAGTGGAGAACACCCTGAGTCCTTCCCCCAGATGGCTTTTATTGGGAATGGTATGTGTAGGTGTACACAACATACATAGATAGTTCATCAATCATTGTCAAAAAGGCTACAGTCATACAGAAACAGGTACTATCTACAAATAACAATAAAAGGAACACAGAAATCTGTCACAGGTCAGGGTCTGTTAGTCATGCTGACACCAGAGGGTCTTTAAGAAGTATTTCATGAGATAAGGAGTTTACTCCTTATGCCTTGAACTTAAACATCCTGTTTATAACACCAACCAGGGCTATACAAAACAAAGCAGAGCAAGCTTCAAAGGACACAATGTATTTATTAGGCCTGGTTCCCATGGGAACCCTCCGTGTTGGAGTCGGTCTCCTCTGCCACCTGTGTTTTTACCTGATTTTCCAGGGAGACTTACTAGCTCTTTTTAGGGCTTGCCCTCATGGGGCTACAGTCTCAGCACCACACAGAGTGGTCCCCAACAGTTGGTAGTGCTGAGAGTGGATGGTGTTTGGGGGTACAGGTTGACGAAGCACCCCAAATGATTCTAATGTCTCCCATTTCCACATGATTAAGGACACAGATTCAGCAAATTTGTAAGTCACTTAGTGCACAGTATATAAGTGCTGTGATGGGAATCTAGTTCCTTGAGCAAGCTGGAGCAACACCTATTGTGGAGTTGGGTGGAGGTCAAAGACCTTTCTGGAGGAAGTGACATACAATGAGAACTGAAATAGTAGGAGTTGGCATTCAGAAGAAGGGGTGTGAGGATAAGATGACATGGTGGTATAACAACATTCTAGGAATAGCCTATGCTAAAGCTCAGAGAAACAACAAAGAATTTGGAACCATCAAAGAAATAAAAGGAATTTAAGAAGGGCTGAGGGGTAGAGTGCAGGCAAGAGAACAGTTAGAAACCTAGGTCTGGGCCCAGTTCTGGGTAGCTTTGTTCTGAGGGCAACAGCAGACACAGAGGGGATTGATGAGGGGATTTAGTTGCACCATGGATGTTTTAGCGGCTGGAAGACAGAAGCAGCTAAAGGCCTGACCCATGGTAGGAGTTGGCCATTAATTAGATGTATTGGTTAAAGGGAAGATGAATGATCCAGGCTTTGATTTGAACAGCTAGGGGGTAGATATACAGAGGCAGGGACAGCCTTTTATGAGTGGTGGCTGGGAGACAGACAGATATGGAGTAGTTTGGTTTGGAACATTCAAGTTTGAGGTGCCCAACTGGGGACGTTCCATGTGAAGTCAGATACATGGATCTGGAGCTCAGGAAAGAGACCTGAGCAAGAGAGAAAAACCTCAAATGGTAACAGGAGATACGGCCTGGGTAAGATCATCCAGGGAGAGTGTGCTCAGTGACAATGTGTTCAGGCCCAGGAGGGAAATTTGAGAAACCCCAGTATCCAAAGGACTAGAGGAGAAAGAGGGGGCAGCAGAGGAGAATGTCAGGAGCCAGCCTAACAGCAGATGGGTAGCACGTTAACTCCATTTCACTGGTGAGGCAGCTGGGTCTCTCACAGTTCACAGCTCAGGCAGAACTGGGCTTCAACCTCCATCAGGTACTTGGCTTTCAAATCACTTGTTTCTATTATACACAATTATGATTCTACAAAAGGGTGCCACACCCTCCTCCTAAACCTTTCCTCATTTGAATTTCCCTTCCCAGACAGTCATCACAGTTTTCCGAAACCACAGCCAGTTTCCCTTCCCTGGCTCTTTCTTGCCTAGACGCCAGTGATGGAGGATAAGGCGACCAGAGGGGAAAGCAAAGACAGGAATCATCTTACCTTGAATCAAGCTCCCAGCATATTCTGAAATGGCCTCACCTCTCACTTACATGGTAACTCATTCAGTTCTTTGGGTTCCCTGTATCTTTAATGGGGAGAACAGGATCTGACATTACACAATGGCCTGAGCTAGCAATGAAGTGCTTTATAAAGTTTAATCCTTACATAACTTTATAAGATACTGTTGCAAACAGGGGCAATGAGAAAATTAGCAGAAGTAACTAGGATTTTCCTAAACAGTCTGTCTTATGCGAGGGCATTAAACATGCTGCTCTCTGACCCCCACCATGTTTAACTAGGACGAGGTTTATTGTAGCAGATGGGATAGCAGGGATGCATGAAGGTCCTTGCCTCCTTGGTGGGATGTGAGGTGAGCCTGGCTGGTCCCCTGACCAAAGGTATCTCCCCTCCCCCCCAGAGACAGTGCAAAATGAGAGGTTAACAGTGTGATCCTAGGAGTCAGACTGCCTGGGTTCCTGTTCTTCTAACCGTGGGCACATTGATTCGAGAAGCTATTTCCTATCTGTAAGTTATTAAGGAAGATAAAAGCTGACAAAGCCCTCAGCATGCTGCCTATCCAGCACAGAACAGTCAGTAATCATTAGCTATTGTCACCAGCTTTTTTGTGTTAAGCTTTGCCCAGGGGTGGAGTGGGGCTCCAGCCTAGAACTGGTTACTAAGGTTACCTGGTAATGACCTTGAACCTAGGGTGAGGGAGCAGCAGAGAGGGTGAGGCTAGTGTCAAACTCAACATTTCCAGGAGGTAAAATAGACTCATTCCCAGTATCCTCAGGATTCACCTTCCTCAAAAGATTTCTAAGAAGCAGTGACAAGGTCCCTCACAGAGAACAAGTTTCTTGTGACCAAGTCCTTCAACGCTGAGAAATGAGATCGCTGATAAGGTGTTGAGAACTCGACCAGTCTACACACTGCTAGGATATTTCCCCATTTGCCACCTGCGTTCCTGGGGTTGATGATGTGAGCTCGAGCGAAGCGAGACTAGTAGCTGAGTGTTTTGTGCGGTTCCCCACCCCTTCTTGGAATTCAGTTAATTCATCTGCGCACGGGGTGATCTTTCAAAGGAATTACTTGTTGCTGCGAAGGAGCTTGTCAGGGAGGACGGCGTGCGGTGGTGGCCCAGGGCTGGCCAGAATCCAGGCAGCTCCGCCTGTGTGAGAAGCCCCGGAGCGCCACGCTGGGGCAGCACCCAGTGCCGGGGCCCGCAGCCAACGAAGCCTCTTCAAGGGAAAAAAATGGGGGCGGAGGGAGTTTTGAGATAGAAAGCGAGCCTGCAGATGCAACCGTTGCATTTTGGGTCTCTTCGCCCTCCTGACGTAATGCCAATTTCCTGCTTTCGCATTGCAGGGTGCAGTTCCCTGGCTGCAAAGTCTGAAGATCAATCTCCTAAACGCCAAGATAATCACTGCCACTATCTTACAATTTACTTTCTACAAATACATTCTAACTGGTCCAACACCCCCACCCCCAAATTCCATGACTTTTGGCTTTTTAGGCGGTATTGTTTTCCCCTCCCCCCAGGAAGGCCGCCTCTACGCTCAGCCCAGCACCAGGAAACGGCTGTTGGCTGGTGGCTCAAATGTGGGGCTTGGGCGGGGTCGGTTCAAACCTTCTGCTGCCTCCTACCTTCCCATCCCAGATGTTTATTTTTTATTTTTTTATTCCAAATCCACAGCTTTGTATTAAGCACAATCGATTTGTCGAAGCTGCAGCACTGCCTCCCCCTTTGCAGGCACCGCGCTGGGAAGTGGGTAAGTCACTGCGGGACGTGCTTGGACGCTCCCCCACGCCCAACGCCTCGACAGGGACGCGAGGAGCAGCAGCTGCCCTGCCACCTCACGCGTGCGCCAACATAACAGCAGCCCCGCAGCCACCGCGCCACCGCCCAGGCGAGCCGGGGAGACTCCCAAGGGCTCTTTAAATACGATCTATAAATACTACGGGCTCTCGGTGCGCGCGTCACGGTGGAGGCCGTCTCTGATTGGCCACCGTAACCTCGCTTAAGTGCACGGCCGGATTGCTCAACCAGGCGGCGACCTCAGCCGGGCGCCCCTCCCCCGCAGCCCGCGGTGGCTGCGGGGCCGCTGGCGGGGACAGAGAGTGGCTTTCGCGGAGCCGAGGCGGCATCTTGAGTCGCTAGAACTTAGGAACAGTCTCAGTCCTGAGCCCTGCGGCGGTCTTCCGGGAAGCTAGCGGCCTCTCACGAGGCTCAGTTTTGGCAAGCTGAAGCCTAGCGTTTTTAGACTGGATCTTTTTGCTTTCTACAAAAGAAAAGGCGAAAAGTTTTAAGGGGTTCATCTGAGCAATCGCTCTGGGTGGCTGGCAGAGGCACCACGTGAGATCTGGACACGCAGCTAGAGCCCTGTCCAATGACTCGCAACTTGGCGTGTTCAAAAAAGTCTTTTGCATGAGCGCCAGTAAGATCTCGTTAGCTTGAAAGCGAAACAAGGAGGGTTCGGAAAATGCAAGATGTATCATTCCTCCTGGTTTAAATCTGTTGTATTTTTTAATAAAATAATTAGACAATATAAAGTGGCGATTCGGAAATGTTCCCTGTCGCAGTTCTTGTAGCAAGTGACAATGATCAGCGACTTGACCCTGCCTGGATTCGAGGAGCGAGGTGGTGGTCGGAGAGGGAGAAAAAGACCACGCTTTGGGACTGAAAATCGTCCTGATGTTGTGGCGTTGCAGACGCATCTTGGCCTTTGATTGCTCGCGAGAGAAATACGCAGAATTGTTATACATGAATATTCGGATGTTGAAAAAATAACTTCTCTTATTGGGATATAAACATGACAGGGACTGTTTCAGCTGTTTGTTTCAAATATTTTAGGTGATCTATAACACAATGAATTCTTCTGTGTGGAGTGTGATAAATGTAGTGACTTAATTCCTTCAAGTTGTTTTAAAGTGTTCTGCCCTTAAAGCACACACAACATACTCTAATGCTCCAAGCCTTCTGGTATCAGGATTTGGGGGTGACTGCTAGAAGTACGTGTTGGTGTGTTACATCTAGTTGGTCCTCAGTAAATCTTAATGGAATGAGTGTTAGTTAGACAAATACATTTATTCAGAAGAGACTAAGTATGTGTTAAAATCAAAGATCTTATTAAATTACATTTCATAAGAGTTCTACTTTGATATCTTTCTCTAAATAAAACTAAAAGTCACAACGGACTCTTGTTATTTGAAAACAATACTTTAACTACTGTTGGGAGCTAGCGGATTTGCAGTCTTAAAAGCTTTTTCAAGAGTACTTCGGATTTTAACAGAAGAGCGCCGCCTGCAGTCAAGTGGTTTTTGGACAATGCACCTGAAATCTAACTCTTGGGTTATGCCCAAGGGCAAAGCTGGAAATGTGAACTTTAGATATTTTTTCACTAACATCTGGTTGTAAGTCATTTTGTAATTCTAGGTATTTTAATTATTACTGGCAAGCAAGTATGATCATTCAGTTGTGAATGCCACCTTAAATATTATTTTCAATTACATGGTAATACAAACCAGTTTATGCTTTAAAATATTAAAACAAAAGGTACACTTGTTTTACAGTCATCATTCTCTGCATTAACAGATACCAATGTAAGAAAAATAGTTCTAATCATCAAAAAAGTTTTTCTAGTAATTTTAGTACTGTGTAGTATGAATTATCAAAATTGACTGATTTGAATACAGACTAAAGTTCTCATTTAACTTCATGGATTGGTTCTTAAAAACTGTAACTTTAAGCAAAATGATGTATAACAAAACCAATTTTACCATAGGCTAATGAAAATAAACCAGATATAAGTTTCAATGGCATATTTCTGGTCACAAACACATTATCAAACTTCAAAATAAAAACTCAAAGCACTTCTAATATTAGGCATTGAAATAAATGTGAGCTATACATACATTTAAGGAAGGTTAATAAAAACAATATGATTATTTTGCAACTTGCTTATTCCAGGCCAGGGTTTCAGTTGGCCAGGACTTCCTCAGAACCTCAGGGCACCTGGTACTAACCTGCCCTGGACAGACACCCTTCCATTGCAGGGCGCATGCATTGCACACACCTACACTCACTCAGACTGGGACAAGGTAGACACACCAAGTCACCTGATGTGCGCATCTTTGGGATGTGGGAGGAAACCAGAGTCCTCACACAGACACAGATAGGACATGCAAACTCCATACAGACAGTGGCCCCAGCTGGAACTCATTTTTTTTCTCATCACAGTTATAACAAACAGACCTTGAATAAACAATATTTTCGACGGTCTGCTGTACAGCACTTGCAACAACCATACACTGGCCTTTCTCTTCTCAGCTTGCTTCTCTGTCTTAGAGTTTCTAATTTCCCAGCCCAAATATAAATGCACTTATAACCGTGGTCTTCTTAATAACTGTCTCTTTAATATACTTTTGTTTTATTGTGGTATCTGTATATTCATTACACTTTTACAGTACTTTTTTCTGTTAAGTTTTTAATGTTACATTTCTTTTACTAATTCATTTATTTGTTGTCCTTATTAATGTTTAAAGATTTTTTAAAAGTCCTAACTTTGTAAGTTAAAAACTGCACATCTTGGCTGCTACTTCCATTGGTTCTCACTGTTAGAGATGCTCATCTTGGGGAGGAAAGAGCTGCATTCAGAGGTTAGCTGCTGGTACAGCTTTGAGTCACTAGGAGGTAAGAGGATAACTGGTAAACCACAAAAGACGAGATAAGGGAGGTGTACGTCTCCCGCTGTAAATGCTAATGTGGCCATTTCAGCTGCATTCTTCATAATAAGCACTTCACCACTCTTTGTAGAAACATACAGATAACGATCACGAATTATTCTGTGGTTCTCAATTCTCTCTCAGTTGCAGAGGCAGAAATGGAAATGGAGTCCATTATTATGCTGAAAAATGTATTGCAAAAAAATCTCCACTAGTCTGTCCTTGTGTAAGCCTGGGGTCAACAAGCCAGCACTCTTATAGCAGTGCCAAGCGTTCCAGCTGTTCTGTGAATTGGGTTCCCTTTTCCCTGTTAATGGTGCAGAACCACATCTTTTCCACATGGTTGGTCCTGTAGTCACCATACCTCAAGCTATTTCTAAAGGTGGAAAATGAATGCTGGATGTTGGTGCCATTAGAATAAGTCTGTCAATAGGTGTCTCCACCCCCCACTCCCATTTATTTAGTGGTATTTACAAGTTGTCCTACCTATGGAAGGAAGTTCACATGTTTCCCATGCACACATTGTTGGTAAAAATGTCAAGGTTTAGGGGTGGATTTGATACATGATAAAAGGCTTATGAATATGCCAAGTTTTACTACAGGTACGTCAGCCCATCCCTGAGATCCTGGGGTGATTAATAAATGAATTAATTTGCAGTAGACTGCAACGTTGGCTTTCTGGCCCATTGACTTAGGGATGGTCTCTCTACTGCACCACCAATGCCCTTGCTTGCTGACAGGAGGTTATATGACCCATGTAACATGAATATGGGAGTATATGCATTCACTATTGGCAAAAGTATAAAGTATGAACTTATTAAACTTGGGTTTTCTTCCTGTATTGACATATGACTTGAGTTTTGTATATTTTGAGGAGCTCATAAATTTTGGTTAAAATTCAAACTACTTTTATTTTTATAAAAATGAATTTATAACAAAAATCCAGTTGACATTTATTTTTATTACACCTTCACAATTATGCTTCCTTACTTAAACACACCTCCCTTTAAGGGATTTTGCTCTGTACCTCAGGTGGCCTAAAGAATATTATTAGTAGAATTACCATTTAATGGGAATTTAGTAAATATCAAGGACCATGCCAATTGTCTATCAAGGACAGATCTAGGAGTGGTAATTCAGAGCCACATAAGTCTCAAACATTTAGTAGGAACATGGCTACACCCAATAAAAGGCAATACTTAAGGAAGTAACTGAGCTAAATAGAACATTATTGAAGATTTGAACTAGAGTGAAGATCACTTTGGTATAGAAATGACCACTTTGTAGCTTAACTGGTTTGTTAGTCAGCTGGGGCTGCCATAGCAAAATACCATAGACTGGAGACGTAAATAATAGATTTATTTTCTCACAGTTGTGGAGGCTAAAGTCCAAAATCAAGATGCCTGTATAGTCAGTTTCTGGGGAGAGCTCTCTTCCTGGCATGTAGAGGGCTGCCGTCTTGCTGTGTGCTCACATGACCTCTTGTTGGTGCATGCTTGAGGGTGGGGTGGTGAGGGGAAGGGAAGAGAGAGCCAGCTCCCTCATGACCTCATCGAACTCCAATTACCCCCAAAGGTCCCATTTCAAAGTACCATCACTTTGGGGGTTAGAGCTTCAATAATGGATTTGGGGAGAACACAATTCATAGCAACTGGAATCTTATTTCCTCCTTTTCTTTCTACCAGAAAAGGATAAAACTTTGTTCTCCAATACTTCTTTTAAGCTTTTAATTTGTAAATAATTTTAAGTTTTTTAAAACTTTCAAATATAAGATAGGGAATTTCTGTATACCCTTCACCTGGCTTCCTCTGATGTTAATAACATATTAATTAGGAAACTACCATAGTTATAATACTATTAACTATTATTTAAATTTCATCAATTTTTCCCCTAAAGATTTTTTTAAAAAAATTTCAGGATGCTATCCAAAATCTGGTTGTCTATTTAGTCATATCCAATCTATAACAATTCCTCATTCTTTCCTTGTCTTTGGTAATTTGACACTGCTGATGAGTACTGGTCAGTTATTTTGGAGAATGCCTCTCATTTGGGGTTTGTCTAATGTTTTCCCAAGATCAGACTGAGAGTCTGTATTTTTGGCCATACCCCAGACATGATCTTAAAATCCTTCTCTGTTGATTCAGAGGACATATATAATGTTCATATGTCTTTTTACTGGTGATCTTCCCTTGATTACTCAGGAAAGATGTGTATTGCCTGGGTTTATCCAGGAATTATTACTATTTTTCCCTTTGTAGAGAAATATTCTGGAGGAGATTGTTCTCTGATTCTTGACTGTTTACTGTTTAGTGATGCCTTAAAACAGAAGTAGGGATGGGAAGGAAACTTCCTGCCTGCAATATTCTACATACTTTCACTCTGGGAGACACAGAATGTGAGACCGTGTAACATGAGGTTATTATTCCTATTTGAAAGAGAAGAAAATGGCTTTTTTTTTTAGTTTAAGTGATTTGGTCAAGGTTATAGAGCTAAGCTTGTGCTATTTTGAGTGACTGGGGTTTTCAGAAGAACTTACAAATATAATCACACAGTTTGTGATAACGATCCAAAATTCAAATTTGTTTAATACCAGAACATAATCAATTTGTTTATTAGTTTTCAAGTGCTTGCAATGTGCAGGAATTTGTATTCTTTAAAAGCAAATAATAGACCAGTCTCAAGTATTAATTTAAAACCACAGCACATTGGCAAACCTCATTTTAGAAATTAAGTGCTTAATTAAACCTTGAATCAGCTTTTATAAGTGCTTTTTAATAATTGTGCTTTGGTTTAGGCAAAGTGATAAAAGAACATACTTGAAAATGTTGTGTCATGATTTGGGGGGCCAACCAATGATTGCTTACTACAGATAAATAATAATAAATGAATGACTATACTAATAGCAGCTTTTTTAGCTATTTAGGATAAGAATTTGTCAATTAAATCATTGTGAATACCTTCTGAACAGAAGTTAGATTTGAGTGAAAGCAGAAAATGACACGTTCTAAATTATATTTTTATTGTTACAGATAACTGTGTAACATTGCGCATGATGATTGGCACTTCCACACCAAGGCACCTGCCTTGTCCTATGCCTGGGGCCCCCAGGGACCCTTACACTGCCACCCAGGACTCCTGCCCCTGACCGGGCAAGCCTGGCTGAACAAGCCCCCACCTCCGTGCATGGAGACCTCCTCCACCACTTCCTGCCCTGGCTCTCCTCCTCCCATCTACACCCTGGACAAACAGGCTTCTCAAAGAATGATGCTGGGGAAATTTGATATTCATAGGCAAACAAACAAACACACACACAAAGAAAAGCACCTTGGCCTAAGCCTTACACCTTATACAAAAAGTAACTGAAAATGGGCCACAACATAAATGTCAAATGTAAAACTAATAAACGTTTTAGAAAACAAGTAGGAGAAAATACTTGTGATTAAAGAGTTCTGAACTCTTAACTCTTTGGCTAGGCAAAGAGTGCTTAGGCTTGAAACAAAAAGAAATATTCATGAAAGGAAAAATTGATAAATTGGACTTTGTTAAAACTTAAAACTTTCCCTGCAAAAGGCCCTGTTAAGAGACTCAAATATGAGTTTCAGGGTGTGAGACAATACATGTTCATAAAAGGGCTAACATCTAGAATATATAGTGAATCCAAAAACTCAACAGTAAAAAAACACTCAAAAAAGGACATGCAGAGACGTCTAATGGAAAAGGATATACAGATGGTAAATAAGTACATGAAAAAAATTTTAACAGTATTTGCCATTATGAAAATGCAAATTAAAGCCACAATGATATATCATTCCATTTTCTATAAAAAATAGAAAATGCCAAATACTGGAGAAGATGTCAAGTAACTGGATCACTCATGCATTGCTGGCGGAAATATAAAATGGTATAGTTTCCCTGGAAAACAATACAGCGATTTCTCACAAATTAAATATGCAGTGACCATATGACCCAGACATGGCAGTCATGGGTGTCTATCCCAGAGAAACAACAACTTATGTTCACACAAAATACTGTAGACAAATATTTGTGGTAGTTTTATTCTAACAGCCCCAAACGGCAAACAACTTATAGCTGTTCTTCTACAGGTGAGTTGTGAGACCGCGGTACCGCCACACCATGGACTGCTACTCAGACACAACAAGGAACTACTGACACATGCAACGACATGGATGGAAATCCAGAGAACTGGATGAGTGGAACAAAGCTAATCCCAAAAGGTTACTTATGTGGGGATCCATTACATAACATCTTGAAGTGAGAAAGTTGTAGAAACGGAGAAGAGATTAGTGTTTGCCAAGGGTTAGGGGAGTATGGGAGAAAGAGAAGTGGCAATGGCTATGAATGAGCCTCTGGTGGTGATGGGAATGATCTGCATCTCGAGTGTATCGATATCCACATCCTGGTTATGATGCTGTTGTATACTTTCAGTGGGGAAACCTGGGAAAAGAGTACATGATGTCTGTCTGATTTGTTGCAGCTGCATGTGAAGCTAGTTATCTCAAAATAAAAAGTGTAATTAAAAAAAAGTGAAAATACCTCTCTTACCCTCCAATCCCACCCTTTCCCCAGTCTACTATAAAATATTTTGGTAAGCTTTGTTCCAAATGGTGTGTCAGGACAAAACCACATATTTCAGATAAGAATTCCAAGGCCTTTTAGACCAGGTTATACACATTGGTCTGATATGTTCACCTTTTCCATTTCATGATAGATTCCGGACAGTCTACTTCTGCAGGTCGACATATCTCCCTGTCTGTTTTTATGACTATAAAAGGGTTCATTACAGGCATATAGAATTCCATTTTCACTATTGATAGGCTTTTAAGTTTCTTAAGGCTTGAATGGTATCCTTCTCACCATCCCCCCAAATGATATGTTAAGGTCTTAAACCCTAGTATCTCCAAATGTGATCTTATTCAGAGATGGGGTCTTTACAGAGGTAAACAAGTTAAAATTAGGCAATTAGGGAGGGTCTTAATCTAACGTGACCAGTGTCCTTATAACATGAGAAAATTTGGATACGAAGACAGACATTCACAGAGGAAAGATGACATGAAGACACACAGAGACAATGCCATGGGAAGACGGAAGATTCAGGCGCTGCATCTACAAACCAAGGAATGCCCACGGTTGCCATCAAAGCAGTGGAAGCTGGGAAGAATTAAGAAAGAATTCCCTTACTAGTTTCAGAGAAAACGTTGTCTTGCTGACACCTTGATTTCAGACTTTTAGTTTCCAGAACGATGCAATAATACGTTTCTGTTGTTTTGAGCCATCCAGACATACTTTGTATATGTTTGTGGTACTTTGTTATAGCAGCCATAGGAAACTAAGACAATGTTGTCCCTCTTTTTTGCCATTAACAACTGCTGCAATGAATGTTCTCACCCACACAGCCTCACACATTCTTGTTATTATTGCTGTAGGGTGGATGCAATTTGTGAATCATAGCATGTGTATATGATACCTGTTAGTATGTGTATTGGTCTTATTGGGTTGACATAACAAAATACTATAGGCTGGGGGGCTTAGGAAACAGAAATCTAGTTTTCACAGTTCTGGAGGCTGGGAAATTAAAATTCAAGGTGGTTAGGTTCCTGGTGAGGGCTCTCTTGCACATGGCTGCCTTCTAGGCTGTCTTCATATAGAGGAAAGGGAGGCAGCAAACTGTCCTTTCTTCCTAGAGAGCACTAATCCTATCAGATTAGGGGCCCACCCCCACGACCACATCTAACTCTAATTACCTCCCAAAGGTCTCATCTCCAACACTATCACATAGGGGATTTCGGCTTAATCATATGAGTTTTGGGGGTATACAATTCAGTCCATAGAAGTATGCATATGGTATGTGATGCACTCCAAATTACTCTGTAGAGTTTATTTTACTGTGTGAAATGAGCAGAAATTTTATCTTTGGGGAGATTGGGCCCAGAGTTGCAATTTTCATAAGAAGCTACTTCTTTATAGACTAATTATTGTACCACCTAGACATTTTTATCTCAATTATGTGTGAATGGGGTGTTATTGTTTATCTGCTAACATTGACACCTTTATAGCACAGGTGGCAAACACAAGGCCCACAGGCCGAATCCGGTCCTCTACCTTGTTTTATCCAGTCTGGCACCTCGTTTCTACTTAGCAGCAGTGCCGAGCTCTCGTTTAACTGTTAAGGAATAGTTACGTTTATACAGTCCTAAAGTTACATTTGGCCCTTTGAAGGCAACCATGAGGTTGATGTGGTCCCTGGTGAAAATGAGTTCGACACCCCTGTTTTAGAGCATAGCCACACTTCTGTAGTACCATTCTTTGGATTCAGTAACAAAGACAAAACAAAAAACAACCAAAAAAAATAAAACAGAGTCTTCTCCTTTCCTGGTCTTCTGTGCCCTTTCTGTTGGCCCTTCACAAGTCCCTCCTCCTCATTCCTGTCTTCCCCATCCTCACACACATCGAAACTTGTTTTCTGAAAGAGACTACAGTATCAATAATTTACACAATTTTAAAGATTTAACTGAATGTGCCTTTTCTTCCACAAAATCTTCTTTTTAAGCCTGGAATTTTAGGCATTACTGAGCAGACAAAGAGCAGGTTTGGAAAAATGAAAGACCAGTCTGGGTGCACTTAAAACTCAGAAGCAGGGGATCTCTAGTCCGATATGAGCCTGGTCCGCCCAGGGTTCCCTACTGTCCCTCCGTTTCCTAGCCCTCAGTCTGGGCACACATGCAGTGTGCTTGCAGTGACGGTCCAATCTTCAGGCACCTATGAGCTCCCCGCCACCCCACCACTCTGTTCAGCAAAAGAGCCAGGAAAGGGGGATGAAGACAGCGGTTCAACATGGAGAAGGCAAATGGACAAGCAGCTGAGCAACTTACCTAGTTCTCACCTCAGGTTAAATCTTTATTCTCCTGTTGCTTTTTGGAAATGTAATAGGCAACATGTAGGTTCTGTATAGAGAAAATTCTTGGAGGTCAAACTATAAATAGATGTTGAAGTTCAAACTCAGCTTCAAAGAAGGCCTCACATCTTTTCCTTCGCTTCCTCCTTGCCCAACCCCTCCCTTCTTAGGGTTTCTCATCTGCTTTTCTTTCCTGGTCCTCAGGTTTTTCTCGTTTGCTGTTGACGACATAAGCTGAATTTAGTAAGAGCTTGGTTGGACTTTGAAGTAAAGCTAAAGCACAGCTGTTTCCTTTCCCTTGTGCTTTTTTTCTCCTCTCCATCATTTTTTCCCTCAAGTTTGGACATTTGATATTTTAAAAAATTAGCCAAATATCTGTATTTTATAACCAAACCAAAATTGGTTATTGAAAACATCAGTCTCGTTTTTCTTTATTAAAGCATTGACATACCTGAATGTTCTAGGATGCTAGCCACTTGCTGTTAAGTGTTATTAAGAAAAATGATTGTTGGACTATTTTGGATGGGAGTGTGTTTGTGGTATAGTTTTTTTTTTTCTTTCCTTTGCACACACCTCAGGAAGGAAAAAACAGAAACACCCTTTAGACCACTCTGTGAGAAGTACATTTTAAGCTCATAATAGGCCCAAACAAGCAAAACCTTTGTGTTTCAGAGAGTGGGTCTGGAGGAGAAGAGGGTGTTTAAAAAGACAGAACATTGGGCTCTTCTCAGGAAGAAATTCTGTGCTTTCAGTGTCTCTTAAAGCTGTTTACCAAGGGAAAGGGTGGTAGAAAATGTGCTCGTTGCAGGGACTGTTTGAATCCCTAAATTTGACTTCAGTTCCTATGATGAATGATCTGTGTAAATAAAACTAAAATTACCTCAGCTTTCCGTATGCAATATTTTCCCTCTTTTTTTTTTTTTGTTTGTGGTTAGCACTCCAATTCGGGATGAGCTCGTAAATAGAGTACTATGTTTTTAGACAGTAAATACTTCCAGAATGAACCAAGTCTTTATACTTCCAGGCTCATCAACTCACGACACCTAAGTGGAAATAAGTCTGCATTTGGGGAAGCAACACACAGGTTTGATATTTAGAAAGACATTAGTCCCACGGAGCACTGGACTCTCTGCATCATGGTATTCCCATATTTACAACTCTCTATTACAAATTTTCTAACTTCTTGCTTTGTCATGATTTCATATTCATTCAGTCTAAAACCAATTTATCAGCTTTCTCTAGTCCCCAACCAAGTGTATTCATTTATTGAGAAAAAAATGAGTGCTTTCCATAGGTGAGGCACTGGGCAAGGTGCTAGGACTATACTGGGGACGGAGACAGTAAGTCTCGGCTCTTACGGAGCTTACATTTTAACAGAAGAGATCAGAGATTAAGCAATAATTATCTTAATGATTACACAATTCCAAAGAAGACAAATGTGCTGAAGGAGATGCACAGGTGCTTTGAATGAGTTTAACTGAGGGAATCTGTCCTATTCTGGAGAGTCAAGGAAAAAACTTCATTAAGGACGAGTGACCCAGCCAAGCTCTAAAAATGACTAGACAGCCCCCCGTGAGGAAAGCTATGGGTGTGTCCAGGGAAATCAACAGCCTGGGGAAAAGACCTGAATTGTGAGGAAATGTAAAAAAATCCTTTGGTTTCTGGAATAGAGAATGAAGAAATAGTTACATGAAATTTAGTCTGGCGAGCTGGGATTAGAACATAACGAAAGGTCTTTGACCCATCCGGGAGATTTTGAATTTTATTTTAAGAGTAATAGAAAGCCACAGGAAGATTTGAAGCAGGAGAAAAATTCAGGTTAACAAGATTTAACTTAAAAAAGAGTAAAGCAAAATAACTCTGGCTGCTATGAAGAGAATTGAAATGAACTCGGGTAGTTAGAATTTTTGTTCATCTAGCACATTTTTCCTTTCCCTCCATGTCTGGTAACAGAACCCCTGCCTGTGGGAACCCCTCCACGTGATTTGGGTGGGGCTGATTCTCCTTTGTTTCCCAGCATAGGGATGACCACACAACCCATTCAATATTATACAACTAACCAGAGTCCCCTGTTCTCCTGGCCTCAGTGTGTGGCTCAGAGGTGGGCTCACGACTCAAGTTACACTAATCCTCTGCTCAAACTCTCAGGAAAGAGATAATCCCTGTCTCTCCCAGACTGCTAGCTAGCTATGGCTAGCTGTCATATCATCAAGGACAAGATCAACAACATTGTCTACCATTTGAGGAGAGGAGTTTGATAATAAAATAAACACAAAGGAAAGAGTAACTAGGACATGGAGAGAAAGATAGATTCCTGAATAAGGAATCTATGGCAAATCCATAGATCTAGTCATGCCTAGTTCACTCTGTTGTGGTTATGCGATCCATAAAAATCCAGAAACTTTCTTCATATTCTAGAAAATTTAATGTCTATCTAGCTAACCTTTGGTAAGCCAGACCTCCCACAATGAAATCTTGGTTCCCTCAGTTAGTTCATTGGATATTTACTGAGCAAGTACTGTGTACCAGAGATGATGCTCAGCCCTGAGAATATGATGAATGGAAGGTCTTGCATTCAAACAATTATAATCCAGGTAGGTCAAGCAAAGGTGTAGAGTTAGGAGATGTGGATCGAGTCCTGCTTTACTACTTACTCTGACCTTAGCCAGGTTGGTTAAAGAGTCTTTGAACTTTAGCATCCTCAGTTATCAAAATTACATAATGGTAGTAGTAATAATAATAATACTCAGCTCACAGGGTTGTAGTAACTAAAATAATATTTGTGAGGAAAAAGGTAGTTTTTAGATTGCTGCACAAATTCTAGTTATTGTTCTTGATAACAACAAGACAGGCAACAATAGATGTCATTATCTGGAACCTGTGTAGCTTTGGAAACCACTGTCTGAAATAATTAAGGACCCTGTGCAGAATCAGGCAGCCAGTTATGGGTGGTGCTCCTGTCAGAACACAGGTCTTTGCGTTCTGTTGTTCCGCCCCCTGCACTGCAAGAATCTGATGCACTCCTGTTTATAAGGACTGCCTGTCTATTTTAACAATTATTCTGGGACACATCTGAAAAGCCATAACATGAGATAAAAAAAAAATAAAACCTCTGTTTTGCAGTTTTCTTGGCAGCTTGGGGAGAACATATTTTTCTGGGCATGTTTGGAAATGGATGACAGTTTTGGATTTTTATCCATATCCTCCAGACTTTCTCTGGGACTCTTTCCGAGATTATCTTTGTGATTCAGAAAAGTGTAATGTCATTTTATTTTTCAAATCCTCAGGGTTTTAGGAGTTTTGGGTTTTATTTTCCTGTCTGCCTTTTCATTGTCACTATTATTTTTACATGTCATAGTTATAATTCATTTTGTTGATTTCATTTTATGTATTTATGCCAATAAATATGCAAGACTATTAGGAGAGGGGGAAAAATGTCTGAGCCGTGAGTGCTGGCAAGAATCACAGGGCATAGTGTTGTAAAGTAGGCTGTGGGGATTATGTCAACGTGCTCCTCCATATAAACTGCCTGACTGAGAAGAAAATAGAGATCATCTTCTGTTGAAATTCATAATAGGAACATCTTTGAAACATATTGGAAATGGATGATAAAATTAAAAGGACATGGTTTATTTTACCTGGAAGAGTTTTGGCTTTGTTCAATACTCCCCGATGCGCTGGGTGGCTTGAAAAAGTGATTTAAATTCACTCTTTGAAAACTGAAATGATCATAGTTCATAACACTGTGCTTGGCACTTGGGAGTTAACTATATTAATGGTCAGTGCTTATATGATTAATATGTGGCAGACCATATGCTAAAGACTATTAGCTGTAACTCATTTACTCCTCTCCATACTCTGGGAAGTATGTACAATTATAGTTTTCATTTTATACATAAGAAAACTGTGGTAGGAATTTTTCAGGGTATTATAACAATCTGTTTACATGTTGACCTCTTCCCCTAGACCTGACTTTACGAGGGTAGGCATGGAACCCTCACAGCATCTGTCTCCCATGCTTAGCACAGACTCTTGTTCCCAGGCAGTCGGCAATGAGGATTTAATCTGTGCTTCTGAAAGCCAGTGCATGTAGCATGAACTAAAGTGTGGAAAGATGAAGTAAGGAAAGAGTTGAGACTACTTTAATTGTTTAGGCAAAATCAAATAAAGACTTACATTTATATTAAAAAATAGAAAAAGAAGGGTGAGGGGCATGAGAGGATAATTAGCAAGTGATAAAAGATTTTAAGTAAAAGTAGCTGTTATAAGCTATCTCTAAAAGAGCTATTTAGAATTATGTTGATGGGTTAAAGAACATGTATACTAATTAATAAAAATGTCATTGACTATTAGAGCTTTGAGCAGTGATTTGAAGAAGAGATGTGGTAAAACAGTAAAAGGATGATATAAGCTGCATCAGGCTATTCTTGGCATTCATCCTGCCCGAACCCTAGTCTGCACCTGTGACAGACATCACTAATCCATAGCAGAATTCTTCCTTCATGAGCCAGGACTTGGCCTGAGAATTCTTCTCAACTGAGTGCTTCTAGTTCCTGCCAACAACAGATTCCAATAGGCACACAAGTTGAAAATATTTGCCATTTCAGGCTCATTGTATGGGACTTCTCAAGTTCAGATGTAGGAGAGCATCGAGTAAGGGGGATAACAAGAATGCTGGCATATCATATGTCATGATATTTTTGGAAGTAATTTAAAAATGTATTTTATTGAAAATGCATTTTATATATTTCTAAGGTAACTTTTACTTTGGTATAACTTCAAACTTTTAGGAAAATTGCAAAAATGGTAGAAAGGATTGCTTTCTACCTTTTATCCAAATTCACCAATTTATACATTTTGCCCCATTTGCTGCATAGCATTCTATCTATGTCGATCTATATATTTTTCTGAACCATTTGAGAGAAAGTTGTAGCCAACATGGTTCTTTACCCTTCTACTTAAAGTATTAATATTATTGTTATTAATTAAGAAAAATACATTCAGTAACATTCACTCTTTTTGCCTTTTGGGGCACGTGCAGATTCTTCTCTGAGACCCCAAGGGCATGTGTGTCAGACCTTTTTGTATCATCTGTGGGTCCTTTTGTCTCTGTTCATAAAGTGATATGTTTAAACCCATACTGTTCAGATTGGATAATTTTACTGATATCTAGAAGTTCATTTAGTGAACCCATCTAGTAAGTTTTTTATTCCAGTCATTGCATTTTTTTCAGCTCTAACATTTTTTTTTATATCTTGTTTCTCTCCTGAGACTTTCTAGCTTTCCATTTGTTTCAAGAGTTTTAACATTTACTCAGAGAATGTTTTAATAGCTGTTTAAAAGTCTTTGTCTAATTTCAACATCTATATTTATGGCTGTTGATTGTCTTTTCTCTTGAGAAATGTGAAGATTTTCTTGGTTCTTGGTATGTGAATAATTTTGAATTTGATCTTGGGCATTTTGTATATTATGTTATGGGACTCTAAGTCTTATTTAAATCCTATGGAGAATGTTTGCTTGTTCCCTTGTTTCAGCAGGCAATTGAGTCTACTTTCTGTTGGTTGCAACTTAAAGGTCAGTTCAGTTTTCAAAGCCTTTGCTGCGTTACTTGTGTCTGTCCCTGTGTGTAACACCCAGTGACCAGTCGGACACTTGAGCAGCTGTCCACCCTGTAGGGTCAGATTCATGCATGCACAGCTCAGAAACGAGTACAGGAGTTCATAAATACTTTTGTGGTATCAGTTTCTTGAACTTCTTTCTCTATATATTTCCCCCAGGGAAATCTTTCCTGCTCCCAGGCACCCTCTTCCTGGTCTTCCTGACTTGAGTTGCCCTGGTCTGTTATGTACTTTCTGCAGCTGTGTGTTACCTGGACCACGTAGCAAGAGGCCAGAGAGAAAAGAGCAACAAGGGTTCCTCTCAGTCTTGGATCCATACTTCCTCCGGTCAGAGAGAAGGGTTCTCTGTCCTCTCAATTTTAGGCACTTGCTTAGCTGTTGTCTGTTGCCTCAGTGCCAAGGTGGCATTGCCCAGAGGCTGGGCCAAGAGAGGGGGGAAAATCCCCAAGGGATTTCCTCTCATCTTTCTGACCCACAATAGGCCGTTTTCATGTTTCTTAGACAGGAAAGAATATGCTTGTCTGGGAGCATATTCTCTCAGCACCTGTTCCGTACTTCTGAATTTCAGGTTGCCTTTGAGCTCAGGCTGGGAAACATTCAACTTAAAGAAGAGGGAAACTCACTGTCAGTTTAGTGGTTCTCAGGGTCTGCTTGTCTTCCCCAGTGAACCTGTTGCCTTTCCTTTTAAAAGACTTCAGGTAGCTCCATACATCTTCTCCAAGTGTTTTAGCTGCATTCAGTGAAAGGTATGCTTTCTCCATGTTATTTGGAACTCAGAGAGCGCTCCTTTACTCTTAAATACTTCAATGTAATGTCTCCTAAAATGAAGGACCTTCTCTTGTATGACTATCTTCTAACAGTCGAAATCAAGAAACATTTTTATAATACTGTTTTCTAACCCATAGTCTATATTCAAATTTTATCAATTGCCTTCATAACTTCCTATAGAGTTACTCTTTTCCCTGATCAAGGATTTATTCAAGGATCATACATTGAATTTAGTTGTCATGTCTCTTTAGTTTCCTTTAATCTGGTACAGTTGTTTCTTTTCTTTTCTGACCTTGACATATGAAAAACATAGACCAGTTATTTTGTAGGATATCCTTAAGGTTGTATTTGTTTGTTTCCTAATGATTGCATTCAGGTTATGTATTGTTGGCAGGAATAGTGCATGTGAGGTGTTGTATTCTTTGTAATATACACTACAGGAGGTATATGATGTCTATTTGGATTAATAGTAGGGTTGTTATCCTTGATCACTTGGTTAAGGTGTTTCTTAACAGTTTTTTTTCCTACCGTGAAGTTACTATTTTTGTGAGTGGTTTAAGGACTGGAGTTTGAATATGATTACAAGATTATAAGGAAAATTCTCGAGACTAGCGTTGTCTAGTAGAACTCTATGAAGTGATAGAATGTTCTGTTCAATATGGTAGCCATTGTCACATGTGGCTATTGAGCAACTGAAAGATGGCTAGTGCCACTGAGGAAATTTAAGGGGTATACTTTGAATTTGAAAAATTCTAGAGAATATCCTATCCCATGTGGATGAACAGGGGTCACATACTAAACCTGACAAGCCCAGGGGAGGCCTGCATGGCAGCCTTAGAAACTCAGAGACCTAAAGTAACCACATACAGGATGGTCTGAAATGAAAACTTCCTAACTGAACATGAGTTATGGCGGCATCTCCCAGCATCTTCCTTGACAAAGATCAGTTTTTAGCTTAACTGAGCCTGTCTATTGTCTTTGGCATGTGAGAGTGATTTCCTTCATCTAGACCACTCAGGGCACAATCTCAGAGCAGGAGACCACAGAACCCCTCACTATTATCTTGTTCTCCCACATACCATTTCTATGTGCTATCTGTGTTAACTATCCTATACCCGCCAATACAAAAAAAAGTATGTATCTATGCCATTTACTTTTTATCCAGTCTCAGAGATTTCCCTGCTTTGCTTTCTCCTACTGCCTTAATCTACCACCAATGGATTTCATGTAACCCACTTATGTCTTCTCCTTTGATTCTGATGTATAAAATAAGTGGTAAAACTGCCATTTTCCAGAGCATTTTCTCAATCCATTGAGATTTTGCTCACCAGCAATTGTTGTCAGTTTGGTTCAAATAAACTCATAAAAATTCCCCATAGGTCGGCACATTCCTTACATTGACAACCATGTCCCACAAAGTTTTAAATACCCCTGTTTTCTGCAGTGCTCTGAGAAAAAAAAGTTCCATGGTCAAATAAGTTAGGGATCATTCTAGATAGCATGCTTTATGGAATACAGTACCATATGCTATCACCTTGGATTTAAACATTTTTGGGTTTTTTTTCATTTGTCCTAGTGTAGGTAAAACTGTCAGCTGATTACTCTGTGAGTCCCCCCGAAACTCCTTAACTCATTTGTGTAGATGACTTACTGAACTACTCAGACAGATCATCTGACTCCAAAATCTGAGGTATTTCTGGCACAAGAGAAGCGGTAATGGAGAAAGTGGTATTGAAGTTTAGGTTTCCTCATGAATTTTGTCTAACGTTGATGGAGTTCTTGGAAGATTTATTACTTAGTATTTGGATGCAATTTTAGGAGTGCAAAACCAGGAAATGGTTAGCAGTCACAGAATGCGGTCATCTCAGGATTTCTAAGGGAATTGTTATTAATATTAATGGCTCTTGTCAACTTACAGCATAGCTATCTGAAGATGTGTTTCTATTTAAATAGATGAATTCCTGGAACAGAGTAGTATTTTAATGCCTTAGTCAAAGTTATTCAGAGCAAATAGTCTAATGCAAATACAGTTATTGTAAAAGAGTCTTAAGTGTCTCTCAAAATCACACACATAATCAGTTACTGAAGGGAATATAGGATGGTTAGAAAGTATGAGAGAAGGAGGGTTAGAGGGGAGAGAAAGGAGAACATTTGCAGAGACGAAGACATCTTGAGCCAGAGACTGGAGCCAGCAATTGGCTGGTTTGAATTAAAGGGGCGTGAGCTACGTACATTGTCTTCTTTCTTTTCCTTCAGCTGAAGTTCCTTTGGGAAGCTCTTTGCTGAGCCAGGGTTGGAGAAATTCCATACCTGTAACTGTAACTGTTGTTTTGACTGGCTTACTCCAGTGGTTGAGAACTGCAGTTTGAAGAATTTTTAAGCAAAGGGACTTTGTCTGGTTGATGAGTTCAGAATTCAGATAAGATCTTGAAAGTGGTAACAAGAGTCATTACTGTTGTCTGAAACTATAATTCTTGAAGGTAATTAGGTTTTAAAGCAGAAGTATTTGGGAGATTGATTTCATCCTCAATAAAAGTAGATTTTATTTTTTGTAAGGTACATGGTGGACGTTGTGACCCCAAAATGCCTCTATAAGACATTGCAGATGGTTATTTTCATGTGCTGCTTGGCACATGTTCAGGAAAACCACAGGGGAAAATTGGCTTTGAAATGCTCGTGCTTTAAGGTATATGCTGAGATACTTTGCAAAGATTTATTTTCTTGCCAAATATAACATTCAATTACCAACTGGAAGTGTAAAAGTTCATATTTTCATAAAAATCGTAGCAATGAGTTTAACAGGCTTGCTTAATTATGTTTCATTTTTTCCATTCTTCAGCACCTACCTAATTTACCACTAGAGGGCATTGTTGGCAGTGATATCAAGAGAAAGCAAGAGGGAATTTTGCCTAATTTATTTATTTTTGAGATCTTTTCCAATTTATGTTTCAGTCAGTTAATAATTATGTATATTTAAAAGCTACTTTGGTATTTTTGTTCTTGTATTTCATACTCCAAACATTTAACTTCTAGATTTTTGTTTTGGTTTATTAATTTAAACTTTTGTTCCAGATTTTTAATTAATTCTAAATCTAGGATCATTTATTTTTTCCACTACAATGTTAAACATTCTTGCACATCTTCTTTTGGAATGTTATCAAGCACTTGGAAACTCATTATTTTTTATTTTTCAACTGGTGGAACAATTCTGCTTTCCCATTTATACCTTTCCTGTTAGTCATCAGAGGATCTTAGGGTGGGAAGGGGCCTGTTTATGATAGATGAAGTCTCTTTTGCACATTGATGAGGGGCTGTCTAAATCTCAAAACAATAAGAAAGTTCTTTGCATTTTTGGGACAACTACATTGTTTATTGGAAGTTCTTCATGTAAATATAAAAGTTTGCCCCCTTTGAATTTATTGTATTAAACAAGATCTTTTACCTGCAAGCAACAGAAACCAAATCAGTCATGCTTATGCACAAAGGGGGGGCGGGACTTATGTCAGGAAATAGCTATCTCACGGGCTGTGGCTAACACGAGAACTGGAAACTAGAGCTCTGTCAGAACATGGTCTGTTCCATTCTCTTGCGTCTGCTTCTCTCTACATCATTACTTCATCTTGTTTTCTCTGAATATCAATATTCTCCTCTTCTTTCATCCCCATGGCAAAATATACCATTTGAATGAGTAAAAATGAAAAAAGGATTTTTTGTTACCTAAGGATAGGCTGTTCTGCCATTCTATGAAGCCAGCTACCTCTGGATGGTGCCAATGTGAAGTGATCATTGGTTCCTGTGGTCACGGGCTTACTCCCACACTGCCCTCACAGTGAAGTAGGTCTCCTCTCCAGACGCCATGTTGCGTGGGTTTCCAGGCCTGTGGCCGAGGCACTCTCTAAGCTCTGGACAGTGGTGCTAGTTGAGGAGAGGCAAGCTCATATGTGGAACATGTGCCTTTCCCTGGAGGAGGCAGGGCTGGCCTTCCCAAGACGGAGGGTTTCCATATCATCAGCTTGCTGCTCAGTGACTGGTTGATTTCCTCCAGGGATAATGCGGTATTGGAAGTTCAGTGTGGTCCCTGTTGCCAACAAGTTGGATATTTAAAGGCAGCAGTAGCTACAATGGCATTGTTAAGTGGGGTCCATGTTCTTGGGCTCACACACAGCTTGTTTCTGCCACCATGTCCACTCTGTTTATGTGTCCATCATGTCTACGCTGGGTAACTGATGACAAAGACTGGCTAATGTCAAGTCGTTTTTGTTTCCTTGGTTGCTGAGGACTTTTGCCATGGTAGATGCTTTCTGGTCAGTGTCCACATGTAATACACAAGTCTTCACACTTCATGCTGTCACCCACATGTCTGTCTACAGACCTCCTTATCTCTGTCGTCCAGTTCTCCTTATAGTCTCCTAACCAGACAATCAGGGCTTTGGCCACTGCCCAGGAATTGATATATATTCTCCCCTTGGGTCACGTCTCCCTCCTCCCAAAGTGAATGACACACATTTCACCATTCACAGCTTGACCATTGGGAAAATTTCCCTCTCCAAGCTTTACTTTGCGTTAAAATCTTCTAGAGGGTGGTTTTTTAAAAATTTTTTTATTTTTTAAGATTTTGTTTATTTTTTGTTTTTTATTTTTTAAATATTTTATTTATTTTCTGAGAGAGAAGAGGGGAAGAGGAGGAGAAAGAGGGAGAGAAACATCTGTGTGTGGTTGCTTCTCATGCGTCCCCTACTGGGGACCTGGACCACAACCTAGGCATGTGCCCTTACTGGGATTTTGTTTATTTTTAAAGGGAGAACTTGAGGGAGAGAAATATCAATGTGAGAAAGAAACATAGATTTGTCGCCTCCTGAATGCACTCTGACCAGGGACTGAACCTGCAACCCATGCATGTGCCCTGAGCAGGAGTCAACCAGTGACCTTTTGCTTTGCAGAACAATGCCCAACCAACAGAGCCACATCAGTCAGGGCAGGAGGGCTTTATAAAACACAAATTGCTGCACTCAACCCCCAGAGTTTCTGATTTAGTAGGTCTGGGATAGCAACCAAGACTTTGTAGTTCTAACAAGTTTCTAGGTGATGCTGACGCTTCTGATCTGGGGACTGTACTTTGAAAACCACTACTCTAGAGATTACAATAAGCATCCTTAACTTACCGCAGTCTTTAAGTAATATTTTACCACTTTGTAGACAATGTAAAAAGTTTATATCTCATATTTTTCTTGTTTATTACAGCCCTTTTTTGCTGTTATTGTCACACATTTAACTTCTACCCATCTTATAAACTCTAATACATTTTATTGTATTTATTATTTTTGTTCTTTTAAATTGTCACTAGTCTTCTAAAAAGTTGTAAAAGAATTAGTCTTTACATTTATTCATGTTTATCCTTTCTGGAGCTCCTCATCCCTTTTTAAAAATTCCACATTTCCATTGGGGATCATTTTCTTTCATCCTGAGGCGCTTCTCTTAGAGTTTTTTTTTTTTGTATGGCAGATCTGCTGGTGAAAAATTCCCTCAGCTTTGGTTTGTTTGGAAATGTATTTCACTTTCACTTCTGAAAGATATTTTCGCTTAGTAAAAAATGCCAGGTTAGCAGTTTTATTTATTGTTTTTAGTACTTTAATAAAGATGTTGTTTAAGACTGGGTAGAGGTGGGGAAAGGGAGAAAAAGTGGAAAAACTAATTGCTTAAATAATAAAAATAAAATGCCATAATATTTTTTTGGCTTCCACCATTCACGTAATTGTTCCCTTGAAAATGTGTCTTTTTTCTCTAGCTACTTAAATTATTTTCTTCTATTTTAGTCTTTACAAATTAACTATGATGTTCTTAGTTCTTTTTTCTTTGTATTTCTGCTATTTGAGGTTCACTGAGCTTCTTGTGTCTGTGGTAATGTCTTTCATCAGCTGTGAAAAAAATTCATTGTCGTTATCTTTTCAAGTATTTTTCCCCCATTTTTTTCTCCTCTTCTTGTAGGACTCCAGTCATGCATATGTTAGACCATCTGACGATGTCTTCATTTATTTTTTAAAATTTCTTTTCCTTAGTTGTTTTATTACACAATGAAATACATGCCAGCCATAAAAAAAAAGAAAATGTTATTACCCTTTACAATAGTATAGATGGACCTAGAGAACACTATGCTAGGTGAAATAAGCCAGCCAGAGAAAGACAAATACCATATGATTTTACTCATATGTGGAATCTAATAAACAAACTGAACTAACAAGGAAAATGGGGACAGACTCATAGAGGGAGAGCAGGATGACAGCTAAGGGTAGGGTCAAGGGACTGAGCAAAAAGGAAAAAGGACTCATGGACATGGACAACAGTGTGGTGATTGTTGGAGGGAGGCAGGTATAAGGGGACTAAATGGTAATGGAAAAAATACAATAAAGTTTAAATTAAAAACAAAAACAAAACAAAAAAATTTCTTTTCCTATCTGTGCTTCATTTTGAATAATTTATTTTGAGCTTTGAATTCACTGACTCATTCTAAGACATCTTATTTTTTTACTGTATAGTTCTAGAAAGTTCATTTGGTCCTTTTTAGAGATATTTATCCACATTTTTCATGTTTTTCTTTATTTTATTTCACATATTTATAATAGTTATTTTGATATGACCATTAATTCCAACCTCTGGATCATCTATAGCCTTGCTTCTATTATTTCCTTCATTAAAAGTGAAATTTTCCTGCTTTTTTGCATATTCTTTTTAATTTCAGATTTTTAATATTTTATGCTGGACATTGTATAAAACCATTGGTGGCTATTGATATAGACATATTTCTCTCCAAGTAGGGCACTCTTTTTCCTCTTCCAGGTAGCAAGATTGAGGGGCTAGTGGCTTCAGTTCCACCAAGAACTGAGTTGGAATGGGAATGGGTTACAATTTTAGGTTGCTTGGGTTCCCATCTGGTTTCAAACGTGTCCTATGTCTAATACGGCTGTGTTCTCTACCTGACTTTGGGGTGTAATCACTATGAGACTGGGAGATCTCTTTCCACCTTCCCAACCTAGTGTTCCAGCTTCACAAACTGGTTATCATTCAGGAAAAGCTTCTGGGTGAAGACCGATTGGTGGGGAGGGCTGCTTATTCTCAGAGGTTCCTCTGTAGTCCAAGATGTCACTCATGCTCATGTGGCTATTTACACTGTTAGGTTTTCCTTTCCTTCAGAAGAAGAATGCCTTTTCTTATGACAAGGTCAATCAGCTACCAAATCGTCAAGCAAATGTTACCAGGGAGGAAAAGGCTCTTCCCTGTCCAGAATGTCATTCCTTTAGATTTTTTCCCATTTACTTATTTATTTATCCTACTTGTTTTGTTTTAGTTTGTTTTTTGAACTATGGTCTGCTATAACCTTTTACATCATAACTAAAACATAACACATCTAAACTATTTGTCATCCTTATGAAAACCATGCAAAACAGGTATTTTTATTTTTATTTTGCAGAGTAAGGTGAAGCTTAAAGTAGATCACTTGCTTAACATCATCCTATTTGTAAGTGACAGAATCACAATTTCGGTTCAGGTTGAACTTTCCATACTTTCAAACATGTGCTCCCCTCCCCTCCCCTACCCGCCCCCTTTGCTCTTTCCATTATAAATGCAGTGCTGACTTGGGGAAAAAGGGATTTTGTGGTTAAATCAATCTAAGAAATGCTGGAGGCTCTCCCTCCTTCTTTAAGATTCATAATTTGCCAGCATGATTAAAGTCCTACAGTAAGAACTTATTTAGTACAATGTTTTTTAAACTTATTTGACCTCAGTACTTTCTCCCACCTCAGCAAATAATACCTATTAACACTTCACAGAACTCGAGTTGTGCGGAACACATTTTTCACAAAACAGTACTACATAATTCTGCCTCCCAATTCTGCTGGTGTGTCATCCTAAAAGGTCATTTATGCATTATCTTATAATAATTCACCAATGCATTTGACAAAAGACCATACTGCTAAATTTTATTAATTTTATCATTTCCTATAGAAGAAACATACACTAACTGAATATTTAGAATACATCTACTTTAAGCCATGCCTTTTTTTAAAAAAAAGAAAAATGGTAAATGTAAGAGAGAATGAAGTTAACAAAAAAAAAATATATTGTTTTATTTAGAAGATATTTTATTACCTAAATTATGAAGCAAGTTGCTGTACCCATACCAATAATAAATCATTTAGCAACAACAACAAAAAAGCTACTTGAGAAGTATTTTATACCAAAAGAATAAGGAAGTTCAACAACTGAAAAAAAGGTTATATAAGCAGAAGTATTTTCTCTATAGGGCAGAGTCATTGGATATCACTATTTTTACCTGGCTTTAACTGTAAAGGTTAAAACAAAACCTACAAAATATATATGTTGCAAGCAATGTGTTAGAGTATGTTCATTTAGGTAAGATGCATGATATCAAATTTCTGATAGACTAGAAATCAAATTGATGTCCACTAAATTTTCTAGAATGCCTATCAAAATCCAGAGTAAATGAACATCCGTGTTACCTGAGACAGAAGTCGTCCTTTGTGTGGGTTGAAAGCCTCATGACCATGATCTGCTGAGTGGGAAAGTACCTCCTTGATCCTGAATACCAAATGTTTACTGAGAAACATGTGACTACCCTTGACCAAAATAATCACACTTCATTTATCATCCCAATGTTTCATGAATAAATGCTGATCAGTGCTTCCTATTATTAGGAATATAAAGCCACAGCTTTTTCCTCAGAAAAATACAGTGACTCCCTGCCTTAGACACACTCTCAGCTCAATCGATTATCACCATCTGGCCAATCTTGTTTTATCTATATTTGCTCCCACTTTTCATCATCCTCAGCCTCTCCAGCCCCAACTGGATTATTTTATGGCAAGTCCTGGGTATCTTACTTTAGAACAATTCTCCAAGAATTTTTTGTTTTCTGTATATTACTTTAAAAAATCATTTTTAGAAGTGTTTTAGGTTTACAGAAAATTTGCAGGTAGCACAGTGCTTTTCATATGCCCTATACTCAGTTCCCCTATTATTAATATTTTGCATTAGTATGGTACATTTGCCACAATTAGTGAACTAATGCTGATACACTGTTATTAACTAGAGTCTATAGTTTGTATTCAATTTTCCTTTGTTTTTACCTAATGTCCATTTTCTGTTCTAGGATCTTATCCAGGACCCCACATTATGTTTAGTTATTGTGTCTGCCGAGATCTCTCTGGCTGCAGTACTTTCTCAGACTTTATTTTTTTGATGGGAAGCACTGAGTAATGATATACTTCATCTTTGCTGAAAGGCTAAGTGATTTTCCTGATGCCACTTAGCAAGTGAGTGGTGAGGCTGGGGACAGAGTATGGGACTCTGAACTATGGATTCAGTCCTTTCCATCCATCCCTGATGTCACCCTGCTTTTTTGTGCTCTTTAGGATTGAGTCAAAAGACACAATTCCATCATTTATTTGGCAGTCTGAAAAGATACAGGATTTAACTATTTAACAGACAGGCAAGCTTGCTAAATTAGCAATCTGCTTTGCTTCACAGAGAGAAGAGGTGATCTATACCTGCTGGTAAGAGGAAAGTTTCCGTTCTGGCAGGGGTTCACTCCATGCTCTTTCCTGATTTGGTCACCTGGGATGAGCAGCCAGTGAAACACTGATTTATTTGATTTTAACCCTAAGAAAAAATGGTGACCGGAGTAAAAGAACTGCGTATCTGACCTTTACAAAGTAAAGGCATTCCAGATGTTGCCTTAACCTTCATACTATTTCCACTTCTTTCTCTGCTAGGTCCTGTACCACAAGAGCAACGAGACTGTGATATGCATCTCCCATTCTCCTTTTGCAGCCGTCGTGCATTCAATTTATGTAAAGATAATGAGATGCATTCACATGAAGCTTAGAAGGAATGTTATTTAGGCATCAGTGGCAGGGGTGGAAACTTCAGCATTTTGGGGTATATGCAGTTGCCTGCTAGGCTCCCTACCAGGTATCCTACTCAGAGCTGCAGGGCAGTTGTGACTTTTCAGTGTTGTCCTGCAGCTTTCAGACCACTGGGCGGCCACAGGAGCTTCCTGATTCTCTGGGCCTCACCCCTGCAATTTTTATCCCTAAGCTCTTGCAAAGGTTTTGAAAGCATCTGCTTCTATATGTACTAATCTGGTCTGTCTGAAATACATCAAGTAGTTTTTTGTTTTTCTAATTGAACTTTGGTTTAAAAGTTGTAATCAGAGTCTGAAGTTCAAATGATTGGGTCTGTTTTTATGTCTAATAGTAAAAAAAAACATGGGAAATGCCAAAGTAAATTGTAAAGCAAACAAAAGAATTACATATTTTTATTTAAAAATAAAAAGTACTGAAAAGTCATAATAGTCAACATTTTTATTTTTCTTTTTTTAAACCTTAAAGGAAAAGCTAAGTCTACTTTAAACTTCCGGCTTCCTGCATATCATTTCCCAATCCCTTCTCCACTTTCCAGAGCAATCACTATATTGAGTTAGTTTATATACTTCCAATCCATATTTTATATATAACATAAATGTTATATAGAGACTTCTGGCCAAGATGGAGGAGTAGGTAGACACTCTGTGTCTCTTTGCACAACCAAAAGGAAGACAACAACAAGTTTAAAAACAAAAAACAACCAGAACTGACAGAAAATCAAACTGTATGGAAATCTGACGACCAAGGAGTTGAAGAAGAAACACTCACCCAGACCAGTAGGAGGGGTGGAGACGGGCAGCCAGCTGGAGAGGACTCACAGCAAGGTGGTAGCTGGAGGACTAGGGAGGCGGCAGCTGGCAGACTGGGCGAGGCAGCGGCTTGCGGACCTGGTGGTCCCACATTTGCATGTGGATAAACTGGGAGGAACAACTGGGGAGTGAGACAGACCACACAACCCAAGGGTCCAGTGCTGGGAAATAAAGTTTCAAAGCCTCTGACTGAAAACACCTGTGGGAGTTGAGGCAGCAGCAGGAGAAACTCCCAGCCTCACAGGAGAGTTCGTTGGAGAGACCCACAGGGTCCTAGAATGTACACAAGCCAACCCACCCAGGAATCAGCACCAGAAGGGACCAATTTGCCTGTGGGTAGCAAGGGAAGTGACTGAAAACCAACAGAGAGCCAAGCAAGTGCCATTGTTCCCTCTTGGACCCCTCCCCGACAAACCACATCACAACATAGCAGCGTGAGTTGCCCCACTCTGGTGAAAACCTAAGGCTCTGCCCCTTACTACAAAACACGTGTGCCAAGACAGAAAAAAAAATGTCCCAAATGAAAGAACAGATCAGAGCTCCAGAAAAAATACAACTAAGCAACAAAGAGATAGCCAATCTATCAGATGCACAGTTCAAAACACTGGTAATCAGAATGCTTACCAGTTGAATTGGTTGAATATGGTTGCAAATTAGATGGAATAATGAAGGCTATGAAAAGTGAAATAAAGGAAGATGTACAGGGAACCAACAGTGACAGGAAGGAAACCGGGACTCAAATCAACGGTGTGGACCAGAAGGAAGAAAGAAACCATCAACTGGAACAGAATGAAGAAACAAGAATTCAAAAAAATGAGGAGAGGCTTAGGAATCTCCAGGACATCTTTAAATGTTCCAACATCTGAATCATAGGGGTGCTAGAAAGAGAAGAGGAAGAATAAGAAATTGTAAACTTATTTGAAAAAATAATGAAGGAGAACTTCCCTAATCTGACAAAGGAAATAGACTTCCAGGAAGTCCAGGAAGCTCAAAGAGTCCCAAAGAAGTTGCACCCAAGGAAGCACACACCAAGCAACATCATGATTACATTACCCAAGATTAAAGATAAGGAGAGAATCTTAAAAGCAGCAAGAGAAAAGGAGAGAGTTACTTACAGAGGAGTTCCCATAAGACTGTCAGCTGATTTCTCAAAAGAAATCTTGCAGGCAGGAAGGGACTGGAAAGAAATATTTGAAGTCATGAAAGGCAAGGACCTCATCCAAGATTACTCTATTCAGCAAAGCTTTCATTTATAATTGAAGGGCAGATAAAGTGCTTCCCAGATAAGGTCAAGTTAAAGGAGTTCATCATCACCAAGCCCTTATTATATGAAATGTTAAAGGGATTTATCTAAGAAAAAGAAGATCAAAACTATGAACAGTAAAATGACAACAAACTCACAACTATTAACAACCAAACTGAAAAAAAAAACCCAACAAACTAAGCAAACAACTAGAAGAGGAACAGAATCACAGAAATGGAGATCACATGGAGGGTTATCAGTGGGGGAGGGGGAGGGGGAGGGGAGAGGATAGTAAACACACAGAGAATAAGTAGCACAAATGGTAGGTAGAAAATTGACAGGGGGAGGTTAAGAATAGTATAGGAAATGTAGAAGCCAAAGAACTGACATGTACAATCCATGGACATGAACTAAATGGGGAGGATGTGGGTGGTAGGGGGTTTGCAGGGTGGAGGGGAATAAAGGGTGAAAATTGTTATATATATTTACTATATGTATATATTAAACATATTTATATATTTAATACACATATTAATATCAAATAAATAAATAATGGCATCATGTACATATTTTCTAACTTGCATTTTTTCCTTAATATCACATTTTAGAGGTTGATCCATGTTAATATACATAGATCTAGTTCAATTGCTTCAATTCCTTCATAGTGTTTCCTGATGATTGATTATTCTACATTGTATTAATATATTCTCCTGTTGATGGGCATTTAGGTTTATTCTAACTTTTATTCTATCATTAAAACAATGATACAATAAACTCCTCTTATTTTGAATGCTTTCTGAGACTTGAAGTTTAGGGAAGCCAAGACAATAGATATGTTTTTAAAAAATATTTTTAATTCATTGGTATTTTCTTATAAGACACCTACTTAATAATGATAGGGTCCATATACCGTAAAAACTGAGAAAAATCTGATTTTACATGATAAAACAAAAGAGAGAGTTTAGATGAACAGGCTTTTCTCAAATCCTCCATCCCTTCTGACTCAATGAAGTTATAGAGACAGAGAAGAATAATCAGTGTTAACAAGTATTTGTGAGTCTTTGGTTTTTAAATTGTGCTATTGCAGTATCTGCTTTATAGTAACATTTTGGGCTGACATCAAAAAGTAAAAATATGAGACTCCTTGTCTCATTTGGACTTTGCTCACCTATATCTTTTGCTTAGGTTCAGTATCCATTTCTTGCTTCCTGACAAATTCCCTGGCAGTAAAGAAATCAATGGTGCAGCACAGAATCTAGTAAGTGTGAGAATTATCCTTAGTGACTGTCTGGTATAGTCCTTCCTAAGAGTTTTAGTCACTCATTCAAAGGCATGTTTCTTGCAGAGAGATATTCTTTGCAGAGATGCACTTCCAAGAGGATTGATATGAGTCATAGTAGTTGATTAGTCTACAGTGGTGATGAGTCACTGGAACCAAAACATTTTACAAAATGCTCTGTCTTGAACAACTGAGATATGACATTTTGGAAAATGGGAAGAAAATTGTGATATCTTATTACCTCTCCATGGAACATGTTTGTCAGTTGCCTAGTGGAATATTTTTGTCTTTGCAATTACTGCTTGGAACACCCACTCTAATGCCACCACTCTGACTTGCAAATTCCTATTATTCATCTTTCTAGATCCATCTCAGATCTGAAGTGTTTCCTGAGACACAATTACTCACTCCTATCAGAGTCCCAAAGCTGTTGGTTAGATCACCTGTCACGTGATACTGTAATTTACCTGTCCCTATATTTATCTTCTTTATCATTGTTCTGGGACAGAGACCCTGTCTTAGTTGTTCTTATGCATTTGACACATAGTATGGCTCAATTCACTTTTGTTACTTTGTTAAACAGATGTACCTGTTTATGTAGGCACTATGAGGTGCTAATAATTATGACAATAATGGTGAACACTTACAGAGTCTTCTTGTTCTAGGAGTTTTATGGTCTCAGGTCTATGTTTAAGCCTTTAATCCATTTGAGTTAATTTTTGTGTATGATATATGATAGTGGTCCAGTTTCATTCTTTGGCATGTTGCTACTCAGTTTTCACAACAGCATTGACCAAAGAGATTGTCTTTTCTCCATTGTATATTCTTGGTTTCTCTGTTGTAAATTAATTGACCATATATGTGTGGATTTATTTCTGGGCTCTCGGTTCTGTTCTATTGATCTGTATCTGGTTTTTTTTTATGCCAGTATCATACTATTTTGATTATTACAGCTTTGTAGTATAGTTTGAAATCACAGAGCATGATGCCTCCAACTCTGTTCTTCCAAGTGTTCCTTATGTGCCGTGCACATAGGATTATATTATATTAACTCATTGAATGTACCATCATCATCCAGGAGGTCAGCACTATAATTCCTTCTGCAGATAAGGATACTGAAGCACAGAGAGGTGAAGAAAAATGTCCTAAGTCATATAGCTTCTAAGTGGTGGAGTTAGGAATTACATTCAACCATTCTGACATCAGAGACTGCGTGTTTAAGCATTGTGTTATATTGCCTTTATTTTTTGTTAGAAAGAGAATCTAAAGACAATTTTTAATAAAAAATAATAATATTTTTACAAAGAAAAAAATTGCAGTCACCGAAAGAGAATGTCTCAGGATTAATTTGAAGGCTATACTTGAATGAGTGTTTGCCTGGATGGAACTCTCTGCTCTATAGTTCAAAAACCAAATTGTAGAGTAACTGTGTGATGTAATTCCTTGTGAATAATAAGAATATAACAGAAGGCCCATACGGCCTGGAACTTTTTCTTTCACGTCTTACTCTATGCTTACAAAACATGTAAGCCAGGCTGTAAATTCTGGTTTATGATACAGAAGGGGACTAAGTAGGGAGGTGAGCTTATTAATTTTCCTTTTTTGCATTATTTCACTAGTTTCAGTGGCAAAATGTTACTCTTAATATTTGAAGAGGAATTTAATGAGGAAAAATTATTAAAGATTAATAAAGTAAAATTCTAGGGAGAAATTTCAGAGATGGTAACTTGCCAACTCACAAAGTCAACTTAATTCAAAACAATGTCCATGAAACCCTCATATTAGAAGTAGCAGTTTCATTCTTGAGGACTGTAGGAAGTTATGGCCTGAGGCTGGACCAGTTCTAGTGGGGTGCACCATACTAATTTATGCATCTCCATGACTCACTGTGCCCCACTTGCCCCTCAGGCCTTGGCAACTTGCTCAGTGAGGAGCCCTGTCCACTTGCCTCCACCTGCTGTCTCATCCTGTCCCGGGTGAGGACCACTCGTGCATCCCTGTGGCCATTTCTGGGTGCAGAGGAAGTACATACAGTGAGACAGGAGACCTGGCTTCCCAGCAGCTTCCCTGGCAGCTGCCCCATCAGGCTGGGAAACACAACCCAGAGAACAGGGAGGTGCTGTGTAGCCCACTTGGACAGAAAACAGAAGAAAGCCAGAACATAAATCCCTCTCTCATCCTCCCATTGATCTTCTGAGGCTCAGTGGTCCCATGTGGCCTTTTTAGAGATGACTGTGTGGCCAAGCAACACACCATAGAGCCAGGCCAGCTCCGAAATGCACCAGGAAGCCTGTGCTGAATTTTTCCAGGCGTCACCTGATGCAACTCTTTTCTCTGCCAGTTCTGCTGTGTGTTGTTGTGCTATAGTAAACCATGGCTGTGATTACACTGCCTCGGTGGTAATGAGCCCCGTGAGCCCTTCTAGTGAGTCATCCAACATGTGGGTGGTCCTGGGACACCCAAAATACCATCCATTGTATTTTTCATGTCATAAAGGTTAATTTGAGTTTTTTTTTCATATCATCCATGTCTCTTTGTAATGAGCTCAATCTTTTATCTACCATCTGGGACATATGGAACATATTTATTATAATTTCATTATAATTGTTTTAATGTCCACGTCTACTAATTCTATCATATGTGTCATTTCTGGGACTGTTTCTCTTGAAAGGTTTTTTTTTCTCTTCATCTGGAGAAAAGCACATGAATTATAAAACCTTATATCAATGTAAAGTCACTACCTAAGTACACCAAAACAACAGCCTTTTGGCATATGTGGTAATTTTTTATTGGATGCCAGATATAGTATTGGGTTGGCCAAAAGATTCATTTGTTTTTTTCCATAAGATAGCTCTAGTAGTGCTTAGTTGTCTTTAAGTTCTTTTGAAATAATTTTGTTAGATTGTATTGTGATAGCTGTCATAGTAGTGTGCATTAAAAAAACTTATTAAAATTGAATTTTTGTACAGCCATTTTAATATTGAAGATGGAAGAAAATATGCAACTTTTTCAGTATATCATGCTTTATTATTTCAAAAAAGGTAAAAACACAACTGAAATGCAAAAAAAGGCTTGTGCAGTGTATGGAGAAGGTGCTGTGACTGATGGAACGTGTCAAAGGTGGTTTGTGAAGTTTCATGTTGGAGATTTCTCACTGGACAATGCTTCACGGTTCAGAAGACCAGTTGAAGTTGATAGAGATCAAATTGAGATATTAATTGAGAACAATCAACATTATTCTATGTGGGAGATAGCTGACATTCTCAAAACTATCCAAATCAATAACATTAATGGTGAAAATGAAAGATGTGTCTTCTATTTTACAGAAAAAAACATATGGACTTTTTGGGCAACCCAATAAAACTGACCTTATTGCTCGTTGGATATTATAATATTCCTTGAAATATTTTTGAGCCTTTTTCTGCAGTTCACTGAAAATAGATCCATTTGAGGCTTGCTTCGGAGACTTGTTGGGTAAGGCCAGAGCAGCCCCTACACCCACAGTTGGGGCAGAACTCTTTTGTCTTCCTGCATATTACAAGGTGCTTCCTCTGACAGGTGGTAACACAAAGGACTCCGGTCCTGTGCGAGTCCCAAGGATTGTCCTGCCTGTGTCTTGGGGTGGTTCTTTCTTGGCCTTGTTTCTTAACAGCTTCTTCCCAGGCATGCACTAATCAATACTCAGCTTAAGAGTCCAGAGGAACCCTCAAGAAATCTCCAGAAATTTCTCTCTGTGCAACTCCTTCCTCCCCACTCAGCTCTCTCTCCTCCAGAGCTCTGCCCTGTGACTTGCGGCTGACCTGGCCTCCCCAGATTCTCAACTCTGCCTCTTCACCAGCGAGATTGTGGGACTTGGGTGGGTTCTCTATCCCTGAGCTGAGCCTGGAAACCAGGCAGTGAGTAGGGACTCCACAGGACTCCCGTGTTTGTTTCTGTTCTTTAAGGGATCACCACCCTCTGATGCCTGTTGTCCAGTATCTAAAAAACCATTGTTATAAATATTTTTTGTTTGTTACTTTTTAGTTTTTCCAGCTTATAACTCCTTCCTGGTCAAAGACAAACATCTATACTTTCACACTATTCCTTGAATCATGAAGTCAAGGGACTTGACTTCTTCCCTCTAGGGACAATGTCTGGCACACGGCAGATCATCAAACACTATTGTTGAATAATTAAATGAATAACTGGTCCTCCTAACTTTAATATAAAACTAAAGATACAGTATTATTCTTCATTCCTCAAACTGAGTACATATTAGTAAAACTTAAGAAAAATTATTTAGATCTATGCAGGCTTGAAGGAAAATCTTTGCTCTGTCACTCAGTCCCTGTCTGATCCTATGGCCTTTTTCTTTCCGAGGATACTGCACACCTTGCAGGGCATGAGAGCAGGGAGTGGTGTATGCAAAACCCACAGTCAATGCTCAGTGAAAACGGGAGCTCTAGCTGCTGTTCTTGATGTGCTTACACAGGGACCTTACGCTGATATAAGGTTTTATAACTCATGTGCTTTCCATATACATATCTTGTATAATCCCAACAATACATTTTCTCCCAAATAATTACTTAGGTTCTATATAAAGTAAACAGAAGTTCCAAGGATCTTATGAAAGAAGAAAAAGGAATAAAGCAAGCTAATATTTGAGTATTTGGAGACTTGAGAGCAGTGCTTTGCTTCTCTGGAAGGTTCTTGAACATCACACTCTTTTTCTGGCTTTGAAGAGCAACATCCGGACTTGCATGACAGACTTTGTCTCTCAAGTTTTCAACCTGCTTTCATCTGGCTGTGTATGCCAAAGGCTGTTTTTGACAGACTCCCCTTTGTATTCACTGTCTGTGGTGTAAGCCCTAAAATTAATATTATAGGCTGCTTTGACAGCTGGTAAAATTGGGAGGGTGGTGAATGGCCTAAAAGCAAGCCCTCCTCCTCATGAGGCTCTCATGGATAAGACCCCCTAGCCAAACAACCATCCTTATCAGGGGGGACCAGGCAGTTTCTGCTTATCTCTCACTAATGGGTTTTAGCTCCTTGCCAGCCTGTGGAGTTACTCAAACAAGCCAATCACATCCTCCTGTTGGAACCAGGGGGCACCCCTCCCTCTTGATACTACAAAGCCTGCCCCCCACAGTCCCTGGTTGTTCACTGTGCTCCCGAGGGCAGCTCTCTGTGAGACACTCTGTCCTCTTCCCCTAGGCTGACAGTGTATGTGACTAATAAATGCTGTTGGTCACAGCTGTCCAATGTTGGGTGACCTGTGTTTGGCAATCCCCGTAACTCTAGGAAAGAACCGCTCCCTTGACAATGGGGTGGCAATGGGGTGACTAAAACACCATCCATGTCATTCACTTGCACGGCCTCTCCTAATCTCTCAGTGCTAGTGGGCAAATGCGAAGGCAGTGCCTCAGAGAAAGGGGAAGAGGGCAGGGAGAATGAAGGCATTTGAAAGTGTGTTCGCCAGTCCCCTGAAAACTCTGGGAGGTTAGAGACACGGGGCGGTGGGGGGGCAACAAGAAGCCACACCCTGGCCTCCCACACACCGAGAGAGGGTAACATGGTTACAGCAGGACAGGGCGTCCCCCCTCTGCACTCACGGAGTCCCTTCATGCTCACGCCTGATGGGGAAGGAGTCTTTTCATCTGACTGAATAGCTAGGTTTTGCTGTGAGAGGTGGTCAACATCACGAAGAGGAAGCCTTGCTTCTCTAATAACGTCGTTGGTCAGGTACCCTACTGGGCATGTTGGAAGCCACTGTTACATCCCCACACACAACCAGGAACAGCGGTCTGCTTGGCTTTGGAGAGATGGGGGTGAGGAGGAGGGAGCCAGAGCCGTTCAGTGGGCCGAGCACAGGAAAGAGAGAAGGGTCTGTCCTGTTGGAACTGACGTATTTCAAGACGTAAAATATAATTTCTCCCAAACTTTTAGACAAGAACATTATTAAATGAAAGGAAAAAGAAATATCTGATGTGGTTCTGACTATAGTTTATTTCCCCTAGAAAATTCCTAGTTTTAGACACATTAAATTCAGTAAGTTGAGGAGCCAAAGGTTAATTTCATTTAAAAGGAGAATTTGATGAACATTTTTCATAGGAGGTTCATTTTAAAAACTTCCTCCTACTTGGTCACTGTGTGACTCTTTCAGCGGAAAAGGCCTCTTTCTATATTGACTAAGTCAGAATGGTCTCTCCTAAGACAGACGAAGAATCTTTGAACAGTCTGGGAACAACATAAATAATACACCAGGCTCTCTCTATTCTAAGCACCTGCTTGTGGCCATTATCTCCTTTAGTCACCATACTCCCCCTGCCAGGTAGGTGCTACCACTGTTTGTGTGGCTTCCGGCTGGTGATTTAACCTCTCTGAGATCACTCCATAAAATGGGTGGAGCCACACCCGTCTCAGAGAGCGTTTGTGTGGCAGAATCACTGTGGCACTCAGCCCAGTTCCTCGTACAGACTAACTGTGAAGGAGAGCAGACTATGCCACCCCTGAAATACGCCTCTTTGGCATGAGGATTATTTTGAGAAAATGCAGACACAGGAGAAACTCTGAAAACACAGTAAAAGGGAAGTTTACAGCAGAAAGGGGTCTGTACCAGGAATAGAGCTACTGTCCAATAACTTTATCACCTAAAAGACTTATCTGCAAGGGAAGGCAACCTTTGTTTCCCAAACATTTCCTCTTCATCTCTTTGAAGCCCTGGTTGGTCCCTTATCCCTTTCCTTAGCTCAAGGTATGTAAGTCTCAGTTGTGTGGTTGCCTTTTGAGACTCATATCTTTGTGAGGCTCTTGTACACACATACTTAAAATTGTTTTTTTCTCTCTCTCCTGTTAATTTGTCTTTTTATAACAGGGGCGTCTCAGCCACAGAACCTGGAACAACAGGCGGAAAATTATTCTTTCTGCCCTTTCTAACTGCTAAAAGTATTGGCTGTTAAAAAGTGATATATATATTTTTTATCCTCACCTGAGGACATTTTTTCTTCATTGCTTTTAGTGAGAGAGGAAGGGAGAGAAACATTGATGTGAGAGAAAAGCATCAATTGGTTCCCTCCCTTATGTGCCCTGACTGGGAATCGAACCTGCAATCCTTTGCATATGGTGAGGCAGAACGCTAAGAAGAAAATTCTCTGGCAAGTGGAATGGGGAAACTGAAACAAATAGCTGAATAAACTGGCTGAGAAATCTGCAGCCAGGTGCAGATGGTCAGCAGAGGGGAAGGCCCCTACTGCCTGGAAGGGGACAAAACTGAGAGAACAAGGACCTCGCCCCTAGGGTGACCTCTTCTCCCTGGGCCTTTCCTCCCTGGAGATAATATCTAGGCCTCAGTTGTATTTCAGCTTCCCGCCCAGAAAACAACAAAACCAGGTGGGCCAGGCTAGAACCAATTGCAGTGACTAAAGACCCCTTGCCTTACTCGGTGGAGACCATGACCCTGAAAGGGCACACCTGGAGGACTGATGACTATTCTACTAAAACCCTCCCCTGAGACCTCCCCTAAGATTCTCTGCCTTCCAGAAAGAGATAAAAGCCTCAACACAAAGGATCCAGCCAGCGTTTTCCCTCTGGGGAGCAGCCCTCGCCCTTCCTTCCCCTTCTTCTTCCCACCCTTCCTTCTTCACAGGCACACATCTCCTAAACTCTAAGGGATGGGAAGCTGGCAGCTTGTTCCAGGCCGATCCCCTGAATCTGTCCCCAAAGCTGCCTTTTCTCTGAACTCCCAGTGAGCTCAGGCAGCCCAGCCCAGGCTCTCCTGTGGCTTCTTCGGTGCTGAGCCCTTTCTTGTTTTACTGTCTCCATCTTTAAGAAACACATCCTCATAGTTGCCTGGACTTGTGTTGTGAAATCTTTCCTACACGAACCCAAGAACCCACACTCTACAACTGGACCTAGGCAGACCCACTCAGGGCCAGGCCCCTGTTCAGTAACAATGGGACACCCGTCCAACCAACTGAGCCACACCGACCAGGGCAAAAGCAGTGCTACTTTTTTTATCCCCAGTCATTCAAGGGAAGTGTTTATAGACTATGGATGTTAAAATATTTGAAAGTCAAAAGCACACATTCCATCACTGTCATTTGAGTGCACTTAGATCAGTGCAGGAAGCAGGCCTGTTACAGCCAGACCATCTCTCAGGCCATCAGCTGTGTTTTCACTTCTGGCCCAAAGCACACCATGGCAGTGCAGTGTGACAGCACAGTCACTAAGACATGAACTACAGAGCCAGGGTGCCTGTATTCTAATCCCAGTCCTGCCATTTAGTAGCTGTGCATCCTTGGGCATTTAGTTAGCCCCCCTGTGCCTGAGTTTTCTCATGTGTCAAGTGGGGAGAACAATAGCACTTACCTCAGAGGATTGTCCTGAGGATTGCAGGAGGCAGTGCAGGTAAAGTATGTCTGGGTCGTAGTGAGCACATGTATGGCAGCTGGGACACCTCAGCGAACGGCATTTTAGTAGAGGACTCCTTGGAGGAGATCCTGGTACAAAGTACTAATAAGGTATTAACTGGGAATTTTCACTCCTGTCATGTGGGGAATGTTCTTCGTGTTTAAATCACTAATATGTATTAAGTATTATTTGCAAGACACTGTGTTAAGCATTTTACCTGTTTTAACTTATTTAATCCTCACAATAATGCTGTAAGATAGACACTGTTTGTTCTTTCCATTTTACAGATGAGAAAACTGAGGCACAAAGAACACCCATTGCTTGAAGCAGTAGGACGGGCTTACTGTTGAAGGACAAGATGGTATGGTTTGGGGCAGAAAGCTCACTAAAACATAGCGTTTACATGCTTGGCTGTAGATCAGAAGGCAGCAGCCGGCCTGGGAGGGGACAGCAGGTTGCTAAACCTTTGCAAGTCCCCTTACTGTTTGCAGAGGGGGCAGAAGACTGGCAGTGGAGGTGAGACCCTGCTAGGCACATTTCCTGAACCCCTCACCTGGAAGCCACTGCTACCTCACTGTGCCTGTCACCAGGGAAGACTGCAGAGGAATGGTTTCTCAAACTCAGGCACAGGCATTCCTGGGAACTGGTAAAATTAAAGGAGAGAGGGATGGAGCCGGTTTGTGGGGTAACATGTTTCTTACTACAGCACTGAATGAGGCAAAGATGGGTTGTTTCTGCCCAGAAATATCCATCCTGCCACCAGCCCGAAAACCTCATTTTCGGAATTCTCCATTTACAAAGGGAAGGACACCGGGGATATGTTAAACTCTCTTCAGATAACACCAGTGAATCCCTTGGAGTCACCACTTTATGTGTATTTGTTGAAAAGATTTGAAAAGTTGAATTTAATGTCATCCAGCTGAAAGCAAGAAAGGGAAGAAAAAAAGGAAGCCAGATGGGGTATGTGGTTGGGCCCGGGCTGAAGTGGCAGAAGGGAAGCGGGGGACGGGGGCTATGAGAGCGAAACACTCTCTCTGTTTGGGTACCAGACACTTCTGCTGCTTCCAATTTGTCTTAAGCCAGCATTGGACATGCCATTCAGGAGGATTCACAACGACTTTTTGGCGTGGATGGTGTATAATGCTGACCCTTGGGAGGCAGCATACAGGAAGAGTGTCTCTTTCATCCTTAAAAACACTGCTTTCCATTCAGCAGCAATCTTATTGCGACTTAAGTTCCCATCAATCAAGTAGACATTAAGTGGCTCCTTATATAAATACAGAGTTCTAACTTTGCAAGGGCCTCTGAAAAGCATTCTATCTCTTTTAAGTTCTTTAAAGTTTTCTTTTGGCTTTGGCAAGTGTGTACAGATACAGCCAGAGGTGGCAACTGTTCCTGTGCAAATGAACTCTACAAGCACGAAGTTCTATAAAAGCTACACGCTCAAAACCCGCTGCTGGCGCAACCCCAAAGGTCATCTCCAAGTGACATGCTCAGGAAATTGCTCTCGCTCTTAATTACTGTCCTCATTTAGAATGGAACCATTAAGAAATTAAAAATTATTTAGAAGTGTGATAGACAATCACAAAGATATGGGTACCTGAACTGAACAAAATAAAAACCACTTGTAGCAATACTGAGACAATTGCCATTAACAGTTTTTGTTCAGAATGTATCTGTATCTCTATCTTTGTCTCTACTGACCTGCCAATTGACCTATAGCCACAGTAATATTTTGAGATATTAACCAATTTTTATTGTAACGTTTATGGAAGTATGATATACAGACAAAAAGTACACATAAGTACTTTTTGCTTATCACAAATCGATGTGTTTCTGTAAGGTGAACACACCTGTATGCCTGACACCAGCTCAAGAAACAGAGAGCTACCAGACTCGTATGTACTCCCTCTACATCTCCTTGGACGCTGAGGCCCTTTCTCTACATCAAGAGGCACAAGTTTTCCACCTTTATGTCCTGGGAAAAATGGTGTCAGCAGACCACAGAGGAACACAACCTTACTTTTAGACTGAGATCCAAGAATATGATGAGAGATTTTTAAGAACATGAACCAGTTTGAATGGATTTTTCTAGCCCTAGGTCTTGACAAAGGACTATTGGATGGGGAAGAGAGAAGACAGTATGCAAACAGAGCATAACCACTGGTGGGTCTCCTCGGAGGGCCATTGGCCCTGCTTCAAGTTCAGAAACTCTCAGAGAAACTGTGGATAGGAATTTTGACCCACATGGAAATGTTTTCAGATCCAGCAGCATCCTGCTTTCAACACTGTGAAGGCCTGACCCCTTGCTTGGCTCACTAAAGCAACCCCCAAGTCCTGTTTCTCAGCGGACATCTCCATGACCCAACGTGCGCATCTCAGACATTCAGGTGATTCTGATGCTCATTGTCCTTGGTCCCCACCTTCAGAAACACGTGTGTAGGTTTTGTTGAGGCCCTGATCATGGTCGCCAGACTTGTCTGTGCATCAGAATTACCCAGGGATCTTGTTAAATACACAAATTCCCAGGACCCAATATTGAATTTAATCAGGCCTGGCAATCTCAAATCTGACCAACTCCCCAAATTGTTATTATGCAACCAGTTTGGCATTCACTGGAGTATTAGATTTGGAAAGTGTTCTTCCAGTGGCTTGTGAACTGTACCATCTTACGAGGACAAAGATGCAGTGCAGTGGGTCCAGGTGACCCAGGAGAGTCCATTTATAAGCTGTTGATGGGAGGGGAGCAGCTCAGGTGGAGAGGCTCCTCTTCAACCAGACCAATGCCTTCTGCCTAAATGTTTCTGCATAAAGGATTCCAGGGTCAAGAAAGGCTTGCAATCCACTCCCTATGCCACAGCATCAACCGGTATCAACCACATCTTTTACTCTCATTTGTTTTGTCAGCAGAGAAATGTATGCGAGGATTGGGTACCCCTAAGAAGAGCTTTGCAGGCCAAAGTCCTCTCCTCATCCCCCGAAAAAGGGACAATGCAGCTGATCCACTGCGGCCTGTCCTTTCCAACACCATGCCAGTGCCCTGAGGCTGCTGAGAGATGCTGCCGTGGATAAAATTATGTCCTTCTGACTAGAGGGTAAACTGAGCCTGGCCAGGGAGACTTTTAGAATTCTGTTCTCCATTACTAAAAGCATGGCAAGGGGACAGGAAACATTTATAGCAGCAGCAACAACAACAACAATAGTAATAATGGCCTTTAAAAGCCAAGACTATAACAGACTAATTCTTTTTAACTGCTCTAGATGACCTAACCTAAAGCGACAGCTCCAAGTATAATAGCCTGCCAGGATAACGTAGGCACTGTTGATCCATCACATCTCTAACATGTACTTCTAAAGCCACACCTGTCACCACCTGTGGCTGCACAGATATTGGTCAGGGCTGCTGCTGATGGGGATGAAAACAGCTGAGGCTCTCTGCCGGCCAATGGAAGCAGATGGGATAAAAGGGGAAAGAAGACACAGGATGGGAAGGAACCTAGAATTTGAGTTCCCTGAAATAATCCTCCATAATGTGACCCTGAAGGAGAAGTTAGAGAGGATACAAAAGGACTTGTAGGGACCAGGTGATTTTCCTTCAAAACATGGGGCCATCCAAGAAAAACAAAGGATGGAGAAGGGGCACTCGCTGCATCACCCAAAATCCTAGTGCTGGCTTCCAGGGCAATATGGTGGAAGTTCTAACTTCTCAACTAAATTCAGGAAGCAAGGATGGGAAAGTCAGAATCAGGTTGTGGTTTTTAAAAAATTTGCTTTGAAGTATGTCTAACACCCATAGAAGCACACAGGCATAAACATCCAGGGGAAATTTTATGAAGTAAACTTACCACTTTTGCACACTGCACACAGGACGAAGAGACAGAACATTAACGGTTCCCCGGAAGCCCCATCTTGTCTCCTGATTGCTGGTTTCCATGTGTGAAGCCACTATCCTAACTGCTAGCACGAGGATTAGTTTTGCCTGCTTTTGAACTTGACATAAACGGACTCCTATGGTATGTGCTCTTCTGTATCTGGCTTCTTTTGTGTTGTGAATTCACCACTGTATTTGTGTGTGGCTGCCCACTTTTATTATTGTATGTGCTCCATCATGTGGACATACTACAGATTCTCTATTCTGCAGTCAGACCATTTAGGTTATTTTCAGTTTTTTGCTGGTAGACATAATGCTGCTATGAACTTGTTTGTATGCTTTTAAAACAATCTGTCTTTTATATTATTATAAAAAGAATTTGGTTATTTTTATTTAAGAAAAGCACATTGAATATAAGGCAAAATGTGGTCTTGGAGTTAAAAATTACACTGCAGCACTACAGTGGTGTTGACAGAAAGTTATTTTAACACATGGAGAAGACAGAGTATTGTTGATCTCAAGGGAAGAAGGCAACAGAGGGAAAGACTAAAGACATGGAGGAAAACAGTAAATAGAGCACCGTTCTAATGGAGATTGGTGGGGATAAAATCAAGATCACAGGTTGTGGTAGAAAGTAACAGGGGAAACTTGTTTCCCCTAGATGAGAGGAGCAATGGTGAAGATAGGGAATAATAAGTTAAAAGAAAGAAAACTTGAAAGACAAGTTACTGGTTAAAGGTAAGAGTTCAGGGATGACATTGGGGAGAGCAGAAAAGTCGATGGGTTTCGCAAAAGCTGTTGTGGGGGATGCAAGCAGCACAGAGGTCCAGCTAGCATGGAAGAATGAGGATTTGTTGTGGAACCCATAAATGCAGTTGTGAGATTTTTCCTGGTCATTTTGATCAGCCTCAGGTTAGAAAAAGAGTTCCCCCCTTGCCTTATCCATAACTTCTTCTCCATACAAACGCACGGCTGCCATGCATGGCTGTACAGTGCACAGCTTGAGAGGATGCGCTGCCACTGTAGGTGGATTGCGTGTATTTTATCATGACTTTCTGGCAGATGGCAGTAAAGCATCTTGTTTTCACAAAATCAGTATGCTACAACTTTCTAACAGATGGAAATAAAACATCTTGAAGAGGGAGAGCATTTCTCGAGTTGGCAGAAAGGTGCAGTGTGGTCTAGCACAGCTCCATGTGTGGAGGGGTAACAGAAGTAATGTAGGGGTGATGGGATGCACGGAGGCTCTCGGACCCTTTCTGCATAAGAAAGATCAGGCCTCTGTGCTTCTCCGCTTTACCTAATGTGGAAATGTCCTGCTTCATGATGCCCTTTTCCAAATACCAAGGATTGTTGAAAATCTAACACCATTTTCCCATCCTCCTCAAATCCTTTCCTGATTTCAATGCCTGCTTTTTCTCTGCTGTAGTTAGTCTGTTTGCTAGCACCTTGCCTGCTACTCATAAGACACTACCTTGTATTACTATATTTTTAGATGCATGTGTCTTCATAGTCCCTAAATGATTTGAAATCTACAAATAAGAGCTAAGTTATAGTGAGCCACTGAGATGCTTTTGGTGCATGCTAGTGAACCATGGGCTAGAGAGCCCCTACCTCATTCATTAAAATCAAGAATCCTCAGGCATCAAGTTAACTTATTCCATAAGGCTCTATAGGACTTTCCAACCCCTTGCCCCTGTGACATGACATAGTACCCTCCTCCCACGCACACCAGTTTCAGTCATGCCTCCTTCCTCTTCCCTACACACACCAGGCACACTCCTGTCCCAGCGTCTCTGTGCCTGTTGTCCCTGCTGCTGAAACTCTCTGTCCTCCACGTATCCAGGTGGCTTGTTCCCCATCTTCCTCAGAAAGGGCTGACATGTCACCTTAGTGATACCTTCCCTGTGCAAACTACTTAAAGTTGCCATAGACCCACTCCAGCCTTCCCTTATCACCCCCTTCCCTGTTTTGTTTTTTAGCACACCACCACCTTCTAATGGGCTATATTAATTACTTATTCTGTTCATTGTTAGTTCCCCACCACTAAAATATAAGCTCCATGAAGGCAGATATTTTTGTCTGTTTCCCACCCCCTGCCTGGGTCCAGGATGCCCACAGCATTAAGAACAATGACAATGACAAGGACAGAGCAGGCACTCGAGCATCCTATGGGGAACATAATGCTTGTACATAGCTTCAAGAACTACTCTTGGAGAGCAAGTGTACAATGACCAAAGTACTTTCTAAACCAAAAACTGATCTGACATAAGACACTTCCAGATTTCTGTGCAAGCTGGGATGTAGAGTTTGAGCTCTAATGTTTCATTTTGGGGGGAGACACTTTGATGATTCAAAGAAAATAGAACAGTGATTTGAAATCAAGATGGTCCTGTAAAATCAAGAACTCATCATGGCTAAACTTGCCTAGATAAACAATAGCTAAATCCCAACAGAAATCCTTTAAACCCTAAAAAGCTATCTGGTTTGACAGTAGAGGAATTCTTAGCAGTCAGATTTCTTAAAACTTCTTCAAATCAAAACTTAAGTAACCACCCTAGTTTACTTAATATGTCAGTGAATACACACTTAAGTGACCAATGTACAAGGTCTGACCAGAAGGTATCAGCTGTGTAACATGAAAAATAGAGACATTTATTGAAGAAGATACAAGACACATCGTACATAGGACAATGATGCCTCAGTCCCCTTCAAAGTAGGCACCTTGGGACCTCACACAGTTCTCCCAATCACCATCAGCTGCCCCATTGTATTTTCTTGAATCTCACTGATGGTCTGAAATTTCTTACCTTTCAAAGATGATTTTAGTTTTGGGAAAAGCCAGAAGTCACAGGGTGCAAAATCTGGGCTGTAGGGAGGCTGAGTCACTTGGGTGAGTTGATGTTTCAACAAAAAATTTCTCATGAGATGTGATGCATGAACAGGCATGTTGTTGTGATGAAGCTGCCAATCACCAGTTGCCCTTAGCTGTGACCTTCTAAATCATCCAAATAGTTTCCATGGAAGAATGTCCAAGCTTAATGCAAAATTTGATGCAGATTCATTGCTATACTTGCTCAGTCATTTTGAATGAGATGACCACACAGTACACGTGCTCACTCAATGGAATCTACTGCTCCCACTGACTAGTACAGTGAAGTCATCATAGTTCATGCATGTGCATTCCAGTCCACTCTCCTTGGCTACCAAGTTATATTGATGTCATGCAAAACATTCTCGTTATATTAACAATGGCTGGACATTTTCCAGATGGACCTCAGTATTTAATAGATTGTTTCTTCTTATCTATCTATTCATCTAAAGCAGCTTGAAAGTAAAGTCCTTTGGGTTTTTATTTAAAGGTCTTAAGTCAAGAAATAAATTTTTTGGAAGCCCTAATCTCCTCATTAGTATTTTCCTTTGTGTTAATAGAAGATAGCTTATTTTAGAAGGTTACATAGAAGTGAAATAATTTATAAAACAGTTCAAAATAAGTATGAGAATAAAATAGAAGCAAAACTGAACAACAAAAAAGAATTCCTGCCCTGGCTGGTGTGGCTCAGCAGATGGAGTGCCGGCCTGTGAGCCAAAAGGTCACAGGTTCAATTCCCAGTCAGGGCATGTCTGGGTTAAGGGCCAGGTCCCCAGTTGGGGGTGTGCAGGAGGCAACTGGTCAGCATTTCCCTCCCTCTCTGTTTTTCTCCCTCCCCCTCTCTCTAAAAATAAATAAATAAAATCCTATAAAAAAAGAATTTCTCCTACTTTAAACTTGAGGCTATAAAATATCTGTTGTCAGCAATAAATGTCACTTTTATGTGTAAAGTGATAAACTGGCCAAGTTTGATTAGAATTGAAAGAAGGTAACATTTTGAGACTAAATAAGTTACTGCATATTGACCCCAAACCACATTAGCCTTAACAGTGTCCATCATCTTCAATTTTATATTTCCTAGTAATTATTTTACAGTTGTCAGAGATTATTAATCTTGAAGTTCCAAGGCAATCTACTTTCATGAAAAAAAATTAAAATACAGGACATAACACAGATTTAACTGCTCCAATAAGGAGCTATAATATTTAGCTGTTGACTCATTCTACTTTTTGACAATGAGTTGGGGCTATCCCTTTTCCTTATGAACAAAATCAATCTAATTTTTGACAGATCTTTTGCGAATGTTCCCAAGTAAGAATTGATAATAAAATTCAAGAGGTAGAGACAAGTGTCTCCTTCTAAAGTGAAGGGACAGGAAGTAAAGTGGAATGTATCACAATTTCAGTTTTTCCGGAAGACAACCCTCTCAAGTCTCCAGAGCAAGCGCAGTGTATTCACCCAACTCCCATCCTCCTAGTGCTTAGCTGGATGAGTGTGCTTATGTTCAGCCCCCTCACTTGAGGAGGAAGAGGCTTAGGACACAGCTGTTCACAGTGAAATTAATTATCATTTGTCAGCAGCACGCTGAGGCCTGGAAGTCCACGGAAGAGGATGCTGCCAGACCACAGCGCACTTCAGAATGTGCGCTCACTGACACTACCCATCCAGATTGGTAGTGTCTTTAAGGCTTTCGAAGCAGTGAAATATCTTTGTAAAACTATTGCCGCATAATTCACTAATCTTCTTTTCTTAACTTTAGAGCATTTGTTTGTTCATCATTTGTTTGAGAATGTTTCCACCACTTAAAATGAAAGACAAACAGCAGAGAATAAAGTGGGTATAAGAAATAATCAGTGTGGTCCTCTAAGAATGAATAATTGATGGGAGAAGCTCAAGTTCCTTGGTAGTAACACTGCACAATTTACGAATTAAAATTCTAACCATTTAACCTCATGGTTAAAATATCTCTTTGCTGATGTAAATAGGCTGAAGGCTAAATAGGACTGTCACTGTCCTAATGCTAAAGCTGGTGAAAGTTCAGCCAGGAAGGGGATTAACCTCAAACTTGCCAGGTAATAGGAAAAAAATAAAGTGTTTAAGTTACTGGCATAGTTACTTTTTTTTTTCCTGGAAATTAAAAAAAAAAATTGGGAGTTGAGAATGGGAAAGTCAAGTTTAGAAAATATTCATGTGTTTTCAATTAATTTCTTCTCCTTCTTCTCCCTCTTTTTCTCTCTCTTTGCCTTCCTTCCTCCCTCCCTTCCTCCTTCTTCTCACCCAATGATATTTTTTTCATTGCTTTTAGAGAGAGAGGAAGGGAGAGAGAGAAACATCGATGCAAGAGAGAAGCATTGAATGGCTGCATCCCATAAGTGCTGAGACTGGGGATTGAACTCACAACCTAGGTGCGTGCCCTGATCCGGAATAAAATCTGCAACCTTTCGGTTACGGGACAATGCTCCAACCAACTGTGAGCCATGTTGGCCAGGGCTGTGTTTCTTTTGTTTAATGTTGTTTTCCAACCACAGTTTACATTCAATATTATTGTGTATTGGTTTCAGGTAAACAGCTAGTGGTTGGACAATCGTGTATGGTACTTTACAAAGTGTTTCCCCCAATATTTCCATTACTCATCTGGCACCATACATAGTTATTATAATATTATTGACTATATTCCCTGTGCTGTATGTCACATCCCCAAGATTATTTGATAGTTACCAATTCTGAATATATTTCTTGAAGCATTGTTTACAAATAAAACATTTAGACAATATAAATGCCCCATAGGTGAATAGATAAATAATGAGATTTGACCCAATGCCCATTTTAAGTAGTTATGAAGACTTTGAAGCAACATGAACTATGCTTATGGTAAAATTACAAAAGAAAACTTAATGATAGTATTAAAAAAATAAAAAGGAGAAAAAAACTGGATATAAAGACTGCATGTACTGATTTCAAGTATACTTATTTCTATAGCTTTCAAAATCTTTAAGATGGGGCTATAAATGTATTAGTTTAATTTGAAGTAATGTATTAGAAATATTTATTTTTATATCAAAGAGACTGTAAAAACCTTGCTGATAAAATCTAAAGAAAAGTAAAAAGTTTAGTTTCCTTTTAAACTATTTGAGCTCCATGATCCCCTAACCTCCAATTTGTTCAGCATTTAAAGGTTTTAAGTAAGCCTATAACATGTAATTTATTCTTCTGTAACACTCTCCTGTCTTCTTTCCTAATCTCTCTTTTTTAGATAGCGAGACATAAGCAAACAAATCTACAGCTAGCAAAGAAACATTATGGATAACCACAGACATGTATAGTATTTTTTGTTACCTGCAGAAGAACCAGCAAAAACTCCATTTGGCAAGTTCAAAGAGGGTTTATAGTCATAAAATTTTCCTGCGTAAGTGAAGTTGAAACTATATTACCTCCATCAAGGACATCATCTCTGAAAACACTTGGCAGTTACAAATCTTAACAAGGTGTATATTCTGTAGTTGTCAATTAACAAAAGTAATAAATCTATTATCTATATGGAGTGAATACATTCATAAAAGTTAAAAGTGAAGCATTGACACTTAAGGTTTACAAAAAAGAAAACCTTATCTTACGGGGATATAAGAGGGAACCAGAAACATGAAAATCACCTTTTAAGTTTTTGTGAATAACTTAAATTCAGAACTGAAGCTTTTCTTTCCTTTTGACTTTTGCACTAGTAAATTATTACGTTTTTCTTCTGGGCATACAGGATCACCAGTCTTCTCTTGTGCTGAGCCAGCAATCCTACTTGAACACAGACCTTAATCAACAAATATTTGTGAAGCTTCTGGGATTTGGTAACATCCTGACCAGTCTAGTGCTTCTTTTTGATGTACCTTCTAACCCCTTAGCACTTAGGGATAAGATTAATAGAATTAAAAATGTGGATTCTAGTTCAGTAGGTATATGAAGGATTCTACAGCGATGGATTTCTAAGAAGATCCCAGGTGATGCAATGCAACTGGTCCAGAGATTAATTTTTGAGTGGCACTACTCCAGGGTACCAAAAGGCAAAGGTGCATGGCTTGTGAGGGTGAAATAGACAAATGACCAAGGTGAACCACAGACTTGGCGGGATGTAAATGGGGCAGCTGTGACTGAGCCCTAGCTATGGGCTGGTGTTGGGGTCCCAGAGTTGCCTGAGGATAAAATGAAAACTTAAAGTATCCGATTCAGTGGCTGGTACAAGGTAGGTGCTCGATAACATTTTTTCTCTTCTTTCCATGAAAATAATTTTCAAAGGAACCTATTAGGGGACATGGCCAAATAACATTTCAGCATTTTATACTGATAAAGTCAAATGCTGCCTAGAGAAGAAGCCAATGGGTATATAAGGTAATGTGCAGAAGACATTACTTAATACATCTAAAATCAGTGTTCCTTTTGGAAGATTTGCTTTTCATAAGAGAAGTAACTGGAAAGTCAAATGTGGGGGGTGGGGGGTGGGGGTGGGAGGGACTTGGAACTGAACTGTGAAGCTAAGGAAATAGGGCTAAGAAGGAAGGTAGATAGAGCCACGTCCTTTTACGGGCAAAAAGTCCTTGAGAGGTTCCCAGAGATAAGAATGTCTGAAAGAGTTCAGAACAAAGGGGTTACACATTCAGTTCCAAGTTTTTTGCTATGCTGCAGACCAAAGGACACAAATCTTCTCTACTTCCCTGAGGCAATAAGTGCTGGACTCACACAGCCTTGTGTAGGAAGTGCTTTGCAATGTGGAAGATTCTGGGTGGTAATGTGATGCAGAGAAAGGAGAGTACATGCAGAAGGCAAGACAAAAATGGCCCTGGCTGGTGTGGCTCAGTGGACTGAGTGCCAGCCTGCGAACCAAAGGGTCGCCAATTTGATTCCCAGTCAGGGCACATGTCTAGGTTGTGGCCCGGTCCCGAATTGAGAGCATGCATGAGGCAACCACACATCAATGTTTCTCTCCCTCTCTTTCTCCCTCCCTTCCCCTCTCTCTAAAAATAAATAAATAAATTTTTTTTTAAAAAAAGAATGGCTTATGGAGAATTCAGCAGGTCACTAGTGACAATCCACAGAAATACTGGGAGACTTCGAGGATTTCCCATGAGAAGGGCACAACTGTAGTCTTTAGGAACGGTTAGGGAGTTGACAATTTACATAAAAATAAGTTGCTAATGGAGGCACTAATTATGGAAATATAGGAGAGACATAATGTGACCAGGCATCAACCCGCAGACTCCCACCTTAGAATTCAGTGTACATTTCAAACTGTAGGGAGCACGAGTGACTGCGGGATTTTGAGCAGTAAGTAACGTGAGCTCAGTGGTGCAGATTTCCACTTTGGCAAAACCAGCAGGACAGGTTTAGAAAAGCATCTTGATCAATCTCATTAGCACATTTTTTCTAAAGTTTTTAAAATGGGAATATCTGGCCATCCCTGGAAAATATTTTACCTAGAATTTTTATAACGTGAGGTTTCACATCTCCAATCTTTCCCCTTAACAGGATAGCTTCCTCACTTCCTGACACAGCTCCTAGAACACGGCAATTTCCCAATAGCACGTTCTCATAATGGAGATTGAAGAATACGTCATTTATTAACTAGGTAACATGAGTTACTCTGGACAGATTGATATTGGCTTAGCAATGAATTTTGAGCAGGGCATAGGGAACCTATCGCATTAACCATGGCTGCCTTCTTTGACTGTGTACTTTGTTCTAACAGTGGATGATAAAGGTAATAATTTTAAGAGGCTGATGCTGATGGCAAAGACAGAACTTTACTTGGAAGCTGAAGCTAGATGTGATCAAATACTGTATTTGCTCAAAGATTTTTAGGTGTTACAACTATATGTATAGTTAGAAATGCTACTCCTTTTTTTTCCCCATTGAAGTTTTTTTTTTTTAAACAAGTTTTATAAAAAGCAAGTTTGGAAAAATTGAGGTTTCTTAGAAAACTAACCACATTATAATGGAACAAATTCTATCTCCATCTCTTGCTATCTAATTAATGTACTGTCAGATTCCAAAGGAGAATCTGGAATTACTATTTCCCTTCTATAATGTATGGGGGGCAAGTCCAAACACTTGGCCTCAGAACACAAAGCTCATCATTTGGCCGAATCTATCGTTCTAGTCTCATTTCCTGTTCCTTCTTTCATTCTGTAGCTAATCACGTCAATATAAATGACCATTTCTCACAACCATCCAGGCTTCTCATTTGTTTGTTACATGTGCTATCAGCCTTTCTTTTTTCCATTTGCCTGAAGCATCTTGACCTTTCTCTGAAAATCAGCACCTATCTGGCATTCTTCATGCTCTGAAAGCCCCACAGGACTTTGTATTTAACTTTATTGTAATATTTCTTTGATTATTTTGCTGCAAATAGGTTTCCCACTGGTCTTTGACTCCCATAAAGGTAGCAACCATGTATTTTTTAAATTCCAATGCTTAGCATATGATAATAGATGCTCAAAAAAATTGGTGATTAAATATGCATGGCAGGGAAAAATAAGTTTGTAAAATATAAACCGAACAGACAACTACAAGCTCTTCAAAATAAATCTCCAGGTAATCCCCCCAAGTTTTAGTAACTTAAGGAAAGGGAAAATATGTTGAGGGTCATTAGAAAGGTGGCACAAGGAATTAAGAGGTAGTTTATGATCTCTAAAGCCAATTATTTCTTTAGGGCAGTATTTCAAATGGCTTTCCTTTGCTTTAATGACACTCACAATACGCTCCAAATAAAGATAAAGAGGTCAGAGTTTCTTGCTTGTTCTGCTGTGATTCTTTGAAATACCAGAATTCAACAGGTCTATCAGCTGAACTTGGGGAAATATTTTATTTTCCAAAATTGGCACAGACATCCCCAGCTGAGATTAAAAGCTGAATAGCAGTATGTATTTTCCTTTGCACATAGCTGCAATTTTAAAACAAAGCCGCAACATTCTTCGATAGGCGTCCTATAGAGAAGTGGGAATCCGTGTTTCCTCCCCTTGAATCTAGTAAGCTCTGTACCTGGTCGACTCATAGAACAGGGCAGTGACGCTATGCCAGTTTCTGCGTCCAGATCTTAAGAAACGAGTAGCTTCCATTTCCTGTTTCTTAGGCCACCTGCTGTAGGAACCTAGGCACCTTGCATGAGGGAGTCCAGACTGCCTTGTGGAAAGGCTGGTGCAGACATAGACGCGTAGTCACTGCCAATTTGCCTGCCATGTGAATGAGCCATCTTGCGAGTGGGTGTCTTCCCCTCCCCCACGCCCACACTCATCCTCAGACCCCTTGTAGTTCCCTGACTTAAAAAACAGTTCCTATGATTTTTCTGCTCATGGTTACCATGTTCCTCCTGGGCAGGAACTCTAATTAATTATTAATTGGATAATATCTATGTGATGCAGGTAGAAGGCAGGGAAGATTATTATTATATACTACCTTTACAATCTTTTGCTATTAAGGCAAAATTTGGCTACCTGGCAATTATATTGGCCTCACTTAGAGAAAACTTTTAACCTCATTCTCAGACCACAATGCAGACACATACATAACCTATTTAGAGCACACAGTACTGCTTTCAACCACTGTCCCTTTGCTGATCCCTCCCAACACAGAGCTGCCAGGCTGGTGCCATATCTGAGCCTCCAACAGCCTGTCTAACAGCCTGTGTGTGACCCACCTTGGAGACCCACAGAAGCTCCACCCACCCAACATACAGGCCCACCCAAGCTGTTTTTCCATAAGAATGGCTGGTCTTAGCTTCTAAATCCTATCAAAGTAAGCAATAGCTGATTTCATTTGAGCCCTAGTGACAGCCACATTAGAATCACAGCTTGGTTTCACCTGGGAATCTCCAAGCCCAGCACAAGTAGCAGCCATCTCAGATTGCTTTAAACTGAGGCAGGGTGCCCTGGGTCTGACCTTCGCCTGCACCACCCAGGAAATCCCAGGGCCAGCGCACCCACTGGACAGCTACAGACCACACTGGAGCACCACCACCCTGCCCCTGCATAGCTGATCCTCCACAGAGGGCAGAAGTTGGTGGTAAGTGGTCACAGCCAGTCCTTACAGCTGGCCTGGGTAAATCCCTCCCATTGACCTGACAACAGCAACCAAGGCTCAACTACAAGAGGAGGGTGTACTCAGCTTACATGAAGGGTGCACCTCTAGCACCCAGCTTGGGTCACATGGGAGGCTGTGCCACTGGGTCCCACAGGACACCTACTACATCAGGCCATACTACCAAGACACAGAGTCAAAGCAGCTCTACCTAATATATAGAAACAAACAAAGGGAAACTGCCAAAATGAAAGACAAAGAAACATGGCCCAAATGAAAGAACAGATCAAAACTCCAGAAAAAGAACCAAACAAAATGGAGATAAACAATCTATCAGATGCAGAGTACAAAACACTGTTTATAAAGATGCTCAAGGAATTTAGTGAGGAACTCAGCAGGATAAAAAAGATCCAGTCAGAAATGAAGTATTCACTAATTGAAATAAAGAACAATATTCATGGAAACAACAGTAGGACGGATGAAGCCAAGAATCAAATCAATGATTTGGAACATAAGGAACCAAAAAACAACCACACAGAACAACAAGAAGGAAAAAAAATAAAAAAAAAAAGGGGGGACAGTATAAACAGCCTCTGGGACAACTTTAAGGGGTCCAACATTTGCCTCATAGGGATGGCAGAAGGAGAAGAGAAAGAGCAAGAAATTGGAAATCTATTTGAAAAAGTAATGAAAGAAAACTTCCCTAATTTGGGGAAGGAAGTAGACATGCAAGTCCAGGAAGCACAGAGAGTCCCAATCATGATGGACACAAAGAGGTCCACTCAAGATACACCATTATTAAAGGCCAAAGGTTAGAAATAAAGAGAGACTCTTAGAAGCAAGAAAAAAGAAATTAGTTACCAGCAGGTTGCCAGAGGGAAGGGGGAAGAGGGATGGGGGGAGGGGAGAATGGGTAAAGAGGTGAGGGTATTAAGAAGTACAAATAGGTAGTCACAGAATAGCCATGGGGATATAAAGTATAGCATAGGAAATGGAATAGCTGAAGAACTTATACGTATGGCTGATAGGCATGAACAATGGTGGGGGGATTGCCTGAGGGAGTGGGCATGGTGGGTGGAGTGGGGAAAGGGGGAAAATCAGGACAACTGTAATATCATATCAACAAAATATAACCAAAAAAAACACGGATTTGAAGCAATTCCAAAAGTTTTACATTTTGTCATGCTGTGGTAAAATGTAAATGACAAGCTGGTAATTTCATGACATTCAACATACAAAAACTGTCTTTAGGCTAAAAACAATTAAAATATTAAGCACTGGCTGGGTGGCTCAGTTGGGTGGAGTATTGCCCCATACACCAAAAGGCTGAGGGTTCAATTCCCAGTCAGGGCACATACCCGGTTGCAGATTCAAGCCCTGGTCGGGGCATGTATGGGAGGCAATAGATTGATGTTTCTCTCTCACATTGATGTTTCTCTCTGCCTCTCTCTAAAATCAATAAACATGTCCTCGGGTTAGTATTAAAAAAAAGTAAAATATTAAGAAAATCAAACTCTTCTAACGATAAAACAAAATTTCTACTTTTATCTGCTTTTTCTCATAATGTATGCCAAAGAATATAAATGTATTATAAATGTATCTATATAAGTGTATTTCAAGTCATTATTTTTATAAGCATAGATAATTGAGTGGTAATTTATATTATTCTCATGCACAAATTCTTATAAGCACAACACATTTTAAATTTACTAAGATGGTTAGATTGTAATGCCTCCTCTACTTAGACTTGGGATAACGTGCCAAGCATAGTAGGAGTTCACCCCTTAAAAGAAGTTTTGTCCTGATGCTGATCTGTAAATTTGGATTCCTCTTCAAAGCTCTCTGACAACTAACCCAAAACACTTCATCATCAGAACAATGTTTATCCTTTCACAATATCTTTCACTATTTCCTGCCAAAATTGTAAAGTGCGTGTGTGTGTGTGTGTGTGTGTGTGTGTGTGTGAGGGAAAGAGAGAGGGAATAAATATGCAGGGGTAGGGCTTAAAATGTTTACCTCTTTTAGACAGTATTCAACAGTAGGTAAAGTGTGGGATTTCTTTTGCATTGTAATTCATCTATCTGTAGATAAATTTGTTTCCCTGAACAGTGAAGGGCATTTAACAATGCTCATTACTCAAATGCTTTGTGAAAAGATCCTCACAATTCCTGTAAGGTCATTTTAAAGAGTGCTGCTGCTAACTTGCTGAGGGTAATAGTCAAGTGTCAGATTTCTGGAACCGTAAGTAAGAGTCATTGCTCTCTAAGGCTGCTGAAACATAAAGGATCAATCAATCTTACCACTTTTATTCACAGAAACTTAGGAAAACAAAATACTTCAAACCCACATTCTTTCTTTGTAATTCCTGAATAGTGTTGCTTGAGTATTAGCATTTACACAAGTAATAATTTATACCATCCGAGATGGGTCCATCTTCCCCCAGCTGGGCCATTCTAGAGAGAGAGGGACAGCCCTTCAGGAGGAAGATAGTGGAGGCATTGTGCTAGGACCTCAGAGGTGATGTAACTGACCAGGAATCTACTACAAATCCCAGCAATGAGTATTTACTTCTTTCTCTCTCTCTCTCTTTTTTGCAAGGGCAAAAGGTTACACACTTCCTAAGAGTGCATTTCACAAAAGCAAGCATTACTGAAATGAACCATACTTTCGACCACCCAAAGAGGAAATGATCATGGAGAAGAGCTCAGAGGAAATATTATGTGATTGATGAAGTGTCAATGAATCATAGATATGTAGATGAAATTCTCCTGAAACTACACAATCTTCAAATGTAAGGAACATGACTTGAGCTGAAATATGTTTTGGATTTGGGAAACTCTGCTCATGAAGGAAATAATTGGAAACACCTGAACCATATATGCCACTTCTTCATGTGTTTCTATTACAGATCTTTGAGGGAAGGAGGTTGGGAGAGAAGTCGGTCCCGGCCGAGATTGTTTATTGGCTATGGTTACCAGAGCCCTTTCGGTTGGATGTTTATATTCCCAATGTGAACATGGTAATCACAAATGGGAGACAGCTGGAAGAAATTATAAACCGTGGAACAAGTTAACTTTTATTGTACACTCTCAGATGCCCTTGTAGTCTCCTCACAACACCATGACTACAGTTTCTATAGTAACCATGAAAAAACCAGAACAGCCTACATGATTTAGCCAACTTGTGATTCAAAGATGACACTTATGGTTCAAAGTGGCATAAGGTGTTACTGACAGTTTTCTGAAAGTGTGCAAGTCTACTCCTAAGTGTCCAAAGAAGAGAAATACTGTGATCAGCAGGGCCTGATGACTAGAAAATATTTAAGCTGCATTATCATGCAGGAATTAATGTGAATTATTTTTATATAAAATCAGAACATACATGATGAACTATTTTGTCAAGCAATGTATATATTCTAATATCCTTCAGACTGCATATGACTTTTTTCATTTCAAAAATACCAATCAGATGTTATTGGGATTTCTTCCTACTATTTTAACTATTTTTAAGTGTACAATTCAACAGCATTAAGCACATTCACAATGTTGTGTAACCACCATCACTTGCTATAACCAGAACTTTTTCATCATTCTGAAAAGAGATTCTGTACCCATTAAACAATGACTTCCTATTTCACCTCCCTTAACCCCTACTAAATTCTATTACCCCTTCCATTTCTATGATTTTGTCTATTCTGGCCACCTCAGAGAAATGGAATCATAGAATATTTGTTATTCTGTGTCTGGCTTATTTTTCTCAGTATAATGTTCTCAAGCATAATCCATGTTGTAGTATATATTAAAATTTTACTTTTTAATGGATGAATAATATTCTATTATATGTATATGCCACATTTTACAAATCCACTCATCTGTTGATAAACAGTTGGGTTGTTTCTACCTTTTGGCTATTGTGAAATAATGCTGCTGTGAACACTGGTATACAAGTATATACTTGCATCTCTTACACAATCATGACTTTTTAAAAATAATCTTTTGCTCTTGATGTTTTTATGTATTAAAAAAGTTCAATGGTCAATGCCAATTTTGCAATTAATTTGCTTTTTTTATTTAAAAAAATAGATATTGGGGAAAAAGTGTCACTTTTCTCACCCTCACATTTCAAGACTATATATATGCCATTTTCCTGCATATGCTATATAAATACACATAAGCTAATTAAATTAAATTAAGCAGAGCTATAAGATATAGAAAGTATTCTCAAAAACTAAAGCAATCATACCTTCTGACTACTGAAAGGGTCAACATGAAAAACGAGCACATTTTGTTATTTTCTCAACTTCTATACTCTTGATAAGCATAGAATAAACTAAAAATAAGAAATGAGAATGCTTTTTAAAAGAAACTCTATTAGATTATTTAATTAAAACATTCTTGGACTTTGGCATTCATTTCCTATCCATGGGGAAAATCCTATGCATCACAAACAGGAAGATAAGATTATCCTGGCTGGATTTGAAGTAAGTATAGGCAGGTTTAAAACCTCCCAACTAAGTTACTCCTTAGAAACTTTGCGTATTACTGACAGTCATTAGGACACTAAATTAACCCATGCATTAAGAAGACAGATTCCAAGCATAGTGAATCAACAGACCACAAGATTTAGAATTCCTGTAGTACATCTGCAGAAATGACAGAAGTTGTAGACCTAACAGTTGGGTAAGGTATAAAAGTCTGAAATTATTGTTTGGGAAAAATGTGAACAGAATAAAAACTCTGCTAGTTTTGCTTAAGACCAATGTTTTTTTTTTCTTAATAGCCTAAAAAACAAATATTTTTACCTTGTCCACAAACTCTATCACCTTCTTTAAGAAATGGTTACAGTAAAGTCCTGAGATATTATCTTTTCTAAAAGAAGCCACTTTCTTGCTTGCTGCTGGCTTTCCCTCCTGTGTGATGAAGGCTGGCTGCAACATGTCAGACATCCTTATGTTTGCTAGATTTGGGTACCTTGTCCTGAACAAAAAAATAAAATGGCAATGCATGGTAAAATATCATGCAGACTACTAATATGACAAAATCATATTGTTATAGCAGCATAAAGTAAAGATGCTCAGAGTCTTTCCATCACACTTACCTTAAATTAAGACCTAGAAATAGTAGAGCTTGAACATACAGATGTGGAACTATAACAGAAGGAAAAACATTGACTGTGATATCTCAGCTTTGACCAAGGTAAAAGAATTATTCATTTTTAAAATCCTTCTAACTCAACTCTATAACATGTGTACTTGTTTAGATTGCAGTTTTAATGGTGATTTATGATGGGGAGAGCTCTTTGACTCTTATGGATACTGTCGAATTTTGGTCTTAAATAGACAGATCAAAATGGTTCTGAGGCAACCAGTTTAATGACCAATTTCTAAACATTGATACCCTTCATTCCCTTCTTTAAAAAAAAACTATTTCTATCTCCCTACATTCCTCCCCTTTGGCAAACATCAGATTGTTCTCTGTATCTATAGGTCTATTTCTATTTAATTTATTATTTGTTTTGTTTTAGATTCCACATATAGAGAAAATCATACAGTACTGGTCTTTGTCTTAATTCACTTAGCTAATGCTAATTAGGTTTATCCATGTTGTCACAAATGGTAAGATTTCATTCTTTATTATTACTAATATTCCATTGTGTATGTATGTGTATGTGTGTTTCACATCTTCTTTATCCATCTGTCTGTTGGACATCTATTTTGCTTCCATATCGTAGCTACTACTAGTTGCCATGAACATTGGGGGGTGTATATCTTTTCAAGTTGGTGCCTTTGTTTTCCTCAGATCAATACCCAGAGGTGGAATTGCTGGATCATATGGCAGCTCTAATTTTTAATTTTTTGAGGAATCTCTACACTGTTTGCCATACTAACTGTACTAATTTGCAATCCCACCAACAGTGTACAAGGTGATCTCTTTGTTCACATCCTCAATAACATTTGCCATTTGTTGTCTTTTTGATAATAGCCATTCTGACAGGTGTGAGGTGATATCTCATTGTGACTTTAATTTGCATTTCCCTCATTATGAGTGATGTTGAGCATGGTTTCATATATCTATTGGCCATCTGTATATACTCTTTGGAGAAATGTCTATTCAGTCCTCTGCCTATTTTTTAATTGGATTGTTTGTTTTATTTATGTTAGATTGTATGAGTTCCTTTTATATTTTGGATATTAACCCTTTATTGGATGTATCATTTGTGAATATTTTCTTCCATTCAGTAGGTTTTCTTTTTATTTTGTTGATTGTTTCTTTCACTCTGTAAAAACTTTTTAGTTCAATGTAGTCACATTTGTTTATTTTTTCTTTTGTTGCCCTTGTCCAAAGAGAAATATTTAAAAAGATACTGCTAAGAGAGATGTAAAAGAGATTACTGCCTATACTTTCTTCTATGAATTTTATTGTTTCAGGTCTTAATTTTAAGTCTTTAGTCCATTTTGCATTTATTTTTGTATATGATGAAGAAAGTGGTCTAATTTCATTTTTTGAATGTGTCTGTTTTTCACAACACTACTTATTAAAGACACTGTCGTTACCCCATTATAAGTCCTTGCTTCCTTTGTTGTATATTAACCATGTAAGCAAGGATTTATTTCTGGGCTTTCTATTCTATTTCATTAATCTCTGTATCTGCTTTTCTGCCAGTATCATACTGTTTTGATTATTATAGCTTTGTAGTATAGTTTGATGTCAAGACATGTGATACCTCCTACTTTATTCTTTCTCAAGATTTATTAGGCTAATCATGGTCTTTTGGGGTTTTATATAAATGGTAGGACTTAGTATTCTAATTTTAAGAAGAATGCCATTGGTATTTTACTAGGGATTACATTAAATTTGTATATTGCTTTAGGTAGTAAGGATATTTTAACAATATTAATCCTTCCAATCCATGAGCAAGGCATATCCTTCCATTTTTTGTATCTTCTTCAATTTCTTTCCTCAATGTCCTATAATTCTCATAAAACAGATCTTTCACCTCTCGGGTTGAATTTATTCCTAGGCATTTTATTCTTTTTTTTTTTTAAGATTTTATTTATTTATTTTTAGAGAGGGGAAGGGAGGGAGAAGGAGAGAGAGAGAAACATCAATGTGTGGCTGCCTCTCATGTGGTCCCCACTGGGGACCTGGCCCGCAACCCAGGCATGTGCCCTGACTGGGAATCGAACCTGCGATGCTTTGTTCACAGCCCGTGCTCAATCCACTGAGCTACACCAGCCAGGGCTATTCTTTTTGATATAATTATAAATTGGGGTTGTTTTCTCAATTTCTCCTTCTGGTCATTTGTTATTGGTATATAGAAACACAACAGATTTTTGTATATTGATTGTATATTCTGAAACTTTATTGAATTCATTTATTAGTTCTAAGAGTTTATTTTAGTAGAATCTTTAAGGTTTTCTATATATAGTATCATGCCATCTGCAAATAGAGTTTTATTTCTTCCTTTCTAATTTGGTGGTATTTTCTTTTCTTTCTTTATTTATTTAGTATGATTGCTGTGGCTAGGACTTCCAATACTATGATGAATAGAAGTGGCAATAGTGGGCATTCTTGCTTTGTTTCTGATCTTAGAGAAAAACCTTTCAGTTTTTCATCATTGAGTATGATATTAGTTGTGGGTTTGTCACATACAGCTTTTATTATGTTGAAATATGTCCCTTCTATACCCAATTTGTTAAGAATTTATATCATAAAAGGATGTTGAATTTGCCAAAGCTTTTTCTGCATCTAGTGACATGATCATATGGTGTTTTATGCTTTTTCTGTTAAGATGGGGTATCATGTTCATGGATATTGAACCATCCTTGCATCTCTGGGATGAATCCCACTTGGTCATTATGTGTAATCCTTTCAATGTATTGCTGAACCCAGTCGGTCAATATTTTGTTGAAAATTTTTGCATATATGTTCATCAAGGATATTAGCCTATACTTTTCTTTGTCTGATTTTGGTACCAGGGTAATGCTGGCTTCATGGAATGAGTTTGGAAATGTTCCTTGCTATTCAATTTTTTGAAATAGTTTAGGAAGGATAGGTATTAATTCTTCTTTAAATATCAGTTAGAATTTACCTGTGAAGCCATCTGGTTCGGAAATTTTGTTTGGAGATTTTTTATTACTAATTCAAATTCATTGCTAATAGTTAGTCTGTTTAGATTTTGTATTTCTTCCTGGTTCAGTCCTTCATTTCCTTCTTGGTGATACGTAAGTACTATCTAATTATCTTGTCCATTAAATATCTAAGATGTACCCTGGATTTAAAATATACCAGGTAACATACATAAAAATGTAATAAAAATTTACATTTTCTGTGAGCAAGTGTCTTGAGTCTTCTCTAAGATTGTTTAGGAGAAGGTCTCATGGTTGAAGATGTTTTTGTTCTACACCTCCTCTGCAGAAGCTAAGCTAGCAACATCACAAAGGCGTTAAGTTTTCTTTAAACTGTGGAATACCTCTGAACAGCAGGGTGGGGAGTTTGGACTTTATGTCTTTTTACTCCTTCCAATACAACCTAAGTGTGATACAGTAAGGCTGAGGCTGGGAAGTCAGAGAGCAGGGTGGCTGATGAACTTTGCAGGAATTAGATTGTGGGAAACAAATATGAAAAAGCAAATGACTAAAGAATTTTGAAAATATCATTTTGAGGGCTGAGAGGAAAAAGTTATTAGTACTTAGATTGAAGCAATATATACAACAAAGTATAAATAGAAAGTGCTGATGCCAGAAAATTTAACCAAAGGCTTTCAAAACTTTTTTAGTGATATCTCATATTAAACAGTATTAAATATCAATCCTTCTTTCTGAGCTATTAAATACTGACTCTTCATTCACAAAAAAATGGCCCCAGGGGAGATTATTATGGAAAGTTCTTATTAAACTCCCAAGAAGCTAGGAGGACACTGAATGGATTATCCAGTTTGGACCATCGACAACAGTAAGACATGTGTGAACACAGCTCAGCTCATGGAAGGACTCCATAGTCAGCACTTTATTGACAGTGCCTACTACAACTCACGGGAATGTCTCCTAGGCATAAGAACTTTTACTGACTATGAACTTAATAGCCTGTGTTTGCAATTTTGGTGCTTCCATCCCAGTACGCAATTGCATACTCTTAAGGACAGTGGTGATGATATGCCACAAGTCCCATTTTGCCCCTGATCTTTCTTCTCTCTTTATAGTCTGTCTTAGATTTCCCAGTGTCTCCTGGCAAGCCTGAGAGTTCATAGGACCGGTAGCAGGCATGAAGGGAAATGACCTGGATTTTCCAGAGTTCTCCAACTCTAACTTGTGGAGGGTCCTGTTTCTGCAGCATTCTGTGGCATCACTCACCTACACTGCATTCGTCACACAGCCACATATTTCTTGCAAATTATTGAGCAAAGAGAGGATTTCAGAGCTGTGACTCCAAGTACAACTCATGGTTTTACTCATTGTAGCGCAGAAACGTGATTAGCTGTCAAAGACCCCAGGGATTGAACTTCGATTTTTTTTGTTTGTACCAATAATTGTCACTCCATTAAATTAGCAATTTTGGCATTAGGACCTGAATATATTTTGCTGTTTGGAATAGTCTTAAGATTCTCATGGTAGCCAATGCATTTTTGTGAATGATAATATCTTTTTCTAGCCCTACTTTTAAATGTGTGGTGTTTTTCCTTTCAGGCAAGTTGGGAGTGGAGCAATAAAGACAAACACAAGCAAATGCCAGTGCCTGACTGACAGAGTGGTGGGGGAGAGCACTGGCTTTAAGCTAGACTTCTAGTCTGAATTCTGCCATTTACCATTTAAGTGTCTAGTTTAGTCACTGAGTATCTCTGAGCTACAGTGTCTTCAACCATAACATGGAGATAATATCAGCTTCACCTACTTTATAGGCTCAGACAAGATAATGTGAAAACCATGAAATGCTATATAAGTGCACAACATTACAAATTACAAAGGAATGGTCATGAATTCCAATGAGAACTGAATGATGACTTCATCTCTGAACAATTTTCAGTGAACCAATCCAACAGACTCAGGAGCTGACTGCAATATAGAAGTCATTCACTGACAGATGAAGTAAAATTTTCTTCCCAGTGAAGGCTTAGGAAATATTCTGAGGGCAGATTGATGACCAATCCTAAAGATACCACCAGATGGGGATGGAAGGTCTGAGAATGCAAAAGTAAGTCATTTCAGGAGCCCTGAAACTTTTCAAAACAGGTTGAATTAAAAAAAAAAAAAAAAAAAAAAAAAAAGCAGACCTACCAAAGAATCTCCCACAGAGGGGATCAGTGAGCAAATTTGTGACCGCGGAGTTAAGCAAAATAATAACTGAGGGAACCAATAAAGGCTGAAAACCTTTGCCACAATTATGTTATTCAATACTTAATGGGACGATTTAAAACATTTTCCAACCTAAACCAACAACAACAAAAATACTGCTTTGCATGTAATAAAATAACCCCTTTCCAACTCATCCAGATTAGGTATTGGGTATAATTCCGTCTGACTACAGTAAGTGAAGGGTAATTGAACTAGACATGTGCTGGTTGTTAATGTCTGTGGCAGGTTTCAGATACCATTCTTTGCATTTCAACCACACCCTGCTCAGGGCTATTCCAAACTGGAGGAAGTGGGTCCCAGTGCAGATAGGACTCTAAGGCTTTCGGAAGCAGGGGCTGTATTAGTGTGGGGCAAGGCAGGATTCTCCAACTCTGCAGTTGAAAGACCTTGGGTTTTGTTTTGGCTGTGTGGTTGATTATTAGGGGAATCTTGGTAACTGGTCTCTACAGACTTCAGTTTCTTTTGCTGTGAAATAAGGTGGTTGGAATAAATCCCTTTTCAGCCCCAATATCCTATTAAGTGTCTGAGAACAAATGCTTCTCAGAAGAATAGGGAGGTTGCAACCATCACATTTTTAGGAAGTTGGAAGCTACAGGATAAATGGGGAGAGTGAACTTGTAAAAGAGTAGGTGATCTTCAGAAAAATAGAGGATGATGATTAGGGAAAACTCTAGTAAGAGATGAGCTGAAAGAAAGCAGACATCTGAGCAATCTGAGAAAAACTGAAAGGTGGGCACACAAACGTGGGTGGCAGGGGCCATGGAAGGCCAGCAGGCTCTGCGGAGTAGTCACATCAAATCGCTTATGCCAGAAGAGTCTAGAACACAAACAAGTTAGAGATTAGATGGCTGCAGCTTTATTCTTAAACCAAGGAATAAACCTAAAGCCCAGGCAGAAAAAACAAAAACAAAAACAAGAAAACATAAAACAGATTAGTCATGGACTAGGGCAGCAGAAGATGTCAACTAGAGAAGGGTACGGACCCAAAAGAATCCTTGACCAAAAAATCACCTTCTCATCAGCTCTTTGGGGAAGAGTTTAATCACACTACTTATAAAACAGAAAGCCGTTGAGATCTTCCTCAATTAGTTAGATGTTAATATCATCATAAAAAAGATGAGGCAATGTAGGAAATGACTAGTTAATGCTAGAAGGCCATTTATCAACTAAATAGCAAAAGCCAAAGTTCCTAATCTTCCCTTTCAGTGCCATTTAAAAAATATACAAGTACAGTGTGTCCGCAGTCTCTTTAACCAGAATAATTTCTACTGTGCTATAAATAATGTTGCTCATAGGAATTAAAATATATTGGTATAGTTGCAGAATTGTGTTTTTGGGTATTTGAAGTGACTCTGGATTTCACTCACTCTTATCTATCATCAAGCACAGGATGAGAGTACAGGGCAAAAAGTGAGGCCGTGATATTTCCTTGTTTCCCAGTCTTAGCAAGTTTATCACACAACAGGAAAGACAAAAACTGGCTCCAAAAGCAACATAAATATTTAACAGAAAATTAGTGACTGTAGGCTACATGAGAACAATCCATATTCTTTCTGATGGCTCTTAGAGATGTATCTTCAAATTATTTCAGTTTTATAATTATTTTTCCGCAGAGAAGGAAAATTTACAGTATTGTTACTACCTTTAAAGGTTGAGGTGACTGCCTATTGTTTTGTAATGCAGATGCTTGTTTTTCTTGATCCATGCCACATCCCCTCCCAAAAGAAGGACATAGCTGACACGCAGAAATTCAGTCCAGTATTTCACACACTGATTTTGCACACTGAAAAAATACTGGAATAAACTATCAATAAAAGGATGTTCTTTCATTTGAAGAAATTTTAGGTTTAAGAATATTATTTAATGGACTTCCGGCCAAGATGGAGGCATAGGTAGATGCACTGTGCCTCCTCGCACAACCAAGATAGGGACAACAACAATATAGAAACAAAATAACAACCAGAACTGACAGAAAATGAAGTGTATGGATGTCGGACACCCAAGAATTTAAAAATAGACACGTTCATCCAGACCGGTAGGAGGGGCGGAGTCGGGCTGGGCGAGGGACCCAGAGCAGAGAGCTGAGCAGCTGGGGCAGAGCGCAAGTCCACAGCAGGCAGACCCTGGGTGTACAAGTGGCAGTGGCTGGTGGGCCCCAGCCAGGGGGTGGCAACCAGCAGACCCAGCAGGAGGCTACCGGCAGACCCAGCGAAGTGGCCATTGTGAAGCAAGGCACTGCGTGCAACTCAGGGTCCCATCACCGGGGAAATAGAGCTTTGGGGCACTGACTGAACAGGAAGGCCCCACGGGGTGCACAGGCCCACCCACACCGGAACTGGTGCCAGAGGGGCCCACTTAGCTTGCAGAAAGTGGCAGAAGGGTCTGAGGTCCTACAGAGAGCAGAGCAAGCACCATTGTTCCTTCTCGGACCCCGCCCCCACATACAGCCTCACAACCCAGAGACTGGGGTGCCCCGCCCTGGTGAACTCCTAAGGCCTCGCCCCTCACTACAGGAGCTTGACAAGACCAAAACAAACAAACAAACAAAAAAAAAAAACAGCAAAAAGATGGCTCAAACAGAAGAAGAGTTGAAAGCCCAAGAACCCATCCTTTTAAGTGACCAAGAGATAGCCAGCCTATCAGATGCACAGTTCAAAGCAGTGGTGATCAGGATACTCACAGAATTGATTGATTTTGGTCACAAATTAGATGAAAAAACGCAGGCTACAATAAGTTTAATGAAGAAAAATGCACAGGGAACCAATGGTGATGGAACGAAACATGGGTCTCACATCACTGGAGTGGACCAGAAGGAAGAAAAAAATATACAACCAGAAAAGAATGAAGAAATAAGAATTCAAAACAATGAGGAGAGGCTTAGGAACCTCCGGGACATCTTTAAACATTCCAACATCCGAATTATAGGGGTACCAGAAGGGGAAGAGGAAGAGCAACAAGTGGAAAACTTATTTGAACAACTAATAAAGGAGAACTTCCCCAGTCTGGCAAAGGAAATAGACTTTCAGGAAATCCAGGAAGCTC
>CM052539.1:30550891-30861755 GCA_028533065.1 Trachops cirrhosus
GGCAGACCCAGCGAGGCGGCCATGGTGAAGCAAGGCACTGCATGCAACTCAGGATCCCAGCACTGGGAAATAGAGCTTTGGGGCAATGACTAAGGATGAAGGTCCCGAGGGGTGCACAGGCCCACCCACACCGGAATTGGTGCCAGAGGGGCCCAGTTAGCTTGCAAAAAGCAGCGGAAGGGTCTGAGGTCCTACAGAGAGCAGAGCAAGCCCCATTGTTCCTTCTCAGACCCTGCCCCCACATACAGCGTCACAACCCAGTGACTGGGGTGCCACACCCCGGTGAACTCCTAAGGCCCCGCCCCTCACTACAGGAGCTCCACAAGACCAAAACAAAAAACAGCAAAAAGATGGCTCAAACAGAAGAAGAATTGAAAGCCCCAGAACCCATCCTTTTAAGCAACCAAGAGATAGCCAACCTATCAGATGCACAGTTCAAAGCACTGGTAATCAGGATGCTCACAGAATTGGTTGATTTTGGTCGCAAATTAGATGAAAAAATGCAGGCTACAATAAGTTTAATGAAGAAAAATGCAGAGGGAAACAATAGTGATGGAAGGAAAGATGGGTCTCACATCACTGAAGTGAACCAGAAGGAAGAAAAAAAATATACATCCAAAAAGAATGAAGAAATAAGAATTCAAAAAAATGAGGAGAGGCTTAGGAACCTCCAGGACATCTCTAAAAGTTCCAACATCCGAATTACAGGGGTACCAGAAGGAGAAGAGGAAAAGCAACAAGTGGAAAACTCATTTGAACAAATAATAAAGGAGAACTTCCCCAATCTGGCAAAGGAAATAGATTTCCAAGAAGTCCAGGAAGCTCAGAGAGTCCCAAAGAAGTTGGACCCAAGGAGGAACACACCAAGGCACATCATAATTACATTAGCCAAGGTAAAAATGAAGGAGAGAATCCTAGAAGCAGCAAGAGATAAGGGGACAGTAACCTACAAAGGAGTTCCCATCAGATTGTCAGCTGATTTCTCAAAAGAGACCTTACAGGCAAGAAGGGGCTGGAAAGAAGTATTCCAAGTCATGAAAGACAAGGACCTACATCCCAGATTGTTCTATCCAGCAAAGCTTTCATTTAGAAATGGAATGGCAGATAAAGTGCTTCTCAGATAAGGTCATATTCAAGGAGTTCATCATCACCAAGCCCTTATTTTATGAAATGTTAAAGGGACTTATCTAAGAAAAAGAAGATAAAAAAATGTCCAGTAAAATGACAGCAAACTCACAGTTATTAACAACCACACCTAAAACAAAAACAAAAACAAAGTAAGCAAACAACTAGAACAGGAATGGAATCACAGAAATAGAGAACACATGGAGGGTTAGCAACAGGGGAGTGGGAGGAGGAGAGAGCAGGGAAAGGTACGAAGAATAAGTAGCATAGATGGTAGGTAGAAAATAGACAGGGGAGGGCAAGAATAGTAGGGGAAATGTTGAAGCTAAAGAACTTATGATACATAGACATGAACTAAAGAAGGGGAATGTGGGTGGGAGAGGGTGTTCAGGGTGGAGGGGAATGAAGGGGGGATAATAGGACAACTGTAATAGCATAATCAATAAGATATATTTAAAAAAATATTATTTAATGGTAACTTGAACCAAAAGGTTAAAAAACCCCTTGCAAAGTATTGTTTGATTATTAAGTCTAAGTTTTCAGTAAATTATTTTTTAAAAACTTATAAGACATAATCAAAACTTTGAGAGAAAAAGTATCCATCTAGAAGATATATTTTTAAAATTGAGGTTACAGCATAAACTTTACCAGCACAGTTCCTCAAATGCTCTCTATTTCTGCATTATAGCTGCCATAATGATGGAGTGGCTAGTTGCGGGAGGCACAGGATTGGGGCTGCCTCAGGGGCATTGCATGAGGCGGTGTGTGGACAAGGGCAGATGCTGCTTAGCCTGCCCTTTTAGCCGACTCCACCCTGGTGATGAATGAAGTGACAGAAGTGGTCGCCTCCCTCACCCCTATGATGAAAGGATTGGAAGTCAGTGTGTTTAAATATAATTTCTACATAGAAAACTAGTGCATCAAACTGAAGTCATGCTCAGTCAAATGCTCCCAAGTATGAATTACTTTTACCCCAGAAATCAGATGCTCTTTTATTTCTATAAAATAAAAGATAGGAACACAAAATAATATCCTCGGTATGGACAGCAATGAGCTCCTCTGGCAGTGGGTGGGGAGGGGGCAGGGTGCGGAGAGGGGCAGACAACTCCTGTAAAAGCTTCTCAGGCAAACCTAACCCATTCTTTCTCTCTGCAAGGTCAGAGAAAAGAATTATCAAATTAAACTATCAGTATTTGATTACAAAGAAACAATTATCTAGAAGCTGGATATAAAAATGTGATATGCAAGAAAGACAAACAAAAATGCAAGGTGTTTCTGGTTAACACAGTTATTTCTTAGCCACTAATAGGTTTCTAGAGAGTCCAGTGAGTCAGGATGCTGTTTGGCACATCACAGTGTAAACTTTCTGAAGAGTAAGTTATGGACCTGGAATACAAATAGGCCTCTGAGATACTTTGTTACCACAAGCAGTGGCTTAGATATAACAAGTATCTAGCACATAACTTCCCACCTTCTGGAGCAATTCGTTGGCATGGAAGAGACCTTCTAACTATTTGATGTATGTCCTTTCAGACTGACTTGCCTGAGGGTGAAGGTTTTGAATTACATCCTAAAAACTTGTTTTACAGCAAAGTACTGTATTTAAAGCTAATAACATTTATAAAAAATTGCCATCTATAATTTCTTGAAATTTAATGACAGGATTAGTAGTAGAAGTGGTGTTTGTTTCAATGCCAGAGGGTGATGGCAATTCCTTGGGTGATTTGAGCCTGAAACATTCAACACCCAGTAACATGGATGTGAATACTCTGACTTCCTGAACAGCGTTTCTTACTTGTGTGAAGAAATGGATCATTAATTATATATATTTCTAAAAATGAGATTGTAATCTTTCATAACTAAAGGGCTTATGTTTTATAATGTTGAAGTGTTTTGAAATAAAATATCTTGTCATAAAATTATCCAATCATTCTGTCATTGGGACTAATATCTTGGAATTCTTCCTATGGTCATTAAAAACACCTGCATTACAGCTGTAAGACAGACATAGAAATGGTTTTCATTTGTCTATTCTTTATACAAAAAAGTCTTCAGAAATAGGGTGGTATTATAATCTAAATTTTCTGAAAGAAAGCAACAGAAGAGGAAAACTTTTATCCTTAAATACATGATATAATATAATTTTTCTTTATAGAAATATTCCTACCTTTTTGATGCTATTATTTGACAACAACTAATGGATAGAAACCCTTGGCAATTTGCAGTGCTTCTTCAAGGAATTGTTGTCCATTCTGTCTGATTGTGAGAGGTCCGATTAATTGATCCTTTCTAAGGACAGTTAGATTTTTTTTTTGTTTAAAGTTTCTAAATATCAATTTACACAATTTCTATTTATAATATTACTGGTAACTAAAATTTTACCTCATCATAAAGATGTGACATACAACATTCCAATACTTAATCTGATAAATTTAACAGTATACTACAAGTATAAACATCAATAAAAAGAACAAATACTAATATGGAGGACACATAAAAAGAATTGATTTCTAACTTGTGGATTTTTTTGTTACCATAATGGATTGGAAACATGTTCTTAAGGAAAAAAAAATTCTTTGATCCTAGGACAAGTAAGCCATTATCTAGTGGACTCTAATGAGTAACCGACCACAGTCTAGTTAATGTAAAATTCCATAAATGGGATCTTAAGAGAGCGTGTACATTGATGGAATTTTAAATGCTTCATTCCTGCATAATGTTATCTATGTTCTAGTTTCATTTATTTTTTTTAACAGGTTGGCTTTCATAGAGTGGCTGTGCAATCCTCAGAAACAAAGAACATTATTAACATCATTACTATAATGACATTTACACGGACGACGGTAGCAGCTATAGAGTCACAATTAAAATGAATCCCATGCAGTGTACACTATGGATCACAGATGATAGGCTAAGTGCATTAGTGTGCAAATAAGGTACACTAAACATTGCACACACCACAGTGTTAGTTTAAAACAATGTCTTTAAACACTATCTTCAGACTACTGGTAATTTCTGTCATTTAACTTGAATTACAGAAGAAGATTCACAGAGTTATCAAAACCTGTAACCTAATCTCAGCAAGAAGGCGGCACATTCTCTCTCGGCCTGGGAACAATAGAGGCAACACAAGGCAAACACATCTGCTTTGGGAAAGGTCTTAACCTCCCTAAGAGCCACTCTTTCACACTGTGGTCAGTGCCTTGCCTCTGCGTGCAAGTGGCTCCAAGGGCATCCCACCTACATTCTGACCAAAGATATCTTCCTGTTTTAACTTCTCAGATTTTTGATTGTGAAAAATTTCAAGCATACAGAAAATATGGAAGAAAAATACAGCCAACTCTGTACACCTATCACCCAGATTCAATAATTAGTATTTTGCCCTATTTGTATTATCTTCCCATGCTTGTATCACTAAACTACGAGAAATTAAGTAAAGATTTCTGTATAAATTTAAGAACAACCAATATAACTACAACACAATCAACATACCTAAGTAAAGAACCTGACTCATCAATATCTGATATTTATTCTGTACTCAAATTTACCTAATTGTCTTAAAAATGTCCTTTCTAGCTGAGATTTTTGTTTTGTTTTTAACCAGTAACCTATTAAGTGAAACTAAATGACAGTGATCCTGTGTGGACCATCTGGTTCAGACACAACTTAATAACGGCTTGAACACTATTTCTCTCTCACTTAACAGTCTGGAGACATGCCAAGACAGGCCATGTAGAACGTCTTTTTCATCCTCAACACATGGCTTCATCTCTGGGGTGAAAGATGGCAGCTCCAGCTCCTGTTATCACAGCACAGAGGAGATGTAGGGGAGCACACACTCCAAGGGCACGATTGGATGCTATACACATGATTTCTGTTCGCATCCCATTGTGCGGAATATAGACGCATTATCCTGCCTCACTGCAGGAGAGACTGAGAAGATCAGGCTTCATACTTGGCAGCCATGTGTCCGGGTTTCCCTGGACCCACTGGTCCTGTGTCTAAAGGAACAATGACTTAGGAGCAGTAATTAGCCATCTCTGCCACAAGGTGTTCCTGGAAAGGACTGGGCTATGATGAACTTTATTAAAATTGATTTCCAATGCACTGCAATATAATGATCAGCTTAGACTAATTTCAGGTAAGACTATTTTTCTCCTATGTCAAATAAGCCTCATATTATTAATATTCATTCTGAGTTCATTCATATATTTTTTCAGATTTTCTTTTTCCTTCCTTTCTAGGGTATAAGCTGTCAGTGCCCATTACGATAACTGTGCTGTCTTCCCTTTCTAATTTTCCTTTTCTTGTCATCATGTCTCTAAAAATAAGCTTTTATTTAAGTATAACATACAGGCAGAAAAGATCACAAGTCATAATTACACGGCACGATGAACACAGTGATTCACATAAACACCACCCAGATCAAGAAATGAAACATTGTCTGTGTTCTAGAAGCAGTTTTTCTGTAACTTCCAATGGCTACTTCCTTCCTTCTCCCAGAGATGACTACTATTCTCACCTTTAACACCATGGTTTTACATGTTTTGAATTTTATATAAATAGAAACATGTAATATACAATCCTTTTTGTTTGGCATCTTTTGCTCAGCATTATGCTTATGAGATTCATTGATGTTACTGCATGTAGCAGTAGTTCATTTTCATTATTTATGGGATTGTACTAATACATCACATAATTTACTTTTCTGTTGCACTGCCATCAAAAATTGAATTGCTTCTAGTTTTTGGCTCTTACAAAGACAGTTGTTATGATTATTACTGTATGTGTCTTTTGGGGTGTGCATAAATATGTGTACATATTCTTTAGACACATATAATTCCTTGGAATAAAATTGCTGGATTATGGGGTAATGGAATATTTGTATACTCATTTTTCTTGCCTTATTTCCTCAGAGTTCTAGCTCAGTGCTGAATAGAAGTCATCATATAGAGAACTGTCCTTATCTGAATCTCAAGGGGAAAATGTTCATTACTTCACCATTAAATATGGTAGTTTACTTTAGGATTTTTGTGGATACCATTTGTCAGATTCAGGAAATTTTTTCAAATACTAATTTTGTAAGGATCTCTCCTTATGGGTAGATATTAAATTTTATCAAATGCTTTTTCTATATTTATGAGACAGTTACATAATTTCCCTTTTTCTTCTCTTATGATGATAAGTTTAATTTTCAAAGCTTAAACCAACTTTGCATTCCCAAAATAAACCCACTTTTTCATGATATACTATTCCCAAAGAACCCACATGTCAAAGAAGATCATGTTGGAAATCAGAATATATTTTGAACTGAGTGATAATGAAGGTAGGATATATATATCAAAAATATGATCTGTATACTATAGCTTAGTGTCTATCCTAGATTCCATATGTATATCCTTGATTTAATAAAGTCTAATGTTAATTGTTACTTTTGCAAATTATTGGAAAAGTTGTGACATTTTGAGTACTTCAACTCCACTTACTCCCTTCCCAACTTTTATGCTCTTGCTGTTGTTATGGGTTAAATTGTGTCCCTGCCAAAATATAGTTTGAAGTCTTAACCATTTGAAACAGTGAATGTGACCTTATTTGGAAATTGGGTCTTTGCAGAGGTAATCCAGTTAAGATGAGGCCACACTAAATTAGGGGCAGGGCCTCCTAATTCAGTGATTGGCATTCTTATAAAAGCGGGAAATATGGAAACACACAGAGGAGGAAAGGCCATGTGAAGATGGAGGTAGAGATTACAGTGATGCATCTACAAACCAAGAAACATTAAGGAATGCCAGCAATGGCCAGAAACTAGGAAGAGGCAGGAGAGGAAAATCCCCTAGAGCCTTCCGCAAGGGGGTGGCCCTGCTGACACCTTGCTTTCAGACTTCTGGTCTCCCGAACCATGAGAGAATACACTTGTGTTGTGTTAAGTCGCCAAGTTTGAGGTACTTTGTCACAGTAGCCCTGGTAAACTAATACAGTTGTCATGAATGTAAATTCTATCTTAATTTTAAACCCTGCAAGAGAATATTAGTATTATTTTGTATAGTGACTATTCATGTTTATCCATGTTTTGAGTCTGTATCTAGGATCATTTTATTTCTACTTGAAATACCTCCTTAGTATGTCTTTGTTGTTGATGAATTTTCTTAGCTTTCATTTGCCTGAAAAATGTCTTTATTTCACCTTCTCTTTTTGAAGCATGTTTTTCCTTGGTGCAGAACTCTCGGATAGTAGTTCTCTTAGCACATAAGCACATTGAAGATATCATTCCATTGTCTTTTGACTTCCATTATTTGGTTTTCTGAATTTTTATTATAATATACATTAGTGTAGTTTCCTTTGGATTTGTTATCTGAGATTTATTCTTAATTCTATAGCTTGATTTTTTTGGCAATTTTTGAAAATTTTTGCTATTATTTCTTTAAATATTACTCCTGCCCCAATCTCTCTCTCCCCTGTCCTTTGGAACTCAAGTTATAATTCTACAGAAGCAACTTGTCCTCAATCTCTTTTCCAAACACGCTTTGGTCTTCCTTTCCTTTTATCTCCTCTCCTATTTTACCTCTTCTTTTTTCTTTCCTCCTAGATTTTGGAGTACTTCCCACTCCACTGTCAACCCTGCTTCAAAATTAGCTTTAAAATACAGATTAACTCAATGGGTTGCCTGCTTAAACACCTCAGTGTCTCCTTCTCTGTCTGTCCAGACATGTGTTTAACATATCAAACGTGTTTAAAAACTATTATGTGTCATGCACTATATTTATTGCCACTTATGTGATTAAAAACATCAATTATACCATATATACAAACTCTGTCTGGAAAAAGTCCAGCTACTGTTAATATAACGAGAACAGTTTGCATGATATCAGTGTAACCTGGCAGCCAAGGAGTGTAAACTGGAGTGTACATGCATGAACAATGACAACTAGTACTTCACTGTACTAGTCAGTGGGGGCGGTAGACGCCATTGCGTGAGCATATGTACTGTGTGGCTATATTCAAAATACTGAGCAAGTAGAGCAATGAATCTGCATCAAGTTTTGCATTAAGCTTGAACATTCCTCCATGGAAAGTATTTGGACAATTCAGAAGGCTGCAGCTATGGGTACCTGGTGATTGTCAGCTTCATCACAACAATGCACCCGCTCATCCATCATGTCTCATGCAGAGTTTTTTTGTGAAACATCAAATCCCCAGCTGATTCAGCCCCCCTACTACTCAGATTTGGTGCCTTATGACTTCTGGCTTTTCCCAGAACTAAAATCACCTTTGAAAGCGAAGAGATTTCAGACTGTCAATACAATTCAGGAAAATACGATGAGAAGGTTGATGGTAATTGGGAGAACTGTGTGAGGTCCCAAGGTGCCTACTTTGAAGGTATCAAAGTAGGCATCAATGTCCTATGTACAATATTTCTTGTATCTTCTTCAATAAAAGTCACTATTTTTCATGTTACATGGCTGGATACCTTGCAGACAGACCTAGTGTTTTATTGATCCATGTATAGAAAATTAAAATATAAAATGAGGACCAGAATGACTTATTCCAGTTTCATATCAGAATGAAAAGAAGATCAAAGAGGATTTCAAATTTAAAGGGTTTTTCCTGGTAATATGAGAAAATGTTAACATTAATTTTGAATGATTAGTACATGGGTGCTTTTAACATTATCTTCTATGCTTTTTGTATTTTAACATTTTTAAAAATACAAGTTTGCTTGGTATCAATTAGGCATAGGTTTCTTTGAAACCATCTTCACTGTCAAGTCTCTAGGCTCCTCTGTAGTATAGTTGAGAGGCAGAGTTAAAAGCAAGGCAGCTGGCCCAGGTAGGAGAGACACATGCGACTAAGATTCTTCCTCCTGTAACTCAGCAAATTAGTGTGTTTACTAGTGTAGGGGAAAGGAGCAGCATTGAAGAACCGCTGAGTAAAATTGATGGATTTTTGTTTTATCTCTTTTTTCATGGGCAGTTATTATTGAGAAGTGTGTTAATGACAATAAATAGTTCAATGAGAGGCAAATTAAAAAGACACTGGATAATTAACCAAGTAGGTAACTTTCTCTTGAAGGGTCATGTTATACATTCTTTCAAGGAAATGAACTGATGATTCATGGATTGCTGTAACTGAATGAATCATCAGTTGCTCCTAACATCTGTCTCTGAGGCCATTTTTCACAGTTTAAATGAAAGAAAAGTTCTTATAATTCTGATGTATATCTGTTTATATTAAAAGTTTATTAAACAAAATCAAAAAGGTATACATTGATGAACAGAGGCCCTGAAAGTATTGAAGTAACTATCTTTTAGGATTATTATTATAAATTATAGGATATAAACATAGAATAATTATCTTATGTTAATATAAAAAATTATGGAATAATCTATGTGAGTTGCAAACATAGATACCACTATACCACCACTATACAAAGGTGAATCAAGGAAATTTGAATACAAAATAATATTGAATGTAAACTGTAATTGAAAAATAACATTAACAGAAAATTTGAAGTCAAATTTCTGTGGAAAGCTTGTCCAGAATGAGTAAAATACTGAAGGCTATAATTATTTGAAAAAAGAACATTATTAATATACTTTTTGAAAGTCTCAAATCTAAGTCATCATGTACTAAAGGTATGTATGTGTGTATAAAATAATATGCATTATATATATAATAGGTGTATAAAACTTATTGCTGAAAGAGCTTTTTAAAATTTATAACTAAATCTCTTACTTTACCAGTGAAGAAACTCAGGTACAAAGATATAAGATACTTAATTTTTTGAAATAGATTGTATTCAAAAATTTACAAAATTTCCATCATTCCACTTCTGAAAGCTGTTATTCTGGGGTGGCATCTCCCAATGATGTGTTAGCATACTAATGATGGTTTTTATACTCTTGTGTACAGAATCCTGTGATTCCAGAGAAAGAGAGAAGAATGGTATAATGAGAATCACTGCCTCCTCTTCCACCTGGCCAGGTTTGCTTTTACCCATTTTATACATTGGGATTCTACCCAATATTTCATTTAAAAAAGGCATCCCTTTGCTAAGTAAAACTTTGCAAATCATTAGAACTTCACCAGGACATAGCTACGGTATGAGACAGCCTTTCTCCACACTTAGGATTTGTCATTGTGTTCCTCTAATTAGTTCTGAAACATTTGGGGGCATCTCGTGAACCTCATAGATTCTCTCCCTTGATAAATGACATAGGCACACATTTTTGTACCAAATTTAGCAGACTCATGGACTTTCTGAAATCCATTCACGGATTCTGGGTTAATAACATCAACTATAAATACTTTATTGAGAGGAATGAAATAAGAAATTTCTAGTTGAAAAAATAAGATTTGGGGGGTAATATTAGAGTATGTTTGGCAATGATGAATATTTTAGCATAGTATAACTTGTAGGACCAGTGTATCCTGCCTAATAGAAAACAAAATGTCCTTTTGACCAAATATCAAGAACTACGCATTTTTGCTGGCCACGCTATTTTGCTGTTCTTTTTTTTTTTTTTTTGAAATCCTCACCCAAGGATATGTTTTTATTGATTTTAGAGAGGCAGGAATGGCGGGGAGTGCGATTTAACCTACAGCCTAGCTATATACCCTGACTCTGGGACACAACTCTTTTGGTGAAGAGGACAATGCTCCAACCAACTGAGCCACCTGGCCAGGGCTTTTTTGCTACTCTTTTGATTCATTGATTCATTCAACAGATACCTATCAAAAACAGTAAGGGCACTGTGGTAGAGAGGTAAGTGAATGGTTTACAATAATTCCTTTAGGAGCCATCTACTTTTTAAGGAGCCACCTATTTCTGAGGAAATGAATAGTTTTTAGTAGTGTACTTTACCACTTAACGCCCTCTTACCTGTTCTACACACATGTGCACACACCTCACTGTCTGCTGGAATAAGTATCCATTTGGCTTACCAGGGCAGAATCAGGCCTGTCCGAGGTCTGCGTGGTCTATGTAAGCTGCATCCAGCTGTGCTGGTATTGTGAGGCTCAATCAGAGGACAGTAGGGATGTGCAGGGGCATTGGGACTGTCACACCAAGGGCTGTGACTGGGGAAAAGAGTTGGTGGGACTTCTTTTTCTCTGTAAAAAAATAAATAAAATAAAATAAAATAATAAAATAAAGTAAAATAAAATAAAGCCGAAATTGAACTCAAAGGCATTTCATGCAGTGGCATTAGTAACAAGGCTCAATTAAAGACAGACCATGTTTTAAGACCAGAAAATCTGGGTTTTCTAGACCTTGTGGGGAGCACTTTTATTATAATATCGGAAACAATTGCCTACAACTGAATAACATAATAACATTAACAAATGAATAACAAATTCTGTACCTTTAGCTACAGCCAGCTCTTGACCCAACATAAAATTCCCAGATGGTGCACCTCTCCCTTTGCCTCATCAGTGCTAAAAACGTGGGGATTACTTCGTCTCTTCACCCCTCTAACAGCAGTGCCATGAAGAGGTGAAATGGCTGGGGGTGGGGGAGGCTGGGGGGCCTCCATTTCCTAGCACAAATTGCTGTGCCATTAGTATATCCCTGCTTGCTCTGTGTTTGTATGTATGGTCCTATTCAAAATAGATGTTTTTGGTCATTACTGATATACCCATTCCTCACATATTTAGTTGTCGCCCAGTCATTCCCGCCTGCCTAGTTACTAATTGTGAGAAGCGCTCCATTAAAAAAAATGAAAAAAAAATCAAGCAAGTTTTACCTCTTAAGAAATTGTGGAACTGGTTCCATCTGATAGTTTAAGATATATTTATTAGATTGATCACGTTTTCCTTGAGTTGTAGTTGTAGCTTTTGGCCAATGGAACACATGCCTTTGAGATGTTGGACTTACTATTGAGCACTCCTCAAATTCAATGTCATTCTCTAATTTCTCCCATGCTTGCTTCCAGTGAATAGGAGTATACCAGGCAATGGCCTAATAAAAACAATGCATTAATATCAAATACTGTAGGAGTTAGACTTTTTAAAGGTGTCATGGCTTAATGCAATAAAATTTCAAAGTCAAACTGTATAGTGCTACTTACTTGTAGTGAAACACCCTAAAAATGTGGTAAGACATCCTGGGCTTAGTTTCCAGTTCTGAAAATCTTAAGTTGCATGACCTCGGCAAGTTAGCCACTTGCTATTTCCCTGTGTCCTCGTATACAAAATAAGAAGGCCGGTGGCAGGAAATTGTTGTATGAGGGTGTTAAGCTACTAAATTTCATAACTATGAAGAACTGTGCTAATGGTAGTTGTAATGTTAGTAAGTTAAAATGTTAAATATCTAAGACACTATAATGTGTGTGCGTGTGTGTATACCTTATTCGAGATGGGAAGTACAACCAGTGCCAGAGCCAAGGAGAGGAGACCATGTTCTCCAGCCTAGATCCCAAATGGGACTATTGGGAGACCCATGATGACTAACGCTGGAGCTTATTTTGGTTTCTTGAATATGTGGCAGGAAAATCACGTGTAAGAACTAACAATTATGTCTTTGTTTGACATGATAAAATTAAACACCAAAGTGTGCCCTAATATTCCATTTGTTCCCAGGATCTGTTTTTAGTTTATAAAATCAGGAGTTTTGGGTTTATGCTATTATCATTGAAAAACTGACTGGATTTATAGGATTGCTCTGATCGGACTGACAAATTAACTAGACATAAAGGCAAGTTCAGCTAGGTTAGGCCTATGGCAAAGAAAGAGAAAGATGAAGTCTTTTCTAAAAGGTTCGATTTCATGGATCACAACAGGAAAACACTTTTTCTTTAGGTCATCAGTTAAGGATTCTCCTTTTTTAGCAGCTTAAACAGAGACATTTTTGTTGCAAATATGTTATGGTTTGTTTTTAGTGCAATCTCCCTGAATAAGATTGTAAGATTTTTCCTAGACAAGAGCAATATTTTACTTCTCTCTATATTATAGGGACTTAAAAATATTTGATGACACTGATAATATGATAAAATAAAATGATATGGTTTTAATTTCACCTCAGGAATGTTGGCCATATGAACTTTGTAGGCTATCTTCACTACAATAGAAAAATTCTTGGAGTTAGAATGTCTGGTTTTATTTTAGATCTGCCATTTTCAAATCATGTGACCTTGAGCAAGCCATATAACCTTCTAAGCCCCATTTGCCTCCTTTGTAAATATTTAATCTCAGAATCAAATGAGATAATGCACAGAAAAACAGCTCTTCAATGAGCTCCTACAGCACAGGAGCATTCTGTCCCATATCTGAACCTTTGATGCAAAACAGTGGGAAGTTCCCAGGCATTGAATAAACATAAGATGGCTATTAATTTTTTGACATGTAAAGAGGCTACAAATCCCATAGTACAACAGTGTAACTGGTGGAAAAAATCCAGCACTGTTTACAGACTCATAGAATCTTAGTGATTATATTGTATAAACCCTTATGTCATATATTAGAAAATACAATAAAGATTACATAGTTAACTCGTGGCAGAGCAGGACTAAATCTACCTTGATATTATATCACATGATTCGTAGCTATATTGAATCTGTTGCCATGTTAGTGATGACTAAAGAGTAGTCTGTCATACTTTATTTTAGGTTTCTTCTTTTTAGTGCCCATAACCAATAATATAACTTCTTTACTCAAGTCCAGAAACAGAACCTATTCTAATTTGTATGACTGGCTATTGTTTTAGGCAGAAGATTACAGGCTCTGAAACTTTTTCTACAAGATATGAGATGTTTTCTTTATACAAGTTATATAAATTGAAAGAAATTTAGAGTCATGATAAAACCTTGGGCTGCTCTATGTTCTAGCATGTCTATGGGAATGTAGCAACCCATCTTTGCATGGAAAATCTGTCTGACAGCTGCAAAGAGTGAGGTTCAGTGTCACTGAGGTAAGAAGAGAAATAAACTTGCTGTTAAAAGAGGAGTGAGGGAGAACTCTAGGCTTACATTAGGGTTTCAGTTTGACATAAAGTCACATTTTAGTGTATTTAATGGGAAATATTTTCTATTTGAATTAAATAATGCTGATTACTTTACTACTGGATGGGAATTCCAATAGGTCCTCACTTATAACATCCCTTAGAAGAGAGAAGAATCTTGGGGCTTCTGCTCAAGATGTCTGAGTAGGCAGATGTGGCTTGCCTCTTTGCACAACCAAGTCAAAATTACAACTAAAATATAGAACAAACATCACTCAAAACTGTCAGAATCAAGTTGAATGGAAGTCTGACAATTACAGAATTAAAGAAACCACATCCATCCAGATGGGTAGGAGGGGCATAGATGAGGAATGGGCTGGCCCCACACTCATGTGTGGTGGATAAAAATTTGGGAGGGATATCTCCAGAGCGAGGAGTCCCAGGCCCACAGATGGCCTCCCAACCTAGGGTTCCAGAGTCAGGAATATAAATCCCCACAATTTTGGCTGCAAAAAGTAATGGGGATTGAGTCAGTGGAAGAAACTGCTGGAATCCCAAGTAGTTCCTCTTAAAGAACACACACAAAGACTCATCTGTTCAGATTTACTCCTTCTGAGCTCTAGCACTGGGGTAGCAGCTAGACTAGATACACAGCTTGGCTTTGCCTGGGAATCTCTAAGCCCAGCACTGGTAGAAGCTATCTTCTAAGATGGCTTGCTCTATAGCTCAGGCAGGGTGGCCTGGGCAAAACAAAGGTGGGGGCTGACCTTGGCCGGCATCACCTGGGAAACCGTGGAGCCAGCATCCCCAGTGGACAGCTACAGACCACACTGAAGAATCACCACCCATCCCCTGCACGGCTGATCCTCCACAGAGGGCAGAGGTTGGTGGTAAGTGGTCACATTCAGTCCTTGCAACTGACCTGGGTAAATCCCTCCCCTTGACCTGACAACAGCAACCAAGGCTCAACTACAAGAGGAGGGTGTACTCAGTCCACACAAAGGTTGCACCTTGTGTGCCCAGCTAGGGTGACAGGGAAGGCTGTGCCACTGGACCCTACAGGACACCTCCTTCATTAGGCCACACTACCAAGACACAGAGTCAAAGCAGCTCTACCTAATACATAGAAACAAACAAAGGGAAACTGCCAAAATGAAAGACAAAGAAACATGGCCCAAATGAAAGAACAGATCAAAACTCCAGAAAAAGAACCAAACAAAATGGAGATAATCTATCAGATGCAGAGTACAAAACACTGTTTATAAGGATACTCAAGGAATTTAGTGAGGACCTCAGCAGCATAAGAAAGATCCAGTCAGAAATGAAGTATTCACTAATTGAAATAAAGAACAATATGCAGGGAAACAACAGTAGGACGGATGAAGCCAAGAACCAAATCAATGATTTGGAACATAAGGAACAAAAAAACAACCACACAGAACAACAAGAAGGAAAAAAAATTTTAAAAAATGACGATAGTATAAACAGCCTCTGGGACAACTTTAAGAGGTCCAATATTTGCCTCATAGGGATGGCAGAAGGAGAAGAGAAAGAGCATGAAATTGGAAATCTATTTGAAAAAGTAATGAAAGAAAACTTCCCTAATTTGGGGAAGGAAGTAGACATGCAAGTCCAGGAAGCACAGAGAGCCCCAATCATGATGGACACAAAGAGGCCCACTCAAGATACATCATATTAAAAGGCCAAAGGTTAAAAATAGAGAGAGACTTTTAGAAGCAAGAAAAAAGAAATTAGTTACCAGCAGGTTGCCAGAGGGAAGGGGGGAGGGGAGAATGGGTAAAGAGGTGAGGGTATTGAGAAGTACAAATAGGTAGTTACAGAATAGCCATGGGGGTGTAAAGTACAGCATAGGAAATGGAATAGCTGAAGAACTTATACGTATGACCCATGGGCATGAAAAATGGTGTGGATATTGCCTAAAGGAAATGGGGGGTGCTGGGTGGAGGGGGAAAGAGGGGAATAATCAGAACAACTGTAATAACATAATCAATAAAATATAATTAAAAGAAACAAAAAGTAAAAAATAAATGGCAAGTGGACTTTAAAATAAAAAAAATAGAGAATATGACAAACATTTATAAAGCACATAAATGAAGAGAATGAACCTCTACATACCTCCCTCCTTTCTTATCCTGCTCCTCAGTCTAAATACGATAAATAAAATTCATCCTTAATGCCAAAATTTGAAGCAGCTTCAAATTTGGGGTATCAAAATAATTGTTGCCAAATTGTAAGAGCTCTTTGGCAGTTTGGCACTGAGAAGAGGGTGCTGTTGATGTGCCGATTTGTTGTGATAGTCAATGGTGATTCTATGCAAGATTTTAGGGTCAGAAAAATAGTTGCATGAGCTAAGGGTAGAATGAGAACATAAGGAGACTATCTATTTAAAAACTATTGTTAAGAACCAGATACTGACCTCACCATTAGGTTTGCACAGAATTGTTGTACAATCTGGGCTTGTGCTGAAGTTGTTTTCTTCCTTCCAAAGAAAATCTGATGGTGGCTGATGTTTTGCTATGGATGCTGCTGTCCAAACCTGTGAGAAATAGTTTGTTAATAACAAAGATCACTGGAGTTCAACAATGCTGTAAATGTCACAGGGTGATTGCAACATCATCTTTCTCAACAGAATAAGGTTTTAAAATATAATGACTACGTAATAGGTAATATCAAGCTATGTAATCCTCTATGCATTTTAAAAGAAACCACAAAACAGAGGAAAACCCCTCCAGTATCAACTAATTATCAGTTCTCTAGGCTAACAATCTCTTTACTTTTCTTTTAAGGATTATGTTTGCTTAATTTTAGGAATTTAGGTATTTTATTTTAATAGTTAAGTCATAAGCCAAAAGGTATTGTACAACAAATTGCAGAGAGCTATGGAAATTTAATTATAGGTATTCATTTACACACAGATTTGGACAATGTGATGCAATTAGCCACCACCAACAAAAGTCTACATTTTGCATTGAGATCTAGTGATGAAGAAACCACTGGTGCTGAGGTGCAGTCTGACCTGGGTAAGCGAGATTATCTTGTACAATTTTACCTCATAGTATTGATATCTTATACTCACTGTCACTGTGGAATTGGCGTGCATTATGGTGTTTGGAGGGAAACGGAACAAAGAGACTGCTTGTCCATTCACATTTTGCTGGAGAATATGATTTCCAATCTCCTGTTCTTTGTCAGTGGAAGAGTTATTGAGTTTCACATATAAATCCTTCACTTCTTCGATTTTAATATCTCCAAAAGCACTAAAAAAACCATAAAGATTACAAGGTGTCTTTAGTTCACTTTAGAATTGAATAGTAAATATGTTTTGGAAGTTGTTCCTAAACTGTCTACTCTATTGAACAAATTCTATCACAGAGAGAGTGCATTTTGTAATCTAAGACAAATGCCTGATCACTTACTTCTATTTGTTTATCTGTGCAATAAGATAATCTTTTTCACATAAAATAATTTAAAATAAACTTAAAAAGTGCTTTAGGTGTCAAGGTATAATGCCATAGGAAGGTGCAAGTATCATTATTTAAGTACTACTGTTTGTAAAACCACAGTGATATGAAACTCAAATAGATCAAGAGGAAAGTTAAACTAATTTCTGATAAAGTTGTTGTGAAGATGACTAGCAACTATGTACTTAAAAGAATTCTGCAAACAAAATACTACACAAAGATAAGATCGCACTTACGTGTTCCTACTAACACGTAAAGAGCCTTAGTATATACCAGAGACCAGGCTAAATATAGAAATATATATTTATATTTATGTATGAACTATATTTATATATTTATGTTTATATTTATATATAAATACATAGGTAAATATATTTTTTTCACATTTTTCAGACTGTCACAATCCCTCTGGTGGGTTAGAGATATCATTTTAAAAATGAAACATACTCCTACCAATAATAACCAATACTTATGTACCAGGCACTTTTTAAAGATTATATCTATATCTACAATTCTTTCAATTACAGTTCACAGTCAGTATTACTCTGTAGTAGTTTCAGGTGTACAGCATAGTGGTTAGACAATCATTTACTTTACAAAGTGCTGCCCTCCATATTACCACTACCCACCTGGCACCAAACCTAGTTACTACAATAGTATTGACTGTATTCCCCATGTTGGTTTTACAGCCCTGTGACTATTTCGTAAGTACCAATTTGCTTTATAACTACCAATAATCCTTTACATTATTTATCTAGATCCTCAACCCCCTCCCCTCTGGCAACAATCAGTCTGACCTCTGTGCTTCCATATATTAACCATTGTAAAATAGCATTGCAGTGAACATAGGGATGCATATATTGTTTCAAATTAGTGTTTTGTGTTTGGATATAGTCTCAGAAGTGGAATCACTGGGTCATGAGGCAGTTCCATTTTTAATTTTCTGATGACCCTTCATACTGTTTTCAATAGTGGCTACACCAATCTGCATTCCCACCAACAGTGCACAAGGGTTCCCTTCTCTCCACATCCTCAACAATACTTGTTATTTCTTGATTTATTGATAATAGTCACTCTGACAGGTGTGCAGTGGTACCTCATTGTGGCTTTAATTTGCATTTCTGTAATGATTAGTGACACTGAACATCTTTTCATATGTTTATTGGCCATCTGTACGTCCAATAGACAGTGTCTGTTCAAATCCTTTGCCCATTTTTAATTGGATTGTTTGTTTTTCTGGTGCTAAGTAGTAAGAATTCTTTATAAATTTGGATAGTAATCCCTTATCAAATGTATCATTAATGAACATCCTCTCCCACTGTATGTTCCCTTTTTGTTTTGTTGATGGTTTTCTTTGTTATGCAAGATGTTTTTAGTTTGATGAAGATACATTGGTTTATTATTTTTGTATGTTTCCCTTGCTTGAGGAGATATATCAGAGAATATATTGCTAAGAGAAATGTAAGAGATTTTATTGCCTATGTTTTCTTCCAGGAAGATTATGGCTTTGAGTTTTACATACAAGTTTAAAATCCATTTTGAGTTTATTCTTGTATATGGTGTAAGAAGGTGGTCTCGTTTCATTTTTTACGTGTATCTGTCCAGTCTTCCCAATATTATTTATTGAATAGACTGTCTTTACCCCATTTATGTTCTTACCTCCTTTGTCATATATTAATTGACCATATAGGTGTGGGTTTATTTCTGGGCTCTCTATTCAGTTCCAGTGATTTATGTGTCTGTTTTTATACCAATACTATGCATTTTGATTACTGGAGACTTGTAGAATAGTATGATATCAGATATTGTGATACCTCCTACTTTGTTCTTTCTCAAGGTTTCTGTGGCTATTTGATGCCTTTTGTGGTTCCACATAAATTTTTGGATTATTTATTCTAGTTCTGTGAAATAGATAATTGGTTTCTTGATGGATTTGCACTGAATCTATAGATTGCTTTGGGTAGTATGGATATTTTAATGATGAACATTCTTCCTTTCCATGAATATGGTATATGCTTCCATTTATTTGTGTCTTCTTCAATTACTTCCTTCATTGTCTTATAATTATCCAAAGTGAAACCTCGGTTCTTGAACATCTTGGTTCTTGAACAATTTGGTTCTTAGCCAAGTTGTTCATGGAAAAAAATGTCTCAGTTGTCAAACAAAACTTTAGTTCTCAATTCTCAACCTGACAACATTTTCATACTGATACTATTATCAGCCATATGTCTCTCAGGCAACACAGAGATTTGGGAATAAGATAAATAACTTTTGGGGATCTAATGTACAGTATAATGACTATAGTTAACAATCCTATATTATATACTTAAATATTGCTAACTTAAACATTCTCACCAAAATAAAAAAGGCAATTATTTGAGGTAATGAATGTGTTAACTAAGCCTATTATGGTAAATCTTTCACAATACATATATGCATGTCAAATCATCATGTTCTATACTTTAAACTCATACAATGTTACATGACAATATCTTAAAAAAACAAATCAAGTTTTACATCTTAAATATATCCAATTTTTATGTCAATGACATCTCAGTAAAATTGTTAAAAACTGAAGAAAGAATCCATCACAAGTAAATCCATAATACAAGAAATGTTAAAGGAAGTTTTTTCAGGTAGTAGGGTAATTATACTTAGTAAAAACATGACTTACATACACCAATAAGTACTAAAAGGTAGTGAAAACATATGAAGGTAAATATAAAATATATTTTTCTTATCATTTAAATTTCTTTTAAAAGTTGATTATTTAGAGAAGCATACCTATGAAGTATGGGATTTTTAATATATATGTACAAGTAAAATATGTAACAGTAAAAGCACAATGGCCAGGAGGAGAGAGGTGAGAATACAGTATTGTCAGGCTCTTATACTTTATGAAGTGGTATGATATCACTTTGAGGTAGTCTGTGATAGGCTCAAGATGTATCCTATAAACCTGGAAGGAACTGCCAAAATAACAGCATTAAAGCTAATCAGCCAACAGTGGGGATTAAATAATTAATAATAATTAATTCAAAAGAAGACAGAAAAAGAGAGCACTGAACAGTTGAAACAAACAGAAAAGAAACAGCAGGATAGTAGACTTAACCCTAATGTTATTAACAATTACTTTAAATGTAAATGGTTTAAATGCTCAGATTAAAAGACAGAGATTTTCAGGTTGAATAAAAGAGCAAGTTCCAACTACAAGCTACATACAAAACATGCACTTTAAATATAAGGACACAAATAGGTTTTAAAAAAAAGATATACCATGCCAACACCAGTAATAAGAAAGCTGGAGTGGCTATATCAATATTAGACATAGATTTCTGAGCAAAGGTAATGGCAGAGATAAGGAAGGTGATTTCATAATGATATAGAGACCAATTCATCAAGAAAATATAACAATCTTAAATGTTTGTGCACCTAATAACAGAGCCTCAAAATACATGAAGCAAAAGCTGATAGAACTGCAAGGAAAAATCAACAAATCCACAATTATAGCCAGAGATTTTAATACCCTTTTCTCAATAACTATAAGAACAAGTAGACATAAAATCAGCAAAAAGACAGACTTAACACAATCAATTAATTTGACCTGATTAACATTTATGAAACACTCCACTCAACAACAGCAGAATATGCATTCTTTGTAAGTGTATCCAAAACATTTACCAGGATAGATAATACCCTGGCTATAAAAGATGTCTCAATACATTTAGAAGGACTCAAGTCAAACAAAATATGTTCTTTTATCACCATGGAATTAATTAGAAATCAATAAGACAAAGATAATTGAAGAGGCATTGAAACTGAAGAATCTGTAAAATATTACATGTCTTATTACACAAGGACTAAGGAAATGCAAGTGAAAATTACAAGGTATTTTGAAGTAAATTACAATGAAAATACAACATACTGAAATTTGTGGGATGCCATTAAATCTTTACCTAGAGGAAATTTATAGTACTACAAAATGCTTGTATTAAAAGATAAAAAGGTATCAAATCAATGATCTCACTTTCCCCTTGAGAAACTAGAAGAAAAGCAAATAAATCCTACAATAGGGTTTCAAATATAAAAATATAAAATAGGCAGAAGAAAGGTTATACAGATCAGAATGGAAATCAATGAAATTAAAAACAAAACAAAACAAAAATAGAGAAAATCAATGAGTCACACACTGGTTCCTTGAGACACTCATAAAACTGGTAACTTCATTGATCAGGAAAAAGAGAGAAGCCACATGTGATCAGTATTGGCAGTAAGAAATGTGACATTACTATAGATTCTATAGACACTAAAAGGATTATAAAGCAACAATTTGCACAGCTTTATGACAATAAATATGACAACTTAGATAAAATTCCTTCAAAGATACCAACTACTCAAGTTCTCAAGAAGGAATAACCAAATATCCTTTTATCTATTTTAAAGAAAAAGAATTTGTACATAAGCTCCTACCCACAAAGAAACTCCAGGTTCAGATGGCTTTACTGATGAATTCTATAAAACATTTTTAAAAAGAAATATTAGTTCTACACAAACTCTTCTAAAAAATAAAACAGGAGGGAATATATCCAATTCATTCTATGAAGCAAGCATGCCCTTGATACCAAAGTAGACAGAGACACTAGAGAAAAAAAACATGTGTATTACTAACAATTTATAATTCGCAGTTCAATCTGTTCATGTAACAAGAAAAGCAGGATTACATATAGATGAATCAGCTTTTATTTTAGCTCAAAGCAACTGTCTTCCATATAAGTTCTTTTGCCTTAGATACTAACAACCATTAAAATGAATCAATGAGTTAAAAGTCCACTTTTCTCCATCTGTATTGAAGTCAAGATCCTAGTAGAAGAAAAAAAATACTAATTTCATCTGAATTACTTGCTAATAATGAAAAAAGTCCTTTAATAATTGAGTTGACTTCGTCTGTAGAGGTTATCTAGTGGTGTTTTCTCTGGTATCTTTGAAGAGTTAACATTCATTATTGGGTTCCTTAGGAAGTTATATTGATTCCTTTTAATTGTTCAGAACATGAAACAGTTATTTTTCATCTAATTTCTCAGATGAAATTACAACAGCACAACTGATTAGAACTTTGCATTCTACTAATTTATTGCTCCCATTCCAAGACAGGATACTAAATAATTAGAATATGTACCTGGATCTACAATGGCCCACTTCTTCAAGAATCACAGAAAAGTGCTTCCAACTTCTATTGGTATGGAATGAGTGTGTAGTGAGTTTCTTTGAATCTCCAAACAGAGATAGGAAATAATCCTCCCCTTCACCAGTCACGGCTAGCTCAGAAGCATGGACTGGCAGAGTCTGAGTCTTTTTCTTTGGAACTATAAACCTGTTGACTTCTTCCAAAGAAATCAAAGAGGGAAGCAACAAAGAAAGAAGTAAATAAACAAAGGATATTAAAAAAAAATAAAACCCAAAGCCACTATCTTTATTCTTTGCTTCTATAAAAGTATACTCTTTATACATTTTTACTCTCACTGTCAAACTAAATGAAGATAGTTAAAAGCTTTAACCAAAGTCTACAAAATAACCAGTCAGTGATTATTTTTAGTAATACTCAATTCTTAGAGATTATATCAGTTATCTTAAACTATCAATTATATCATTACCATAATGACAACTGAACTGATTATTTAATTGTACTAGAAGCATTATAAGTTGTTGACTAGTTAAAACATTTGAGTCTCTCAAATTTGGATATGTCATAGATAAGTACAACTTTATTCTATTTATATTAGCTATTCTCCCCAAATTCATATCCATAAATTAAACCTTTAAATGTGTCCTTTCTTAACAATGGTTAATATTTTTGCCAAGTAAAGACTTAAGTTTCCTCTTATCAACTGAAATACTTTATCAGAAAGATAAAGTAATGCTTAATTAGATTCTAGCATCCTCTTGGAAATCTTTGCTCCTTTAAAATTCTCACTACTCAGACTCAAACACAAAATAGGTTTCATGATTTTGCACAGAAAGAGCCATGCTAGATAAATCTAATAATGTAAGTGCAAAGAGAAAATAACTATAGAGAGGCATCATGAAGTGGATAGAGCAATATGTCTTGGATTTAGGCAGACCTACAAGTGTATCCCATCGCTGTCACTAAGCCAACTGATTCAAACTATCCAATTCTCAATTTTCCTAAACATAAAATGAGAATAATACTACTTTGTTAAGGTCACATGAGGACTGAAGGTAATGTAGGTAAGTGTCTAGCAGTGTCTGGTATTTAGCGGGTACTCAATAAATGACATTTATTATTGTAGCCCTGGTTCCAACATCACCAAAGCGTTCACACAATTCAGTGTTTGCTTTACATTTGTGTATTTTTAGCAAAAGACAAAGCGAAATGAAAGCTGGAAAGGAATAAACTGATAGTTCCTAAAGAGGATTTCTCAAAGTATTTTGTTTAGAAGAAATGTTTGAAATTAAATTAATTTATTTCCAGTCAAGTGAGTATTTACTTAATCCTTTGTTTACTTTGGGGATGGAGAATATACAGCAGCTCTTTTCATAGCTTATCCTGAGGATGAAAACCTTTGAATTCTAAAAGGGAAAAAGACATTCATTTTAATCCCAGTCATTATTTCATCTAGAGGAACAGATAGGAATGAGCCAAATGCAACAAGTCACAGCCAACTCAGACATCTATCAATAGAAGCAGAATCTACAGTAACTGAAGGAGGAGACCACATCCTAGCTCAGCTCTCATCTTGCATGGGAAAGCCACTATATTTTGTTTTTCTCCCACTGCTACCAGGAGCTTTCACAGTTAAACTCAAATATAGAACATATGCCATGATGAAAGAGTGCCAAAGGATAGAGAATATTCCCTCCCTATGTCTAAAACCTGTATTTTCACATTTAAGCATATGGATTTGGTCACTGCTAAAGGTCAGTGTGAACTTAGGAGGCTTCTTTGAAAAATGTGTCTTAGGTATACAAACAATGAAGCAGAGGAAATATGACAATGGCAGTAAGTCAAAATCCTAGATAACACTGTGTCAAAGGCTTAGGAAAATACCAGATATAAACCAAATACAGATAAGCAGCAGCCAGGCTGTAAATGTCCACAGAATGGCAGAGGAAAATGGAGGCATCGGGCGGTCGGGGATGTGTTTGTGCTACCAGTTTTGAAACTTGTAGTTGATTGGTCAGTGATACACAGACCCCAATCTAGCCCATTCTGTGAGAAAGTGTCTGGAGATATGTTCAGATTCACAACGAATTTTTATTGAGTACAGATCATGTGCTTGGTGACTTTCATAAACGTCTCACCAAATCCTTGGGATAGCCCCGTGAAATTGATATTTTAATCACCATTTTGCAGTTGTGGAATATGGGACTCAGGAATGCTAAATACCTCACCTAATGTCTCCCACTGTAGGGAGTAAAAAGATAGCTTGAACCTCGGTTCTCTGTTTCCAAGGACAGTGAGTGGTCTTCCAGTAAACTATGATAACATACCGTCCAAGTTCCCCTCCGTGGTGAGGGATAAACACCCTGCCACGTGGGTATTGCTGAGTGCATTGCTGGCAACTGTTAAAACTTTACTTCTTGCTACTATAGGACTGTTTTATTTTCCTCTCCAACAAATTCTTCATTCTTTCTCCCTTTTCCCTCCACTGTTACCTACTTTATTTTTCTTCTTTCTCTTATCAACCTGTCTTTTCCTTACCAAAGCCCTAAATCTCCTACACGCAAAAAGTACACAAGACATTGCTTAATCTTTCTGGTAGCATGAAAAGGACAGTTAATGTTATATGTTAATTTTTTTTAATTATTTAGCAATTCTAGAACATTTAAGCAATCAACACATGAACCATTATGATAACTCAAGATGTTTTAATCATGGGGATGACATCCTTGGCCACATACGTTTATGTGACCAGAATATGACTTCAGTGCTGGGGTCAATGGTGAGCACAGTCAAGTTACCCTTGGCATCACGACATTAAGAAATTAGTATTACTGAACACAAATAATAGAACACCATTCCAGCTTCTAGACACAGAGAATTTGTTGAACTATGTAATTTAAAAATAGTATGGTGATTACCAGAGGGAAAGGGGGTAGGGGAGGTAGAAGATGATAAAAGGGGTTAAATAGTGATGGGAGGAGACTTGACTTGGGGTAGTGAACACACAGTACAATATACAGATGATGTGTTAGTGAACTGTACACATGAAACCTATATAATTTTATTAACCAATGTCACCCCAATAAATTCAATTTAAAAAATAATAAAATAAAGAATAAAAATATTCTATAAAAGTCATTACATGTTCTTCTTACCTAAGTTGCTGTCTGATTGGAAACGGTTCAGTGAGGCAGATTTAGAACACTTCGGTGAGGCTGTCACTCTACTAATATGATAGTTAGGCGGGCTTTGACTGGGGGGTATTTCACTGGACGATGACCATGACGGTGACAGTGTTGTGGTATCTGAATATACAAAACCTGGCAAAAAATGTACTGAAGATTGCTGTATCTTTGAGAGGTCAGCATGTGTATCTTCTGTTCTGTGTACAAAAATTAGTATAATGAACAAAGTAAGAAAGTCAAAATGAACAGACTATGAACACAAGAAGCATCAACTATTATTACTACCCAGAGTTCTACCTTCCTAAGTTATTATGCACCTATCATAAGCACAAGAACACCTTATGTTTCTAGTTTTAGCTATCTATGTAGAACACTTTAGTATCAAGATATGCTTTTTTCTGTTTAAAAATCAATAAATTCCCATTGTATGTGGTTTTGAAAAAAAGTGTAAAAGTAGAAAGAAAATAAAAATCAACCCAAAATTGTAGCATTTTTCAGACTTTTTAATGCATTTTTATACAAAACTGAGATTCTATAAACCATTTATAAGCCAAATTTATCACTCATTATATCATATTTCCCCTTTCTATTAAGGTAAAATATATTGTTTACTGTATCTTTTTCCTCTAACTTTTGCTGCTAGATTAATTTTCTGTATTTATGAAGATCCTGGAGTTAGTGTTTGCTGTCAAACACACTGCAAATCAACAAGCGTAAACACAGTGCACATATGCACTTGTGTGTGCTTGTGTGAGTGTGAGTGTGTGTGGATGTCGAAGGGAATAGCAGGAGAAGAAGGATTTCATTTCCAGGTACTATTTTTATAAGCAAACCCTACTACGAACAAAGATTTTCCTTTCTTTTTCTTAAATATAAAGGCATTTGTTAACTGATGTACAGTCATTTTAAAAAGTCCCTAAACTGCAGTACAATTATTTTACAAGTAGAACAATATTCTCATGGCATGACTTATGAAAAGGCATATGACAACTCCATTGTATGAGTCACACTGAGATTCTTCTCAGTAAACTAAAAGCAATGCAGGTGCATGTGCGTGTGTGTGTGTGTGTGTGTGTGTGTGTGTGTGTGTTTAATGCTTGAGTGGTGAATGAAATTCTGGGGTCCAAAATCTTTTAGATCTCTGCAACACTGGATAAAGGGCCAACCCACACAGGCACTACGTTTCTGGGGTCACTTGTGCACTATAATTAGGAACTATGTATTTTACTGTCATGGATTGTCTCTACTTTGATCTGCTTGTTTTCCAGAGTTCTTATAAAGTAATTTTAGCCAGTTTTCTCTTGTTGTTTTTTTTCAAATGTTTCCATAAGGGAACAGGTACCTGGAGATTCCTAATCAGTCTCAATCTCTCTCTTCACCAAGAGGTGTTCACAATTCTTTTGTTTTATAATTTGTAAGTTCCCTTGTCAGAAATATTATTCTGGAAAGCAGACTCAAAAGCAGACTTCTCTAAATGTTCCTTTCAGAAGGCACAGGCATCTTCAGCAAATTATTTTTTATAAGTGAATGGCATTGGCTTTGAAAACTGCATTATTATTGGCCCAAGACTTATTTATGAAGCTTGAGCAGTGCCATTCTGCTGTCACTTCAAGCATTTGTTTTTTCTGAAAAGCTCAAACCCATCCCCCTGAGTATGACAGTGATGGCCGTGGGACAGAGACTACAGAACTCGATCGTCAAAGTACAAATATTTTACCTCTGTCCAACCCAAGACAGGCTCATATGACGTGACTTCTCCCTGACACTGGCTACAATCAGCAGGAAAAGTACTTTTCTCTTTCAAAGTTCCTTACATCTGGGTTTCATTACACACAAACTGGCTATATCTTTCAGCATGTTCATTTTATAAGCTCTGATTTTTTTTCTTCCTCCAGTAAAACAATAGCATTCCCCAATAAATATAATTCCACAAGAGATTCCCAATAAGCCTGGGAACTGTTGTAATCAAAGAAATCTGGCCTAGGACCACAGGGTGTTTTTATTTTTGTATTTGAATAAGAAACTTCTAATGGCCGCACACACCTTTGGAAGAGCTGAAATATTTCGGGCATGAGACGTGCATGACACAGAAAACCTTGCCCTTGTAGACCTGTTAGACTCCTTCTGGAAGGTGAGAGGCTTGCCCTAGTGCTTAGTTAGCTTTCTCTAATGCTTAGCATATGGAATTTTCCAAGTCTGTTCTTGGTATTTTGCCCCCTCTGTAGTTGATTAGCATAAAACCAGAGGCAGTTGTAAAAGTTCAATTGCAGCATTTCAATGTTATTTTGGGAGATGTTGCACTGGTAATACTGGCAACATATTTCAAAAATGGACTCGAACTGCACAATAAACACAGGACATCTAGGTCCAAAGTAACATTAGTTTTAAATCACAAATATTCAACATAATAGGTGATTATTTTTGAAAACCGACACCAATGCTTTAGTTCCCGGAAGCACAAAGTGGTCTTGAGAATATTATCTGGCCATTGCCTTAACATGTCAGATATGAGTTTTGGATCCTCAACCAGGATCCAGGTCTGATGATGGACGTCTTTCTAGTTGCATTTTTATATTACTCAAGGACGTAACCTTATGAAACAGGGGCTGGGAAATAGTTGTATGTTACAGTTAATTTTAGAAAATGTGTGGAATCAATTCTAGTTTTACTTCACTAGATGTTTTGAAACAAGAGGTCAAATACTCCACCATTATCCTTTAAAACTCAGGCCCTTCTCTCCTCTCATATTTGTGCCATTCTTACTGGTTTTTTTTCTCTGTCTTCTTTTCCTTCTCAGGGACTTGACTTCGCAGGGCTGCTGATGTATCGTGAGTGGCTTGTATGTCTTTCATCTTGGCTAGAAGAAAAGTCTATTTTCTTTCCTGGGAAAACAGATCATGACATTAGGCAAGGCATAGAGCTGAGGTTCAAACCAGATTTTCTTTTTCAAGTGACCTCACCTATTAATCTAACTACCTTAAAACACTTTCCAGGTTTAATGATTTATTTACCAAGCCAGTGCCAGGACCAGGATTCTAATGGGAATATGTAAGTTCTGACATAGCCAATACTGATAATGGCTAAGGCTATTAGACAAATCAAGGGGAAGATATGAAGCATTCACTGGAAGCAGCTCAAAAGGCAGGGTGGTAACCCAGGATAGCTATCTTCATGACGAAAATGCTTCTATCTGGCCAACGCTGCCTGTTAGAACACTGTGAGGTAATGTCTCCATAGCTACATAGTTCCAGTCGCTGAACAATTACTATGTTGTTGTTGCACCTGTTTTGCTGTTTGTACACATGAAATCAAGTTATTTGCTTTTAGGAGAGCCAGATCTCCCACCAGACTTTGTCACCGAAACTGACAAACTTTGGTGACAAACTTTGTCACCAAAACTTTTGATGTCCTATTTTGGATTTCTGAGGGTCAAGGCTAACATGTAATAAATATCGGGGAGTTAATCACTGTTTTTAAATGTTGATTTTAGACAACTTTTGTATTGTTTTTTGTTTTGCTTTTGACAACTATTCTTTGAACACTTGGAAACAGCTAGGCAGCAGAAACGGAAAACCTACTTCTAAGGAAAAAATAAACCTACTTGTAGAAATAATAAAATTAAGGCCAGGAGATCTAAATTCTTCTCTTAGTTATGCCAGCAGTATGATTTAAAAGAAATCACTTAATTCAGATTCTTGTTTGAGTAAAAGATCCATACTTAATGTTTCATAATGAGGGCATGATAAATAAAATTAACACATATGGAAGTACATCATTGTACACAGGATACAATATATTAATGATAATGATTATTGGATGAGTAAGTTAATTTAAAAAATATTTAAATAAGCATCTACTATGTATCAGGAACCAGCAAGGTATTATGAATAAACAATTCCTTCTTCAAGAAATAATGATAAAACATCTTCCAATTTAGATTAGAAAATGACTTCCATCTTAGCATTATAAACAGTATTTAAACACAAAGGACAATGAACAAAGTAACTTTTAATAAATCAGAAGAAAGAAATACATCACATAATGAGGCAAGTAGCTATAGGACAGTAAACATTTGGCTACATTTTCTCCTCAGAGATAAAGTATAATTTCTTATTATTGTAAAGACCGAATTATGTAAATATAGCAGAAAGAGATTTATGGTAAACTATAATTTAAAAAAATAAATAGAAATAAAAGCAAAAATAAAATTAAGAGATTTATAAATTTATATTTATGCTTAGAAAAGAATTAAAAAAGGATTTATTATTTCTTGCCAATATCCCAGTTTCCCTAAACACTACCTGTCTGGATGGTTTCCTAGCTTTTAAAGTTCTGTACTTGAACTGTATATATTAGCATGAAGTCATTATGACCACATGTGTTTTATCAGAGAGCCTATTCACATTTTCCAACATAGTTTGGAGAAACAAAATCCTGTCAACTGAGAAAAACTTTGGAAAGCTTTAAATTCAAGAATGTTTCAATAGTCATTCCCCATACAGGATATTTTCCTTATTTTTTTCCCTGAAATTATAGCATATATGCAACTAAAACCAATTTCCTCTTTTCCTGTTACTTGAACTAAGCCAGTGTTTTTCAGCAGGGGATGAAGTGAACCATAGGGTACCTTCTGTCAATATGAGGAGACATTAATAGTAGTCATAAAGATTTGGTGGGGTGCTATTGGCATTTAAAGGACAGGAGCCAGAGATGGTAGATTTCTGCAATGTGGCAGATCTCACTTGGTAAAGAATTTTCTCATGTATCACTTGATTTGCCAGAGATTCATACAGATGAAAAATAATTTATAATTTTCTGAGCTTAAAGCCTAACTCCAAGATACAAGGTGGCGAAGGAGTAAGTAAAAGCTATATCCCAGGACCAGTTTGGAATTACAACTAAATTTAGATTTTTCTAAATTATAGAAAAGTCATCCCGAATAACCAACTGAACACTAGCTGGAGAGAAGCCTTATAACCATGGACAGAGAGAAGAAACTACTTTGCCACAACAGGACTGGTAGGAAGTGTGAAGGAGGCACGAGAGGCTGGCGGGGCTCCCATGGGTGGCAGCTGAAGTTCCAGAGGGACATTATAGCAGCTGGGGTTTCCGCTGAGAAGTGTGGGGTCTAAACCCCAAGGTAGGCTCCCTAGTCTACAGAACCAGAGCCAGGCAAGGAACCCACATAACATCCAGCTGTGAAAAGCAGCAGGGTTTCTGTCTGCCAGGGAGAGAAGGCTGAGACTCAGAGAGCCTCTTAAAAGACCAATGCACAAAATTTCATTTACAGCCACTTGTCCTGGGCTCCAGCAGAAGGGAAGAATGAACTATATAGAGATGCTTGAGGACAGTCTAGGATTGGTGGCTCTAGGGAGATAACTGAAGGAACAGCTGCCAGGAGAACTTAAGAAACATTTTGGACAACATGAGGCATAACAACTCTGCTGCATCATGGGGATACCAGAGGAAGAAGAGAGCAAACAAGGGATCGAGAACCTATTTGAAGATTCCTAAAAAGAAGAATATAGAGAGATTACACCTAGTGAAACTGAATCAGTAATCAAAAAACTCCCAATAAACAAAAGCCCTGGACTGGATGGCTTCACAGGTGAATTTTACCAAACATTTCAAGAAGACCTAACACCTCTCCATCTCACACTATTTGATAAAATTCAAGAAGGTAGGCTCCCAAACTCCTTTTACAAGCCCACTATTATCCTAATTCCAAAAACCAGATAAAGACACTACAATGAAAGACAATTATAGGCCAATATCCCTGATGAACATAGATGCTAAAATCCTCAACAAAATATTAGCAAACCGAATACAGCAATGCATCAAAAAGATCATACACCATGATCAAGTGGGATTTATTCACAGAGTGCAAGATTGGTACAACATTTGCAAATCAATAAATGTGATTCATGTCATCAACAAAATGAAGGATAAAAACCACATAACCATATCAATAGATGTAGGAAAAGCTTTTCATAAAATACAACACCAAGTATGATAAAAAAAAAAAAACTCTCAGGAAAATGGGAATAGAAGGAACATACCCAAACAGAATAAAGGTCATATATGGCAAACCCACTGCCAGCATCATACTCAATGGGCAAAAACTATAAGCATTCCCCTTAAGATTTGGGAACAAGACAGGGATGTCCACTTTCACTACTCTTAATTCAACATAGTACTGGAATTGCTAGCCAGAGCAATCAGGCAAGAAGAAGAAATAAAAAGCATCCAAATTGGAAAGGAAGAAGTAAAACCATCATTATTTTCAGGTGACATGATACTGTACATGGGAAACCCCAAAGATTCCACCAAGAAACTACTAGAACTGATAAATGAGTTCAGCAAAGTAGCAGGATACAATTAACACCCAGAAATCAGTTGCATTTTTATATGCCAATAACTAACAGAAAGGAAAATTAAGACAACAATCTCATTCACAATTGCTTCAAAATGAATAAAACACCTAAGCATAAACCTAACCAAGGATATAAAGGACCTGCATTCAGAAAATTATAAGACACTGAACAAAGAAGTTGAAGAAAATAAAAATAAGTGGAAGCACATACTATATTCATGGATAGGAAGAATAAACATCACTGAAATGTCCATACTACCCAAAGCAATCTACAGACTTAACTCAATTGTTATCAAGATTCCAATTTTGTATTTCATAAAATTAGATTAAATATTTCAAAAATTTACATGGAACCACAAAAAGCCCTGCATAGCAACAGTGATCCTGAGAAAGAACAAAGTTGGAGGAATCACGCTACCTAATATCAAACTATATTATAAGACCATAGTAATCAAAACAGATTGGTACTGTCAGGAAAACAGACAGATCAATGGAACAGAATAGAGAGCCCAGAAATAAACCCACAATTTTATAGTCAATTAATGTTAGGCAGAGGAAGCAAGTACATATAATGGGCTACAGATAGTTTATTCAATAAACGGTTTGGGGAAAATTGGACAGACACATGCAAAAAAATGAAACTGGACCACCTTCTTACACCACACACAAGAATAAATTCAAAATGGATTGAAGACTTAAATGTTAGACCTGAAACTATAAAAATCCTAGGAGAAAACATAGGCAGCAAAATCTCGGACATTGCTCATTGCAATATTTTATCATATCTCCCAGGCAAGGGAAACAATAGAAAAAAGTAAGCAAATAGGACTACATCAAGCTAACAAGTTTACTCACAGCAATGGACATCATCAACAAAATAAAAATACAACCTACAGAATTGGAGAACATATTCGCTGATACATCTGATAAGAGGTTCATATCTAAAATTTATAATGAACTTACAAAATTCAACACCAATAAACAAACAACCCAGTTAAAAACTGGGCAAAGGACCTGAATCGACACTTCTCTAAAGAGGACATACAGATGGCCAACAGGCATATGACAAGATTCTCAACATCACTAATCATCAGAGAAATGCAAATCAAAACCACAACGAGATATCATTTCACATCTGTCAGATTGGCTAACATCAATAAATCAACCAAGAACAAGTGATGGTGAGGATGTGGAGAAAGGGGGAACACTCGTACTGTTGGTGGGAATGCAGACTGGTGTAGCCACTGTGGAAAGCATTATAGAGATACCTCAAAAAATTAAAAATAGATCTGCCTTTCAACCCAGTGATCCCACTTCTGGGAATATATCCAAAACACTAATTTTGAAATAACATAAGCACCCGTATGTCCATTGCAGCATTATTTACAATCGTCAAGATATGGAAGCAGCCCAAGTGTTCATCAGTAGGTGGGTGGATAAAACATCTATGAGACATTTATACAATGGGATACTACTTGGCTCTAAAATAGAAGAAAATTTTACCCTTTACAACAATATGGATAGGCCTGAAGAACATTATGCTAAGTGAAATAAGCCAGTGAAGGAAAGTCAAATACCATATGATTTCATTCATATGTGGAATATAATGAACAAACTATATGATCAAGGGAAACAGAGACAGACTCATAGATGGAGAACAGGATGACAGCAGCAGTGAGGCAGGGGAGATTAGGGGTTGAGAGATTGAGCAAATCGGATAAAGGACATGGACATGGATGGCAGTGTGGTGATTGCTGGGGGGAGTGGATATAATGGAACTAAGTGGTAATGGAAAAACAATACAATAAAGAATTTTTTTAAAGCCTAACTCCATATTACCTATAAATACAATATATTTTTGTAAACCATTTATATACCAATTTTTCAGGAAGTAATTATTTACTGTTTACATTGAAAGAAGATTATACTGGTTTGTTTAGACCTTTTCAAGAGTTCTTCATCAATTTGGAAAAATTACATCATCGACAGCAATACCACTGGTGTGTATTAATGTGATTGATGTAACTTTCCTGGCGTAGGTAATAATATCAGCAAGAACAGCAACAACAAAATCAGTCTGAGTCTCATGAATCCTCTAACTTACATAAATTACATAAAACAGAAGAGCTAACAGATTAAGAGATTTAGATGACAAACTTTGTAATTTGTGAATATAATTTATATGCTAATTCAAGTAAACTGTAAAAAATTTATAAGACATCGGAAACAAACACACTGGATATTTAATAATATTAAGGAATAACTGTTAAATATTTTAGGTGTGTTATGGCATCAACTATTCTTTTAAAAAGAGGATCCTTATTGGAACATACTGGAACATTTATAGATAAAATGATATAATATCTGGACTTGCTTCAGAATAATACAGAAGGTAGGGAGTGGATGTAGATTAAAAAATAATTGGCAGTGACTTATAATTTTTGAAGCTGGGTAATGTGTACCTAGAGGTGTGTTATATATTATGTCTATTTTTTTCTGTAGATGTTTGAAATTCTGCATCGTAAAAAGGCAAAGAAAGTGAGGATTAGTACAGGATGTGTAGACTTCCAACATTGAGAGCATCGTCCTCGTGGCTGTGTCTAGCTCAGGAAAGATAGGGTAAACAAGACCTGAAAGGGAAAGGCAGAAACACTATTTAGGGGAGGCAATAGCCTTTACACAGGTCCTTTCAACACAGTTCTGGAACATGGGAATTTCTCCATTTTCCCAAATGAGGAAATGGAAGTTCAGAGAGATAAATACTTCTTCCAAGGTGATACAGCCAAGGATTTGGTCTCACATCTATCTATTCTGAAGATGCCTTCACTGTGCTCTCTGCTTTTCTGCTATAATTCCTGCCCAATTCCTAACTTCTTCCACGGTAACTGCCTGCCCACTTCTCCACTCCTGACCCAGCTTTGTCCTGATCTTTCTCTCTACTCTGCTCTCAAATCACTCTCTTCCCCAGCTTCTGGACCTCTGTCAGTGTTCTGTTTGACCTTCCCTCTGTTGGGAAAACACCAGACGTTACTTGAGAAATTGAAGCCCCATAAGAGTAGACAGAGGATCAGATAGGATTTTGAAAACTGAGTTTTATATTGTGAACTTTTACCTTGACTAAGAAAAAGTTTAAAGTGGCAAAATACCACATTCAGCAATTTTTAAAAAGGCAAAACATTACATGTACATAATTTTTTAAAAGCTGAAAAAAACCACAAAGAACTGGCTTTATGCATTCTAGTCCTCTGTCTCCACATATGGAGAACATTTGCTCACTAGGGGATTTTATTAAATCAGTAATATAAATAAAATGTCTTGTGTGAATGAAGGCTGTATATATAAATAGAATTTTCCTTCCCTCTCAGGCCATGGGTGGGAGTTTCCAAATTGAGTAATATGCAGTTGAGGATTACAGTTTAAAACATGACACATTCCACTATCTAAGAATCAAAGAGTTTGTAATATAGGAATATAGTTTCATAATTGTACCCACATAAATGGAGCATATATTCCTATTGTAAAGTGTTTGGCTAGTTTTAAAATGTACTGGGTTCATTCATTTCCTTCACACAGACCCACATGTAACTAACACCACCTCAAACATAGATGTTATTATTTTACCTTGAAGTCAGGGTCATGTTAAGGTCCTACTGGAGGTGTTCACAGAGAGAATAAAAGACCATTTATTGGGAGGTTTAAGTTTCAGATAGATAGCTTGACCAAATACCTTCACCAGACTGCCCAATCAAAAATTCTACTACAACACAACGCTAAGATTTCAGATCTACATATATGATAGCAAATGCCAAACAGTGACTTGAATCCTCAGACATTCATATCAATTTTAGCAATGGTTCATAAATAACTGCATAGTTACTTTGCACACAGGGTACATGTACTTTAGACTTAGCCTTTATTTACCAGTCTTTTCTATCCATGTTCTTTAGAGGAATAACAGTGCTTATTAGTCTAAGAGAAGGTGTCTCAGATTTGTTCAGGATGGAGAGATCCAGAACACCTGATCTTATTTGCAGAATTCTATATCCTTGTAAAATATTGTTAAAAATACAAATAAACATATTTTTATTTCATCTTTATACTATTTTTATGTATTTTTCTAACAAAAATAATCCACTTTTCATTATCTGGACACCATATAACCTCACAACCAACATCTCACACATCTTAACTCAAAATAAAACACCCAACAAATGGTTGAACCAAGAACAAATGCTTGGTTTTTGGTTTCCCTATTGACATGAATTTGAAATTTCATTTTTTTCTGTCATCTATTGGGAACCTCTAAAAGAAATGTGGTGTCTGGAGCCAAAGACTTATAAAAAATTATTGGAGAACAATTTGAATTAGGAAAATACTATCCACTACCTTTTTTTCCCTCTGCAAACAGGGTAAAGACAATCATTATTCAGTATTATAGTTGAATGTTCCCTCCCTACAGCTTTTGAAACTTCAGAGTCACATAGGAACACTGTGTGTGACAAGCAGTGGATTAAAGGAATATGAACAAGAGTTAGAAGCCTGAACACGAGCCTTGCCCACGTCGGCAGGAACAGATATAAGAGTGTATGGACTTCTGGTCAAGATGGAGGTATATATAGACACGCTCTGCCTCTTTGCACAACCACATAAAGAATTACAACTAACCTCAACAGAAGAAACACCCAGGATTGCGAGAAAATTGAACTGTATGTAAGTCCAACAACCAAGGATTTAAAGAAGCCATATTCATTCAGACAGGTGGAAGGTGTGGAGTCTGGACAGAATAGATGCAGTGTGGCATGGAGAGGCAGCAGTCCTGGCAGTGGAATGGCAGTCCTATATTCGCACATGGTAGATGAAAATTGGGAGGGATACCTTGGGAATGAGTGATTGCAGCCCCAGGCCAGGCAGCACAGCCCAGGGTTCCAATGCTGGGAAGATAAAGGCTTACAATTTCTAGCTGTAAAGCCAGTGGGGTAGGGGCAGCAGGAGAAACTTCTGGTTTCTCAGGAAAGTTCATTTAAAGGGCCCACATGGACTAAGAATGTTTGTAAGCCCACCCACCCTGGGATTCACCACCAAGGAAACAGCTGGAAGGATGCCAGTTGCATATGGGAAGTAGGTGAAGTGACTGGAAATGAGGTGAGTGCCATGCAAACCTCCAGAAGCCAGGTAGCATTACTGTCCCCTCTCTGAGCCCTCAACCCCCACAGAGCCAGAAAGCATTAAAGCAGGTTGCCCCACACAGGTGAATACCTAATGATCCATCCCATACAACTTACTGGGTACACTAAGATGGGGAGTCAAAGCAGTTCTACCTAACCCACAGAAACAAACACAGGGAGTCTGCAAAATCGAGGAGATAAGAAATATGGCCCAAATGAAAGAACAGAACAAAACCCCCCAAAAAGAACTAAATGAAATGGAGATGACCAACCTATCAGATACAGAGTTCAAAACACTGGTGATCAAGATGCCCAGAGAACTCGTTGAGTATGGCAAAAACATAAGGGAAGAAATGAAGGTTACACTAAGTGAAATAAAGAAACATCTACAGGGAACCAATCATGAAGGGAAGGAAGCTGGGATTCAAATCAACAATTTGGAACATGAGGAAGAAATAAACATACAACCAGAACAGAAAGAAGAAACAAGAATTTTAAAAAATGAGGAGAGTATAAGAAGACTCTGGTGTATCTCCAAATGTGCCAACATCTGAATCATAGGAATTCCAGAAGGAGAACAGGAAGAACAAGAAATTGGAAATCTATTTGAAAAAGTAATGAAAGAAAACTTCCCTGATTTGGTGATGGAATAGACATACAAGTCCAGGAAGCACAGAGAGTCCCAAACAAGTTGGACCCTAAGAGGACCACACCAAGACACATCATAATTAAAATGTCAAAGATTAAAGATAAGGAGAGAATCCTAAAAGCAGCAAGAGAAAAGCAGAGAGTTACCTACAAAGGAGTTCCCATAAGACTATCAGCTGATTTCTCAAAAAAAAAAAAAAAAAAAAAAAACACTTTGTGGTAAGAAGGAACTGGCAAGAAGATTCAAAGTGACGAAAAGCAAGGACTACACCCAAGATTACTCTATCCATTAAAGCTATTATTAAGAATGGAAGGGCAGATAAAGTGCTTCCTAGATAAGGTCAAGTCAAAGGAGTTTGCCATCATCAAGCCCTTATTATATGAAGCATTGAAGGGACTTATCTAAGAAAAAGAGGATCAAAAGTATGAACAGTAAAATGACAACAAACTCACAACTATCAACAACTGAACCTAAAAAAAAAAAAACTAAGCAAACAACTAGGACAGGAACAGAATCACAGAAATGAAGATCACCCGGAGGGTTATCTGCTGTGAGGGGGAAAGGGGAGAATGGGTGAAAAGGTACAGGGATTAAGAAGCATAATTGGTAGGAACAAAATAGACAGGGAGATGTTAAAAACAGTATAGGAAATGAAGAAGCCAAAGAATTTATATGTACAACCCATGGACATGAACTAAGGTGGGGGCATTGCTGGAGGGAAGGGGAGTACTGGGCAGAGGGGGGCAAAGAGAGGAAAATTGGGACAACTGTAATAGCATAATCAATAAAGTATACTTTTAGAGAAAGTGTATAGAGCCCAGCCAAGTTCAACATGGAAGCACAAAAGGCAAGCAAGGGGCTAAACCCTGCTTCTCTTCCTTTCTGATCACCGCACACATAAATTTGATCACTGGTAGTTACTGTTATCACTATTCACCATTGAGGATGACAATAGGTGACAATGGGGGTATAGTTCTCAAAGGGTGGGTTAGTTATTATTGAGAAACCTCAAGACACCATCTATATAAATGAAGCTGCTTTCATTAGTCCCTTGACAATTTGAAGTATAAGCAAATTTAAGTTGGTAAATTAAATTTAAGTTGGTTAGCAGCTTTTTTCCTCATTTCCTAACAAGAGAACAGAAGAAATTGAGAGGTTTCTAAGGCTATTAAGAACCCCAAGTTTCAAGCTATGTCTTTTGCAGAAGAATAACTCTAACCTTCACTAGGAACAGAAAAGAAACCACTGGGGTGGATCATGCTGTGTCTGAAATAACTTTGTGTCATTTGTTTGAGACTGTATTTTAGGAGGTGGTGAGAAATCAGACATCTGTGATGGAATGAGAAAATTCATGCAGTGTTGGGAAACAGAATTCTGTGAAAGACCTTTGATCACATGTAGATTAGTCTATAGTAAAAGAAAGACAAGCTGGACATTTTTATATGCTTCAAATTTTCCATAGCTATTGCAGTATTTTAGTTCTGTTGTTCTGTGTTCATGTTTGTTTCTCCCTTAGATTTCTGGGTAAATGCTTTTACAAGTCAGAGTCAACCATAATCAATGGTGAACTCTACTACTACTGCTACTACTAGCTATCAGTTATCACATTTCCTGTTAAGCACTCTGTATATTATCCCATTTCATCCTTTTAAGGTTGTATTTTTATCTGCCTTTCACAGGTGAGGAAATTGATGCCTATAGCATTCAGGTAATTGTCCAGAGCCACACATCTATAAAGTGACAGAACTAGGGCCAGAGTTCAGGTCTGTCTGACTTGATTGTATTTGTCCATTACACTATACCATTTCCTAAAAAATCCTGAACACCACTGTTTACGAGTCAATTGAACAGATACTCTCCAATGTAAACAGGTGTCAGGCATGTTCTTTGCTTTTCTGGTATTTATTCTTTTGATGGGATAGTAGTATCTGTGAATACGAAAAAATTATGCCTGATAGAGTGTGATAAGAATAAAAGAAATACTTTTGTTAAGAGTTAGAATAACTCAGGGAAAAATAACTTTTGCTATTAGGTTAGGAAAACCTTTACAGAAGAGGCGATAGATGCGTAGACCTCAAAGGATAGATAGGATTTCAAAAGGCAGAGAATAGGAAAGAGAGCATTTACTAACTTTTTCTTTTATACATGCATTTTACTCATCAAGTGATTATTAATTGTCTGTTGTGGCTAAACAGTGTTGAATATACTTTTCTGGTAAGCATCAAAATGCAGGGTTAGTAGACATGGGACAGGCATGTTTAACAGCTGAGGCAGAGAGATGACCCAGGTGTGCAGTGTGAGGTAAAGGCAGACAGACAGGAGAGACCAGGCTGTGGACCCAGGCCAAGGAATGGAATATATTCTCAGTATGCACTATGTAGCCATTTATTTAATCCTAATGGATCAGTAATTAGATTAATTACAGGACACTGCAGGAGTTTCTTGTTTCTGTTTTTATGTGTGTGTGTGGGGGGGTGGTATTTATTTACTTATTTGTTTATTTATTTATAGGAGTTTTTTATATACCCCGAAGTTTTTTGCTGGATTTATGTATTACAAATATATTCTCCTACACTGTGATTTGTCTCTTTACTGTCTGGATGGTACATTTTATGAGTAGAGGTTCTTAATTTTAATAAATCCAATTTATCAATATTTTTTTACTTAATGATTATATGTTCTCTTTAAAAACATGTATCTATCTTGTGGTCATAAAAATTTAGACTATTTTTTCTCCTAGAAGTTTTACTGTTTTTAATCTTTCACATTTATGATTCAACTTAAATTAATTTTTATGTAGGGTATACAGAAAGATTCAAGGTTTAGTTCTTTTCCACATGGTTATCCAATAGATAATGTGTTTCTCCCAATGAAAGATGATTGTAAATCATGTGACCATATGTTTGGGTCTCTATTTTCTTTTATTAGTCTATTTCTCTATCTTTATGCCATTATCACAACACTGTCTTAACTAGTGTAACTATAGAGTATAGTATAGATCTTCCAAATTTGTTCCTTTTCAATGCAGGGTGGGGCAAAAGTAGACTTACAGTCGTGAGTATGCAAAACACAGAGTGTATTCTTATTATTTATTAATTATTGTATCATTTCCCATACTAACAACTGTAAACCTACTTTTGCCTTGCCCTGTATTATCATGACTATTCTAGATCCTTTGATTTCCACATGAATTTCACAATCCTCTTGACAATGAAAAAGAAACAGCATACATTCTGACTGAAATTTCACTGAGTCTACAGATCACTTTGGGAAGACTGGATTGTTTATAATCTTCCTTTCTGGTAACATCCTTGTCAAGTTTTGGTATAACGATTATGCTGGTCTCATAAAATGAGTTTGTAAATGTTTTCTTTTTTTCCATCATCTGGAAAAATTTGTGAATGATTCACATTATTACTTCCTTATATCCCAGGTAGAAGTTACTGGTGAAATATTCTGGTTCTGGACTTTACTTTCCTGAAACTTTTAAAGTTCAGTTTCTTTTGTAGTTAGAGGGCTGATCATATTTTCTATTTCTTCTTTGTCAGTTTTGGATAAGATGTGTTTTTACTCCAACTTTTTCAAAACGTCCTCTTATTGTCTTTTTTTAAATGTAATCTTTATTACATTTTTTCCATTACCATTTAGTGTCTTTTTAATGTTGGGGGTGTCTGTGATGTCATCTATCTCTTTTCATTACTGATACTGGTTATTTGTCTCTGATGTTTTTTCCTTCACTAATTTTATCACTCTTTTAAAAGAACCAACCATGGCTTTTGGTCCTCTTTATCATGTGACTATTTGTATATTTCCACTTTATTATACATTTTTTTTTACTTCCTTTGTGTTCAATTTGTTGTTCTTTTTGTGAATACTGAAGATGGATACTTAGACCATTTTTTTGTAGCCTATTTACATTCCCATTAAGGCTACACATTTCCCATTAGGCATGGCTTTAGTTTTTATTTCATAAGTTATTTCTATACATTTTTAAATTTACACAGTTTTCAAAAATAGCTTTTGGTTAATTTCCAAACATATGAAAATTTTCTGGTTATTGTTGTTAGTGATTTTTAGCTAAATTCCTCTGTGGTCAGAGAACATACTCTGAATAATTTATGCTCTTTGAAATTAATTGAATTTATTTCATGGCCAGCATATGGTCCATTTTGTAAATTTTTCATGCATTTTTTAAAAGAATGCATACTAGAATTTGTTGAGTATAGTGTTTTATATGTCTCAATCAGATTAATTATAAAAGCTGTGTTATTCAGATCATTTGTATCCTTACTAATTTTTTCCTATTTATTATAAAAACTAGAGAGAAGTATATTGAAATCCATCACTTTGATTGCAGGGCTTGTCTATACTTTGCATCCCCAGCAACAGCACACAGGGTTCTCTTTTCTCCATCCACATCCCCACCGACACTTATGTCTTGTCTTTTGGATAAAAGCCATCTTAACAGGTGTGAGATGATATTGTGATTTTGATTTACATTTCCGTGATGATTAGTGATGTTGAGCACCTTTTTATGTCCCTGTTGGCCATTTAATTATCTGTGGGGTTTTTGCTATTGAGTTGTATGAGTCGTTATGTCTTATTTCTGTCCCTGTTCAGGCACCTGTCATGTTTCCTCATGCCTCTGAGTACTCTTGACTGTGTACCAGATGTAGTTTATGAAAATGCTATAGACATAATTTAGGCCTAACGTGATGTTAAATTCCTTCAGAAAATATATTGTAGGTAGCTAGGGACACAAGAAAGTCCATATGAACTTAATTAATTCAATCAAAATGGGAAGAATCCTTGTTAAAAGTCAACCTTGTGCCCTAGGAAATTGCTAATTAGCAGTGGGACAGAACTGGTTTAAATCAATTCTTTTAGCCTAAACCAATCCTTTTCTTTGTGGATATTTTTTTTTCCTCTCAGCTTCTCTCATTGATCCTTGAAAGATCTTCCCTTAGTCTTCACCTACTACGTGAGTCACCATGGCTCAAACTATGAGGGTCACCTTTGGTACATCACGGTACCTCCTTGAGCTGCATGTGGGTGTGAAGCACCCTGGTCTAAGACTATCCCTCCAGGAACACTGTCCTTGATTTTCAGAACTTTATGAAACTACCACCACTGGTTACATCTCACATCTTGCTTGGCCCTTCTTCCAACCCCTTTCTCTACTAGCACAGTGTCAGTACTTTTATAATTAAGCTCATTAGGACAGAATCTCCATGTCCAATATTCTCTTGTATTTGCTATTTCTTCTTCTAGTATCACTTATCCCCAAACCATTTCTTCACCTTTGACAAATCTTCCTCTTATGTTTTCCTACAATAATCCATCTGCCAGGTTATTTTATTCTATGTCCATGACAACTCCTATTTATTCCTCCATTACCTAGTTAAAACAAAATATTCAGTTTTATCTCTTAGTACTTGCCTATACACATCCAGTGCTCCAACCAAATTAAACCATGTACTATTGTATTGTATTTTTGTATGAGCCCCTTGCTTTCCCACATTCATGACTTTGTTCTGACTATTTCCACTAATGAGCTGTTCCCAACACTGTTGCTGCCTCAAAAAAATCTATCCATTCTCCAAAACTAGTATACTCCACTGTAAAATGGAATTAATATCTATTTAATGAGGGATTAAGTAAAATAATAAGAGTAAAGCATTTTAAGTGGTGGTTATTATTATCGTTATTACCCATATTTTCCATAAAGTATCTTTTTATTCTCCCCAAAGTAGAAATGATCTTTTCTCCCCTCAGTACTCATGGGACACATTTTCCACTCCTCCCGCATTGTCACTTTCTACATTGCATTGCAGTTGCTGTGCACACGACTTACCCGATCATAATAGACTCTAAGCTCCCTGAGGTTAGGGATCATTTCTTGGGCACCTTTGTACTTCCCCCAGGGCACAGAATAGGTACCTTATAAGTATTTGCAAAAGCAATGAACAAAATCACCACAGTGGCAATTATAGTTTTATCACAATTTTTACTCACAAATTATATCTTGATGAAATCATAAATTAACAAATCCCATTATACCTACAAATTGCATAGTGAATCATTCACCTGGAGGGTGATTACCTGGCTCTTTTCAAAGGTGGTGGCAGACTCTGAGAGACAAGCAAAGACCTGAACAAGGCAGTGTTGCTGCTCAGAATTGGGAACCTGGGTAGATTTTTTTTTGTTCCTAGTGAACCTTTCCAATTCCAATATCAAATTTATTAAATCCTTTTGGCTGTAAGATACAGCATTATTTTATCAACTACTAAGGGAAGAATGCCCAGATAGGGAATCTGATAAGAGATCTGGCAGAGAGTGGGGATCCACAAGGGACAACTGACACTTGTCAACATTAACACTGGGAGGAGAAAGTAAAGGAAAATCTTCCCTGAGGTTGTGAAACACAGCCATTACTCACACAGGTAAGGTGTCTCAGCTCACACCACCAGCATGATGCAAAAACCTCAGGAAGAGAATCTAATTTAAAGTAGTCTCAGATCAACAGTGGCTCCAGGTAGCTGTCAGAAGTAAACACTTACATAAAAAATTCAATGTTGGCAACACCAGCGCCATAAGGTGCCATTTGATTTTATGATACATCCCAGTTTCAGAGGTGCTAAACTGTGAAAAAATAATATCTGTGAAATAATGCAATAGGTTGTTACAAGAAAGAATGGAGAAGGTCTACAAATAAGTCAATGAGGGAGAGAGTAAAAACAAACGTCTCTTTCTTCGACATTTTGACTAGGGCCAATATGTCTCTCTTCCAGAGACCAGTCACAAAGTAACCCCTGCATTCAGAAAACAGATTCTGAGAGGGTGGGGTGTTCAGGATGTGTGCCAGTCTTACCCTGTCTTACCAAGCTCTTGCTGGGCAAATATCTAGGGCTGGGGAGGACAGGGTAAGAACAGTCTCTAATCCCAATGTACTGATTCCTTCAACCCACTAGTGCCTCGACTACACTTCCCTGAGAGGCTCCTTGCTTTGTTCGCCTACCTAGTTGTCCACGTGCTTGGTTGTCTCCCTTTCCCCGTCGCATGGAGCACCGCAGGAAGCCAGTACTCATGCAAGCAGGTATTTTACATTACAAGGCACACACACGTCTGTGTGTACGCACACACATACATCTTGGTGGGATTCGATGATCACTTTCATACTACTGTGAATAAGCCTAAGTCCTTAACATGTGGTGTTGCCTTAAATGAGAGTTTAAATGACACCAGAGAGGCGGGGAGATGGTGATCTGGGCCCATGTAAAGGGCAGGCTGGAGTGAAAGACTGCAGTGTTGGCCTTTGGGCAGGCAGAGTTAGTTTGAGGGCTTAGGTGCCTGAAGGCTGGGAAGTCAGTGACATTGGTAGGTGAGAATGCTCCAGAAACAAAGCACTCACTGTAGCTTTTATTCCTGGGGACCCTAGGTGAGGGCAGGTAGCCAAATAGAAATAGAATATGCCTTCGGTGTGCCTTGAGATACTAATCACACTATATATAGCTTGTGTATACGAATCTGCTTAATGCAAAATCATATAAATGAGGGAGCTGTTTAATACTATACTGCTCATCGATAGGAAGATTCACTACTGTTAGTGTAAACTAGAGCCAATTCAGAGGGTGCACCAATTCCCCCAGTTTTCATTCGCCTAGTCAGTGCTGGAGTTTTTTGAGCAGTCTGGTACTATACATCAGCATGCAGTCTTGGAATTCACCAAAGCAAAATAAAAAAAACACTCTTCAAAGACCTGTCTCAGGAATATTTGCAGATCAAACACCTACAGGAAGTCAAGACCTAACCTTGGACTTACCAGCACAATGAAATATACAAATAAGCCAAACTCAGTTTTTTAATACATTTTGATACTTATAAATTATGATACACAATCTATAAATTGACTTAAAACATAAAACTAGAACAAACTGCTCTCCTAAAGGAAGAGTAATTATATTTCAAAGTGTTGCCTCCTCAGGCTGTGAGTTGTCTGTCAAGTAAGTGTGTGCGCTCCATATAATCCATATATGTACATATAATGTATATATGTATATATACATACACACATATATGGATTGCATATCCATATATATACACACCCATACCTGTATGGTATAGAATAGATACTGTCAGTTGTCTGTATTTCCAATTGCTTGTTTGACTTCCCCATCTGGGTGTTGTTCTGTATGACATACTATGTACAAAAATATTAAGATGATTATCTTGCTCACTTTCCAAACATACTGGAGAAACTATCTCTACTTGCCTGTACTATTTCAAGTAAAACCAATAAAGTTGCTCTCAAGCCAAGTTCTTTGGTCATTCGTGACTCTTTATTCCCCACCTCAGTATATTCAATCAGCCATGGCATAATAGTCAAAATGTTTCTTGCATCCACCACTTTCTCTTTGCAACAGTATCAGTATAGACTCTCATCTTATCTCTCCTAAGCAATTAAAATAGCCTCTAAATGGTCTTTTCCCATACGTATATGAAAATTTTCTCCAGCATAGATGTGATTGCTTAGGTTCTCTGATACCCAGGGGAGAAAGTAAAGACTACTTAGCTTAGCTTCATGATCTGGCCCGAAATGAATCTCCACCATCCTCTCCAGCCATTACTCTGCCTGAGCCCCATAATCTAACCACAGCAGGCTGCTAAGCATTTCTCAGCTTGTTTATGTATTTATATTTAATTTTATTTTGTTGTGGTAAGAACAGTTAACATGGAATCTACCTGCCCCCTTAACAAATTATTAAGTGTACAATACAGTATTGTCAAACTTACTCACGTTGCTTAACTGAAACTTTATGCTTGTTGATTAGTAATTTCCCGTATGCCCCTCCTCTCCAGCCCCTGGCAACTGCTCTTCCACTCTGATTCTATAAATTTGACTGTTTTAGAGACCTCACATGCAGCCTTTGTTTAATTTAGTTGTTTTTTAAGATCTCCGTCCTCTTTTACCAATGGTAAACTCCCACTTCTCCTTAAAGGTTCAGATCATATGCCATCTCTATTTTGTAGTTGTTTATGACCACCTTCATCCCTTCTTTTCACCCCTTTGCATCTGCGACCCCACATATCTCTCTCTGAGTGTTGATTGCATTATTAAAGACCCAAGGCAGCTCTTTATTGTCAAAACAGAAACTACTATTGTTTTTATCCTAAAGTATCTGGTTTTAAAACATTTGAATCCATTTTCCATGAAAGCATCTCTTCTGCTGATGAAATACAGGGAACAACCAGATAACGCAGTTGTTAGGTCAACTGTCAAGATTGGTAATGTAACCACAGTTATTTTATTTCTCTGACCCTCTGAACCTATTATGACTAGAAAAGATGATTCTGAGATAAAAAGAAGTTGAATACCTCTAAGTCACAAAATTTAGTAATAAAGCCAAGAAAACAAAAGTTATTACAAACACGTCACTCTTTTGGTTAAACGCTATTATCCTAGGAATTTAATTCTAACATGGAAAATTGACAGATAAGAATAATTGCTCCCAGTTGGTGTAGCTCAGTGGATTGAACATAGGCCTGTGAATCAAAGGGTCGGTGGTTCCATTCCCACTCCAGGGCACAGGCCTGGGTTGCAGGCCAGGTCCCCAGTAGGGGGCATGTGAGAAGCAATCACACATGGATGTTTCTCTCCCTGTCTGTCTCCCTCCCTTCCCCTCTCTCTAAAAATAAAAATTAAAAAAATCTTAAAAAAAGAATAATTGCTGTTATAAAGGGTTAAATCAAAGTTAGAAAATATATTTACTTTTATTTCTCTCTGACTTCTCTCTTCTACTCCTATCCATCCTCATCCACGTGAAGCCAAGAAGTACGAGGTGTTTCCTTACTAACAAAGTAAAAGGATTACACGGTAGCTCCATACGGATTTTCCTGGTTGTACAAGGATGCTACAGTGGTCATGAGGAGAATTCCAGGCAAGAGCTCGGCGCGATTTCTGCCCTTCACCATCAAGTACTGTCTACTTCACATTTTTTGCAGATCTAAATAATCCAGTCTGTATATTTGTGTCAACAGAGGATGGTCCAGATGACACGCAAAGTTATCATTCTATAATTTAACAATTAAATTAAGCCAGCTATTATTCTTATATCTGTTCATCAGTAAATTGCACACAACAATATAACTCACCTTAGAGAAGTCTGTCACCAATTGACAAGCTTGCTCAGAAACCTAAAAAAAATGACACCAACCACTTATTTAGAAGGTTCTAAAATTAAGAATAATCTCACTGTCAGCGTCAGTAGGAAACAGGTATGAACCAAAGGGAAATCTGTATGGTTCTGAAAAATTTCTTGGGATCCTTGCTTCTGTTTCCTGCCTGAACCTGGGTCCTATAAATTAAAAGTTTTGGCCAAAAAAAGTGAATATTGTTGATAAAGAGGTCTCAGGTTTCTTGTCCTCTTTGTGCTTTGAACTAAGCCTCTTTGACTTTGGGGTTTACCTCTTGGGGATCTACATAGACTTTGGAATTTCTCTAAATTCAGAGCTGAAAAAGATGCTGTATAGAAATGTAGCATTACCTGAAGACTTAAAAGTGAGTCTTAGAAACTAATGGAAGGGTCCTGAGTCAGGATTAAATTACAGATAGGCCTCCTCCTTCAAAAGATATGCAAACCACTGACGAGACACTGTCAGATCCTGGACCTATGCTGAAGGAAATGCTGGCAGAATTCACTGGTAGGTGAGATATGTGTTGTAAGAGAAAGTGAGAAAACAGGGTGACTCCAGATATTTAGGCCTAAGCAACTATAGGAACTAAGTTGCCTGTTTACAGATAGACAGACAGTTAGAGATAGATAGGTATCCAGCTATTTAATACATGCAACATATTTATGGTTTTTCTCTTTTAAAGGTCTGTTTGTCAAATGCAGAGAATGAATAATTTAAAAAGACAACTGAAAGCATCAAAGATTATTTGGGAACTTGAGAAAAGTAAAACTGGGCTTCAAAGTTGATTATATCGTCATAGTCTCATTTGCATTTGTTTTCTTTCAGCCACCTAGAAAATGTGTTTTCATCATAGACTGGGATCTAATACTTATTCAGCAAGGAATATTTTTCTTTGGCTAAGGAATACAAATTTGGTGCTAGATATGAGTTCTAAAATATTACATTTAGATCAGATTTCCAAACTTTTTATATCAAAAGAAATACTAGTTGAAACATTTTCCAAGTAAAATGGATTATACCTGCTGAAAGCATTACTGGTTCTCATTTAGGCTGCTGATTTTTTAAAAAGAGTCTGACCTTGAGGACAGCTGCCAGTTGGCACAAAACACAATGGAGATGAGAGGAGAGTCGCGGGCCAAAGCAAACACCTGAGCCTACCAACTGTGTCCCGTGGCTCTTTCATGTCTCCAGAAGGCATTTGGGGTCTTGGATTTGAACATTCCTTCCAAAAGGCTCATCTCAGCAAACTCCCTGCTAGTTTAGATTCATTGGCGTTTTACAAAACCTGGCAGTGTCATTGGGTCCTGCTTGTTAAGGCTTGCAAAGCAGTATGGACTCGGGCTACAATTTTCAGCTGAATTTGGAAATGGGAAATTAGCAATTACAAAGTGTTCTTTCTGCCAGAAATCACATGCTGCTGCCATTGCTTTGCTCTGTGATGAAATGGGTCATTTTAAACCTTTGTAGTAGGTGAAACACTGTGTACTTGACCAAACAAAAAGGGAAAATATTTCTTAAGTCAAGGGAGATATTTTCAGCTACCACATGTAGACTTATGCACATAATAAGAAAAGTAATCCTTTTTCCTCAAGTAAAACCTTTTAAAGTAATCTTGAAATGCATCTGGCAAAACCCCCTTCACTTTAATAAGAGACTTTGTAAATTCACCAAAATGTAATACCCCCAGACCACAATAAACTAGGTTTCCAACAGCGAAGTGGAAAGGGATATGAAGTAGTTAGACAGGAAACTGTGTTTACTTGAACTTTAAGATATTGTCTCAATTACTATTTCCATTATCAAGGAATGCATGGCTGGTGTGATGCAAGGTTGTTCACTTTTTGCTGTTAATTAGTATGGGTGACTGGTTTAATTAGTGAATCGAATAATTCCATAGCTGATGAGACCTTAGACATTAGCTAGTGCAACTGTCTTATTTTACAGATGAGGAAACTAAGGCGCAGAGTATGAACCCCCTTGCCTTTGGTAATTTGTCTCCCTGGTGACAGTCAGGTCTGGATGTTTTCCTATCCCACTCTCCTGAACAGAAGGAAAAGGCCCAGCATCCTGTTATTTGGGTAACTGTATCTTCCCTTCTGCCTTTAAATAAAGTCCAAACATTTGGAGAAAACTCTGGGGAAGGGATAGTGTCAAAGGCAAGAGATCTTTATACAGTAAAAATACTATTTTGACATTTTTCTTGCTTTCTTTTTTTCTGTTTCATGATTGCAGAAATTCGAAACAGCTCTCAGATCTTGCCTTCGCTCTCCCTCCTCATGCACAGCACCCTAACACAGTCCTTATCATCTCACTGCAGTGGTGCTGCAGACTTTTGATTGGCTTCTCTTTTTTCCAGTATCTTATTTCTCAGTGGCAAAAATCCGTCAGTTGTCTCCGTTACCTTTTTTTGTCTTTGCTGTACTTCCCTGCAGCGTTGACACCGCAGAGCCTCTGGTGCTGCGATGGTCCTAAGCTAGACATCTGGGTCTCTAGTATTTACTGCACAGCTGACCACCAAAATGTCACAACGTTTTCAAGGTGACATTCTGGAAACAAAAATTTGATTATTTCCCCATATTTAATTGACTTCCTATTGCCATCTATGGAATAAAGCTCAAACTCTTCGACAAGTTCTTTGTGATCTGACCTTGGACTTTCTCTGGAGCCTCATCTCCCTTCATTCTTCTGCCTTGCACTGAAAGCTCCACCAATACTGAGTCACATGTAGTTCCCCAAATTCCTTGTAACCTCCGGGCATTTGCCCATCCTGTTTCCCCTGGCTGGACATTTTCTATTCACCGTTTAAAAACCAGTTTGGATGCTACCATCTTCTGTGATATCTTCTCTTAAAACCTTGAACTATAGAAGAGTTTATCCTTCTGTCCTCTATATGACTTTCACACTGTTCTTGCTTCTGTCATTGACCTTGTACCATAAGGTAATTATTCATCTATATGCACATCTTTGGCCTACACTATGAACCCATTAAAGCAGAAATTAGTTTCCTTTTTTCTTCCCTTTTTATGGTTGGAGGAGGGGATATTGCTTAGGCCCTTAGAAATTGTTGAATTAAACTAATTTGAAAGAAACTCTGAAGATGCTTTAGGAAAGAAGGTCAGAGTATAAGAAAACTAGGTAAAAATGAGTTAATTTAAAAAATTATATATAATTGGCAATGTGTTTGGGTCCTAATTATTAGTGCTTACTGAGCACCAAGGCTTGAGGATAAAATTTGGAGATTTGTAACTTATCTGACTATTTCATATTTCATTTCCATGAACCCAGAAGACCAGGAGTTCTCCTAAGGTGTATATATAAGCTGTCGGTATTGAAGAGAAAAGAACGTAAAAGAACTGGCCATGCCTCAGAGACAGTAGATGTGAAGTGTGGGTGTATCAAAGTTAATTCATGATTACACCAAATGCAAAATGTTCAGAAATAAAGCAGCAATAAAACAAAAATAAATCTGTTACCATAGCAACTAGCAATTTTGGGAAATCTTCTGACTCATCTGGAATTAACATAGAAAAATTTGTAAATTGGGGTAAAATTGAAGACATGAATGAATCTAGGTATTATTTTTTTAGTTTTATTTACATTTCAGTTGATAATCCAATGAGCATTTGAGTTATAGGCAGAGCTGTGGGACTAAATTAGGATGCACCCCAAATCTGGGATTGTGATAAGAATCACAATGTTGATTTAAAGACTCAAACTCTGAAAAAATGTGTACAGGCTGTAAAGTTCAAAACAGACCACATTAAACTATATTGTTTAGGGGTGCATACATAGACAGTAAAACTATCAAAAAGCAAGGAAATGATTGTCAGAAAAATCAAGACAGTGGTTCCCTCTGGAGCAAAGACGGGGTTGAATTAGAGAGAGACACACATGGGGTCCTGAGGCCCTAGAATTGTCTATTTCTTAACATAGGTTGTATTTACACAAATATTTCCTTGAAATGATTTACTAAATTGTATATAGATGTTTCATGTCATTTTGTTTGTATACTATATTTCACAATTAAAATGGAAGGAATGACTGTATACCAGTAAGTGAAAGTGAAACACTTCAATAAGAAAATGGGCTAAAATCAGAACTGAGTAGTCATTAAAATTTGTAAATATGCTCCACATCATTAGTAATCAGGCAAATACACATTAAAAATACAATGAGATACCATTTGAAACCCACCAAATAAAGTATGACAATATCAAGTCGTGGTGAAGCTATGGAAGAACAGAAACTCCTTAATGCTGCTGGAAACCAAATAAAAAACAACCGGGGCACAATCTAGCTGAACCAGGGCATGCACACCCTATAAGCCAGCACTGATTGTCCCACATACATGTGCAAAGATGTTCACAGCAACATCACTTGTGAGGGCAAAATTCTGGGAACAACCCTGATGTTGATCAAGAGGAGAAAGAATAACGCTTCCATTTATTTAACAGTCAAAATCCATTAACTAGAGCTACACACATCTACATGAATGACTCTCATAAACATGTTAAGGAAAACAGGTCATTGTTTTTTGTATAAAATTAAAAACAAAATTATATACACACATACATGTATGTGTTAGAGATATGTACATAAGTGGTAAAATTTCCAAGAAAAAGAAGAAACTGATAAATATAAAACTCGGAGTGATGGCTGAGGGTGCCTATTAGGGGCTGGGATTGGAGAGAAGTACACAGGTGACTTCAAGACATTGTTAATGTTCTAGTTCTATTTCTCAAGCTGGGGGGGAAGATAGAAGTTTGTTCATTTTGCCAATTTTTTATTTACATGTACTTTTTGGAATATGTTACATATTATACTTTATAATTTTTAAAAAACATTTTAAAGGTTTTATTTATTTTTAAAGAGAGGAGAAGGGAGGCAGGGAGAAGAGAGGGTGAAGAGAGGGAGAGAAACATCGATGTGTAAGAGAACGTTGATCAGTTGCCTCTTGCACGCAGCCCTGGACCAGGAGTAGAACCAGGGACCTTTCACTTTGCAGGACAATGCCCAACCAACTAAGCCATAACAGTCAGCTCCCATTTTATAATTTTTTTTCCATTAAAAAGAAAGAATCTGATTATTGTTTTGACTTTCCAGATGCAAGCTAGGGTTCTAGGGAGAGAATAATGAGGTTTAAAATATTTATGGCAGGAATATTCCACTTGGAATAATTATAAAAATGTTTCTAGTCTACAAATTAGCCCAAAAAGAGTGTAGATGGCATAAAGCAACTAGTCAGTGTGCAGATGCCCTACACCTGCTCTCTCTGTGAGTCCCTGCCCTGGCGGGAGCGTTACACACGGATGCTCAGCCTGAAACTGCCACCACGTAGCCTACCCACGTGACTACAGACAGCCAGTGCATTTATGAAGATTAAAACCCTAGAGAAGATTCAATTCTCCTACCAGACAAAGCTAATGCCTCTGGAACACAGGATACACGTTTATGAGAAAAGAAAATCAATACTTAATCATCAGTCCTCACGTTCCACTCTTGCTGAAAACCAAGTTAATTCTCTTCCAAATGGTCTGTCAACACCTTAATGCCTGTGCCATAATGTTTGAAAGCATGTTTTAGGTAATAATGTCAGATTGCTTTAATTAATTAAATAATGTTTGATTATTTCAAACCATGCTCCTTTTATATCTAGACATTTATTTTAATTAACTAATACCAGAAAGAGGGGGAATGGAATCATATTAAGTTTTAATGTCTTTTAGCCTCTGCACTCTATCAGAAAAGTATGAAATCGAACTTGTAACTGGGCAGCATAACTCTGTTGCAACTTGTTAATTCTAAGTTTTTCTTACTTTAAGGCACATCCAATGGAGAAAGAGAATATGTAACCTTCCTGCTGTTTTTGGGCCACATCACTTTGACTTCCTCCTGTTTAGACTGAGAGGAAGGGGGATGTCAGAAGATAGGAGGGCAAGGTAGCAGAAACCATGAGACACGCCTAGAGGAAAATCACTGAGTTTTGTTCATTTGTGAGGTGCCAGTGTGGTCAAGGAGACACAGCACATCACCTTGGCAGCATTACATTTGCCTCAGACCCCATGGAAGAGCTTTCTTTTGGGCGTCTTCTAAGGGGCTTTTAATGGCCGACAGTCAAAAGATTCAGAAGACTGATTCCTAGGAAGAGCCAAAAGTAAAAGAGACTTCTGACCTGATCAGACCGCCTCACCAGACTCCCAAATATTTAGATTTTCTGGAGGCCAAAGTCATGCCTTTCAACTCATAATTTGGCTTTTAGTCCCCCTAATTTGAGTCATTTGAGAACTGAATGCAGATGGAAAAGGGGAAATGTTGGGGGGGAGGAGGCAGTTAAAACAAATAAAGAATTCAGGCTTAGTTTTCAACATACATTGCTCTGCGTTTTTTGTTTCCCCTTGCTTTATCTAATCTATTCTAACAGCCCTGCTGAAATTTTGGCAACACAAGTTTCTATAAATTCACATTGAGAAACATCTGGGCTCTTGGCAGCAAATTGCCAAACAGAAATCAGCACCAATGGCAATGCTCTGAATTGCTATAAAGATCAGGGAGAAATGGTTGAGATAAACGAGTAAACTTCTGATATATCACCAGAAGAAGTTCCCTTGCTTATGTCTTGCCAGAGTTCACTGTTTACCTTTCCAATGTTCTTAATTATGCAATCTTTAATGGTGTAGAGCTCTGATTTAGTGTCATTTAATTTCATAAAAATATAACCAGATGCACAATTCTTTTAATGTTCTATCAGGAACATGTGTTGAATATCTCAATAGGAATGTCACAAAAGTTCTTGGAAAATAAAGTCACCTACTTTTCAGAATCAGATTTTTAAAGCTTTCTCACAAAACCAGTTTGATATCAGTATACCTGACTCCTTGTCTTCACAGTTGATATGGGGATAAGGAGGTCTTTTGCACGTTCATTATTAAGTTCTAAAACCAGATTCATGGGCTGTTTTAAAGTTAGAAGACTCCTTAGAGATAATCTAGTCTAGTCTTTTAATTCTAAATAAAAAGAAATGTATGTTGAATGAATAAAGAACGGAATTCCGTTGTAGGAGACCCTATAGAGGTTATAACAACACAAAGGTAAGTCCTGCCTCATGAATTTGACATCATTTTAGGTAAAAGGAGAAATGTATACAAATAATGTTAGTAAGAATATTAAATGCCTTAAAATGAATAAATGAAGTACTAAAAATTTTGAAGTAGAACAACTCATTTATGCATGGTGGTGTCTTGGATGACAGGAGGGAAATTTTCATAGAAAAGTAACATTTGATTTGGCCATTAAAAAATGGATAAAATATTATGTGTGTTATTTTAATCTTGACAAATACCTATTGATTTCAAGTGGGTGTGAGATTGCCATATTTGTGGCTTTAATTTCATGAAATGCCTAAGTTACTGAATAAATTATTTTCATTAGTATTATTATTACTTGTCTGGAAGAATAATCAGCTGACTATGGCTTTCTGCCTAAGAACATCTGCCCAGGGTGATCCTTTTAGAGACCTTTCCCTGTAAGCCTCCCTTAAGAAGTAACGCCTTCACTTATTTTTTAGTTAGTTATCTGTCCCTCAGGATTGAAAAATGGATAAAATGTTGAAAGGAAAAACTGTGCGTCAAGGAAACTGCAGGCAGTGATAGCATGAACATGTGTGGAAATTGAGAGGGGAAGCTGGAAAAGTGGGTTGGTGCTGCGTGCTGGGCTGAGAAAGGACTACACAAACAAATAAACGATGGCAGGACTGAAAAGATTTCTATTCTTGAATCAACTCTACAACTTTTTTACAAACACCTCCAGTTTAATTAATGACCTCTGTTAGCGGAGAATCTGCTACCTCTTGAGAGTTTGTTCCAACTTTATTTAGTTCTATTTTCTCTCTATATTGAGATCAAGTCATCTTTCTTATAGCTCTCACTTATTTGTTCAAGTTCTACCTCTTACGGCCACATGGAACAGAAGTCCTTTTCCAAATGGTGATTATGCAAATATCAAAGCCAGCTATCTTTTTTTTTTATTGTGATCCTAAATGTCAAAATATCTCTGTTTCTTTAACCGGTTGTTGTATGGCACGGTCATCAGTCTTTGCCCATCCTGGTCACTGTACTCGGAGCTCTGGGTTTCTCACATGCCTTTAGGTAAACACCTCATAGGACACAATTCTGAAGGCAGTAATGTGCAGCGGGGCCCTCCTCTGCCTTCTTATCCCTATGCTAGATATCGTAGTGTACCTGATGCAGTCTGAGGCCACCTTAATTTGCATTTAGTTCAGTAGGCAATACAAGGCCATCAAAGGCTTTTGGACATAGGCTTAGAGCTGGCAGTGGCAAAGGTTGGATTTAAAAAAAGGAGAATAAAGTGGGGGCAGATTATGAGAAACTATGGTAATGGTCCAGGGAAAAGGCAATATGAGGTTATACTAAAGTGGTGCCAGTGCAAATGGGATGGCCAGGGATGCGAGGGGTTAAGGAAGTAGATACTATGAGATTTGGCATCTCATTGGGTGGGAGAGAGGGAGAAGCCACAGACATTTGCAACCCTTTTATTTTGGATTGGGAGATTGATGGTCTCGTCAATCAGATGTAAGGAGTAAGTCTCAAAGCACAGCTGGCTTCAGGAAAAAATGCAGGGTTTAGTTTTAGACATAAGAAGTTTGAGGTAGAAGCAGTGGCTAAGACTGAGGAAAATTGGGAAGTCATCTTCATTTAACCATCGAAACTGGGGGGAGGGTTATCCTCAAAGTGATGCTTTTAAAGAAAAAAGAGATGGGTGGAAGTGGAAGAGGGTATAGGGGGATAAATGATGATGGAAAAAATAAAATAAATCTTAAAAAAGAATGGGAAGGAAGGAAGGGAGGAAGGGAGGGAGGAAGGAAGGGAGGGAGGGAAGGAAGGAAGGAAGAAAGGGAATCTCGAGAAATGTCTTCTTTTAGAGGCTTGCAGGAGTCAGAAGGAGCAGAGAAGGGGCAAAAAGAAAACCAGTATAATGCAGTGTAGAGATGTCAAGGAACAGATAAAGTTTTATCATCAAATTCCGGGAATGTCAAGGAGAATAAAAACTGAGGCAAAGCACAAATCACATTTGGTGATTAAGAATACATATTATCAAAGGGAATTTTAGTGGGGGCATCAGGAACAGAAATTATATAAGATGTTATAATGTGAGCAGGTTGAGAGGAAGGGGAGATCACAAAGTAATGAGTTTTAAAAATTGCCAGTCAGGTTAAGAAGATTAGCAAGATCGAAAGGAAGTTATTTGATTGTGTTGATGGTGGTAGGAAGGGGTTGCTTCGTCTTGTTTAGGATGGGCAAACCTAAGCAAAGGCGGTGAAAGGATATAGTGAAGAGGAAGAGACTGGGAGGAAGGAAATAAGTACATCTGGAATCTTTGACCAAGTAGGTGAGTTAAAATAGTTAAGTTTAATTCTATCCATAGTTTTACTCAGACATAATTGTTTAGCTCTAGCATTCACATATTCCATTTAAGAATATTCACAGTGTCCATAAGGAAGAATATTTACAGTGTCATTAAAGGACAAATTTAATGGGAAAAACTTCCAAAATATGATTAAGAAATAACAGCCTCTCCTTTCCCCACGTCTGTTTCTTTCTCTCTCTCTCCTCCTCCTCTCTCTCTCACTCTCTCTCACACACACACAAACACACACACACACACACACACACACAGCCATGAGCACTTCCAAAATATTTTTTGACTCTATTTTTCCAGGCAAGTGGTTTGATGGGCCAAGTTAACTGCATAGTGACTATAAAATTATTTCACACAGGCAGGTGAATTAAGTAAAATGTGAGCATTTTCAGTGCAGAAGCCTGATTCTAGGTCTGAGAAAACAAGAGCTTTGCATTAAAAAAATTAGATTAGAATGGGACTCATTTTATGCCAATCTGATTTTTTATTTAAATGGTTCTTTATAAATTGAATTTCTTTTGCTCACCATGTTGGCTGCTTTCCCTTCATTATATGTGGAAGAATTAAATAGTAAACATCTACCAGTCAAAGGTATTTTTCCTTGAAACAGCAAAACTTCAGTTCAGGGATAGAGTGCTTATTAAGCTTGTTTTAACATTTTAGCCTTTAACATAATTGAACCTATTCAAAAGATTTTTGTGTGTGTTCAGTGAGGTAGAGCCTTTCTTTCTATAGCTGACTGCAGGAATAAGAAAAATACGGTGGCATTTGACAGTGGCATAGAAACATAAGAATTTTTCAGAGAAATTCAGATGTTTCTTCTTAAAATAAATTAACAAATTGCCTGAAAAAAAGTATGTCATTCTCTATAACAGGGGTGTCAAACTCATTTTCACTGGGGGCTACATCAGCCTTGCAGTTGCCTTCAAAGGGCCTAATGTAATTTTAGGACTGTGTAAATGTAACTACTCCTTAACTAGGGGCAAGGAGCTCAGAGCTGCCACTGGGTAGAAACAATGTGGAGGGCAGGGTTCGGCCCTCGGGCCTTGTGTTTGCCACCTGTGCTCTATAATGAACCACCTCTATCTGAGATCTCTGAGGTCCCTGACAGACACAGGCACACACACCTTCGTCAGCAGTATTGAACAACTACTTACAGTTCCTGGAATACACTGAGGGGTTCACACTTCTGGTCTTTGGACAGTTTCTGTCTCTTTGCCTATAATGCTTTCTAGTTGCTATTTGCCTGACGAACTCCTACTATTATTTAAGACTGAGCTCAAGCAATTCCATATCTGGAAAACTTTGTTGAGTCACTCAAGCAAAACAAGGTCTAATCATATCTCATACATTCCTTCACTATCACTGTCTGCTTATTGTATGCCTAATACCTGGCATGATGCCTAACACACAAAGGAACTCCTTAGTGTTTGTCAGTTGAATGAATGAAGCACTGACGAACCTATCTAGATATAGAGAAATGGAAAAGGGAGCCTGGGGTGTAGAGTGACATTTTGTTAAGAAAAGAGTAGTCCTGTAAGTGTGTAATTTAAAGGATATCATGTGGAGTAGGCTGAATAATTGCCCCCAATGACATATTGGTACTAATCTCTGGAACCAGTATATATGACAAAAGATACTTTGCAAATGTGATTAAATTAGAGATGGGATGATTATCCTGGATTATCTGGGTAGTTCTGGTGATAGAGGAGTCCTTATAAGATGAGGCTAGAGGGAGAACCGATAGGTAAGGAAGAAGGCAGTGTAATGATGAAAGTGGTAGAAAAGACAATGCAATGAGGGGCCATGAGCCAAGGACTGATGGTAGCCTCCAAAAGCTGGAAAAAGCAAGGAAACAGATTCTATCACGGCAGCCTCTAGAGGGAATACAGTCTTGAAGACACCTTGATTTCAGCCTAGTGAGATGCAATGAACCCAGTGGACACTTTCTGTAGACTCTCTAGAAGTATAATAGAATAAATGTATGGTGTTTTATTTCATCAAGTTTGTGGTAATTTGTTACAGCAGCAACAGGAAACAAAAACACCATTTTAAAGCACCATTATAGCTAATTCTGACATAATGTTTGGACTGGAAAGAAATCAGTGTTTGCTTGGGAGCCAAAAGACCTGTGTTCAAATCTTGGCTCTGCTGAACTTCCAGTCAAGATGACAGCAAAGGTAAACACAGCTCACCGTCTTGCACAACCACATCAAAATTACAACTAAATTATAGAACAACCATTACCCAGAACTGGCAGAAATTGAGTTGAATAGAAACCCGACAACAATAGAATTAAAGAAGCCACATCCACCCAGACTGGTAGGAGGGGTGCAGATGTGGAATGGGCTGGTCCCACAATCACAATTGGAGGATAAAAATTAGGGAGGGTTATCTCAGGAGCAGGGAGTCCCAGCAGCACACCAGTGTTCCTCCCCATCCAGCCTAAGGTTCCAGTGCCAGGAAAATAAGTCCCCATATTTCTGGCTGCAAAACCAGCAGGGTGTAAGTCAGTAGAAGAAACTTCTGGAGTCCCAAGCAGTTCCTCTTAAAGAACCCACCCACACATGGACTTACTCAGACATAATCCTTCTGAGCTCCACCACCAGGGTAGCAGTTTGAAAGACACCAGTGGCATACTGGGAGAAACTGAAGTGTCTGGCATTAAGGTGAGAGCTGGGAGACAGCTTTCTCCCAGACAGAAAGGCAGGCCGAGCTCAGAGCCAGCAGGTAGGTGTCACATCTCAGACTCTATCAATCTGGCTAACACTGTCTGCCCTGCCCTGAAGATCCCCTCAGGCTCCATCTCACCCAATTTACAGCTGTTAACAGTGGATTTTCCTGTGAATGGCTGGTCTTGGCTCATGCTTCACAACATCCTAAATCCTCTCAAACAAGCAATAGCTGGCCTCAGTGAGCCCCTAGCCTCCATACCTCTTGCTAAGTGTCCCCAGCACTGCACTAGCAGCAGCCAGCCTAGATTCACAACTTGGCTTCATTTGGGAATCTTCAAGCCCAGCACAAGCAGCAGCCATCTCAGATTGCTTTATAGCTCAGACAGGGTAGTCCCGGGCAAAACACAGGTTGGGGTTGACCTTGGCCAGCACCACCTGGGAAACCCCAGGGCCTGTACACCCAGTGGACAGCTTCATACCACATCAGAATACCACCACCCTGCCCACACACAGCTGATCCTCCAGAGAGGGCAGAGGTTGGTGGTCAGAGGTCACAGCCATCCTTGCAGCTGAATGGCCTGGGTAAGTCCCTCCCATTCACCTACCAACAGCAACTACACCAAGGCCCAACTACAAGAAGAGGGTATACTCAGCCTACATGAAGGGAAAAACCTGACTACCCAGCTTGAGTGATAGGGGAGGCTGTGCCACTGGACCATACAGGACACCTGCTATATTAGATCATGATACCAAGACAGGGAGTCATGGCAGCTCTACCTAATACATAGAAACAAATGCAAGGAGGCTCCTAAAACGAGTAGACAAACAAACAAGACCTACATGAGAGGACAGATCAAAACTCCAGAAAAAGAACTAAACAAGATGGAGACAAGCAATCTGTCAGATGCAGAGTTTAAAACACTGTTTATAAAGATGCTCAAGGAATTTAGTGAGGACCTCAGCAGCATAAAAATTATATAGTCAGAAACGAAGTATACACTAACTGAAATAAAGAACAATTTACAGGGTAACAACAGTAGAGTGGATGAAGCCAAGAATCAAATCAATGATTGGAAACATAAGGAAGGAAAAAACAAGTAATCAGAACAAGAAGAAGAAAAAAGAATCCAAAAAAATGAGGATAGTATAAGCAGCTTCTGCAACAACTTCAACAGGGCCAACACTCACATCATAGGGGTGCCAGAATAAGAAGGCAAAGGGCAAGAAATTGGAAATCTATTTGAAAAAATAATAAAAGAAAATTTTCCTAATTTGATGAAGGAAACAGACATGCAAGTCCAGGAAGCACAGAGAGTCCCAAACAAGATGGATGCAAAGAGGCCCACTCCAAGACACATCCTAATTAAAATGCCAAAGGTTAAAGATAAAGAGAGAATCTTAAAAGCCATAAGAGAAAAGAAGTTAGTTACCTACAGGGGAATTCCCATAAGACTGTCAGATGACTTCTCAAAAGAAACTTTGCAGGCTAGAAGAGATTGGCAAGAAATATTCAAAGTCATGAAAAGCAGTGGCCTACAGCCAAGATTGCTCTACCCAGCAAAGCCATCATTTAGAATGGAAGGGCAGATAAAGGGCTTCCCAGACAAGAAAAACCTAATGGAGTTCATCATCACCAAACCATTATTACATGAAATATTAAAGGGACTTATTTAAGAAAAGATGATCAAAACTATGAACAATAAAATGGCAATAAATACATATTTACCAACAATTGAACCTGAAAAACAAACTAAGCAAACAAGAGGGACTGAGACAGAATCATGGATACAGAGAGCATTTTGATGGTTGCCAGATGTGAGGATGTGTGGGAGAATGGGTGAAGAGGTGAGGGGACTAAGAAGTACAAATAGGTAGTTACAGAACAGCCATGGGGATGTAAAGTACAGTATAGAAAGTGGAGTAGCCACAGAACTTATACAAATGACCTGTGGACATGAACAATGGTGGGGGGATTGCCTGAGGGAGTGGCGTGGGCTGAGTGGAGGGGGGCAAAGGGAGAAAATTGGGACAACTGTAATAGCAAAATCACTAAACTATAATTAAAAATTCTTTTAAAAATCTTGGCTCTGCCAATTTTTAGAACATTTTTGTCTGAATCACTGGGCCTGAGTTTCCCGAGGTTAAAATGATACCTTCCCAATCTATTTCATGGAGTTGTTATAAGCATCACATCATATAATATACATAATACGAGCATTATGTAAACTATACCAAAAATGCCAACTATTATTATTTCTACTTACTGTTTTGGACTCAGGAAAGGAAGGCTTCTGGTAAAATGAAAATGAGGCACACTTGATCATTAAAATTACAGTTTAGTGCTTTGAACAGTGTCTGCACATAACACTCTGTACCCAGTTATTGAGGGAATACATGAATAGAGGAAATTGGCTTATTAGAAAACAGTATTAGTTATCAATAGAATCTTGTTGAGAATGGGTCCCAGAGAAAGTAAATAGCGGCAAGAGACAAAGTATTTGGAAAAGTTGAGGGCATAATGTACCGCCTATGATGGGGAGGGAGAGCGACAGAAGGGGCTGATGTGAGAGAGATGCGTTGAGTGAGAAGCTGGGTGATGGCAGATTCCCAGAGGAAGCTGACATCTGAAGAGCGACTAAAGGAGAAGGAAACTGAGAAGCAGTAGGAGAGCAACCAGAGGAACAGGAAGAAAACCGGAAAAAGAGTATTGTGACAAAGGAAGAGAGTATTTCAAAAAAGAAGCACATGATTGTCAATGTCAAGTGCTACCAGATGGTTGAAATAAAAAAGACAAGTTCTACAGAAAGTGTCCTTGGGCTTAGTGAGGTAAGTCATTTAGTGTCCAGTGGTGGCAGGAATGCTGACAGGCAGGGGTGGAGGCGGGTGGTAACTACCTCCCTGTTTTCTCCCTGGCTTCTGTTGTTAAACTCCTTCAGTATTATCCTGGTTCTTTTCCTGTCTCATCAGCTGCCTTCTCTGGCTCCATTTCTGATTTCTCTTGCTCTTTCCCCCCCCCGCCCAGCCCTGGTGCTTCCTACAACTTAGTCCTTGGTTTTACCTGCAGATGCATTCCCCTAATAAGCTTATTTCACCCCAAATCCTCAATTATCAGTGACACCTTTAATGTTGACCTCCAGCGCACCTAGCTGCTCCTGGGTGCTTTCCCAGAAATCCTTCAGAGTAGTCAACCATGAACTGTAAGCAAGATTAGTGTTTAATTTACTTACCATGATCCTATCATGCGCAGTAAACTTGGTGCCCATTCTTTTTTGGGTGCTTTCCTTGTAGAATCAACCCCAAAAGAGAACATGGCACCAGAGGTTAACTGCAGAATAGCAAACTGAGTGTTGTAAGCAGAGTCTAGCACCTTGGAAGTGAAGATCAGATTTCAAAGTGTGCCTGATAAATAGGAAAAGTGGCTACATTAGTTTCTTAGGGCTGCCATAACTGAGTACCACAGAATGGGTTACTCAAATGATATAAATTTATTTTCTTACAGTTCTGGAGTCTAAAAGTCTGAGTTCAAGGTGTTGGCAAGGTTGGTTTCTTCTGAGGTCTTTCAGCCAGACTAGCAAATAGCCACCTTCTCCCTGTCTTCACATGGTTTTTCTGTATCTCTGCATTCCAATCTCTTCTTCTTATAAGGACACCAGTCATATTGAATTACGGTCCTCTTTAGTAGCCTCATTTCACTTTAACTGGCTCCTTAAAGGCCCTATCTCCGTAAATATTCTGAGGTACTGTGGGTTAAGATGTCAACATTTACATTTCTTTTGGGGAGGGGAGGGGCGGGACACCATTCATAATAGTGTCCAAAGACAGAAGGAAGCTCAGTTAAAAGGGAGTAACTTAGGTACTAAAATAAACTCCTTGTTCACCAGAGAGGATGGGCTGGGTACGTGCAAGTCAGGCAGAAACAGTTCCTGAGGTCATTGTGAATAACGTGCTGACCACAAGTTAGCAATGGACTCTGTGAAGCCCAAAAGCACCACTTCTGGACCTGCAGGTCATCCTTTCTGCATCTGTAGAACTGGTGAGGTGAACTCAGCCGTCCTGCCTTCCAGTGGTCAGGAATACAATATGTTTTCCTTCTGAACTCCAAACCAAAGAGAGATGTGAGGATTTTGGATGAGATTCAGAACCATGTAGAACTACGTGTTTTTAATCATTAGAAAGTAAAGATACTGAGATTTCTCAGTCCTTGAACAAAGAGGCTGAGGAAGGACTTATTAATGCTCTTTAACTTGAAAAAGGTCACTTGGAAGATGGTGGCCGCTCTTCTCCAATCCATATATTAGAGAGTAAAAGGAAAGAAATTTAGATTTGTCATAAATTATTTCTTAATGCCAGTAATTTAGTTGTCATAAGAAAGTTTTTTTAACAGTGTGAGTGGGTAAAAACTGGATTGGTTTACTGAATTTAAAAATAAGATAAATTGTCTTTTATTTCAGGTTAGTTTAGTATGATTCTGCCTAAAGTTATGAGCATATGAAATATAATCATTCACTTGTTTACTAGGTGCCTACCACATGTCTGGCACTATTCTCCACCTAGAAATGAGTCAACAAAGTTCCTGTCCTTATGAAGTGGACTTTCAGTAGGTAATACAGACCATACACACACACACACACACACGCAGATTGTGCTAATATCTATGAAGAAAAGAATAGAGAGTGACATGACTAACGCTATTTTAAACAGTGTGATCAAGAACGGCTATCTAATAAAAATATTTAAGGAAAGACTTAGATAAATCAATAATAGTCAGTATTCATTAAGCACTTACTATATGCCAGGCACTGTGCTAGTCTGTGTACGATTTAATCCTTACAGTAATTTATTTTACAAAAGAGGAAACTGAAGCTCAGAGAGGTTAAATAACTTTCCCAGTAATTTACACAGCTCACAAGACTCATACATACTGGCTGTCTTGCTTTCTGTAACTGCCATTAACATTAATTTTAACTTTAATATTAAAGTTGATCCCCTGCTGATATGGGGGTTTTCTTCATTTCTTTTTAATAGGTAGTACGTAGGTAGTAGATGAATTTTACAGAACTCCAGTGTCCCTGTACAATCTCTAATGCCATCTGCCTCTTGGTTCCAAGGCCCCACGAACACCAGACACTTTCCTGACACTGGCCAAGCCCAGAAGACGGGTGTCTTGGTAGGAAAACAGAGCTGAGACCTTGTGGACCAGTGGGGGGCTGGCCTTTACTAGCTCTCAGTTTGTCTTTTGTAATCAGATTATAAACTGGCTGAGAGACCAAGACACCCCCCCACACACACACACGTTCTGTGTCTGTTTTTGCTCCAAGAAGTTGTTTAGGAGACTATTCATATCTCCAGACAGTTCTTCAGGGCAGATTGGCTGATGGTAGTCAGGCTGAGATCCAGGAAAGAATGATCTAAGATTGCAGGTGTTCATTCTGCCATTTTTCCAAAGCAAATTTACGGCCCTCAGCAGGCAAGGCCGCACTGAGAGCAGCCCGGAGCCCTCCCCGACGCGTCTGCCTTTCCTCTCCCGCTGGTCCCCCAGGGGCAGACTAGTTCGGGCGAAATGGATGGTCAAGCCGCCCTGAGCACACTGATGCAAGAGTTCCCACCAGTGCTGATCAGAGGTACATTTCTAATTCCTCCTCTTTTGAAATGCTCATGCTAAGATTTTTGTCCCACATTTAAATTCTGGCTTTAATCAAATAACTCACAGTTAGAGTAGAAGTGTCTGACCCTTTTCAGAGAAACCTTTGAGTACTGCAGCTCCACAACTCCAGCTTTGTTTTTATTCAAGAGATGTGAAATATACACGTAGATGACCTTACGTATTTTATGATTTAGACCCTCCTTCAACTCTGTTGGAAATCCGTGCATTGTGCTGAGAAGGGGAAAAAAAACTGAGCTCCTGCCATAGTTTACTTCCAGTTACGAGTGAGCGGCTCCTCCAGAGGAAACTGTATATTCCCGTAAGTGACTGTGTTTTAAAGGAAGAGCAATTCCAATGGCAAATCTCCATACAGTGTTTTAAAAGAGCATTTCACACACACAAAACAAGAAACAAAAAAAGAAAAAAGAAAAACAAAAAAACCCAGGCCTTTAAAAAATATTAACAGGACCTTTAACATCCTCTCAGTTTATTAAATTAACTCCACTTAATTCTATGTTCTCAATTCTAATTTTTAGGGTAGCAAAATAAATCTTCTGGGTCTGTCTTTTGCATTTCTCTGAAAGATAGAAAATGTGGTAAAGTGTATCTTTTCAATGTAAATACTTCTTTTTCTTCAACAAGGTAGGAGTAAATTTACTAACTTTTTCTGCCACAGTGAACAAAAGCTCTGCCGCTGCTGCCGCGCGTCTCCATCTGTCTGCTCCGGGGGTTCTCACAGAGTGAGAAATTCGGCTCCACATTTCTCTCTGTGTCTTCTGGAGTGGCTTCCTCCTCTTTTGAACACGAAAGTACTAAACTCAGTACTACAGCTTCAGGCACCGTGTCACCTCGGTTGCCTCCTAAAACCTGGGATGGATCGTATCCAACTCTAAAGCTGCCACCCTTTGGCTTCCATGGTTTTATTTGTTCTAACATGATCAATACTTACTGAAATGTTGACACGTGTCAAATGTTTTATGTGTACTATGTCATTAAATCCTCCAATACTATGTACTAGACCAATCACCCCAACTTTGCAGAAGGAGAGAAACCAAAGCATCGAAGGCTTAAGTAACATGTTCAAGGTAGTCGGGTAAGTGGTGGGAGGAGACTCAAACCCAGGTGAGCTGACATCAGAGCTTCTAACCACTGTCCTAGGCTACCTCCCTGTCTGTTGTCTTCATCTCTTTTCATTGCCAGTGACTCTGTAACAGCCAGTTTCCTCTGGTTTGTTCACTGGCGTATTCTCAGGGCCTAGATCAGTCTTTAACGTATAGTTAATGCACAATAAATGTTTCTTGAATGAATACATCTCTTTGCACATTTTTCTTCCATTTATTTATTTTTTCATTAAACAAATGTTGACTGAGCTTTGCACAGTAGCAGTATCTTAGCCAGTGAGGTTTATCCGAGGCATGATTATTGCTAATTGAAACAAATGTTGTGGGTGCGGGCACGGCGCGCAGCCAGGCCAGGCTGCCTTTGTCGCACAGGAAAGCATTATGCTAAGCGAAATAAGCCAGGCGGTAAAAGACAAATACCGTATGATCTCGCCTTTAACAGGAACCTAAACAACAAAACAAACAAACAAGCAAAATATAGCCAAAGACACTGAAATAGAGAACAGGCTGACAGTGTTCAGAGGGGAGAGGGGAGGGAATTTCAGGGAATTTCAGGGGAGAATGGGAAGGGTCTATAGGAACAAATATAAAGGACACATGGACAAAACTAGGGGGGGTTGGAAATGGGAGGGAGGCGGGGAGGGAGGGGTCGGTGGGCTGGGATGGGAGTAAAGGACAGAAAACTGTACTTGAACAGCGATTAAAATAAAATTAGAAAAAACAAACAAGCAAATGTTGACTGAGCCCATAGAACCAGGCCTCATTCTACACACTCAAGATACAATAGTGAACAAAGTTCCTCCCCTCTGGAAGATTACATTCTTGAAGGATGCGACACTAATATCTGATGTCATGTAATGAGCTGTAGTGAAGAAAATAAAGCAGGGTAAAGGGGCTAAAAAATGATGTGGGGGTGCTGTTTTAGGTTGGGTAGTTGTAGAAGGCTTGTCTAAAACAGAGACATTTGGGCAGACACCTGAAGGAAGGATCCCCACGAAATAAGTCGTTTGGTCATCTAGCGGGAGAGTGTGAAAATGTAAGAAAAAGCAGGTGCAAAGGCCATGAGGTAAAGATATGTTGGGGATGGGCCAGAAACAACAGTGGGCCAGCATAGATGGTTTGTTTACAGCAAACAAGAAGCAGGGTGGACTAGAGATGACAGTAGGCTGGACCAAGGTGGTAGCAATGGGGCTAATAAATAATTAAAAATTAAATATCTTTCAAAGGTGGTATGATTTGCTGATGGGGTGGACATGGAATGTAAAAGAAAGTGAGGAAGAGCCTGATAGTTTTTGGCATTTGAATGCAGGCATTATTGAGTTGGGGAAGACTGTGGGAAAAGTAGGTTTAGGATTAGAGGGAAATCAAGATTTTGGGCTTTTGAACATTTGTTTGAACACTTTCAGGGTACACTCAGCAGGTAACTCTATGGCTTGACCAAGCAGAAAACAAAAAACAGTGGTGAGGCCAGGGAACTGGAGAGCTCATACATGATCCACAGGCACTGAAAGAAAACAAAAGTCATGCTGGTCCATGTTGCCCTTGACCTTGAGCTTGTGACCCCTGCAGAATGATATCAGAATCATTGGCTTTCATCCACATCATTCTTAGTTAATACTTAACATGTAGCATCTGCTGAACTGGGCACGTAGCTGAATTTTGTAAGGCAGGAACTGCACATCCTGCCTGATGAATATATTCATTAATATAGTACTCATACAATAAACATTTGTGAAGCCTGTACTCCGCGCCAGCTGCAGTTCTAGAAAAGACATGACAGCGAATGTATGGTGCCAAATAGCATTTCAGGTCACGTTCAATACCTCACACCTTCAGAGATGACCCACGACAACCTCAACTAGGAGAGCAAACAAAACAGAACACAAAGACACCGAAAGGATTGCTAAAGTTTATATGTTTAATTCATACGATGTTTTTTCAGGACCCCCCTCTCTCATTCAACATGTAATTTTTACAGATCTGAACATCTGTTTTTGTAGCCCTGAACAGATAAATCAGAAATAAGTTGGCAGAAGAGGAGAAGGAAAGAGCACTAATAAAGAAGGATTAGATGTAATAAGAAACACCATCTTACTGCTAGGGAAACACACACACACACACACACACACACACACACAAACCCCCCACAAGATCATTTGTTTTTTTAATGTGAAAGTCTGGAAAGACTTCATGTTTCCTGTATGAAGAGGAAGTCTGTCAGAGCTTAATAAACCTGAAGGCTTCAGTATTTCATTTCATTCATTTATTTATTTTTTAAGCCTTCACTATTTTAAAGCACAGTACAGTCAGGGTCACCCAGTCAAGTCTACATTGAACTCATCAACTCTGCTTTAAAGGCTCAGGAAATGCACAATCCATTTAAGAGGTTCCCCTGGAAATGATGAATGTATACATTTCGAAGGGTTTGTTTCAGGTATTCAAAGCTAAATACCTCCTTCTCCAATAATACTGGGTATCTACTAGGTTTTTGCACTCTGGTTTGTGTGCCACATACACGGTCAACAGACACTAAAAATGCACCCTAGGGCAATTTACAGCAACTGCCACAGCCCTCTCACGTCACTCTCCCCCTTTCTCTTTCCTCTTCCCACTCCAGGATCCAGTCAGCTTCTGCCCCAACTGCCGTGGCCTGCCCTTTGCTGCCTGCACTCAAACGTTGGAACGGATGACAGAATTCAGCTTCCCTGAGTCTGGCCTTTGGTGTTCCCTGGGATGTGGATGTGCATGCACACAGCAGGTCCCACATCAGCTGTATCTGTGCTCACACTGGGCTTTTGCAAGCCCACGGTAGCTTAGGCTCAGCCTTAGCTTGTACTTGGATTGGACCCTCCGGAGCTCCCCATGGCTTTTCTTACATTCAACATGCACTGAAAAGACATTTCACATGAAAAGCATACAACCATCACGCCATCAACAGGATTTAATTTGAATTGTTCCCAAGTAAGTGATTTTTCTTTTCAACAATAGTTAACTCATAGAATCATAAATCTTAAGCTTAAAAGCACTCTTAAGTTTGCCATCAGTATTAACCTGAATACAGTCTTAACCTGTCTACAGAGCTCCCAGAAGCTCCCAATTTTCACCTGTCTCCCTTATTTTCAGAAACACTCATTTATAAAACACAAAACTAGAAAGAGGTATTCAGTCCATAGCTGTGATATAGACTAACACTAAAGAGTTAATATAAAGATTAAGCCAATGACCTTGGCTTGTTTAAAGTAGGGGGAAAAAAAGCTAGCCAGCCACAGCTAGGGAGCCTGACAGCGTGGAGCTAAGTAAACAGCCTTAACCCATCCACCGAGTTTTACAAGTTTCTAATAATGTTAATGTTTGTCCAAGGTAAAGGAGGATCCAACTACCATTTGCATTTTTCAGGTGTGTTTTCTTTAGTTTAAAACTGATTACACTGAACCATGTGACCTGGATTTCAAAACACATGCAGACCATAGACTCAATTTTGTGTTTAAAGGCAAATGAAATGGCAAGCATCCCAGCATCCACTCATCGTCCTTCTAACCCAACTTTCTATTATTTTCAGTTGATACGAGGAAAAGCTGAACCCTGAAGACCAGAAGTAAATATTAGCATTACAATAGCTACAGCAGATCTGAGAGTACTGGACACACACATAAACATGCAGGTCAAAACACATACACACACTAGAGCAGGGTGTTATCGGCCATAACTCTGTAGCTACATTCTTCTCATTCATGCTTACTCTTCAGTTTTCTCCTAGCCAACCGAAGACAATGTTAACATGGTGAGTTCTGTTTCAACGATAACGTGACTTGCTTTTACAGCAATCCTACTGAACTCCCTCAACCGTTTTCAAAACTGCCTGGCCCTGAGTTTTCAACGTGTTTTCCAGCCTCCTGAACCCTAACATCTTTCCAACACAACTCGATAATATTAAGTACTAAAATGATCTGACTCAAGTAATGATAAAGAGCAAAATGAGTTCTGGAAGCTAGGAGAGGGGTGTTCTGCTCTGAGCATCACTGTTCATACCCCTGCCACTGAAAACACCTGATTTGGTATCTATAATGACAGGAAAGTCACTGAACAACTTTTGCAAATTGGACACCGTGTCCCCACAGTCTGGGATGTCATCTCTGAGAGGTTAGAAAACCTTCACCTCCTCTAGCTGGGCCCTCAGCTCAGGTCCTTTCAGGTCCTGCTTAATTGCATCCTCCTGTTCTTTTCAGATTCCCCTGCTTATTCCTCACCTTCCTGCCCACATTTGAACAGTGAACTTTCTTTGTCCAGAAAGTGTTTTGGCTTGCTCGTTGCGGGAGTCCTGGGCCTTGATCTCAACACCACCAAGACAGGCCCAAAGTGACAGCCCAAAGCCAGACTGAAAGCCTGGGGTGCTACCTCTGCCGCCCTCTAGTGGTGGCCTTCCGCAGCGTGGGCTGTGCAGAGCACCTGTTCCCTCAAGTCACAGTTTGAGAATCTGTGAATATAAAACTAAGAATTCAGTCCTCTTCAGAAAATTTGTCATTTCTCCTGTTTCTGTAAATACCTCCTCATTTACTGAATGAAAAAAAGAAAGTATACTTTCTCTTTTTAGTGTGCTTTTTCATCTGTCTGAAAGTGTGTGAGAAATATATTTGGGTCCCTCTAAACTGCCTAAGAAAAACAGCATGCTCAAAAACAACTACTCAGCCTTTCAAAGTTCTAAACAAGCACTATCAAATCCTTTTTCAAAAGATTAAATATTTTAATCTCAGATCTGGGGTGCTGTCTCCAGATCTGGGTGCTGGTTATACAGGCGTGTAAACTTTGTTAAAATTAATAGATCTGAAAAAAATGGTATCTGTATTTTTTATATATATTATACTGAAAGATTTTTAAGTAAACAGATCATGATTTAACAATACTGCCATATTAATGATATTTTCCCTTATGTAAACGATAGGTATAGCCCTTCATTTCCACAGGTGTAGGAACTGTTACGAAATCTGTTTTGTGAACATGGATTAAGAATAGTTTGATTAAGATATCTAGTGATTCTCTAGGCTGAATTTTTCCTAACAACATTAACTGAAGCATAACATGTTTGTCTTTTCCCACTGGAAAGGCATTGCACATATTATTTAAAGGGCAAAATCAATGAAGATTGGAAACCTCGCTATATAATTTTTAGCATGTGTTGCATTCTATGTTTTTTTCCAGGACAGAGTTCTGTGCAACCGATAGGACTTTCAGCAGAATAGTCAAAATGATCCCTCCTGACCTACCTGAAACCTCAAAAACATCACTTGAGAACAAATCAAACAATGATTTTTCTCAATTAAAGAGATTTGTTTTATGATTCTTTTGAAGGAGACCTTTAAATCCAGTCATTTAAGAATATGTCTGATGCACTCTTGCACTGTATTATTTATAAAATAGTAGTAAATCAGTAAGTCTAGTAAATAATATTCTACAATAAAAAAGGATCTATTCCACAGAACCCAATCCTGTGCCCAGGAAACACCCCATGCTACCTTTTTCCCTTTCTCAGAGCTGATACTACAAAGGGAATTTTACATGCTAACAAGAGGTTCAGATCAAATCTGTTTGGCAGTGAAATTCATCTCTTTCAAGGGCCAGATTCTTTCTCTGCAACTACTGCTTATAACTGACAATAGTTCATTGTTCAACTTCTTATTGAATGATGATGCTGTGTCTGTGAGAGGCATCCTTGGAGGGAGGGAGGTTTGTTCTTTTATTTTTCTTCAGTGAAACGGCTTTGAAAAACTCTAAGTGCAGACATTGTTGTTAAAAGGAACAGTTCCAACTCTCATGATGACTTTTCTCCCAAAGTACTGTGTGCAATCATTAATCAGCTCTTTCCATGGGTAATTTTATGTCACAAGAGAAAGGTTAACATGCCCTGAATGTCCTTCAGGAGCTGTGGGAAAAAAACAACCCTAGAGAAGGGGCTGGAGAGGATCACACTTTCTAAACTTATTTAATGAAAATATTTTTTTGGAAAGAGACCCTCCCACATCACACACAGTTTCTTCAATTAAATTTTCCAGATTCCTTCTAAAATTGTGGACTGCTCTCATCTGGAAACACCAAAGGACACATCCATAAATTATCCAACTATGCATATGTTCATTGCGGAATGCATATGGTAATAACTATATTTTATTGTATATATTCATGAACAATAATTAAATTAACTTGGAAAAAATATCTTGCTTGCAGCCAATCTTTATCTTTAAAAGGCAAAGGGTGTTACAAAAGGCCAAATTTAAATACAATGATTGAATGGCATATACTACTTTTAAACTGAGTTCAGATAACTAGTTTTGACTAAAGCCTATTTTGTGTTTTCATAACTCACCAATTTAAAATTTATATCTATGGCTTAGAATTGACAACTAATATGAATTCTATTTTTGTTTAAGCATTCAGAATTTATGCTCCAAAACAGGAGTCTGGACACCTGGTTCTCCTGTCACACACCAAGTGTACGGCCTTCAGCATGAGTATGACCCAGCCAAGTACAGTTTCCTCATCTACAAAGACTGAAGCTCCTTCCAATCACTAAAACAGTACAATTCTGAAAAATTGAAAAAGTATACCTCTTTCTCTAACCCCAAAATGTTTACATATTAATCCATGGAATGTGAGAATGGCATCTTACATTTCAAGAACAAAACTGCAGACATGATCAAGTTAAAATTCTTTAATGGTTTACTTTTTATTGTATTTTCCATTACCATTTATCCCCCTTACACTATCTTCTACCTCTGTCTTCCCCTTCCCCCTGCAATCACTGTACTGCTGTCATGTCCATGAGTTCTTTTTCTTTTTTGCTTGATCCCTCCACCTCCTCCAACCTCCCCAGAGCTGACAGCTTGCTCTCCATCTATAAGTCTGTCTTTATTTTGCTTGTTGGTTCAGTTTGTTCATTAGATTCCACATATGAGTAAAATCATAAAGTTTGTCTTTCTCTGACTGGCTTGTTTCACTTAGCATAATAGTTTCTAGGTCCATCCATGCTGTTGCAAAAAGTAAAATTTTTCTTCTTTTTTTTTAATGGCTGAGTAGTATTCCATTGTATAAATGTACCATAGCTGTTTTATCCACTTATCTGCTGATGGACACTTGGGCTGCTTCCAAATTTTGGCTATTATAACTAAAGCTGCAATGAACATAGGGTTGCATATATTCTTTCGAATTAGTGTTTTGGGTTCTTGGGATAAATTCCCAGATGGAGGAGGCAAAAACATACACTGGGCTAAAGATAGTTTATTCAATAAATGGTGTTGAGAAAATTGGACAGACATGTGCAGAAAAATGAAATGACCACTTTTTTATACCACACGCAAGAATAAATGCAAAATGGATTAAAGACTTAAATGTTAGATTTGAAACCATAAAAATCCTAGAAGAAAACATAAGCAATAAAGTCTTGGACATTGCTTGTAGTAATATTTTTTCTATAAGGAAAACAAAAGAAAAAATAATCAAATGGAACTACATCAAACTAAAAAGTTTTTGCACAACAAAGGAAGTTATCAACAAAATGAAAAGATACCACTGAATTAAAGAACATATTTACCAATACATCTGATAAAGGGTTAATATCCAAAATTTATGAAGAACTTATAAAAATCAACACCAAAAAAGGACAACATAATTTAAAAAATGGGCGAAGGACCTGAATCAACACTTCTCCAAAGAGGACACACAGATGGCCAATACACATATGAAAAGATGCTCAACATCACTAATCATCAGAAAAATGCAAATTAATGCCACAATGAGATACCACCTCACACCTGTCAGAATGGCTACCATCAATAAATCAACAAACAAGTGCTGGTGAGGATGTGGAGAAAGAGGGACCCTTTTGCACTGTTGGTGGGAATGCAGACTTGTGCAGCCACTGTAGAAAACACTATGGAATTTCCTCAAAAAGTTAAAAATGGAATTCAAGTTAAAATTCTTAAAGTGTGGAGATTATCCTGGATTATATAATGGGTCAGCTATAATAGCAAAGGTCCCTTAAAAAGGATATGGGAGGAGTCAAGGTCAGAGAGAAGGCTTTGTGACAATGGAAGAAAATACTTGAATTATGTGGTCCCAAGCTAAGGAATACCAGCAGCCTCTAGAAGCTGGAAGAGGCAAGGAATGAATTTCCCCCTTCAGCCTGGAGAAGGAACCAGCCCTGCCAACACCTTGACTTTATTTAGCCCAGTGAAACTGATTTCAAACATTTGGCCTCCAGAACTGTAGAAGAATAAATTTGTATCATTGTAAGCTTCTGAGTTTGTGGTAATTTGCTACAGCAGCTGTAAGAAATTAATGCACTGTCTTGGGTGAACCACTTCTCATCAGTGGTATAAGGAGCTCTATGGACACTCTACCCAGTGAAAAAACATACTCAATAAAAAATATGAAAACAACCATTTAAAGCCTTTAGAAATTGTCATAAGGACATACAGAAAGTGGAGAAAATCTACTAAATCTCATTAAAAACAGTGAGTCTCTAGCATCTGAGCCAGAGGTTGCTCCCACCCCTCACTCCCCAGTTCAATGTAATGGAAGATCTACATTGAGTGGGTGTAGCCAAGAACACCAGTTCTTTCTTCAGCTTAGTCTATTCAGAAAAAAAATGGGCAAGAAAATAAAATAAAAGGCATCCAGATTGGAAAAGAAGTAAAACTATCTTTATTTGCAAATGACATGACCCTGTATATAGAAAATATTAAGGAATCCATTGAAAACCAATTAGAACTAATAAATGAGTTCAGCAAAGTGACAGAATACACACTCAATAGACATAAATCAATTGTATCTCTATCCACTAGTAATTAACAACTGTAATTCTATCAATTAGTAACAAACAATCCAAAATCAAGACTAAGAAAACAATTCCATTGATAATGGTACCATAAAGAATAAAATACTTAGAAAGAAATTTAACAAAAGAAATGTAAAACTTCTACTCTGTAATTGACAATACATCATTGAAAGAAATCAAATATCTGTTTGAACATAAAATATGAATATTTTACAGTCATAGATTGGAAGACAATATTGTTGAGATGCACTCCCCAAACTGATCTACAGATTCGAAGCAATATAATAAAAATTCTAGCTGCCCTTTTTTCAGAAATCAAGAAGATGACCCTAACATTCATGTGGAAATACAACTTGAATTCAGAATATATTTAAAAAAAAAACTCTTGCAGCTGAACAAAGATAAATAATCCAGTTTTCAAATGGGCAAAGGATTAAAACAAACATTTCTCCAAAGAAATATTGTATCTCCAGTATCATTTTTAAAAGTAGCTTGGACTTATACTTAAAAAATTATGAATTTGCAATCATAAATTCTAAAACTTAATTTTGCCACCCAAGAGATTTTGCTCCCTGCACAATCTCCTCATTAATCCAACTACCATACTTTACCCAAGACTTTAAAAAATATTTCCCCAATGTTAACCAAAATAATGTTATGTTTAGATGTCATTTTAACAATAATATGTTAAAGAACAGGGTAATGTTTGTTTTGTTTTGGGCCTTGAGATATATAAACAATGAACTTATCTTTTGGTCTCCTTTTCCCTCCTCACTTCAGAAAAAAAAAAGCATTGAAAAACTGCTTCTTAAGAATTTTTTGTTGAGTCAGAGCTAGTACCACAACACCAATCTGTGCTGAATTAGAGCCAACTGTAATAATCTACACATGCCTGCCCATCAGACTGTATTTTCAAATGTACTATTTGGTCATGTCATGTCTATTGTACATTTTCAATACTACAGGTCAGTACACATTCAGTGACTCAGCAAATATGATGTACCAATCTCTGTTCCAGGTATTGGAAATATCACATGAGATAAAAGCCTTGAAGGAGGATTAATATTTCCTCAAAATAAGCTTCTCAAGGATCTTATATTCTAGTAGTGAAACAGAAAATACACAAACAAGAAAGTACACATATAAAAACAGCAATTTTAGATTATGATAAGATTTAAACAGTAAATAAATCACAATGAAATGAGCCAGGGAAGTCTTTCTAAGTTTAAGTCCTGCATGGCAAGAAGCAGCAAGCCATGTAAAGAACAGGTGGAAAAGGATTTTAGGCAGAGGGACCAGAGGGGGCAATGACCCTGAAACCTTGGGGTACTGGAAACAGAGAGAGGCCAGAGGGGTGGGTAAGCAAAGCAGAGTGACAAGAAATAAAAAAGACAAGCAAGGGCCTGACTGTGGAGGGCCCTCAGGCAATGGGACATAGGATACACAGGGGAGAAATAGGATCTGATTTATAAACTCCTTTCTCATGGCAAGGAAAATGTTCCTGGAGGTTCTGCAGCAGATTTTCTTTTCAATTCATTGGTCAGAATTGTGTTGCATGCATTTTTATTTATAAACCATTTGCTGACAATAGGAATTGAACTATACTATGATTGGGCTGTGGCTAATCAATTTTCACCTGGCTACCCAATCACCCCTGGTATGGCCCTCCCAGTAACTATACAAAATTGAAGTTTCTATTAGCAAGGGAGAAGGGAGGAATAGTTGTTGTAAAGTTACCAAAAATCTATGCTATCCAAGTGGAGGTAACAAGTAGTCAGTTGATTATAGAAGTCTGGGATTCAGGCAAGGGTATCAGATGGATGGCAGATGAAGTCTTCTGCATATGGCTGATATTTAAGATCAGTGAGTTGGATGAGATCACCTGGATAGAGTGTATATAGATTCAGAAGACAGTCCAGCATTATGCTCTGGTATATCCCAATATTTAGAGGTCAGGTGAAGGAGGAGAAACACACACACACACACACACACACACACAGAGGATTGGTCAGAGCTAGATGTGGGAGACTGTCTTAAAAGACAGACAGACAGACAAAGAAACAAACAAATGGTTTTCCAAGGAGGACTGGACAATTGGGTTGGATGTTGCTGAGAGGAAGGTGAAAGCAGAAGTGTTCGCAGCTTCTATCTAGTAAAATAGTAATGAGATTTTTTTGGTGCCCTGACAAGAGCAGATTCAGTGAACATAGGTTTAGCAGCAGCAGCAGGTTTAGTAGAAGATTGATGAAGTAACCAAAGAGTGAATGAAAGCTGAGAACGTATTTTGAGGATTGCTGTGAAAGAACAAAGAAATATAGCAAAGGGAATCATGAGACTCAAGGGAAAATATTTTCATTGTTATAATTTGGGAGATTATGGGATTTATTTGTATGTTGCCTTGAATGATCCAGTTCAGAGAAAGACATCGATGGTGTAGAACAGAGGAGGTGAACTATAAGAACAAAACTCCTAGGAAAGGTGAGTGGATGGGATGTGCATGTGAGTGGAAAGATGGACCTGATAGGAGGACATACTTCTATTCCATTTCAAAAAGAGGGAAGGCAGAGAAAATGTGGGCACAGAAACTGAGAGGCAAGTAGATAAGATGCAGGCATTCCTCTACGTTGGCTCAGATAGTTTTCAATTAAATATGAGTATAAGTCATCAGCTAAGAATGGGGAGGGAGAAAGTGTGGGAGGTTTGGGGTGAGAGGAAACATGAAATAGTTATTTCCAAGACTTAAAAGAGAACTTTATTAGGGAATGTAGTAGGGCTCTTTGGCAGTAATGAGGGCATATTTGAGGCTTGGGATCACAAACTTAAACTGCAACCAGCAGACAGTTGTGATATAATCTCTAGTAGACACAGGCGTAAAGAGGATGGCTAGTAGGCTCATAAAGGGTTGGGGTCTAGCCAGGCACATACAAGAAGAGTCAGACCAGAGGACTGAGCCTGTTTTCAAGTAAATTATTTTAATAATGGCTCATGAACTGTAAGCTGGTTTAAAAGAGAAGCTAAGTTAGGAGAATAGTGGAGATTGTGAAAAAGCAGCAGCATGAATGGACTGGAGGCTTCAAAAAATTAGGGAAAAATCATAACCAAGGTGCCAGAGCAAGGGAGCTGAAAGGACAGGAGGCCGTGACCGTTAGAACAAGTTCTCACGTTTAAGAGATTGCTCATACATATTACTTCGCATTTAGTGCAGCCTTGTCAGGAAGATCAAAGTACCTGCTGGGCCAAGCTTGCTAAAAGACAGTACCATTATGTGTGACTAAGAAGCAGCCATGTCACATGTGATTAGTGAATTGGTAACGTGCTAATTCAGCAATGGCACGGTAAAATGGACCATATAACATTAGATCTGAACAATAGGGCAACATCGCAACATTAAAAGAGAAAAGAAAAAAGGAAAGAGCTTGGGCGTACAGACAAAGCAACCTGATTCAAACCCTAGCTGTGACATGCAGCAGCTATATATCTTGAGGCATATTTCTTAACCGCACTGAATCCTGGATTATCCTTTTAAACCAGGCCATGTCTACCTCCCTCACAGGGGTTGTTATGCACATTAAAAAGGATAATACATGCAAAGTGCCTGGAAATAATAGGTTCTCAGCAAAGATTAACTACTGTGAAAATAAGGAGCCATGTTCCTACTGCTGCATGCAGTTTGGGATACATTTGAGGAAGCTTTTACTCTGAATATAGGGGCTAAAGGGCTCTGTCAACCACAAGGGCTAAGAGAGGATTCTCCTTATAGGGCTACTATGGGTGAGAGTGAAACCTGGATTGGTTATTACATCAGAGCTGATAGTTTTAATGGCAGGAATGAAGGTTTAATTTTTGGTTAGGGACAGTATAGAGGTCAGAAATAAAATCACAATAGGTGGGTCTCTCTATGGAGCGTGCCCACGCCTTCCCCATCCCCTCCCTCCTAGCACGTTTTCCTCACCTGTCTCTTTTTCCTAAGCTCCAAGGGCCCCTTTTTTTTGCCTCCCTAACTTGTTTCCTGAGCCCATTTCTTCTACAGCTCACTTCCATCTCTGCGACTTTCTAAATAAACCTTCTCTGAAAAAAAGGAAGAAAGAAGAAAATCACAATACTTGGATTCACATTTTTTAGACTAATGATGAACCCCAAACTGGGAGACATGGCGGTAGTGAGGAGGGCGTGAGTGGCAGACCTACTCCCAGCCCAGCAAGAACTTTTTTTTCTGTTACTAAATCTTTTTGTTTTAAGGCTGTTGTCATTTTAATTTCTCTAGTTCTTTTAATGTTTGTCTGTTTTCCTAAGCTTTTATTGAACATCTGAATAAGTAAAGAATCACTTCTGTAACTTGCCAAAAAAATAAATGTTCATAGACCTTCCATGACAAAGAGGGTGCAGCATTTCTAAATGACTCTGAAATCATCCTAGTCTTCGCCTCCCTCTCGACTCCCTCTGATCCCTCTCAGCCCTCTTCAGTCTCTCTGGCCTCTTATCTGCCCCTTAATTTGTTGTTTGATGGTTCTTTCCTCGCAGATGCATCTTGGTTTATAGAATCTTATCTCCCTTTCAATGGTCTTCTGCTTTCCTGTTGATGGACTGCCAGTTCACAACCTGGCCCCTGGATTCTTATTTTAACTTGAGATTTTCTCAAAGCCCCTTTGAGAGGGGCAGCTGGGTATGGTGACACCTGCCATCTATGTTTATTAAGCCAAAGTCCCTGGTTTTTCAAAACTCCCTGGTTGGAATTATTACAGGAGGAAAGCATAGACTGAAGATATTCAGCAAAGAAGCAGCAAACAAATTTTAGAGAGAGAGCACCACTAATTAAACAGGTGGCCAATACAGAAAATTAATAATAATACACTACAAATATTTTCAAATATAATGTCCTAGTGGTCTTAAAAATCCTTCTAAAATAGGTGAGGATCTATTAATGTTCATAACATTTAAGTGCAAACCAGCTGTTCTCCAGAAACTTTGCTTTCAGAGTATGTACTTGCATTTTAGTCTTTAAACTTTATAATTCACACAACATGACAATTTCTCCCTAACATGTATCTAGTACAGTGATTTTCAGCCTTTTGTCATTTCATGGCACACATAAACTAATTACTGGCTTCTGGCCAAGATGGAGGTGTAGGTAGATATGCTTCACTTCCTTGCACAACCAAAAGAAGGGTAACAACCAATTTAAAACAAGAAATAATGAGAACTGCCTGAAAATCAAACTGTATGGAAAGGAATTGAAGAAACATTCATCTAGACTGGTAGGAGGGGTGGACACGGTCAGGTGGTGCAGAGAGGATGTGCAGCAAGGCAACAGATCACAAGCCAAGCAGGCAAGGCGGCAGCTGGTGGACCAGGCGGTCCCACATTTGGGTGTGAATAAACCAGCAGGAACAAATGGGGAGTGACACAGACCGCACAACCCAGGGTTCTAGTGCAGGACAAGAAAGCCTCAAAACTTCTGGCTGTTAAAACCTGTGGGAGTTGCAGCAGGGGGAGAAACTCCCAGTCTCACAGAAGAGTCCATTACAAGGGTCCACAGGGTCCTAGAATACACAAAAGCCCACCCACCCAGGAATTAGCACCAGGGCAGCATCTGAAAGGGCACAATTATCCTGTAGGTAGTAGGGGAAGTGACTGAAAGCATGGTGAGAGCTGAGTAAGTAGCATTGTTCCCATTCTGACCTCTCCCACACGTACAGTGCCACAACACAGCACAGTGAAGTGGGTGGCCTTGCCCTGTTGAATACTTAAGGCTCTGCTCCTTATAACATAGCAGGTGTGCTGAGACAAAGAAATATGGCCCAAATTAAAGAACAGGTCAAAACTCCAGAAAAAGCACTAAGTGACAAGGAAATAGTCATCTTATCAGATGCAGAGTTCAAAACGCTGGTAATCAGGATGCTCACATAAATGACTGAGTACAGATGCAAAATAAAGGGAGAAATGAAGGCTATACAAAGTGAAATAAAGCAAAATATACAGGGAACCAACAATGAAGGGAGGGAAACAGGGACTCAAGTTTGGGACAGAAGGAAGAAATGAACATTCAACCAGAGCAGAATGAAGAAACAAAAATTCAAAAAAATAAGGAGAGGCTTAGGAACCTCTGGGACAACTTTAAACACTCCAACATCTGAATCATAGGCGTGCCATAAGAGGAAGAGGAAGAGCAAGGAATTGAAAACTTATTTGAAAAAATAATGAAGGAAAACTCCCCCAATCTGGTTAAAGAAATACACATGCAAGTCCAGGAAGCTCAGAGAGTCCCAAAGAAGTTGGATTCAAGGAGAAACACACATCATAATTAAATTACAGAAGATTACAGATAAGGAGACAATCATAAAAGCAGTAAGAGAATAGGAAAGAGTTACCTACAAAGGAGTTCCCATAAGACTATCAGATGACTTCTCAAAAGAAACTTTGAAGGCAAGAAAGGCCTGGAAAAAGTATTCAAAGTCATGAAAGGCAAGAACCTGCACCCAAGATTACTCTATCCAGCAAAGCTATCATTTAGAATGGAAGGGCAGATAAAGTGTTTCCCAGAGAAGGTCAAGTTAAAGGAGTTCATCATTACCAAGCCTGTATTATATGAAATGTTAAAGGGACTTATCTAAGAAAAAAAAGATCAAAACTATGAACAGTTAAATGACAATAAACTCACAACTATCAACAACTGAACCTAAAAAGAAACAAAACAAACTAAGCAAACAACTAGAACAGGAACAGAATCACAGAAATGGAGATCATGTGAAGGGTTATCAGCTGGGAGGGGGTGGGGGAGAATGGGGAAAAGGTACAGGGAATAAGAAGCATAAATAGTAGGTACAAAATAGACAGGGGGAGGCTAAGAGTAGTATAGGAAAGGTAGAAGCCAAAGAACTTGTATGTATGACCCATGGACATGAACTAAGGGGGGTGGAATGCTAGAGGGACAGGGCGTGCATGAAGGAAAAGGATAAAGGGGAGAAAACAAATGGGACAACTGTAATAGCATAATCAATGAAATATAATTAAAAAACTACTAAAATTCTGTGGCACACCAAAAAATATATTTTTTGCCAATTTTACAAAAAAATAGATATAATGTTGATTCATTCACACTGGACAGCTATTGTTGGGTTTGCTGTTGTCATTTTTTTTATTTGATAATCTAAGGGAAAGAGGTCAGTGCTCCTCTTTTCAGTCAGGTATTGCATGTTTTAAAAGTTCTTGTGGCACACCAGTGTCCTGCAGCACACTAGTTTAAAATCGCTGATCTAGTATATTGAGAGGTAATTAATATACCTTGTCTGAAAACCATCAGCTAAGGGAAAAGAAAAAAAATGGGGCATACTTTTAAAATGCCTTTGCTAGTATTCTGAAATGAAAATAATTTGGACTTTCTTCTGGTGACTTTTTTAACATTTACAGTGTCATTTTAAAAATGACAGAACAGGGTTTTGATGCTTTATATCTAACAGACTGTTTGACCTTTTCATAATGTCATGTTCCAAAAAAAATAAACATTTTTTATAGAATTTATACAATCCAACACAAACCATTTTTGGAAGTAGTTGCAACGTAAGTAAAAATACGTAGTAATTAAATTTGTGACAGAGGGACTATGTCTATTTTATTCACTCTTTTATCCCTAGCATGTTGCATAGGTCCTAGCTCTCACCAGCTGAATGTATGAATTAGTTTTATTATCTTCTGAATTCCTGGTGTTGGATACCAAAATACATTTATTTATTTATTTATTACCATTTATTATTTTTAAAATAAACTTATATCATTAAAGTCTTGAAACTGGGTAAACTGTCTCCAGTTGACCAAAATGGTTCCTCTTGACTCTCAGAGTCTGGTAAAACAGCCAATTTATAGCAACTGTCGAATAATTTTAAAAATTGATAAAAGTGCCGTCTTTAGGATAAATCTGAGGATGTGTTTATCTTTTCCTCCTTCCTATTTTTTGTCTGCTGTATTGTTATATTACCACTATTATTACTAGAGGATTATTTAGTTTTTCAAGACAGATAATATAGTTTTTAAAAACACCAAGATTTGTTTTCATTATAAAAGTAACACGTGTATATTGGAGAAAATTTAGAAAACATGGGTAAGTCAAAAGAAACAATAAAAATCACCTAAGATCCAAAATGGCAGAGAAGCAAGTGCAAGCTACGCTAACCTTCTCCGAGGACCAATCTGGAATTACAACTAAACTGTAGAGAAATCATCCAGAATAACCAACTGAACACTAGATGGAGAGAAGCCTTATAACCACAGACCGATGGAAGAAACCACGTCACACAACAAGACTGGTAGGGAGTGCAGAGGAGGTGTGAGAGGGCTGGCTGGGCTTCCACAGGTGCTAGCTGAAGTTCCAGAGGGATATTTCAGCAGCTGGGGGATTCCCTCTGAGAAGTGTGGGGTCTAAACCCCAGGGTGAGATCCCCGGCCTATAGCACCAGAGCTGGAAAGAAATCCAGATAACATCCAGCTGTGAAAAGCATCAGGGTTTCTGTCTGCCAGGGAGAGATGGCTAGAGATACAGAGAGAGCCTCTAAAAGGGCCAACACACAAAATTTTGTTTGCAGCCACTTACGCTGGGTTCCAACAGAGGGAGGGCAGAGTAGACTAGAGACATTTGAGGAGAGTTTGGGGCTGGTGGCTCTGGAGAGAGAACTGAAGGAACAGCTACCAAGATCCTTGTACAGAGCCATTCTCCTTACTGCAGAAGCCAGCTGTCTCAGGCAGAGCACTCCTCCCCAAGTGACATCAGCCTAAGGGGAAGCAATAGCTCTGCCCACAGGAATTATTCTACCCCACTCAGTGGTGCTTAAGCCAGACAGCTGATTACAACTTGATTGGGTTAACAACTGATCAGTTTAACAGCTGATAAGTTTAGTATCTAAGGCAGAAAATGCAAAGCAGCAGCCAAAATGGGCTGACAAAAATCAGAACCCAAATGAAAGGATAAGAGAAATCTCCAGAAGACCTATATGAAATGGAGGCAAACAATTTATCAACCAAGAGAGTTTAGAGTAATGATTATAAGGATACTTAACAGCATGAAAAAAGATATAGAATCCATGAAAAAGGACAAGTCAGAAATAAAGAATGTAGTGTCTGAAATAAATAATACACTGGAAGGAATAAACAGTAGGTTAGATGAAACAAAAGATAGAATCAGTGTTTTGGAACACAAGGTAGATAAAAACACCCACGCGGAGCAGTAAAAATAAAAAAGAATTTGAAAAAATGGGGCGAGCTTAAGAAACATTGTGGACAGAACGAAACATAACAACATCTTCATCATGGAAATACCAGAAAGAGAAGAGTATGGGCAAGGGCTCAAGTACCTATTCGAAGAAATAATGGCCAAAAAGTTCCCTAATCAGGTGAAGAAAAAAGTCACCCAAGTCCAGGAAGCTCAGAGTCCCAAACAAGTTGGACCAAAAGAGGCCTGCACTGACACACATCATAATTAAAATGACAAGGCTTACAGACAGGGAGAGAATACTGAAAGCTGCAAGAGAAAACCTACAGGGGAGCACCCGTTAGACTGTCATCTGAGTACTCCTCAGAAACATTTCAGGCCAGAAGGGAGCGGCATGAAATATTCAAAGTGATGAAAAGCAAGGACCTACGACCAAGGTTACTTTACCCCACAAGGCTGTCATCTAAAACTGAAAGAGGAATAAAGTGCTTCCCAGACAAGAACAAGCTAAAGGAGTTTGTTAACACCAAACCAGTACTGCCACAAATGTTAAAGGGCTTGCTTTAAGAAGAAGAGAAAGAAAAAAAAGAGGAAAATAGTCTAACAATAAATGGCACTACATACATATCAATAATCACCTTAAATGTAAATGACTTAAAGGCTGCAACCAAAAGACATAGGATAGCTGAAAGGATATGAAAACAAGACCCATATATATGCTGCCTCCAAGAGACCCATCTCAGATCAAAAGACGCACACAGACTAACAGTAAAGGGTAGGAAAAACATATTTCATGCAAATGGAAAATAAAAAAAAGCTGGGGTAGCAGTACTTATATCCGACAAAATAGGCTTTAAAACCAAGGCTATGGTAAGAGACAGAGAAGGATGCTACATAGTGATAAAGGGAACAAGAGGATGTATGGTAACCCTAGTAAACACTTATGCACCCAATATAGAAGCACCAAAATATAGCAAATCTTGATGGACATAAAAGGAGAGATCAACAGAAGTACACTTATAGTTGGGGATTTTAACACCCCATTGACTGCAATCTATAGATCTTCCAGGCAGAAAACCAGCAAGGAAAAAATGCCCTTAAATGACACATTAGATCAAATGAATTGAATTGGTATATTCAGAGCATTTCACCCCAAAGCAGCAGAATATACATACTTTTCAAGGGCATATGGAACATTTTATAGGATAGACCACATGTTGAAACACAAAGCAAGTCTCAGTAAATTTAAGACTGAAATAATATCAGGTAACTTCTCTAACTACAATGCTTAGAAACTAGAAATAAATCACAAGAAGGACACTGAAAAACATGCAAAGTCATGGAAACTAAATAACATCTTATTAAACAATGAATGAGTCAACAATGAGATCAAGGAAGAAAACAAGATAACTTGAAACAAATGAAAATGAGGACACAACCATCCAAAATCTGTGGGACACTGGGAAAGCAACCTAAGGAGTGAAATTCATAGCATTGTAAGCCTATCTCAAAACAACAGGAAAAAGTTCAAAATAAACAACTTCACACTTAAAGGAACTTGAAAAAGAACAACAAACAAAGTCCAAAGTGAGTAAAAGGAAGGAAATAATAAAGACCAGAGCAGAAATAAAAAAAATAGAGTCTAAAAATATGATACAAAAGATCAATAAATCCAAGAGCTGGTTCTTTAAAAAGATAAACAAGATTGACAAACCTTTAACCAGACTCATCAAGAAAAAAAGAGAAAGGACCCACATAAATAAAATCAGAATAGAAAAAGGAGAAATAACAACTGACAACAAAGAAAATACAAAGGATTATAAGAAAAATATCATGAACTAAGGCCATATATGCCAAAAAACTGGACAACCTGGATGAAATAGATAAATTCCTAGAAACATTCACTCTTCCAAAAATAAATCAGGAAGAATCAGAGAATCTGAATAGAGAGATTACACCTAGTGAAACTGAATCAGTAATCAAAAAACTCCCAACAAACAAAAGCCCCAGACTGGATGGCTTTACAGGTGAATTTTACCAAACATTCCAAGAAGAAATAATCCCTCTCCTTCTCAAAATATTTCATAAAATTCAAAAGGAGGGAAGGCTCCCAACCTTATTTTATGAGGCCAGCATTATCCTAATTCCAAAACCAGATAAACACACTACAATGAAAGATAATTATAGGCCAATATCCCTGATGAACATAGATGCTAAAATCCTCAACAAAATATTAGCAAACCGAATACACAATGCATCAAAAAGATTCATGATCTTTCACCATGATCAAGTGAGATTTGTTACAGGAATGTAAGGTTGATACAACATTCACAAATCAATAAATGTGATTCACCACATAAACAAATGAAGGGTAAAAACCACATGATTATATCAGTGGATGCAGAAAAAACTTTTGATAAAATACAGCACCCATTTATGATAAAAACTCTCAGCAAAGTGGGAATAGAAGGAACATACCTAAACAGAATAAAGGCCATATATGACAAATCCACTGTCAGCATCATACTCAATAGGCAAAAACTACAAGCATTCCCCTTAAGATTGGGAACAAGACAGGGATGTCTGCTTTAACCTCTCCTATTCAACATAGTACTGGAAGTCCTAGCCACAGCAATCAAACAAGAAGAAGAAATAAAAGCCATCTTAATTGGAAAGGAAGAAGTAAAACTTTCTTTATTTGCAGATGACATGATACTGTACATAGAGAACCTCAAAGATTCCACCAAGAAACTACTAGAACTGATAAATGAATTCAGCAAAGTAACAGGATACAAAATTAATATCCAGAAATCATATGCCAAAAACTAACTAACAGCAATTGGCAATTGCTGTTAGCAATCTAAATGGCAATTAGCAATCTAAATGGCAATTAAGAGAACAATCCCATTGACAATTGCTACAAAAATAATAAAACACCTAGAAATAAACCTAGCCAGGGATGTAAAAGACTTTTACATGGAAAATTATAAGATGCTGAAGAAATAAATTGAAGAAGATACAGATAAATGGAAGCACATATTGTATTTACGGATAGGAAGAATTAACATCATTGAAATGTCCATATTACTCAAAGCAATGTACAATGCAATTCATATCAAGATTCCAATGATGTATTGCACAGAACTAGAACAAATATTTCAAAAATTTATATGGAACCACAAGAGGCCCTGCATAACAACAGCGATCCTGAGAAAGAACAACAAAGTTTGAAGAATCATACTGATATCAAACTATACTATAAGGCCATAGTAATCAAAACAGATGGTACTGGCATAAAAACAGACACATAGATCTATGGAACAGAATAGAGAGACCATAGATAAACCCACACTTTTATAGTCAATTAATATTAGGCAAAGGAAGCAAGTACATACAATCGGTAAAAGACAGATTACTCAATAAATGGTTTGGGGAAAATTGGACAGATACATACAGAAAAATGAAACTAGATCACCTTCTTATACCGTACACTAGAGCAAATTCAAAATGGATCAAAGACTTAAATGTTAGACCTGAAACCATAAAAACCCTAGAATAAAACATAGGAAGTAAAATTTCAGATATTGCTGGTAGAAACATTTTTTTTAAAGCTTTTATTTATTTATCTTCAGAGGGGAAGGGAAGGAGAGAGGGAGAGAAATATCAATGTAAGGTTGCTTCCTGTGCATTCCCTGCTGGGAATTGGCCTGCAACCCAGGCATGTGCCCTGACTGGGAATCGAACCGTGATCTCTTGGTTCACAGGCCCACGCTTAATCCACTAAGCTACACCAGCCAGGGCTGGTAGAAACTTTTTATTGGATATATCTCCCAGGCAAGGGAAACATAAGGAAAAATAAACAAATGGCACTACATCAGTCTAAAAAGATTTTGCCCAGCAAAAGAAAATAACAACAAAATAAAAAGGCAACCCACAGAATTGAAGAACATATTCACCAATACATCTGACAAGGGGTTAATATCCAAAATTTATAAAGTACTTAACAAAACTCAGCACCAAAACCCCCCAAACAATCCAGGTTAGAAATAGCCAAAGGTCCTGAATAGACACTTCTCCAAAGAGGACACACAGATGGCCAACAGACATATGAAAAGATGCTTAACATCATTAATCATTAGGGAAATGCAAATTAAAACCAAATGAGATATCATCACACATCTGTCAGATTGCTTATCATCAATAAATCAACAAACAACAAGTGCTGGATGTGGAGAAAGGGAAACCCATTTGCTCTGTTGGTGGGAATGCAGACTGGTGCAACCATTGTGGATAGCAGTGTGAAGATACCTCAAAAATTAAAAATGGATCTGCCTTTTGACCCAATGATCCCATTTCTGGGAATATACCCAAAGGAACCCAACACACTAATTTGAAAGAACATCAGCATCCCTATGTCCATTGCAGCATTTTTTACAAGTGCCAACATGTGGAAGCAGCCCAACTGTCCATCAGTAGATGAGTGGATAAAACAACTATGGGACATTTACCCAGCGGAATTCTACTCAGCCATCAAAAGAAAATTTTACCCTTTGCAACAGTATGGATGGACCTGGAGAACATTATGCTAAGTGAAATAAGCCAGTCAGAGAAAGACAAATACCACATGATTTCACGCACATGTGGAATCTAATGAACAAACTGAAGTAAGAGGAAAATAGACTCTTCGGTGGAGAGCAGATGACAGATAGTGGAGGCACAGGTGGGTGAGTGGGTGGAGGGACTGAGCAAAAAGGAAAAAAGGACTCATGGACATGGACCACAGTGTGGTGATTGCTGTGGGGAGGGGGTACCAGGGACTAAATGGTAATGGAAAAAAATACAATAGAGATTAAATCTTTAAAAATATTACCTAAAAGTTCACTTCTGTGAGATACCTTTGCTTGCACTTTAATATTTTTCCTGTTTTTATTCTACATGTGTATGTTTATTTCTACAACCCTTGGACCATACTATATATACCTCTTAAACATATTTTCACTTCACAAAAGACGTATTATTATGTTTTGCTCAAAAATAGCATTTCAATTCATGCCATTTTCATTATCTTAGAAACTTCATTTCCACATTTCTGAAAAAAATATTATTCTTTCCTATCAGCAGTGATGACAGATATGACCATTTCCTCCATTTTCTAAAGTGTCAGGTGTTAACAGCATAGCAAGGGAATGAAATAAGCCAGTTAATTGCCTGATGGGGAAAATCCAGAACACACTTTTCACTTGTAAGGTGGATCCAGACTCTGGAAATGCCCAGCCGCCTGTTCCTGTTGACCATTGAATACAGTTTCCCCCAATCTTTCCTCCAGGATTTCTCCTGTTATGCTCAGACCTGGGAATCTGGCACACAGATCCTCCATAACAACCCAGTCAACCAGGTTTCCTTAGCTACACATTAATGAAGAGACAGGTAGGCTTTCACTGCCACTGTCTCGTGAGGTGACTTGGAACACACAGCCTGAAGCGGGGATGTACCCCTACCTGGTGTACCCAGAGGGGCAGCCACTGTAAAAGGAAGCCAGGCTGTGAGCGTACTGATGTCATGTTCCGGCAGAGCTCTAACAAGCTTTTGTAGGTTTTATGGATCTTATCTGTTGGGTAACTCAGCTTAATCATACATAAAATTCATTGTTTATAATTCTACAGTGTATGAACTAGCCTACAAGCAAAGGCCTTTCAATGATTATCTTCCTAAGTCAATTCTTCCTACAGTTCACATTAGGTTATAATGACAGGAGTCATTATAACAACATGTGTGTGCGCGCCATGGGGAGTGTTCTTTTTCTTCTCTAACACATGCTCCCTTTACTGGCTTCTTATTTCATTTGGCAAATACGTACCAGGCACTGTGTTAAGTGGTGGGGAATTTTAGAAGGAACTCAGTGACCATTCTTAAGAACCTCATTATTCGAGAGCTGTGCTGTCCAATATTGTATGCTAGTCACATGGCTATTTCAATGAGCATTTTAAGTTTATTAAAATTAAAACTTTAGTTTCTCAGTCACACCTAGCACATGCCAAGTGCTTGATAGCCACATGTAGCTGGTAGCTAAAAGCTGGATAGCGCAGCTAAAGACATTTCTGTCGCTGCATAAAATTGCACTAGACCATGCTGGTGGAGATACTAAGAGAATATCAAACCCGTTAATAACTAATGTCTCTGAACCTATCATATTAGATCCATCCTTCAGAACATCTGGATGACTTTGTCTTGTGGTGAATTTTTAATTATAGAAATAAATATGTAAGGAAGCGTAAAGAGATTTAGGGAAAAAGTGATGACTAGCATATGACAGGGGGGCCTAAAACAAAAACCAGAATTATCTTCTGGAGGGCAGGCCCCTTGCAGCACAGGCTAGCACCATCCCAAGGTTTACCTCTCTCTCAACGCCCTCTGACTCTCGCAGTTCTCTCCACTGGCTCTGGTCTCTTACCTGCAACTCATTTGTCATTTGATTATTCTACCTGCCCAGATTCATCTTGGTTTATAACATCTAATCTCCTGCTCAAATGGTCTTTTGCTTTCCTGTTGATGAACTGTCAGTACCAAACCTGGCCCCTGGATCATTGCTTATGTTTTCTCAAAGCCCCTCAGAAGGGCAGCTGGTAGTTGTGTCTGCCTCCAATATGTGTTAACCCAAACTCTTTGGTTTTTCAGTTCTCCCTGGCTTGATTATTACAGGAGGAAAAAGTAGACTGGCAATATTCAGCAAGGAAATATCACATTTCAGAGATATATCACCATAAGCAAACCCTGTGAGTTTTTATAGTATAAAACACTGCATACTGTAATACAGACTGATGTGAGTGAAAAGTTAGAATCAAAGAATAGTCTGTATTCAATTCTACCACTTCAATTACTTTCAGTTATAAGTAACCACCCAAAGTAGGTTAAACTAGTAGATAATCTCTTATAATAGGTGAGTATTGTTTGTAAAATACAAACTACAATGGAGAATGCCTGTGAATGGTTAGACTATGTAGGTAAACTTTCCCATTATGATTTTCATATACCACACTTGCCTAAGAAATTTCTCTTCTATCACTAAAACTAATTAAGTCATTTGTGAAACTCCAAATGAAAAGAATTATTGAATTACAGTAGTCCACTCTCATTTGCAGAAATACATTCCAAAACCCTTAGTAGATGCCTGAAAATGTGGATGGTACCAAACCTGACATATACTATGCTTTTTTCCTATGTGTATTTGTGATAAAATTTAATTTATAAGTTAGGCACAGTAAGAGATTAACAATAACAATAAAATAGAATAATTATACTATGCTACATAAAAAGTTATATGAATGTGGTCTTTCTCTCTCAGAATATCTGGTAGCCTAAATGGAAACCCTGTGACAAATGCAGGTAGCAAATGTAGTGTTGATAACTGGACAAGGGAACGATTCATGTACGGGCGGGACAGGGACAATGTGAGGGCGCTCTCATCAGGCTACTTAGAATGCATCCTTTATTTCTGGGATTTTCCATTTAGTATTTTCAAACTGCAGTTGACTGCAGGCAATGGGACCTGTAGAAAGCAGATAAGGGGGGTTACTACACTCATCTTCACTTAAAAGAAATGTGACAATAAATACAAAACTCAGTTAGAAAAGAATATTCTATACATACAGAAAATCAACTTCTTAAAATAGTGGTTTTCCAAGTTAAGTCTCTTTTCTTCTGTATTATATTGCCATGAACTAGTTGAAATATATATTTTAATTCTTTAAAAATCCTTTCATAAGTGCGTATATACCTCCCTTCCCCATGAAATAAAGTATCTCGTAAACTAGGTTCTTACAGCAGCTGGCATGGAAGAACAGACCTCGGCAAGTCACTTGACCTCTAGTGGGCTCTTCTGTGTTTGCATGTCCGGCAAGAGCATCAGAATGTATTATGTTTTTAGGTCCCTTCCAGCTCTATGTTCTCGGGTTCTAAAATAGAGAAGTAATTTTAAACAGCATTATTCATCTTTTTACAGAATGTTATTTTTAAGCAATATGAAGATTACATATTTTGATTTTGATTTTTGAATTTTATATTTATTGTATTCTTCCATTATCACTTAACCCCCTTACAACCTCTCCCAGACCCATTATCACCCACTGTTGTCCATGTCCATGAGTCCTTCTTCCCTTTTGCTCAATCTCTCCACCCCCAAACCTCTCACCCACCACCCCTAGCTGTCATCCTGCTCTCTATCTGAGTCTGTCTCTATGTTGCCTGTTAGTTCAGTTCATTCATTCGATTCCACATATGAGTGAAATCATAGATATTTGTCCTTCTCTGACTTGCTTATTTCACTTAGCATAATGTTCTCCAAGTCTACCCATGCTGTCACAATTTGTAAACTTCTCTTCTTTTTTTACAGCCAAGTAGTATTCCATTGTGTTAAATGTCCCATAGTTGTTTTATCCACTCATCTGCTGATAGACAGTTGGGCTGCTTCCAAATCTTGGCTATTGTAAATAACACTGCAGTGAACATAGGGGTGCTTATGTTCTTTCAAATTAGTGTTTTGGGTTTCTTTGGATATATTCCCAGAAGTGGGATCACTGGGTCAAAAGGCAGATCCATTTTTAATTTTTTGAGGTATCTTCATATTGCTTTCCACAGTGACTGTACCAGTCTACACTCCCACCGACAGTGCAGAAAGGCTCCCTTTTCTCCACAGCCTTGCCAACACGTGTTTGTTGATTTATTAATGATGGCCATTCTGACAGCTGTGATGTTATGTCTCATTGTGGTTTTAATTTGCACTTCTCTGATTAGTGACATTGAGCATCTTTTCATATATCTATTGGCCATCTGTATGTCCTCTTTGGAGAAGTATGTATTCAGGTCCTTTGCCCATTTTTTAATTGGATTGTTTGGTTTTTTGGTGTTGGTTTTTATAAGTTCTTTATAAATTTTGGACATCAACCCCTTATCAGATATATTGGCAAGTATGTTCTCCCATTCTGTGGGTTGTCTTTTTACTTTGTTGATGGTCTCCTTTCCTGTGCCAAGCTTACACATTTTTAATTGGCAAAAAAATTAAGTATGTTTCAAAAATAAAAGACAGTCCAATTCACAAGTCTACCTCCACTAATAATAATTATAACGGAGAAGTGTGTTGGGCGTAGATCCCCAATAACGTTTCTACATGGTGCTTTTATAAATCACACACTGATTTCTTGAGTAAATGTGGTCCCAGGTTATGCTGTCATTTTCAGTACTATGAGCGCAGAGGGCATACTCAGTGAATTTCCATGGTTGACTCTGCACAACACATTTCGCATATACAGCAAGCCGAATCTATTTAAAGACAAAAATCTATTCACCAAAGTCACCTTCACAAATTTTTGCAAATGTGTACGTATAAGCAATGCTTACAGTATGCTAGATGGATTAGAATTTTTTAAAAAGACACCTTAAAATTGCACTTAATTTTAAACTAAATGTGAATTTACAAAGCAATGCATGAGATGGAGCACACTCTTTCCACGATATTCGCAGTAGGTACTGCAAACAAAGCAGCAAAGGAGGTCATTAGGTCCTAAAGGAGCAATTAGGTAAAAGTGCTATAATGAACCAAATGTATAATGTATGATGTTTCTGGAAGGGTTTCACTCTGTTCAAAACAGGTCAAAATACTAATAAATGTTTCTTAAAGGGACACTAACACAATTCAATTTCTTTCTTTCTTTCTTTCTTTCTTTTTTCTTTCTTTCTTTCTTTCTGTCTTCCTTCCTTCCTTCCTTCCTTCCTTCCTTCCTTTCTTCCTTCCTTCCTTCCTTCCTTCCTTCCTTCCTTCCTTTCTTTCTTTCTTATTGCTTGTATCTAAAGTTCCTTTCCTATAGGGCATTATATTGGGCAACTTAGAAATTATACCTTGCTTCAAAAACACTCTATTTGGTGCTGATAAAAATATAAGCTTACGTAATTTTCAGATTTTATGACCTGAATTTCTTGTATCTTCTTTTTTCTCTAAGACTGCCTTTTCAATGCCATCATTCTAACATATTTAACTTGTTCTACGTATGAAAACATTCCTATCATCTAATGAGCATAAAGATACTTCAAGGGTACTAGAAATTTCACCAAGCCAGAAGGACAGCATTCCAGACTCTGAAAATTTCCTTCTAGAAGGACTGAAAAGTTTCTGCAATTAAGAATTAAGGAGATAACATATGGTGAAAAAAAAATGATGGTCAAATGCTGAAAATATACTACTTATTTTAGCACATTTGCTTTGAATTAGAAATTAAGAAAACAATAGGTAGAAGTTGTTTTCAAAAATAGGATATATACCTGCTTGTCAAAGGCAGGAGAGAAGATGCTTGGGAGAAGGGAAGTATTTGCATGTTAAACAGAGGGCAGATGTGTGAGGGAATGGCTGGGGAAATAGGTCAGCAGAAGAGCTGTGACAGCCTTGGAGACAGGCTCCCCTTCCTATGAGAGAGAATGTGAAACGGGAGAAAGAAGGAGTAAGAATCTGCTGTGTGCTGAGCAGAACACTCTGCAAGATACTCAACATGAATTGTGTCATTTGGTCTTTACAAACACCTGCCTAGATGTACTCCCGATTTTACAGATACCTTTAAACAATTCATTTTATGCTTAGATAAGTAATTTATATATGTTTATGGCACACTGCTAATTAGTGACAGATATAGCTTTTTAGGCACCAAACCCAATGCTCATGCCCCATTTCACCATACCCCCTCCAGGAGAAAAAGGCTGAGGAGTCGGTGCAGAGACGCTGTGAGGGTAGGGAAGAAATGAAGGGTGAGGCTGGCAGGGAGTTACTTCTGACGGGCCCAGCTGTGACTCTGACCTCTTACAACACTGAGAGGACATGGAATTCGGGGTTTATGGGGAACATAGAAATTTTCATCTCTGATACACAGATTAGTTTCTAATGCAGCTTTTCTTTGTCTAGCTGTTGCTGAATAAATCTTTGAAAAGCAAATTCTATAGATTTAAATATACTTTGCCTTTATGTCTGCATAATTTTCAATCAGTAACATTCTTGACCCTGTGTTTCTGTCCCTCTATCCATCTGTTAGTAGTCAACAAATGCACCTGAACGGTTCTCTATAAAGGGATACTTCGTTGATATTTTTCATAAATAATGCCATTTTAAAGTCATTAACTATCACCCAATTTGTTTGTCTTAGCTCAGTTCATTTTCATTGAGAGACTGAAACTTATAACAAGGCATACCACAATTTGGCAAATTGAATCAAGTCAATAGCCACAAATATTTATTGAGCACTGATATTCTTGATGCAGGTTGGCCAGATTCACCTGGGTATGTGAAGATCATAGAATGTACCAGGATGCTGATTGGTAAGTGTAAGAATCACTAAGAACAATAATGACCTGAAAAGACCTTCTGTCCGGCCAAGACATAAACAGTTATGGGAGAGGTTTAGCTAGGAGAGTCAGGGCCAAGGGGCCAGCCAAGCAGGCCAGGCCTACAGCCAGCTATGGGCAGCATGAGTTTTGGACAGTGTCTCAGATAGTAGCATCAATTTGTAGAAAAGAAAGGCCTGTACCCATAATCTGCCCGCAGACGTATGAGCACATGCTGGGACCTGGGTGGAAAATGCCAGCAGGCAGAAAGGGGAAACAAACTACAGCTGTGAAAACTGAACCGGCTATAGCTCTGACCTCCCAGAAAGTATCCAACAGACCAAATATGGAGTCAAAAGTGAATGTGGCCACATAAAGTTCTGGTCCAGCCTAGGTAGATACCCAAAGAGCAGCAAAGCAATGAGAAGCAGGACTCCAGGGAGTGGGGACCCAGAAAATCAGGTAGAAAGCACCATTGTGGAACCAAGTGTTGTGAAAGATTTTACAGCAGGGCTAAGCAAAAACGAGGCAGGGTGGCAGGGCCCAGATAGTCAGCTGAGCTGAGATATAAGGAAAGGCTTCAGGGCATTGATGTGGTCAACAAAAGCCCAAGTTGTACAGAAGGGGCCAGTATGGCACAGGTGGGATAGAAATCATATTCAGGTTTCTGTTTCTCTCATCTCTATCTGCAAGATGAATTCCAGAGCTCATCTGCTGAGTTTGGGATGAGAGGAATGGGAGAGGTCAAACACTTCTCGGTTTTGTTCTGTCCCAGTCTGATCGGCATTGAGAGTAGACCAGATGGAACCTTAAGGGGAAATGCTTCCATGAGTAGAGAGGAGGGGGGCTGAGGAATGTGGGGGCAGATGGAAGGCAAATAGCTTTTGCCCAATTTCATGCTTCCTGTTAGGTGGGGGTCAGCAAGGACAACAGCCTGCAGGCAGGTCCTGACCAGCACTGAGACACCCACAGAGTTACTGGTATCTGGGAGTGAGAACGCTTCCTTACCTCGGGGGTCTGGGCAGATGTGGGAGAGGTCATGCCAGGTCAGTAACCATGGCACCTGAGGTTGAGATCACCTTTCACAGTGACCCTTCTAAGCCTGGGGTCATGGAACCAAACTAGGGTGGAACATTGGAGATGCCAGGTCACCAGCCAGGCAGTGGCCCTTGAAGAACAGGCTAAGCAGGATCATCCTGTATTCCTCATTTCAACCCTTTCTCAGGGTTGCTGAGTACTGGTTAGTTCATTTCTCTGCCTGACTATTGCAGCTCCGAAAGCTACTACAAAATATTTCAGCCTATATTTTATCCTCACCAAAAGCTTTTTGGTAAGGAATAAACATTAAATATTTTCTGAGTGACTACTGTGTGCGGATCATTGATCTTCAGTGTGCTACCAATGAAAAGAAAAAGAAATTTGAAAAATTAACCATTTTCACTAGCCTGACAAGGAAAAAAATCAGCCTGGACAAGTTTTGGGCTTTACCAGAGCCAATTTCTATTACTAGACCTCTCTTTGCCTTTATTTGCCAAAGCAGCCTCAAGGCTGCTGGATTTGGAGAGAGACTCAGGCTGTATGTACAGCAATTTCAGGGGAACCTCCCTATTTTCTGGGAAATCTCAATGGGAGGTTGCCCAGTTCAATTCCAGAGTCCTTCGGAAGTAGAAGGGCAAGAGTTTTGAGGGTGTATTTCAAATTCTTTCTTGCTTGGGAGAAGGTGCTGATACCACAGGCATAAGAAGGTTTTTTCTCCAACTGCCTCTTCTTCACACTTTACCCTTCACCCCACCACTAGCCTTCACTGCACACTCACCTGCATGCACACACAGTGTGCAAGAGCATTTTTTTGTTCAAATTGAGGCCAAAATAACTCTGCCAATTTTATCTACTCAAACAGAATCACAGGCAAGAATGTAAGAAAACTTAAGAAATGATGCATATGTCAAGATGACCTGACCAAAATAATATGAACTGGTAAAATATTGAGGGCAGACAAGTCCAAGTAGAACCTAGCTCTTTTGTCAGCTAAAGGAAATAGCTGAGCCTTGGCTTGGATTGTGGAAGGTGAATAAATAAAAAAGAAAGGCAAATGAGCCCATATCCAGGCTAGGCTGGAAGTTAAGAAAAACAAAGAGAACCTAAGAAAGGCAGATCAATGCTGTAAACCTGTAGCAAGCACAGGGCAAAGCTGAGATGGTGTAAATTATAATTTGCACCATCTCCATAGTCTATACTTTTCAAAATAAAGTAATTATTGTAGAAAGGAAAGGGAGAATGTGTTAATTCTGCAATTTAAAAAGATCATTTTTCAAATATAAAAAATTGCAATCAGGCTTGTTAGCTTATTAACATTTTGACTTCAGTTTTTCAGGATTTAGAATGTGAATAGAAATTACCCTTCACAGGGGACATACCACAATGTCCCTTGTGCATATGTGAGCTCTGCCACTAATTAGCTGACTGGGAAGACCTTCCAGAGGGCGCTGCTGTGGGCCTTGGCACAGGATATATCGTCAAAGGAAATGGGCTGAAACAGGGCGTTCTACCACCCAGCCTCGTACTAATGGCACTCCCATTGCCAATATTCTCTGAATTGGAAAGGACCAAAAATGTCCCAGTATGAAAGTAATTAATGGGGGTGTGTGGACAACTGGGAGTGGGAGGGAAAGAGAGATCTGAGCACAGGACCAGAGCCAGACAAGCTCATATGTGAATGTTTTTTTTGTTGTTGTTCCCCTAAAGTTTCATCAGAGCTGCTGTAGGTCTCGCTTTGTCAACTGTTCAGCTTGATGAGGTTCTCAAGGGCACTCGACACAAGCCAGTCGTGCTCCAACCTGGGATAGCAAGATTAACCCAAGGGCAATAGGTGGGACATGACCCTGAAGGTGAACAAACATTTAAAACAAAATAAACAAAAAAAAAAACAAAACTCCCAAACAAATGAAAAAAACCTTTAGAGGAAGAATAGAGCAGCTTGTAACCTTAGAAATTGATCTGTGTAAGAGTCTAAAATCAGGATTTCCCAAGTCCTTTGTGAACTCCCTGTTTTGCTCAACCCTGACTATTGTTATTAAAACAAACATCTCTGTGTTGCTTCATGCAGTATTTATAAAGCACCTTAGAATCATTTGCAGAATATGATCTTCAATCCAGGTAAAAAGCAAACAGTTCAACTATAATTCATGCTGAATGCGGATAACCAAAAGAGCAGTGCGTGCTTACTGCAATCCTCGCAGTTGTTTTATGGCAACATAAAAACATCATGCCTACATGTTGTCCAGCAAAGTTGCCAAGTCAGTGCCAGGTTCTTTATGAGGCAATAAAGAATAAATATAATCGGATGAGAACACAGGAATTGCCACACTAGGTGGTCCAGTGTTTCAGCAGCTGGGTCATCCGTTGCCAGCACAACATCAGCAGGGGAGGGTGGGGGTGGTTACCCTTCCTAACTGTAGGTCCTCTTCCCAGTTCTCTTCTGCTCTTCGCCCTGCGGTGGGAACTCTGTTTTGTAGGTTCCTTAGCAGAATGCACGCTCCAAACCTTTACCTTCTCTTTGTTGCTGGGAATGGCTCTGCCATCCACAAATTTGTTCAAATTCTTTCCAAATTCATTTATATTTTCTTCCATAACCACCTCCCGAAGTCAAGTTCTATAAAAGAACTTGCTGCATAAAATCATAAGCCAGAGAGTGAAATTTTTAACCCCATTCTCTTTAAGAAACTACATTAAAATATCCCAAAGACATTTTTACAGCCTAATTAAATGCTATGACTTCCTTGAAAATGTTTTTCAGTATTCCCTCTTCTTTCAAAAAATTTTCTGTTACTATCTTAATATGCTTTATGTTTCTTCATAGCAGCTATTACTGTCTGATATTATGTGTGGGTTTACCTGTTTGGTCTTGGTCTGTCTCCCCAAGAATGTGAGTCCATTATGGCCTTAATTTTGTCGTTTTGTTCAAACACCGTATTTGGTGCTGGCATATTACCTAGTATGTAGTATGCACTCCACAAGCACTTGTTGACTGGTGAGGGAACGAATTCTTTTCCACACATTATCACCAACCCAGGATTTCCAACCAGAGAACGGGCCGCAAGGCCAGGTGAAGGCACACAGAATCCAGTCAGGCCCAGGAAGTCACTGCCCAGCCACCAGCTCGCACAGATGGCAAACTCTGTGCCCAGAGACCGAGCTCGCTTTCTTAGAGCCTCCTTGCTCAACTTCCCTTTGAAATGTGGTTCTTATTACTAAACCTGTATTCCCAACCATTCCAGAGCATTAAAATATTGATTTAAAAAATTGTTTAAATAACAAAATAACAATTATTAAAGTGCTCTCCTTGTTTCTGTTCAATAATCAGTCTGGCCAGAGAAACTCTGGTCTTCATACTGACTGAATCTGTTACCACAGTAACAATAACCAGCTTGCCTTCTTAGGGAAGGTGAAAAACTATTTTCAGTTGATCTATTGAGGGACCAGTTTCTTGTTTTTTGTGTTTGTATTTATTTGTGAGCAGCAGAAAAAGAAACCACGTTATCCTTAAAAAACTTAATGGTCACTCACTATATTTGCCTTGAAGTTTAATTTTCCCACGAAGACTTGTTTTAGGAGAAGGTACTTTTTGTCAGCAGTGGAGGACAGCATCACCTTCACTCTATAGTTCTTTTAAGAAGAGAGGCAACCTACTTCATTTCATTCTGCAGCTGAGTAAAGACATAAATCACCACATTATGGGTGATCCATCCCAGCTCAAAATGACAATGACTGAGTCAAGTGATCAGAATTGCAATCAAAGCAGATCCAATTAGAACCCAAAAATGATTTCTAAAGCTTTGCCACTGTGGCCCTTTTCTCTGTTTCACTTGGTCTGGTTTTCCACTGACATGACACACTGGGGATATTCAACACGGTGAGGAGAGTACACAACAGGAAGCCTGGCCGGAACCGAAGGTAGGGTGGGCAGTCACAGACAGTTGGGGCCCACTGGGTTATTTCAGACCAAATGCTGTTTGGGCAACCCAGGCACAAAGCTTTTGGGGGAGGCATTTTCTGGAACATATTCCGTGCTATAAGATACAGGCAAATTCTAATAAGTGACTTTTTTCAATGTATGTATGAAGTAGTATACGGCACAAAAGAATATTAAAATTACTAATTAATAAGCTTGAGTGACAATGGCCTTTATAGTCACAAAATCAATAACACTAGCTTTTATAACCACAAGCTAATATTTATGATTTGGGTGGGTTCAATCTGGCTTTGCCAATATATTTTATACTTTTTGAGGGGATGGACTATGCCACCTTCTTTATTTATACCCAAGAAATGCTTATTAATTTATCACTTTCTTTAATAGATTTGAAAGTAATCACTGATTCATATTTCTTGATAAAGAATGTTTATCAATAAATTATTTTACTCTAAAAAGAATGCACATTTTAGAGAAATGGGAAATAATAAAAAATAATAAAATTTTATTATTTTCCAACCTGACAATGATATGCAGTAATAACAGTAAATTTGATTTACTATTTTTGTTGGTATGTATAAAATATGCTCTTTTTAAAAAAATCAGCAACATAATTTTTATCTTGCTTTGTATCTAGCTCTTTTCGTTTGACAAAGTTAATCATTTTCCATTTAGGTACAGTTAGCACAATATAAAAGCAAGGAATGAAAATAGAATACCTTAAATTTTAAATCGATATGAATCACAAGCATGTGCACTGTTCCTTCTAAGATGTATTTTTAAAACCATTCAGCTATCATTAAATTTCAATGCAATAAACAGAATTGTCTGGAACCCTGCTCTTCAGCACAAAAAGAGGATAATCCTCGGTCTCGGTGCCCATGTCTATCCCCCTGTTCTTCCCACTTCATCTGCAACTTCTCCCGTCAAGGAGGACGTGGCGGAGTGGCCCGCCGCACCGCGTCATCTCCTGTCGGCAACCCTCACACGGCTGTCTGCTGCATCTCCAGATAGAATGATGCCGCGCAGCTCCCTCTAGTTTCCTGCAGCACATCCCGGGTGAGAGGTTGTGGCTCCGGTCACTATGGCTTCTCTCACTATTAGCTTTCAGGAGTCATTTCATGTTGTGCTTTTCATTGTTGTTGTTGTTGTTGTTACTTTATTTTTTATTTTAAAGCAAAAGCTTTGACATCCTTTAAAGTAATAAAGTGACTGAATCACTCTTTATGAACTATAAAAGCCCGTCTTCAGTTTATGAAAAAAGGTAATGTTTTATTATTTTATTTCTTAAAAAAATATTTTAAGTTTTCCAATAAACTTAAATTTAAAAATTGAATAGAATAAATTTAAAAATTGAATAAAATAAATTTATAGCTTAAAAATAAAAGCAGGTTTTTTTCTTAGCATTTAAAAATTTCACATAAATTTACCTTATGAACAGAAACTGAAAAACCTGATCGTATTGTTGGGTGATCAGTCGTCCAGCTTCGCCTGGGACCATCCAGGGCGGCGGCAGTGTCAGGGGCACTGAGAGCCCCACGTCCCGGGGAAACCACTCAGTCCCAGACCAACCGGGACGGCTGGTCTCGCCCTGTGTGTTGTTCACTCAGATAAGCTACGTTTGCCAGGCAGCTAATGTTCACAGTGCTGGTGGTATTTTCTAGGGAGTGAACAACAGTTTAACGGGCCAAACTTTTACCTTCTTTATAGTCTAATTCCTGTCAAGTGTATAGTCTATTCCTGTCAACAGGCTATTGTGGTCATTTTGGGAGATGTTCTGGAGCCTTACATTTTTTACAATAATCTGTGATCTAACAAATGTTTGTCAATTGCCCAGAAGGCCCTATGTTGGTGTGTGCACAAAACAGCAATTCGATCAAGTTGCAAAGGCTTCAGTTTGCACTGCCCTTTTGTTTCTGACTATTCTTAGGGCCAAACTGAGCCAAAGCCTAAACAATTTTTATTTTCCCCAAAATCTTTAGCACTGTGGTGTTTACTAAAGCTAGCATTTTCCTACTAAGGTATCTCTGTACCAGTGCAACGCATCCAATGAGAGGCATGAGGAAGAGTGCTGTTTGGTGGTACCATCATTAAAGAACAGCAGCCACCCCTTTCCCTATCAGTAGATAATAACCTTCCCTGGAAAGCTAGCTCTCTCTCACTTATTTTAACAAATGTTGCTAGCAATCTGTCCTCAAACTGACCTTATCTTGGTCATAATTTTGAAAAATAACACCATCTACCACCACGCAATGTTATAATACATAGCCAGTAATGTGGTAGCGCCAAGATTCATATTTTAGCCTTTCTGACCCCAGAGATTTCTCTTTCCAATTAGGCCATACTCTCCCCAGCAAAGCTATCATTAAGAACGGAAGGGCAGATAAAGTGCATTCCAGATAAGGTAAAGCTAAAGGAGTGCATCATCACCAAACCATTATTATAGGAAATGTTAAAGGGACTTATTTAAGATAAAGAAGATCAAAACCATGAATATTAAAAAGGTAACAAATTCACAACTATCAACAACTGAGTCCTCCCAAAAAAACAAAACAAAACAGAAAAAACAAAATAAAAAACTAAAGCAAACAACCAGAACAGGAACAGAATCATAGATACAAAGATCATTTGGAGGGTTATCAGCTGGGAGGGAGAAGGGGGAGAATGGGGAAATGGTGCAGGGATTAAGGAGCATAATTGGTAGGAACCAAAATAGACAGGGGTAGGTTAATAGCATATGAAATGGAGAAGCCAAATAACTTACACACCAAACCCATGGGCTTGAAGTAAGAGGGGAGACTGCTGGTGGGGATGGGGGTACTGGGTGGAGGGGAGGGAGCAAAGGGGGAAATTGGGTAACTGTAATTGCATAATCAATAAAATATACTTAAAAAAAGAAATTTCTCTGAGTCTCAGTCTCATTGTCAATACCCATCTGAGGAGTGGTGTGATGTTAAATACACCAGTATAAAGTCTGATATAAATGCTAATATGTGCTGATAAATATTAGCTTCAGACTCTTCTTTCAAGGACTAACTAGACTAATTCCTCCGAAGGGAGAAATCAGGGAATGCAAACCACATCTAAACACACATCCTTTCTCTCATTTTCCTAATAAAGCTAATGCAGAGTCCCAAATGCATAATTCCTTTATATACTGTATATCTTTGAACACTGTGGTAACAAATTACTTAGAATAAAGGAACATAGTATTACTCTTCTGAATGAGATCATTAAATGCAATCAATATCTAAATTGATGGTTCATTTTAATACCTACTTCTGGCTTGTGAAAATGTTGTCATAAAGCCATAGTCATTACAGTTGGAAGACTGACCAAATCAAACAGTAAATAATGCGCTGTTCTCGGCCTATTTAGACTTCCTTTTTAACTTGCCCACATGGTTTTCAATGCTAATTCAGGTTTCTAGCATACACATATCTCTCTTTTAAAGTAACTATTATTATTTTTAAGCCTCAATTCACTATTTATGGTTTTAACTTTTTCTTATTACACAAAATGACCCTCTCCCTGCCTCCCTCCTTCTCTTTATCAGACCACCCCCAAACACCTGTCCACAATAAAGTCAGTACACATTCATCAGAAGAAGAAAAAAGTCAAGTAACTCTAAAACTTATTAGACAAAGATAACCACAGTCAACATGTTCATGTGTTTCTTCTCACTTTTTCTCATAGATGGATACATAGGTACAGTAGTCCAGCAGGGCTACATTCAAAGATTCCCAGAGGATGGACGCCTACAACCATGGGCGGCACTGAATCCTGTACATGTTATGTTTTTCCTATACCAGGGGGGACCAAAAAACCCTCACTAGAATTATCTTCTGGAAGGCAGGCCCCTTGTAGTACTGGCTTTCCCCACTAGGTGAGTGTTCTAGGAACCCTTCTGTATCAGCTGGCATTGTGAGAGGCTGTGCTTGGCTTCAAGGAACTTTTTTGAAGACTCAAAGCGTTTGCCCATTTCATGACGGTGCCTTACGAGCACACCTGCCCACACTGTCCTGAGTGTTCAGCAGTTTTTGACCGAAAACGACATGACTCCCATGCCCCACCCTCCCTATTCACTTGATCTCTCCCCCCGAAGACTTTTTTTTTTTTATTTCCCCAGATGAAAAAATTCTTCAAAGGGAAACATTTTGCCAATATGGAAGAGGTGAAACAAAAACGACAGAACAACTAAAAGGCATCAAAATCAATGAGTTCAAAAACTGTTTTGAGCCATAGAAAAGTCTCAATATGTGTATTGCATCAAATAGAGAGTATTTTGAAGGTGACTGAAGTTTAAACATGTAAAAACAAATACACAATTTTTTATAAATAAATTCTGGGTTTTTTGCACCCTCCCCATACATACCTGTGATAAAGTTTAGAAATGAGGCCCAGTAAGAGATCAATAACTAAGAATAAAATAATTACAACAATATACTATAATAAAAGTTATGTGAATGTGCTCTCTCTCAAAATATCTTACTGCATTCACCTTTGTTGTGATGATCTGAGATGATGAACTAACTGCCTTATCAAATCCAGAGCTTTCACCTTTTCACTTAAAGGAAGCACTTTACGGCTTCTCCTTGGCATATCCAAATTGCCAGCATCACTACTCCTGTGCTCCCCGGTCATTACTAGGTAAAATAAGGGTCTTACTTAGACACAGGCACTGAGAAACCGTGACACCATCTGACAACCACGATGGTTACTAAGTGACTCACAGGCTGGAGCGCGCACAGCGTGGGTATGTCAGTGGAAAGGACAATGTTCGCGGCCGGGAGGAGGAGACTCGCGAGATTTCATCACACTACTCAGAATAGCACATAATTTAAAACTGCAGTAAGATACTATATTTTAACTTAACACATAATGGTACATTCATCCAGCAGAGGTGGCGAGGCCCTTCCTTTGGTACAGGTCCTAATTGGGGTTTTGTATCTTTTTTTTGCATGAGCCACACCCATGTTTCTGTTTCTTTAAATTGCATCAAAAGGCTATCAGAATCTTAGAGAAGTTTTTACAAGTCTCTCCCAATCATTTTTGGTTCATCTTTCCCATACTTATTTGGATTGTCAATGTTTTCAGCTACTCCCTCTCAAGTCTTTCCAAAATATTCAATTTAGTTCTCATAGAAACAGCTCTCTTTCACACTCATTTTTTTTATTGGTTTACCTAATATTTAACTAAATATTGTAACAACTAAAAAGCACAACTGCACTGACAGGCTTGCAGACAAAATACAACTGTTTCTTGGTAAAAATACGACTAAATTGGTAGGACCAGGAAAGTTCAGCAAACCAGCCTCCTTCTAGTCTTCAGTGCTGAGTGTGAAAGAGGATTGAAGACCAGTGTTAATGCGGTGATTTGACTAACTGGGGATCAAATGACCAAGCTTCTACTACAATGATCTGAGCTAGGGCCACAGCAGTGAGTAAAGAGAGGAAAGGACAAGTTGAAAAGACACCAAGCCCCTAGCTTTGGAAACAAACAGCCTTGAGTTCAAATTCTGACTTCGTCACTTAGCTGTGAACCTCCAAGTTTCCACTCTCTTACACGTAAAATAAGAATACTGTAGTAAGAGACTGATTGGGAAAATGCACCTATCATACCTAGCAGTGTGCCTGACACAAGTAATTAGTATGATATTAAGACAGTAGAGTTTGATATTGAACTGAAGAAAGTGAAGAGTCAAAGACAACTCCCTGTTACCTACCTTGGCTGAATAAAAGATCAGGGTACCACTAATTTCTTGAGGTCTAACTACTGCCTTGGCCTTTAATGACTCCCCCACATTCATTCCTGCCTCAGTCAATCCCATCCTTTGCACTGTCCTGGTCTTTTAAAAAATTGCATTGTTTTACCCTTTTAAGAGCTTTAAAAGACTTCTGATCACTCTTATGAAAAGGACCAAAATTCTCAACACAGCCCACCAGATCCTTATGCTCTGGCCCTCATGACAACTCCAGACTTACCTGGCATAGTCTCTCCCCTTGCTCTCTGTTCTCTGGGCAGATGAGCCTTGTCTTCACCTCTCAAAAACACAGAGATAATAAGTGGCCAACAGAGACAGAAATGGGGGTGTGTCATATAATTAGATGTCAGGGATGTCAAAAGGAAGAGAAAAATAAGTAAAATAAAATAACTTAGCATTGACCCAAAGAGGCTGAATAACTTAAACTAAAAATTTTTATTCACTTATTTATTTTTAGAGAGTTAGAGAGGGAGAGAAACATCAATGTGTGCTTGTCTCTCACGTGCCCCCTACTGGGGACCTGGCTCTCAACCCAGGCATGTGACCTAGACCAAGAATCAAACTGGCGACCCTTTGATTCACAGGCCAGCACTCAGCCACTGAGCCACACCAGTCTGGGTTAAACTAGAAATTTAAAAAAGGTGATGTTTACGTATTGTTTGGCTTTCCCTTCCACCTTCTACCCTGGCTACCCAGTAGTTAGGGGTAAGTGGGGAAGCTCAGATCTGTTTCAGGGTGTAAAACTCAGACCCTTCACAGACACCAGGCCCTCCAAGACTGTTGTCTCTGAGCACTTTCTCTGAATGTCCTGAGGGTTCCTCAATCCCAGCAGCTCCCTCTCCCCACCTACGCCCATGCATCTCCACAAGCCACTCCTAAGAACAGAGTTGTTCTGGCTACTTCTGCCCTTGGTCCTACTGACATGGCACTCCAGCCCTGTCTCTGTTTGCCGAGGTTTGTCATCTGTCCCCAGTCCAATTCTCTCCTCCAGTCTCTCCTCCCATCCATTCTCCTCTCAGATACTGGGTTGGTCCTTCCAAAACATCAACTTGATCACACCACTCTTGGATTGAAAAAGAAAAAAGGAGAGGAAGCAGTAGAATGTAAGAAAAAAATGCTGGCCCTGCTCCCTAAAGTTGATACAAGGAGCAGGGAGAAAAAAGAAATGACCTTGGTTTGAAAGTCAATTGTGTTCAAGAGGGGTTATCAGAGGAGAGCCAAGTGATAGTTAGTTGTACCTGCAGCTTTTCATTCATTTAGTTATCAAATACCATAAATCCAACATTTCCCTGTGTAAGCTGTGACATGGTTGAGGCACTGAAGATGATGTGTACTAGTTAACACAAAAGGCAGACCATCTTTCTGAAATGAGGCACAATTTTCTGCAAGCTTAATATACCTTCTATACAAAATTGTCAGGAAAAATCCTCAGATCTTTTGTTTTATGAGAGTAGTATAACACTTAGAATGGTCATTGAAGAAAAAAAATCCCTTGGGAATTGGTTGAAATCAGCAATGACTCCAAGTGAGAGCCAGACAATACGTACAACTGCCATTCTCACATTTCCCCACTTCATATGTGATTCGGCCCTTGTTGAGCAGGGCCATAGGGACAGGTATTGCTGCCTCGGGAAACCTTAACCAAAGTAAATGTTCATAGTCCTCTTCTACTGGGCAGAGAACATAACAGAACCACTTCTCAAACAGCATATTTGCTTAGCAAAGAGTCTTATTTCCAGGGGTCATAGGGAGGGAGCTTCTTTCTGACTTCCAACACACTTCTCATAATGCTAGGAGAGCATCCACTTGAACTGTTATTATTCAACAGGTGAACAGGGTCTTCAACCAAATCATTGTCAAATCATTGTCCCATACCTGGTAAAAAAAAGACAGTCAGGAGTTGTCTCCATCCTCAAGCTGCACACAGCTGCTTGTCTACACAGATGATCCACATCACAGCCTGAGCCTAAACTGGGTTTGGACACTCTGGATTTGTGTAAAGTGATATCATAAAGCATTTTTTGAAAAATTCAGTATCATCTTGATGGAGAAACACATTTACAACTAGAAGAGAGGAATGATTCAGAGTGCAGTTTGGTTGCTGTCTTCTACTTAGCCTCATGAATCACAACTGAGAAGAGAGAGAGAGGGAGTTAAAGTTGGGGTATTGCTTTGGCTTCTAAGACACCATTACCCAGGTGGGTGAGGGGACACCCCTCTCTCCCCACACTCCAGACCTCCCTCAGCTTCAGTGCTGTGAGAGAACTTCAGTGGCATCACCCCGTGTGAGATGGAGAAGCAGGAGTCACACTTGGCAGGAAGGAGGTTGTCAGGACCACTGCTGTGGACTGTGAGCGATACTTATCATTTAGGGTCATTTTGCAGGGAGAGAGGAATTGAAGACAACTCACAAGTTTCTGGCCTGGCCACTTAATAGCTGGTGGTGCCATTTCCCAAAATAAACAATAAAAGAAACAGATGATGACCAGTCTGGTTTTGGACATGTTGAGTTTGAGCTGCCCATGAAACTTCTCAGGGCACGTGTCCGGGAGGCAGTTGAGAGTTCTAGAGAGTTTGGGGTAGAGCTATACATTTTGTGTCACCCGTTTAGAGATGTCAGTTAAGTAACAGCTGTGGAAGAGATGGTCCAGAGAAAGCACGTGAAGAGAGCACAGAAGACTGCAAAACCCTTGGATGATCCACATTCTAAGGAGAAGCAAAAAGTGACCTTAGCCCCGGCTGGGTAGCTCAGTTGGTTGGAGCATTGTCCCAGACACCAAACAAAGGTTGCGGGTTTGATCCCCGGCTGGAGTGCACATGGGAGGCAACTGATTGATGTTTCTTTCTCTCCCCCTTCCTCTGTCTCTAAAGTCAATAAACATGTTTTTTTTTAAAGTGACCTTAATGGAAAACATCTGAATAACAAGGTTAGCCTAGGGTTGTATGAAGGATGTCTGAAAAAAGTTGTTACCCAAAGAAATTACCCTGAGGACTTAATCTGCAGACTCGTTTTTGGAAAATTCTATCACTTCTTTGTTTCTAGATTTTCCCTTTCAGAGGAACTGGCTACAGAGCATTAAATTTGAAACTGGACTTTCAAATAAAGGAAATAACTGTAAGGACTTCGTTTTCAGGATATAAATCAGCAAGAAGTAAGCCAAGGAATAATAAATAATCATTAGTTGAAGCATAGTAATGTAAATCCTAGAAATGTTTATTTCTTTTTAAAAATTCATTGTCCAGTAACACACCAATGTCATAAAGAGCCATTAATGGGTGCTTATAAAGTGATCAATCTCTTTATTTCCCCTCCAGTCATTAGAAACATTCTATAAGATGCCCTTGTTTTAAAAAAAAAAATTAGTATTTTAACAGGGACTTCACAAGGGCTTGCATTCTGCAAGGTTTGGAGTGTAGTGGCAACGGTTCTCAGCATCATAATTCAACACCAGCCTCCTTTGAACCAGACATTTTTATGTAGTTTCAGAAGATATGCAGGACCATGAACTGCAACACCAAAATTTCAGAAAGCAATTCTTCCACTTTTTAAGTGGGAAAGAAAACAAACAAAACAGACTGCTATCTCCCTCGTAAAAGAGGTCCTACGTGATCAAGAATGAGGACGACCTATTTGCCAAGCCCCTCCACTTTCTTTCTCTGGGAGTAAACCAACCATTTAACATTTGCCCTTATGTAAGGTGACTTGGAGCTCTCTGCCAGGTTCCACATTCTCATTACCTTGTCCCAGGAGGAATCCCATCCACAGCAGGCATCTGTTCTCCAGAAGAGCTTAGACGGATGCTGAAGAGGATGATGCATGCCAACACAGTATTTACGGATGCTCCATATACAGCTGACCCTTCAACAGCAAGGAGTTTAAGGGGTACTGATCCTCTGTGCAGTCAAAAATCTCTGTATCAATTTTGACTCCTCTGAAACTTAACTACTGATAGCCTACTGTTAGCTGGAAGCCTTACTGATAATATAAATAGTCGATTAACATATATTTTGTATGTTATTTGTATTATATAATTAATACAAATAATACAATAAAATAAACTAAAGAAAAGAACATGTTATTAAGAAAATCATAAGGAAGCGAGAACACATTTATAGCATTTATTGCAAAAAGAACCCACATGTAAGTGGCCTCGGGCAGTTCAAACCTGTGTTGTTCAAAGGTCACCTGCACATTCACAGAATGTGAGTGGGTGGAAGACTACTGTGACTTCAATGCTGGTTTCTCTGAATTTTCATTCCAGAACTCCCAAGCCCCTGGAAATTCAGTGAGCAGTTACTGCCCCTGGCAATGGGAAGACCCCATCTCCCCTTTCCTTGTCTTTCCTTGGCTGGTTCTGATAGCCTTCCCATCTACATGTTTAGTCTTCCCCTTCTCAGACAAGAAGTATCTAAAGAGCCTGGGACCTTAGATCTTTTCATAGTTAGGAAAAGTTTAATATTAAGTGTTCAGGAGGGGGCTCATTGGCTTGTATTATATACTAGTAAACACCTGGCTACTTGCCTTACCGCAGGGTGTGAGGCCTCATGTGCTGGGACAACATACTGCCTCCCTCTCTTTTCTGATATCCCTATCGGCCTCCTGTACATGCCTTGCTTTGGGGCTATGCAACGCATCAGTCAAAACAATGAGAAAACTAGGAAAACAAAAGCAACCTCTTTCTGATTCTACTACCTGAAAACTGAAGCTTTGCTATGCATTCCAATTCAGAGCTCATGTCTCTGCAGCTCTTAAACAGGCCGACTGGATGCAGGCTGTCAATCTCTCTGAACTTGCATCATGGACTTCTGTGGCTGACCACTTGCTGGAGGCTGTTACAGCCCTGAAACTTGGTACTTCCTGCCTCTCAAGTGTAGCTGGAATTGGCACAGGTCTCCTTGGGTCAAGCATACACTGCTAAGGGGGCCAATATCAGATTAATCACCCTGCTCTTTGCCCTGACTTTCTAAGCATAAAAATGTGGAGTGTCCCTGATAGATCTCAAACTATACTATTAACCTCGAATGCACAAGAATGTTTCACTCTACATCAAAACTATCCTCAATTATCTGTAATAAACTCCCATGATAAAGGGAAGAAACTTTTTAAATGTGTTCAGATCACATAGCTGTGGTACCTGAGTATTAGTAACAACCTTTGCAAATAATCACTTTTTAGTAAAGGTAGGGTGACCAACTGTTTAGGTTTTTCCAGGACTCTTCCAATTTTAGGCTGAAAGTCATGCAAATTTAGATGACTGGTCACCCTGAGGAAATGAGTCAATCCCTCTCGTTCATATTGATCTACAGAATGAGAAACAAGTCAAGTTAACTACATGTAAAATTATAACTGGTGAGTCTACTTAATCATAGCCCCTTCCTGCCCACTTAGCACACAGTACTTCCAGCACGATGGGGTTTTTAGTGTGCTCTCCCCTTTAAAGGCCCTTTTCCATTCCCTACACGACACCCCGCTCCTATGACTGTCATTAACACTGCCCTCTAGGTTTCAGAAGATCATCGTGAACCAGACAATGACCCAGGTTTCATTGGGAACTCTCTAGAAGTTGTCCTAATTTTCTCATTGTTTTGACTGATGCATTGCATAGTCCAATTTTCTTCGTTATATAGCAAGTATTTTAAGTGTTTAAACCAGGGAGGGAGTGGAAACTCAAATGCTATGTTAATCCAAATAAACAGATTGTTGATGTTGTTTTTTCTATTCAGCAGGACTTCTTAAAGTCTTAATTTGCTAAATACACACTGCAAATCTCCAAAGGAATCAAGCACATTCACTGTTTCCAAATGTACTTGATCGTGGTTGCCTTGGAGGGATAACACTGTTAATGCCTGTGGACCTCAGGTGTGTCTGGGAAGAGCATGATGCTTGGGAAGAGCTGGTGTAAGTGGAAAAGCACAGACTTTGGTGCCAGAGAACTCTGGGTTCAAATCCTAGGGGCAATGCTTTTTAGTTAAGTGATTTATTTACTTATCTGTAAATCTTTTATTTATTTAAGTTTCCCTGTTGTTATTTTTTTTTTTAAGAAGGGGCTTTAAAGACATTTTCTGCTTTCTCTTTTGTATATCAGGTAACTACTTCTTGGTACTGTTGCAAAAATTTATAAGATCATGTATCAAAGGCACTACCTCAAAAGTTCATGGTGTGGATGTAACATAAATATCTCACTTTAACAATGACAGCTTTGTGGGAGAGTAATGGAACAAAGCTAAAACGAAGAGCAGAAAGCCAATGTGCGCTATGGTTCGAGGGACAGCGCATACATAAGATCATTGCCTGCCCCTTGCCTATCATTTCAGAATGCCTCTTCTGTGAGACATTCTTATCCTTTTAAACTGTTATTAAATGACCCCTTAGCAGACACTTCTTAAAAGGTAATGGGAGAAAACAAATAAATGGGCAGAAAGGGAAGAAAAGCAGTATGTGCTTTGTTCCCCTACTTGGCAATCCACAAGGTATATTAGCATAGTAAAATCTCCTTTCAGGAGTTTGTGTGGCAAAAAGGTCATAAAGAAGGTGGAAGGAAGAGGCCAGAAGACCTAAAAGATATAATTCACACCCTTCCCACTCAATAAATAAGAGGCGAGAGGGCTAAAGACCCAATTGCTAAATTCCTGAACTAAGTGTTCTATTTGGGAAAAAAAACCTCCAAGTCCATACTCAGTCTTATTTCACAGACTTGACAAGTTTCAGAAAAGCTGCTCTTCATGCAGTTTATTACGCACATTCCCCCACAGGCTTCCATTACAGGAGCATCCTCAACACCTAGCTCAGTGCCTGACAAGTGGAAGATTGTATCAGTATTGAATGAATGCCAAGAACCAGTGCTCTCTGGAGATCGTAAATAGCAGTTATCTATATAGCAATTACACTTCCCTATATAACTGACCTTCTGGAAACCCAGCCTTCAGATAGCTTCTTCCTTTTCTCCAGGCACCAATTGCAGTAACAGTTATTACTGCCTCTCAAGTGCCTGCCTATTGCTGGCTCAGTGATATTATAGTGATATGGCTTGGACGTGCTATATAAATACAGAGTAAGAAAATGAGACAAAACACTGAAATTCACCTAAATGTCTGACAATTTTCAATTCTCACAGCTGAAGATGATTGAGACTTTAGGATATATATATAATCTTAAACCAAGAAGAATTTAAAAATTTTCCTTTTAATTAAAACCCTATATGTAAATTCTAGGTGATGACTTTTTGTTTTGCTTAATAAAGAACAATGCAAATCACTTGAAAACGCAGAACCTCACTCCTACTTTCTTTAAGAAGCAGCATGTTGCCGCAGAATCCATAGCAGAGCGTAGCTAGAGCTGTGGTTTGTTCCCTGACATTTAAAAGTATATGCCTGAGCTCTTCAGCACACAGATACTGAAATATTCAACAACATTCTGATATTTCCAGTGCTGCTGCCTGCTTCAGCACTTTTAATTCCTAGGATGTGCCAGAGTTGCACATTAGCATTTAAATGGACAGCCTAGGCCTGCAGAAACCAAGGATCTGTGTCACAAGGTAACTGGCTTCAGCTCCTGCAGGGACTGCGGAGTCCCTTTGCCTCTTCTAATGTTCCAACTTCTCTTTCAACTTCTGCCTCTCTGCATTCAGGCTGATCAGTTATCTGCAAGATTTATAGCCAAGAGCTTTGATGTCAGACAGATGTATGGTGTCAACATACTGCAGTTGAAGAAAACACTCTCCTTTAGGATGTATGTGTTTTTCTTTCTGTTGAGCACTTACTCTGATATAATAAAGCAAACGTCAGTTCCTTGGGTTTCTCTCACAAAAGAATATTTTAAATTAGTCCTCATGCCAAAACCGGAACTTAATTTGGAATAATGTCCCTAACTCTGCTAAACCACCAGGCCAGGGCAAAAACGGGCTCATATACATAAAATTTCTTATACATAAACTGCCCAACTGTTTATGTCTCAGCAGCAAAACCACAAAGTACTATCCACTACAGTGTTTATATTTGGATATAATTACCTGCCTACTGAAAGTCAGACATACTTACCATACAACTTAAAGCACACATTTCTCTAAGGGCCATCATTCCTCTACCTTTGGACCTCAAGAGTGACAAAGATAGGTCTCACCAATAGGCCTAGATGGCCTCGTCACACTGCGCTGTCCATAGAAGAGTGGATCCAGGACACAAGGCTGGTGGGTTGAGTGGCATACAAATGTGCAGTCACACCACTTCTCGGGTACAAGAAGTTCCCCCCTTACCTGTAGTTTTGCTTTCTGTGAGTTCAGTTACCTGTAATCTCATCCATGGCCTAAAAATATTAAGTGGAAACTTCCAGAAATAAAAAAAAAATTAATAAGTGTTAAATGGTGCAACATTCTGAGTAGTGTGATGAAATCTTGCACCAACTCACTCTCTGGGTCATAAATCAGCCCTTTGTCCACTGTATCCACATTTTATATGCTGCCCGCCCATTGGTCACTTAGTAGCCATCTGTTATTGTTAATTTTTTACTGAGCTTAACTTATAAATTAAACTTTATCATAGGTATGTATGTATAGGAAAAATGTAGTATCTAAAGTTTGGTGCTATCTGAGGCTTCAGACATCCGCTGGGGGTCTCGGAATGTACCCCTCACAGATAAGGGGGGACTCCTATACTTCCCTGAAGGATACTGCATGAAGCGCCTCACTAGTGATCATTTTCAAGGCTTCGCCTAAGAGCTGTGCTGTCCCACAGAGTAGCCACTTGTCACATGTGGCTACTTAAATTGAAGCTAATTAAAAATTCAACTCCTCAATCGCCCTATTCACATTTCAGGTGCTTAATAGCCACACAAAACTATTAAGTTGTATAGTATAGATACAGAACATTCCCACAACTGCAGAAATTTCTAGAAACAGCACTGACCTGGGATTTAAGGGACCTCAGAAAGGGCCAACAACCATCCTGGTTTTCCCAGGATGGAGGATTTCCTGGGTTTGAGGAATTTCAGTGTTAACATTGAGCATAGACTCTGGAAAACGGAGACAGTCACCCTAAGAAGTCATCTAGTCCACCCATATATCAAATGCAGGTATTCCTGTGGCAACATTCTTGACTTTGGAGATATCTGAGCTTGTTACATAGTAACTTCATGGTGTGGCTAAAGTAGGCCGTCTTTGGAGAACTGCAGTAGAGATTAAGCTAAAAGAATAGATGCGAACTCAATTTCTGATTTTCTCCAAGCGGTAGAAAGCACAGAGGCACAAGGAAGATTGTTTAAGCAACCACAACAAAATGGTCTCAGCCACTTGCATAAGCAGCCTGCAAGATTGGTAGTAAGTCTAGCATCTAAGGCTTTTGTCTGTTAGCAGTGGCTGGAATATTTACTGGTAAATCAGGGTTCCACTTCATATGAACAGACAGGGTTCTATTGAATTATTTTCCCCCCAAATAAATATGTATTTTGAAATCACTGCATTTAGACCTGAATGAATCCTTAGAGAATTTGTAGTCCAATTTTAATTTTACAGAAGAGGAACCTAAAGGCCAAAGTGCCTAAATGCCTTTTCCAAGTTTCCAGAGTGAGGGGGGAAAGCCTCTATCACTGTGCAGAAAGCAAGGGCAGGAGCACAGACTCGAAATTCCTGTAAAGGAAATTAATGGCGTTTTAACTGAGTGTCTCTTTTTTATTATTTCTCTGTGATTCTTGTTTAGTGTTGTTAAAAACTGTTTTACTTACTATTATTTTGTATTTGAAGTAACTTCCTATTGAAGAAATTATTAGTAAACACATTATTAATTAATATTGTTTAAAGAGCACTCAATTGCCAGAATGTTGGAGAGAAAGATGGTTTAATGTTATCAGATGGCAGAAAAAGGGCACCACTATTTCCTACATTATTTTGCTTTGTCTTCTTTTCACTTAATGAAAAGAGTGTAACGACATTGTCAGGGGGAACTGAAGTCCATGTTAGATGAGGAAATGGGAAGAGAAAGCTAAATATGGTGGAAACCCAGACCTGAAACAGAGACAGACCTGCAGGCGGGAAGCTGGCCCCACACAGCAAGGCCGCCTGTAAAACGGGGATTATACAGAAACTATCCCGTAAGTTTAGATAATATGGATGAAGTGCTTAGAGCAATGCCTGGCCTACTTACTGCTCAATGAATGCTATTAGTGATTGTAATTATTATCAATAAATTACAGAAATGATTTCAAGAGTCCAGACCCAGATGAATTATATACCGGGGTACTGAACAACTTGCAAAGACACTTGTTGAATGAGGAATATGTAAAATACCCCAAAGTCTGGCATCTGCGTGGCGTATGGCTCGTGCCTTGATGAACAACGTCAAACACCTGCCCTGGGACACTAGCTAAGGCAATGTTTTATAAATGTCACTCATTTGATTACTGTCAGTATTAGTTTCCCACTTCTGCTGCCATAAATTATCGTAGACATAGTGGTTTAAAACAGAGGAATTTTTTCTCTTACAGTTATGGAGGTAGAAGCCAGAAATGACTTACGGGGCTGAAAACAGGGCGTTGACAGAAGTGGTTCCTTCTTGGAGCATCAGGGCAGAACTCATTCCTTGTCTCTCTAGCTTTCGAGGGTCACCTGTGTTCCCCTCCTAGCATCACTTAACCTCTTGCTTCCCTTGTCACACAGATACTCCTCTGTCTTTGACCCTCCTGCTTCCCTTTTTAAGACTGCTTCACCGTTGGGCCCGCCCAGGTACTTCAGGATAATCTCCCCAACACCTGATCTTTAACTTAATTATTAAAAAAATACACACTACTCAAAAGAGGAAAAACACTCTCTGTGCCTCTCTCTACTATTCAAAACAGTTCATTTTCGACACTACCTCATGTAGATTTTCCACACAAGGCAATCCTCCAACTTTCCAGATACCAAGCAGATATCCTACAATTTAACTATACACTCTGACACTATTCACCTGTAATTGGCATTAAATCCCACAATTTAAGGGCTCAGTCCTATAAGATTACCACCTCCTCCCAAATTCAGATGCCAAGCACAAGTCCAAGTTGTCAGTGATAATTTGATAGAGCAGGTCACAAAACTAAAAAAAAAAAGTTTACTTACTAGATTACTACTTTATAAAAACAAAAGGCTACATACAACTCAGGAACAGCCAGAGAGGAGAGATGATGCCCAGAGTGAGACATGGGGAAAGGGCACAGCTTTCACCCCCTCTCTGGACGCGCCACTCTCCCAGCACCCCCACGTGCTCGTCACCAGGAAGCTCTCCTAACCTCTTACGTTAGGATTTTTAGGGAGGCTTCCCTACACAGGCATGATTGATTAGATCACAGACAGTTGGCGATGAAATCAACCTCCAGCCCTTCCATTGTTCCTGCAGGTCAGAGCTGAAAGTTTCAACTGTTCAATCACAGATTTGGTTAACCTGGCTACCAGTCCCCATTCTTAGGGATTTTCAAAGCGTTACCTCATTAACATAAACTTAGGTGTGGTTGACAGGGACTTGTTTAAAGACACTGATTTAGCCTTTGTCACTCTTATCACTTAGGAAACTAAAACAGTCTGGCCAAAAAATGGGAAGAAGACCAAATACATACACACATATTTCTTATTAATCACAATGTCACACTACTACTAAAGTTTTTAAAACCCATGACGTTCAAGTATAATTCAGTTAGAAATGAGATTTCAACAGAAACCTATTTTGCACTGTAGTGTTTTCTAAGGTAGAAAAAGAAAGAGCATTGGCTATCTTAGGTCTAAGTCCCCTTTGTGAAGTAGCATTAGACAAAAGCTTTAAGTTTCAAATTTCTACTTTAGTGGACTGTTTTGAAACCTTCAAAAAATGTTGGTATTAATGAGAGTAATAAATAGATAATGAACACAGAGGAAGGGCTACACAGAGATTTCAGATTCAGGTGCATTTTAAATAAAACTGAGATGGTTATCAAGGAGATAGCAGCTAGATAGGCATTGATACGATATCAGCAAGGATTCTGCAAAGGGAAAAGGGAGCAAGAAGGAAGTTGGAGGCAGGAGTCATCCAATAACGTAACTGGCTCCTGGGAAGAAAAAGGAGACCTAGAGGATAAGCATTGGGGTGAAACGGAAACTATGAACCAGCAAAACTAAACTGTGATTTTTTTTTCATCTTCAGACTCACTAGGGGAACCATTTTGTTATATAAGTCATTGCTAGCACCTCCCAAAGACATTTTAGCTGGTGGCAATCATTGACCCTTTTAACAATTTTAACAATTGTGGTATGACTTGTTATTTACAGCTGGAATAAAATGTCTTCCTGTACAGCAAAAAGTCATATTTTTGCATGTTTTTGTTCACCCATGAGTATCACTTACTACAATGATTTAGATTAGATGACTGCCAGGAATCTCTTGAGCTCTAAAATTCTTTGAGTCTATGAAGTACAAAGGACACAGTACCTTCTCATAGAAAACAAAATACTGGGGACTTTGCCTTCTGGCCAAAATGGAGTAACAGGAAACTGATTTATCCTTCACTTTAAACAAATACCGATGAGCCCTAGGATTATAGCATCTTACTGCCTTGAGAAAGTTTCCAGAGCACTGAGCAAGGAGAGACCAAAAACAGCATGGTAGTCTCACTGTGTTGAGAGTATAGAAGTCGGGGTTCGAGGTGACCAATGTGGTAAGATTTAATGGAGCAAAGTACCAAAGAGAAGAGAGCTACAGAGAGAGAGTGAGTCTCAGAAACTGGCAGAGAGCTCCCTTTGAGTCTTTAAGCTCCACACTAATCATTGTGCATGTATGTGAAGAAACTACCCAGGCTAGGGAGAGATACAGTCACCAAGAAAAGAACAGGCAAAACAACGTGTAGAAATTGTTTAGCTGGAAATAGTTTCTGTTCCCACTAGCCAGGGTAATGATCTTGTATACACACGGCAATGGGAAGAATCCTCAGAAGACCCCAGTAGTGTGGTTAAATTAGTCCTGGGCCACAAACTGTTTTGCCTCCATTCTAGCTAATTAAAACCAAGTCTCTAAAGGAACTCACTGATTCTAAATCTAAGTAAATTAATGGAATGCAGAAAAAAAGTCAAATGCTATTTACAGGACCAAAACAAAACCCAATACAAATTATGTAAAATCTGCAATGTCTAGAGTTTAATTACAATATCAGGTATGTAAAAAAGCAGGAAATATAACTCAGAACCAAGAGAAAAATTAATCAAGAGAAACAGACCCAGAAATGGCATATGTTATGGAACCAGCAGACAAGGGCATTAAAATGCTAATGTAAATATAATTCATATGTTTAAAATAGTGGGGAAAAACATAATCATGATAAGGGGAGAAGTAAAAAATCTAAGAAGGGCCCAAATAGGACTTCAGAGAATATTCACTGAAGTGAAAAACTCTACTGGATGGATTTAGCAGCAGATTAGACACTGCTTAAAAAAAAAAGAAATCGATCAATCTACTTTAAGACATAATAGAAACTATCCCAAATAAGCATAGAGATGAAAATACAGACTGAAGGAATGACCTGTGGGATGATATAAAGTTGTCCACTATATGTATAATTAGAGTCCCAGAGGAGGTAAGATAGAGGGACAGGAATAAATATTTGATGAAAGAGTAGCTAAACATTTTTCAGATTTGATGAAAACCATTGACCCAAAGATCCAAAAAGTTCAACAAGCCCAAAGCAGAATAAATATAAAGAAAACCATGGCAAGTTACATCATGATCAAATTTTTGACAACCAGCAATAAAGAGACAATCTTAAGAGCAACCAGAGAAAAGTAAACATGCTATATACTGAGAAACAAAGAAGAGAAAGAAGACAGCTGACAATATCTTTCAAGTACTGTCAACCTAAAATTCCATACCCAGTGAAAGTATCTTCTAAAAATCAAGGCTAAATGGAGATTTTCTCAAACAAACAAAGCTGAGCAATAATAGACTGAGCAATCAATTTCAATCCTTTATATAATTTAAATTATTTTTAAAAAACTCACATTACTTGGATGGCTCAGGCTTTGTTGAAGCGTTAAAGGCTTCTTCTCCCACTCCGCCGCACACGCAGCATTCCAGAGTGGGTTCATACTGCATGATCCCTGGGTACGCGATACACCTGTGCGTTTCCCATTTCGTGTAGCAGGATCTTCTCACCTCACCTGTCATCTTTTCAGGTTCTCCATCTAAAGGTTACTCACTCTCTAAGATGTAAATCATAGAAAAAGAATATCCCCTTTTTGGTAAAACTTTTAAAAGCATCAGCTTTCTTATACCTAAAACAAGGAGATTTCATCTAGGTGACTTCAAAGTCTCCTTTTGGCTCTGAAATTACATAAGCCCAATAGAAATATCAACACGACCATTTACTGAATAGGAACTCTGCTATACTATCTATGTCAAAATAATCAATACATAATTAGAAATTATCATAACTGTTATACAGGACAAAACTACTGCTATAAGATAAAATAATAGTGGGTCTGATATGGGTTCCATTTCAGGTAGGAGAGAACGTGTGAGAAGAAACTGCTGCGGGTAGGGTGCCTCTGAGCAACACCAAGGACAAAGCCAGGGGTCCCCGGGGTAAGGAGCATGCAGTGGGGCTGGAGAATGGGCAGGCCCAGGTGACACGGGGGCTCGAGGGCAATGTTACAAATTTTGGTCTTTATTCTATGTGCAAAGTTTAAAGAGGGGTAACGATATGAACTAGTTTTTGTTTTAAAAAGATCACTATTTTCTATAGCAGTGCTGTCCAACAGAAATATATTACAGCCACATAGAAAATTTATATTTTCTATTAATCGCATTTTAAAAATTAAGACGAATCATTTCCAATTAATTTTACTAATATCTTTTATTTTAATCTAATATATCCAAACTAGTCTGTAGTCAATGTAAACCTTTATTGGCATCTCCCCTTTTTTTATACTAAGTCTTTGAAATTCAGTGTGTGTTTCAAGCTTACAGCACATCTCAGTTTAAACTAGCAGCATTGCTGGCACTCAGCAGCCACAGGTGGCCAGCGGCAGCCTTACTGGGCTGGGCAGGCCCACGGAATGAATTGAAAGGGGCTGCAGTGGAAGCAGAGAGACTAGTTCAGAGGTTACAGCAGAAGTCCCATTGCCTGGATTGGGAGAGTAACAACAGAGATGGCAGAGAGTGCATGTATTTGGAATTAGTTCGGAGGGAGTTAACAGCAATAGAAATAAAGGAATGTGGGGAAAAGCATTAAAAAGTAAAATATAACCAGAAATAACCACAGAATAATTCTAAGATTATTTCTAATTAATGCTTTGATCTTAAATTTTCTCTTTGTAGAAGGGGCTTAGCAAGATATATATTTTATTGTCACTTATGACTTCACTATTTTCTTTTTTATGTCTACTTTTATTTTGATCAACTGCTTTTCTGCCCTGGTCTGCTTCAAAATTTGTTTGTTTATCTGTTCATCTGATTATTTAATTCAACTTGGCTTAAACATTTTTGAGTGACTAACTTGTGCTAGGCTTTGTGCTAAGTGCTAGGAGATAAAAAAAAATAAGAAGCCAACTCCAATTATCAAACTTAACACTTACTCCTTTTCTCTCAATTGTCTTGGCTGTGTAACAACAGCTACGCTGGTTTCGCCCAGACCACTCGCATCAGATATGCACGCACCAGGTTCTGGCAGCGTCTAATCATTCAGTCAGGATTCAGGCAGGAAAACAGAAGTCCCTCTAGGTATTTTGAACAAAATGGAGCTTTAACACTAGGAATTAAAGACTTACCAAACTGTTCCAAGGGCTGGGAGAGCAAAGGTCAGGAAAGCCCCCCCGCCAGCTTTCGGGAAATCTGGAAGTGCAAGAATATCAGGAAAGCCACTTCCACTGACATTAGCTGCTTCACCAAGGGTACTTGGAAGCCACTGGCAAAACCTCATTTGAACCATCCACTGACCCCACCTGCCTGTCTATGGCTGCCACTGGAGAATAATGGCTTTTCCTTTCTATATTTCAAGGAAGAACTTTTAATCAGGGAATCTAATCCAAAATCTGCTGGCTATGGATTCTGGGAAATGTAATTCTCAGGCTCCTCCCCCTGCAATGCAAGGGAAAACAAGAAAAGAGTGGTTACGCCGCTGAGCTGAAATATATAACCAAGCATGTGTAGACTGGGCCTGTTGTTGACTCTGGGTAAAATAGTGTATGTAGGAAAGCCTCAAACACTCAGTTTCAATCCTGTATTCCTAAATGAATTTTCAATTAAATTTCTAACATTTTTATCCTGAATAATGTTTCTTTCACCAGAATCAGAAAGTACGTTAAGGAGTTTGAAGACGACTAAGCTCTAAAGAAGTACTGAGAGACTGAATATCCAAACAGAAAATGGCCAGACCATATATAAAAACAGAACTTTGACCCACAGCCTCCAGGAAACCAACACGTTTATGTACAGTAAACAACCCAGGAAGTCAGACTTACAGGAAGCCACATCTCTATCTCTAGAGACAATCCAGAAGGCTAAACAATAACTTCTGTAACAATCAGCCCAAAATGGCCAGGGCCTGATTAATAACTGACAGCTTCCCTAATCTGTGTCCCATTTCCAATTTAGGACGAACTAGAGAAAGTCAAGTACACACCCCTAACCAATCACATAGGATGCCCCGCTTCCAGTTAACCAGCTTATAGCTTCTTCATGCCTACAGCCTCGAACCAGGGCACACTGGAAGCCTTTCCTTTTTTTCTACTATGACACTTTCCCACACCTCTGACTGACTTGGAGTTTCTGCCAAAATGCAGTTGGCAGTGGCTGACTCCCTTGCTACAGCAGACTCTGAATAAATAGCCTTTGCTTTTCTCATTTGGTTGGTCTTTATTTGCACAGTATTGATCAAGCTAGGATTTTTACCTAACAAGAACTGTATTTTCTAAGGAATAATGCAGGAATTTCCAGAAGTCAGGGCCAACAGTTTATTTTTTATGTGTTTTGGCACATACCCAAGCATAACAACAATAATTGTTATTCAGGACTGACTATGTTTCTGGTGGTGTGCCAAATACTTTATTTTATCTTATTTAATTCTCCCTGGAATCCCCAAGGGAGGGGATATGATTAGCTACTTACCAGGTAAGTTATTTTAAGCACAGAGAAGTTGAATTATTTGCCCAATGTCACAGAATTAGTAAAATGGGCTAACCACCGAGGTACTTGGACTGCACAGCTTATGCTATTAACATTTTGTGGATTAATTAACCATATTGTTGTATGAGTCTTAACAGACATGCATATAAATTTCCCCTTTTCGTTGCCAATACCTCCTTGGAAAACCCAAATACAGGATTCATTTTAAAGTCCATGTATTTCTAATAGAATTAATTTCCTAAGACATTTTTCTTTAATTTGTCTTTGAAATCTTGAAGTAATCAGAAAAGCATCAAAAAAGTACATTTACTTAGCCACATGGGTTGTTTAAAATTGAGACACTGGGGAAGGAATCACATGAGGTCATGTGACATCTTTGTGTGTGTCATTTGTTCCTATTCTGACCAAAATTTGGGTGCCACTATTCACTTCTGGGTTTTAGGATGCAAGTTTCAGATCCCAGCTAGGAAAAGGAATCGTTGTTATTTATAGCATTCCAATAATATATAAAGATAAAAACCACTATAAAATTTTAGATACTGAGTATTCCATGAAGCACTAGTATGAAATAGAGGGTGCTTTGGTTTTCGGACTTGCTTTTCACTTGTCCCTCTCAATAATCTCAATGCACTCATTTTTTTTTTACATGGTTGAGGAGATAGGAATATGATGGAGTTAGAATAAATATCATCCAAAGTGTCCTACAGTTATAAATTCTTTAATCAGAGGAGTATGAGTCTTACTGAATTAAAAAAAAGATGCCACCTACATTTAAAAACTTGACCATTCAAGGGTATCAAACTGACCTAGTTCTTTCTGCAATCCATGATGAAAAAAATTTGGGAAAATCCAATTCTGACAGAAACTCTAACCAAAAGAGGGAAATGTTAAACAAAGATCTTTCTCAAAATATACTAAAAGTATAAAGAGGCCATATCTTTATTTTATTCTGCTGGTTCTATAAAAACACAAAAGTATAGGAAGGATATGATCACTTCAATCAACATTCAGTGGTAATTAAAAGCAATTGCAGACCTCAGGCTGTTTCTTTCCAATATGATCCAGTTATAAGAAGGAATTGGAAATGATTACATTTTAACTGGAAACACATTTCTGTCCAGAGCTGAGCTTCGAAGTACGAAAAAGGCACAGTGGTGGCCCCTGTTTGTGTTTCCATCTGGGGCTCCAGTTTGAACTGCAGTGATTATTCTGCCAGGCTTCTGGCTGCGCAAAGATCCAGAAAGTCAAACCTGCCATATTCTTATATGCTGCTCATGCAAAAAATAAAATAAAGTAAAATTGCACCAATTACCATGTTTGCATTTTGTAGAATAGCTCTATTTAAATCGATTATATGTTAAACAAGAACATTTGTAACATTCGCAGCTCAGAGTTAATCTGGCTTTACCCCAGGGCACCCAATATGAAAAGTAAGTGATTGCAAGTACTCTTGGAAAGAAGTTAGCAATGGCCTACAATGGAAAACGTTTGGAACAATTAAATATAGCTTGATTTTCAAATTAAGAAATATAAACCATGATTGTATTTATAGTCTAAATGTACATTATCTTCCATTTGAAGTACTTCTTCAAATCCCATTAAAAATGCTCTTTTTCTGAGAGGTAGTGCTTCCAAAGTGACATCATCATCAATGTTAGGGATAAAAGTTCTGATATATTTAAGGCCTCATACAAGGAATTACGTGGACATAGAAAGTACTCGAAGACTGCTTTGATTTCACAGCTCCTGGCTCTGGGAATTCCGTTTTCTGTTTCCAGGAGAGCACAGAGAAGTTATGTAAGTCTTGATGGGGCAAAAATAGGATAGGCCTAAAAAGCTTGGCAACTTATTACATTTGGTGTAAAATGGAGAGTCCTTTAATTTTCTTAGTCTGAATGCACATGGATCTTTTTGATCCATAAATCTCTTATACTAAGAATCTAATAGAATATTTTATATAAAGCTTTTCAGGATATGATGTCATTCTCAGGGCTTTTAAAGGTTCTTCACAAGGTATAAAAACAATACTTATAAAAATAACAGAGTAAGATCCTTTTCCCTCTACCCATAATTATTCAGTAACTTTTTATTACCACAACATTTTCTCGGGAAGATGAAGGGAAGAAATACTCTAATGGGAAAAGCGGATTATGATTCATAGAAACGAGTTGATGTTCTTAGATGGCACATTTTCTTTCATCTTTTCTCATTTCATCTCATCTCATTTCGTTTCACGAACACCTGTATAATGCTTCCTGTGTTCCACATACTGTTTGAAGCATTTAAATAGTAATTCATTTACTCCTCATGTCAGCACTACAAAATCCGTACTTTTATTAACCCCACTTTACAGAGAATGAGACTGAGACAGAGAGGCTGAGTAAGTTGCCTGAAGTCAGACAGTTGTACAGCTGAGGTTCTGAAGTCATACGGTCTGGCTCATGTTTATTAGAAACCCTGGTGCTGTGAACAAGTGCACGGCACACTCAGACCATCAATAAGTGAGTTCTGAGAACAAATGGTAAAGTCATTTTGTATTTGATTCTATAAATTTTATAGCTTAGAGGCTGTTTTTCATGTTTTTCATACTAAAGGGTAAACTTTTGCAATGCTTCCATAAACTCTCTAGCTGCATATGATGATAAAAATGTACCTAAGTCAGAAGATTTGTCTGTGCAGTTTTTCTTATTAGCATGTGGTAACAACCCTAGATCTTTAAAGCATAGAGCCAAGATGAAAAAGAAAATTATATATATCACAATACCACCTATGTACATTTAAAATACATGCAACATGAAACCATAGTGTGTGTTTTACAAATACATATATACAAAACAGAAGGGTTTTACAGCACACGTGTTAGAAGAGTTTAAATAAAACAGGAGCGGAGCTGTACTGGGATGTTAATCGTGGCCTGAGGCTGCGACTGACTCAGTCCTCTGGCTCCCAGATCTGAAGCTGGGAGAAAGCATCTGTCTGCCTACTTAGCCCGAGTGTGTAGAGTCTTGCTATCCATGTGTTCATTTGTGCCAACAGGGGAAGTGAGCCCATTTACTGCAGTGCTGGTACTCAGTAGGGTACTTCATGGTAATGATGACTGACTGACCCTCTATAGCAGCAGTTCCCACATCGTGGGCTCAGGCTATTTTATACTCTAAAAATTACTGAGGACCCTCAAGAGTTTATAGCATAAAAGCATATGTTTACATCAATTTTCACCTATTGATATTTACCATGTAGAAATTAAGATTGAGAATATCTAAATATTTATTAATTTGAAAATAGCAATGACAGCCCAATATACGTAAACTCAAATAACCTATTTTTAATGAAAAGTAACTATATTTTCAAAAATAAATTTTAGTAAGAGGAGAGTCAATTTTTACATTTTTGCAAATATTCTTGATGTTTGGATTAACTGAAGACAGTTGGATTCACATGTCTGCTTCTTCAGTCTACCTACTGCCATGTGAGGCTTTGGTCGAAGTATATGGAACAGATTTGGCCTCACACATATGTAGTTGGGAAAAGAAGGAATATGATGATTGCCTTCCAGAATATTGTGGATATTCTTCTTTGATGCTCTACCAAAACTTGACCAGTGCTAGTGTTTGGTGGTTACTGCAACTGAAATCTGTCGCCATATCAATGGACTTTTCATACCATGTTACATGGAAACCCACTAGTTATGCCATCCCTGGAATGGGTCTTTTACCGGTGCATGGTTTTATAACAGCATGCATTGATCATTTGAAAAATATTATGCAGATCTTCCCAATGTTGACACATTCCATTAAATGTTATCAAAACCTCACATTTGTTAATATCCATATAATAAACACAAATTTCATCCTAAAAGTCCCTCTTAAGTTTTGGGAAGCTTTAAGCTCCCAGTGAGGGAGAAAAATTTTCCAAAATTTGAATTTTCACTTGAAAAATTAAATGTTATCATTGGCACCAAATGTCAGTTATTTTTCCTGAAGTGGCAGAGCCACCTCACTCATTATTGATAAAGTGGTAGTTTGTAGCCATCCTTTCAAATACAAATGCTGTTCAGCTTGCAGCTCAAACACTGGCTTTTCTGCAGACACCACTGTACTTTGGTATGAACAAATGGGTAATGTGCACAGAATATCAACAAAACATGTACTCAAGGGCTGATATTTAAAATTTTTTCACTGCCTCATCAACGATGTCCTCAAGTAAGACACACATCTTTTTAAACAGTGAGTACATGGCAGTGAGGAACACAAGGTCTGGTGCTATGACCTTGATTCCCACAAAAACCACCGGCAGGTTTCCGCACCGTAGTGCAGACGTCCACGCAGTCAGGAGAGAGGAACATCCCAGAACTGTCAGGAGAACAGTTTCGAGGCTGCAGCATCTCCAGGGGTCCGAACACCACACTGCCACTCTACCACTCTACATGGTGAAATCTGTTCCCTCGGCACCTAAAGAATTTACATGCTAAACATATCCTAAAATACCTGATGAAATCTGAATTAAGCACTTTCTGAACCTCAAATAAGAATAAATCTAGAGGTTTCAGGGCCATCTGTTCCTTAATCTTATTTACCTTAATAATATTTGGAGTGTCAGTTTTTTAAAAGTTGAATATTTAAATGAATTTTTAAACTTTTTTAACTTGCTATTTCTAAGGATTTCACAGCATCCCCAATAAGATTGCCAGTTAAATCAGTGAACACTTTTTTTTTTTTTTGCTTTATGGCTTATTCAGAAGGTGGTTCTGAGACTGTTTCAGGCCTGAGCTGAGTGACTGATCAATACTTAATCAAGCCACAGACCACAATTGACTAAATCAGTTTTTTGGTCATGCTTTCTTTTTGGCATCCATGCAATCCTGGTTTCTAGCCTTTTTATAGGACCTTGAAATTAATATTCTAAGTATACATTTTTTGTATATTTGTACCCCCTTCCCGACCACACACTCTTTTCTTTTGGTGGTATAGAAGCGTTCTCTTTTAATATCAGGCAGGTAAGAAAAGTGGAAGTGCCTTGTAGCATAAATAATTCGTGAAGAGCATGAATAACTCCCACTTCACATTAAGGCAGTGAATACTTTTTGAAAGCCTCATAAAGAGGCTGGATTGAGTGCAGGAAATTCGGTAGTAAGGAAATTGGCACCAACATTATAAAGAGGCTGAAATTACTGTTCGTGGCCTCATAAACTGTAAATATGATTGGAAAGAAGAGCGCAGACCGATGTGAAAAGAGCAATAATGAATCAAGGCGATATCCAGTGAGAAGTAAAATGAATGACATCAAGTCAGTGTGGTTCCCACAACTCCAAACACACTCCTGGTCACATGGCCTTTGCATTTGACATTCCTTCAGCCTGGAATCTTCTCTCAGTTCTCCACACTTTATGTATCTCTCTGTTCAGATGGCACCTTAGCAGGGGCCTTTACCTAAAATAGCATCCCCCCACTCTCTGTTTTATTTTCTTCACAGGAGCTACTATCACCTGATATATTATATATTTGTTTATTTGACATCATCTGCCTTGCTCCATTTGAAAGTGAGTTCCTGAGACCACGAACTTAATTATTCACTGCTGCATCTATCTCAGGGGCTAGTCAGTTCCTGATATATGTTATGACACAATAAATATTTGTTGAGTGAATGAATAAATGAATGCTATGGCTGCTCAGAGTGGGGAGAGGAGACCAGTGGTACTAACTAGGTGGTTAAGAAGCATTTGATGGGCTGAGGTTTGAGCCAGGCCTGCGGAGTGTTTTTTATACGTAGGGCCAATGAACAGAGCAACCTGCCTGCTTTGCAGTACTCAAGTGAGATATCATGTTGCCAAGCAAGTCCTCTGGGGGTCTCCAGACTGGATGAGTTGCCACTGCTTTTGTGTTCCATAATTCTCCATACCTTCTTCTATGAGAGCTTTCACTCCAGTGCATCTGATCTGCTGTTTCCTTGTCAGGCTGCCCCAGTGGAATATTAGCTGTGGGGCAGCAGAGGCAGTGTCTTATTCATAGTTGCATATCCAGCCATAGCATACATCCTGCTACTCTACCAGTACTTGTTGATTGTATGATTTAATGAACTAAGCAGAAAGCTCGTCAGGAGGAGTGAAAAGTAAGTATGGACCAAATCAAGGCCCTGTACCAGGCGGATGGCAATGGAAATCATGAAGAAACAGATATAGCCAATAGCAGGCGACTGAGTCAGTGTTACGTGCAACCATAGATAACTGTATTTTAAGCTTTGGTGACTATAAAAGGTAATGCTGTCACTCTAACTTATGCATCAAAGCTTAAGGTTCTTAAGAAAAGAATATTTGGCAAACTATTCACTGTAATGACCCCACCTGTTCATTTTTAGCTATACTAAATGGTAAAATCTGCCAGAGTTCACATACATAGCCCATATCCTAATATTAAACTTTTAGACAAAACTTAAAAATTCTAAGATTGAATTTCCTTTCTGAGTGCTGCTAGTTATCTGTGAAAAGAAATTGATTTGTAGGAGATGAAGGTAAAGATAATAAAATATTAAATTTCGGCAAATTATTCATTGGAAGTATTATACAATTCAGGATTCCAAGTAATCTCAGGCAGATAAAGCAAACAGGATGTATCTCTCACGAGTGTTACCTAGGGCAGAAATGATTCATAGGCCAGGCTGAGGTGGCCTATGAATTCAAGGCCATCTCCTCAGTAGAGGAGATGGAAAACACAAGAACCAGTTTTTTCTCTTTTAGCCATAGAGGTCAGCTCTGGTGCCTTCTTGTTTATAAATTTAAAAAGTTGCAGTGAAGTGGAGAAGGGTGATGAACTACCCAAGGTCAACTGCATTCAAATTTCATGGACCTCAGTAAGGAAGAATGTTTTTCCTAGAGAAAACTCAATGTGCTGTTAGCCAAAGATAGGAAATAGAGGTTGGGTACACTGAGATGGCAGCTGTCCACTGGATGGACTCAAACTACCTAGTTCAAGTCCAAGGGGACTTCCTGTAGGGAAATACGCTGACTGAATTGGGCCTGGAATGTTTTGAGGAAATGAGCCCACCATAAAGACCCTGCTCCATCTCTTTTCCTTCCTTGCCTCTCTGCATATCCTTCCTTTTCTTTCTGAAAGATTTCTTCAGCTTAACCATAATTTTTGCTTACTCTTAACTTTAGCTTGTCATGGCCCCAACTCCAATAGTATCCTCACTGCACTCTTTTGGTTTCTACACTGTCTGCTAACTGCCCCCTTCTCTCAGTTTAATAATTCCAAATTTCTAAGAAAGAAAACTGATTGCTGAAAATCACTGCATGTCCATGTCAAAGGTCACATGCCATAGGCGAGACATTGCAATCTATGGTTGCCTACCAGTCTGGTGCTAATTCTTAGTTTTGCAAGGGTTGGAAAAAAATGTTCTTAACCCTCTTGGCTGTACCATAAGCTGTAGAATTTCCTTTAACAGAGGGTGTTGGAAGGACAGATCTTGCAAAATGATCTTTCATAACTGAAGTACCAAGTATGGTTTGAACAATATTCCCCTAGTAAGTTTATTTTCTTACTCTCCAAATCAGTTAAGTCACACTCTCTAGTACCTTCTCACTGTCCTCTCTCACTGCATTCTTCCCTGGGAAAACATATGCTCCCTTCCGCGAATCCACCAACCCACATTCCTATTTAGGGCTATACCCACCATCTGTGCTCTGAATCTCACCCTACTCCCCTCCCCAAGGATTTCCCTCCAGCCATCATCAGTTTCCTAAGGTATAGTATGTATTTCTCTATGTGTTTATTACCTATGTTTTCCTACCTAGGACTTCCCACTAGAAAATAAGCCCCTTAAGACAAGATTGCCACATGTTTAATTAAACACTACTCCCAGGACCTAGGTTAATTAATCACAATTAATTTTTGTGGTCTGAATAATTTGTGCTGGTCAATAGATAGTACTACCCTTTCTCTTATTTCTTTCACTTAACTTGGTTCAGCATTTATTTGAGAATAATTTTTGTTTACAGATACTTGCCTATAAACAAAATACAGATACAAATCTATTCGTAGAAAAGAATCTTTATTTTGTTGGCCTTGTAGATCAGTAGCAATACCTTGATGTGTATATGTTTTCCTCAGTAGAGGAGATGGAAAACACAAGAACCAGTTTTTTCTCTTTTAGCCATAGAGGTCAGCTCTGGTGCCTTCTTGTTTATAAATTTAAAAAGTTGCAGTGAAGTGGAGAAGGGTGATGAAGGGTGATGAAAAATAAATGTGTTTTTCTGATGTATTTTTCATGCCTATTTAGCTTAAGCAGTTAATAAATCCAAAATCAATAAGTTTTGTATTATGTACATCTACATAGCAGAAATAAAATGTTTTACTTTCAGGGAGCTTACAATCTAGTAAATTGTCTATGCAAGGATCCTTATCATACTTTGGTTTATAAAAGGAAAGATTTGAAATAATCTGACATCCTTATAAAAATATTAGTCAAATACACTGTAATTGGTAAAGAATGCTACTTATTGTAACATTTCTGGAACATCATAAGAACCCAACTGCCCATCAGCTTGGGTTCTTTCAGTAAACTGAGGTCACATCAACAAAATGACTACTCTGCCACTGTAATCACAAAGATAAATTATTAAATGAGAAAAGCAATGTATATAGTGTGTGCATACTATACCCTCTTATAGCTAAGAAAGACAATACAAACACACACACACCTTCTTTATTTTAAAAATGCTAAATTAAGTCAAATGCTAGTAACACTGGTTACCTTTAGGCAAGAATGGGAACTGAGGGGGTAGGGATAGAAGTAAGATTTTTCAAACGTTTCTGCAGATTTTACTTTGGAGACATATAAATGGTTTATTAGATCCTAAAATATTAAAACTTAAAGTGAATCTAAAAAATTAGAAAGCTAAAGGAGAGTAATAACCTATTTTTTGAGTTGGTGGCTCAACCACCCAGAGAAGAGTTATATCTTTAAAATAGTAATTTTACTATATATCCCTGGTGAAATATATTCTAAAGACAAAAGAAATGCAAAAATGTCTTCTCAGTAATCAAAATTCTTCTCAATAATCCTGTTATTATTAATATATTGTCCTTCAGGAACTATTATAAAATGCAGCAAATAAATAATTACATTATTCCATTTGGAAACCAAGGTTTTCAATGAAAGAGGAAAAAGATATCAATATAAATCAAATAAATAAAGATCCTGTAACCAGAAATATTAGTATGAACTTCTCAACTCTTTTCCTAGCTCTCACTACTGAAAAGTCTAAGTACTTACCGATGAATGAGATGATGTTTGAAATTTACTCCACAAGAACCCAGCATGTAGAAGGACAGGGGATGGGGTGGGTGAAAGGGGAGATGAAACAGATCGGCCATGTGTTGGCAGATGTTGAAGCTGGGGGATGGGCGTGTAGCAGTTCATAACAGTATTGTGCCTACTTTTATATATTTAACAATTTCTGGTATAAACATTAAAAAAATTGTTTTGATATCTTTATTCGATTTTCTTTCAGTTCTTTCTGGAAAACCATAACATGACTTATAGATATAGTGGACTATGAAAATCCCTTTTCAGAACAGTCTGAAATAATAATGAATTCCATACACATTCAATCTCTACCTTTCATCAGTTATTTAAAAAGAAGACTATTCCACACATCAACTGATGGGAAAAATTCATATAATGGAGACTTGCCTAGAAGGCTTTAATGTCATATGAAGGAAATACAACAATTGAGTTAGAAAAAAATATGGATTTTTTTTTGAAAACACAGACTGTTTTGAGATTAGTTTTCCCTAAGGTAACATTCTATTATTTGATACTTAGTAAGACTAAGGTATATTTTCAAATTTGCCAAACATCTGTCACTGTATAGTAACTAAAATTTTGATTTTTTTCTGTATAATAAAAACAATGAAACATCTTTCTCTAGACGGAATCAATCTCCCAAAGCCTGTTAATCTTGTCTTCTACAGTGAGCCTGTCATCCGCCCTGGGCCGAAGCTGACAATGCTTCACGGCAGCTTGGCCATTCCCCACCCAGTGGACTCACGTCACCATCTTGGATAACGACTATGTCTCAGTTTTCCTAGGTAGCTATAAGATTAAAATGCTTCAAAAGAATGAATGTACTGCAGCAATAGGGTTTAATTAAAACAAACTTATCACAGTCCCACATTTCTAGTAAGCAGAAAAAGAAAGAAAACACTTAACACATGAAAGATGAGATAAGAGTAGTATGTCACCACTGAGGAATGATATGGATTCAGAGGTTCTCCTAAAAATCACATATTATGTACAAATAAAGGCAGGGATATTAACTTCTTCAAAATATGTATACACACACGCGCATGTGCTATCATAATAAAGGCAGCAGCTCAGCATCCCTGAGAGTTCTGCCTTGATCATGCTGAAAAACTCCTAGAAAGGCAATGCTCCTACGTTGCCTTACAGGCACCACAGTGATATGGTTAATAGCACAGGTCTACAGATCTGACTGCTTGGGTTCAATTACCAAGTCGCAATGAACTATGTGGCTTGGGCTATTTTATGAATCCTCTTTGTACTTCGGTCTTATCAGTCTTATCACCTGAAGTGCAATTTAGCCTTGAGACCTAATAGTAGTACCCTTCCTAGGTTTTGATAAAGACTTTTTTGATGTAGCACTTAATGACTAAACTGTGCACAATACAATGTCCACATCACACTGACATTTTAAAACCACTGTATCTTAGTTGAAATGCCAACACAACATTTGGACTGTGGTGAAGACTGCTCATCGTCCGTCATCCATTGATTCTTTTCTCTATGACAGTGGGGCACATGTCATCTGGAGTAGAAAAACTACACTTCTCAACCACGTTCACGCCTGGTAGTAGCTACTCAATGAGAAGCTACTAGAAGTGGTGCATGTGACTTTCAAAAACTTTTTCTGATGACAGTGTCTGCCTTTTCTTTTCCTCCACCCTGCCTCCTGGAAGGGATGTGATGGCAGAAGTTAGGACAACACGCCTGGACCATGAAGCCAGGCATTGAGGAGGGCAGAGTCGCTGGACAGTCGGAGTCCAAAATTGTTTAACTCTGGAGCTGCTTTACCAGCACTGAATTTCTAACTTTCAGACCTTTTCATGTGGGAGATAAATAAAGTTCTGGCTTAGCTTAAGCACAGGTTTTTTGTCTTGATTTGTTCTATTATTGTTGTTGTTTTGCTGTTTATTAAATGCAGCTAATCAAGTCCTTTAGATTTGGTCAGAGATAATAAATATTGTTTGAAAAACACATTTCATTTGTCAATATCTGTGCCAGCCTGCATATGAGTGAAAGGAGAGGTATGGACTTGAGAAGATGCTTATCTAAGACTATGGACCAGTTAAGAAAACACATAGGAGATTCAAGATGACAGTTGACTAGGTGGATGTTACATTCACCTCCTCCTAGGACCAAACTAGAATCACGACTAAAATATAAAACAATCAACCTAAATAACAAACTGAAGACTAGATGAACAGAAGTCTTATAACCAAGTATTCACAGAGGAAGCCACCCTGAGACTGGAGATCCATTAGCCCCACTCTTCCAACTCTTGACTGCTCGCCTTCTTGAGCTCAGGCTCCTGGCAGAATCTTGACAGACTGAGTTGTGTGGCTCTTGATGGGGCCGTTTTTTCCTCACATGTCCAACTGGTTCATAGCCTTCCCTTCATGAGGCCAAATCTTGGTCTGTTTGGGCCTGATAAATTCTGCTGGCCTCACCCTGACAACCCCGAGATCCAGCCTCACCACAAAGGTCTGTGGGCACCTGGCAGATGGCAACTAGACTTGGTATAGCACGAAACATTTGCTGAGTGGCCTCAGACCCAGCACTGGTACTGAGATTGAAGCTGTATCAGTCTGGTGAACATCACTAGACCCTACCTCATGACTCACTGTGAACCTACCTCATGCATCTTAAGTACTGCCAAAGGCTCTTTTAGTGATTGAACCTATCAGGCAGCTGGCAGGCAGAGGCAGGTGGAGGCAGGTGAGGGTGCATCTTGGGGTGCCTTCAGACTTTTGCTGAATTGCTCCTGGGCCCAATGCTGGTAAAAACCAGTGTTGGTGCACAGTTTGGTTCTTCCTGTCACATATAGGCCCAACAGAGGCAATCACAAACTGTGGATCACTTTGTAGCCCAGGGCCAGTCACAGGCTGTGCTTGAACCAGAGATCCTCCCAAGAGATCCCAGAACAAACACGCCCAATGGCCAGCTTCAGACAACATTAGAGCAAGATCCAATGAGCTTCACAAGCATCATATCGAAAGGGAGAAATTGAAAGTCACCAGATGTCACTGAGGTGAATTCTACTTCATATTGTGAGTACCTGCACAGCAGCTTATACACTATGGTAGGATTGATCCTCATAGTCACACAGCCTGAAGGTTGAGCCCACACACAAACCAGCCAACAGTAATCAGGACTCAGTTACAACAGGATTACTCACAGAACCCAAACAAGGGATGTTCCTGAAGCACCCTGATAAGGTGATCAAGGAGATTGCACCACTGGGTTGCCCACTACATAAATCCACCTGACCAAGACTGGGAGTAATAATAGATCTACCTAAAAGACACAAACAAATACAAAGAAGCAGTCAAAATGGGAAGACATAGAAACATGTCTCAAATGAAAGAACAGGACAAATTTCTAGAAAAAAAGCCAAATGACATAGAGGCAAGCAATTTGCCACATACAGAGTTCAAAAAATAATTATAAGGGTGCTCAAGGAACTTAGTGAGAACTTCAGCAAAGAGATAGCAGGTATAGAAAAGGACATAGAAACCATAAAAAAGAACCAGTCAGAGATTAAAAATACAATATCTAAAATGAAGAATACACTAGAAGAAATAAACACTTGGTTGGATGAAGAAAAAATGTCTAACAGAGGAGCAAAAAGAAAATAGAATTTTAAAAAATGAGAATAGTTTAAGAGACTTTTGGGACAACATATAATATAATAAGCATAATAATATCTGCACCAGGTATAATAATATCTTCTCTATCTGCACCAGAAAGAGAAGAGAGCAAGGAATAGTAAACTTAGCTAAGAAATAATGGCTGAGAAGTTCCCTAACCTGGTGAAAGAAATAGACACACAAGTCCAGGAAACACAAAGAGTGCCAAACAAGATGAACCCAAAGAAGTCCACACCAAGACACATCATAATTAAAATGGCAGAGTTTAAAGAGGAAGAGGGAATCTTAAAAGATGCAAGAGAAAGTTACTCACGTACAAGGGATCTCCCATAAGACTGTCAGCTGATTTCTCAACAGAAACATTTTGGTCCAGAAGGGATTGGCATGCAATATTTAAAGTGATAAAAAACATGGACCTACAATCTACTTTACCCGGCAAGGCTATCACTTAAAATTGGAGGAGAAATAAAGAGATTCCCAGATAAGAAAAAGCTAAAGAAGTTTGTTACCACCAAGAAACACTAAAGGTATTCTTTATGGAGAAGAAAAAGGAAAAAACAAAGGAACATAGTTAAAAGAATAAAATGGCAATAAATACATATCTATCAATAAGCACTTTAAATGTAAATGGCTTAAATGCTCCAACCAAAAGACAAAGGGTAGCTAAATTGAAAAGAAAACAAGACCCATATATAAGCTGTTTATAAAATGCCCACCTCAAAAAGAATTATACACAAACTAATTGTAAAAGGGTGGAAAGAGATATTTCATGCTAATGGAAATTGTTAAAAAGCTGGGGTAGCAATACTTATAAATCAGATATGAAAGTGGAGAAGTAATAACTGGCACCAAAAAATACAAAGGATTATAAGGAAATATTACAAACAGTGATATGCCAACAAATTGAACAATCCGGATGAAGTGGATAAATTCCTAGAACCTGAATCAGGAAAAAAACAAAAAAATATGAATATAAATGATTACAACAAATGAACTGGAAGCAGTAACAAAAAAACACCCAACAAACAAAGTCCTGGACAGGTAGCTTCACAGGTGAATTTTATTGAACACTCAAAGAAGAACTAACACCTATCCTTCTCAAACTATTCCAAAAAATTAAAGAGTACAAAAGAAGGAAAGACTTCCAAGCTCATTTTACAAGGCCAGTACTACCCTAATTCCAAAATCAGATAAGAACACTATAAAGAAAGAAAATTATAGGCAAATATCCCTGATGAACATAGATTCTATAACTCTCAAAAAAATATTAGCAAACTGGATCCAGCAATACATTAGAAAGATCATACACCATGATCTAGTGGGATTTATTCCAGGGATGCAAAGGTAGTACAGCACTCGCAAATCAATAAATGTGATATACCACATAAACAAAATGAAGGATAAAAACCACATAATGATATCAATAGATGCAGAAAAATAATTTGATAAAATCCATCACCAATTTATGATAAAAACTCTCAGAAAAGTGGGAATAGAAGGAACATATTTCAACATAATAAAAACCATTTTTGACAAACCCACAGCCAATATCATAGTGAATGGTCAAAACTAAAAGCATGTCCCTTAAGACCAGGAATGAGACAGGGATGTCTACTTTCACCTCTCTTATTTAACATAGTATGGGAAGTCCTAGCCAGAGCAATCAGACAAGAAGAAGAAATAAAAGGCATCAAAATGAAAAAGGAAGAAGTAAAACTGTCAACAGTTGCAGATGACATGATACTGTATACAGAGAACCCTAAAGATTCCACTAAAAAAAATTCTAGAACTTCTGGATTAATTCAGTAAAGTAGCAGGATACAAAATAAATATCCAAAAATAAGTTACATTTTATACACTAATGATGACCTTTCAGGAAGGGAAACTAAGAAAACAATTCCATTTACAATTTCATCACATAAAAATAGAATACTTTGAATACATTTAACCAAGGATGTAAAAGACCTCTACTCAGAAATTATGACACTGGAGAAAGAAATGGAAGAAAATATACATAAGTGAAAGCTTATTCCATGTTTATGGATAGGAAGAATTATCATTACTAAAATGCCCATATTACCCAAAGCAATCCATAGAGTCAACATAATTTCTATCAGGATACCAATGGTATATTTTACAGAACTAGAACAAATATTCCAAAAATTTATTTGGAAACATAATAGACCCTGACGAGCCACAGCACTCTTAAGAAAGAAAAACTAAGTTGGAAGAGTCATACTACCTGATATCAAACTATACTCAAAAGCCATAGTAATCAGAACAGTCTGATACTGGCATAAACACAGACACATAGATCAATGGGACAGAATGGAGAGCCCAGAAATAAACTCACACCTTTACAGGTAACTATTATTTGGCAAAGGAGGCAAGAATATACAGTGGGGTAAATATAGTCTGTTTAATAAATGGTGTGGGGAAAATTGGACAGATATGGGAAAAAAAATGAACTTAAACCACCTTTTTACACTGTACACAATAATAAACTCAAAATGGATTAAAGACAAATGTAAGACTCAAAACCATAAAACTCCTAGAAGAAAACATAGGCAGTAAAATCTTGTACATTTCTCATAGCAATATTTTTTCTGATATGTCTCCTTGGGCAAGGAAAACAAAAGAAAAAATAAACAAATGGGACTATAGCAACCCAAAAAGTTTTTTCACAGCAAAGGAAGCCATCAACAAAGTGAAAAGACAACCCCCTGAATGGGAGAACATATTCTCCAATGTTGGATCTGATAAGGGGTTAATATCTAAAATTTATAAAGAACTTATAAAACTCAACACCAAAAAAATCCAATTTTTACAATGGGCAAAGGACCTGAATAGACACTTCTCCAAACAGGACATACAGATGTCCAAAAGACATGAAAAGATGCTCAATGTCACTAATTATCAGAGAGATGCAAATTAAAACCTTGATGAGATATCACCTCACACTTGCCAGAATGGTTATCATTAAAAAAAAAAAAAGCAACAACAAGTGCTAGTTAGGATGTGGAGAAAAGGAAACCCTCATGCACTGTTGGTGGGAATGCAGATTGGTGCAGCCGCTGTGGAAAACAGTATGGAGTTTCCTCAGAAAATTAAAAATGAAACTGCCTTCTGACCCAGTGATTCCACTTCTGGGAACAGATCTGAAGAAACCTGAAACACTGACTTGCAAGAATATATGCACCCCAACATTCATTGCAGCATTACAATAGCCAAGATTTGGAGGCATTCCAAGTATCCATTAGTAGATGAGTGGATAAAAGAGCTGTGGTACCTTTACACAATGGAATACTACTTGGCCATAAAAAAGAAGGAAATCTTACCTTTTGCAACAGCATGGATAAACTTGGATAGTATTTTGCTAAGGGAATTAAGCCAGTCAGAGGAAAACAAATACCGTATGATCTCACTTATATGTGGAATCTAATAAACAAAATAAACTAACAATAAAATAGAAACAGACTCAGATACACAGAACAGACTGACAGCTGTCATGGGGGGCTGGGTGAAAATGGGGAAGGTTTAAGAAAAGAAACTCGTAGACACAGACGAAATGGTGATTACAAGAGGGAAAGGAGGGTAGGGGGAGTAGAAGAAGGTAAAAGGGAGATATATGGTGATAGAAAGAGATTTGATTTTTAGCAGTGAGTACAGAATACAATATACAGATGATAGATTATAGAATTGTACACATGAAACCTATATAATTTTATTAACCAATGTCACCCCAATACATTCAATAAACTTTTAAAAAACAAAACATACAAACCAAGTAAACAAACAAAGGCTCACAAATTTGAGATGATCACATGGGTCAATATATGGCTATGAACCACCATTAACATATTACAGTGTAAACAGTATATGGAAATTCTTAGGAGACCTGAGACAAAAGTAAATAAAGTGAGAAGGAAAAACCTCTAGAGATTTTATAAATGGCTCTGGAGCATGAGGAGAGGAAAAACTTATGCAATTCTTGGGGCTTGAGAATGAGCCAGAGTGTTTTGGCAGCAGCACATGGAAAGCAATCTACAGTAAGTGAGAGCCACTACAGCAAAACTATCCCTAGAATGAATCCACTCCGAATTTAATAAGGGAAGCATTCCTAGCCATACCAAGAAATATTAATTTAATGACAACCTTTTTTATTTTGTTTGTTTCATGGGGTTATGGGTCAGTGCAGGAACACTGATTTATGTTTCAAGAAAATGTTGGCTGTCTCTTTCATAACAGTGAAGTCAGGTCAATCAGCACTAAAAGTCCCGTCCATCTGGCTGACCTGGAACTGTCTGTCAGGAGGAGACTGAGGGGTCTCGTGTTATGCTCTGGGTAACAGCCAGTGTGTTAGAACACTTGTCTCTGCTTTGTGCCTGACCCACCTCTTCGACAGTTGATGGCTTAACAGATTTTTAATTGTGCAACATACCTTATGCATGCAGTCCCTTGCTATTTATATGGAAAATTCTCTTTTCTTTATACCTCAGAATTGTTAAGTACTTATCAAATCAATGAGTCCAGTCTGGGTCATGAAACCATTTGAAGAATGCAGAGAAACTGGAACAGATGCAGAAAAGAGAATCACAGATACGCAAATGTTACATAAAAAATTAAAAAACTTGAAACTGTTCAGCTTTAAGAAGATCAAAGGTCACTTGGTTTGTTTATATATTGTAGTATCATTTTTCATTCTTACCATACACATGTATGCACACATACACACATGCACAAAAACATGCACACACATCGTGTGGTTAATGATAAAGCCAAATTTGTTTTCTGCTACACTTCTATCTAGACGCTGGTCCCTGACCCATGCCTGTGCTGATGGAGTGTAAGAATACAAGTGAGACCTCAGTCCTTTTAACCTCCATTCTGCTTTTCGTATATGACCACTTGGGTATGTTGAAATAAGAAGTTTGTGAGCAGCAACTATGGTTTGTAAGTGAACTAACCAATGTGGAAATTATTTCCAGCAAAAGATAGGGAACATATAAGGTAAAACTGGTTCTCATAACAGTCTGATAAATTATGGTGGAGAGATGTAAGATAACTGCCAGCTGACTCATGCCAAGCACAGTGCTCACCTAAGCCTTGCAACAAGGGCATGAAGTAGATATTTCACTGCATCCTGCAGATGTGAAAAATGAGTCACAAGGAAGTTAACTTCCTTGAAGTCAGACATAACTTCCTCGAATTAGACATAATGACAAAAGACAGGGTTTTAATCCCACTACCGTCTGACTCCTGGAATGGTTAACGTGTTCTTAACCATTACATTAAAGTAGCTCCAGATATGGATATGTCTTAGAAAGGAGAGTTTGGGTAACACTTCTCATACTACAGAAACAGAAAAGCTAGGAAGTCTACTAGAACCAGGCAATGTTCGTTACTCAGTCAATACAAGAATTTCCATTGGGTGTTTGCTCTTAGCTTGAAATGGTTTTAGCACTAATTCTGGACGGATGGTGGTCAGAGGCCACTTGATTATATATATACATACTTCCATTGGTGACAGTGACCGCTTTTTGATGTGAGAGTTAAAGTGCTTTGTAACCATATTATGGATGTGCACTTGGAACTAGCCTACAGTTCAGGCAGGAGTGGAGAATCAGCGCTATATAATAACAAATGGAAAATGCAGTTTCAAGCACTAGTTAAAAAAAAAAAACTAATGCATATGAGTCTGCTTCATGTACACATACAAAACCTATTTGGGATTTTAGTTTTCAAATGTTCCCCAGATGGTTTGGCAGAGAAGTATATTCAAGAAAAGATTAGCACAAGTAAGAACAGATGTTAACAGTAAGTTAGGGCTGTCAGATTTGCCAAATAAAAACAGAGGATACCCAGTTAACTTTGGATTTCAGATAGAAAACAACTAATTTTTAGCATAAGTATGTCCCAAATATTGCATGCATACTCAAAAAATAGTCATCATTCACCTGAAACTCAAGTTTAACAGGGAGTCCTCTACAGTAGAGGAATCAAGATGGGGTAGATGAATGTTTGTTGTTCTTCATTCAATTTTTCTATGAGTTTGAAAAAAATTTTAATGAGAATATTGTTTTCTGTATTTTTATTTAATTATACTGTCAGCCTTCCTCATGTTAATTATAAACTTTGTTGTATAGAAAAGGGAGAAGATTCATGGACTAAAACTGGACTTACTGCCCAAAGATATCAGGATAGGAGCAGGAACGCTGAAGTGGCAAGAAGGCTCAGCTCTAGCCAGTGGTCTGACTTGGGAAGGCTGTTTGTTCCCACAGGGTCAAACGTCCTTCCCTGTCCAAAGACACCAGGGCGGCTTGAGTGCACTGATGGGGGAATGCCTCTTTAACCCTTGGACTAAAAGACACCCAGTGGCCTGGCCTGGCCTGGGAGCGCTCCTCACCCCCTCAGGCAGCGCCAGCCGGGACAAGCGAGAACACCAGGAGCACCAGATAGGCCGAGGAGACCAAACCAGGGCTCTGCAAACTAGTCTGTGACTGGAACCATGACACATAAAGTGAGGCAAGACCCACGCGCTGAACCCAAACCTGCCAACATAAAAGATGTCAACGGGGTCCAAATCGCTCTAACACAACAGACAAGATGTTCAGGGTACAACAATAAAAAAGTCACCTGTCACACCAAATCACAAGTGGAATGAGAAAAAATTAATTGATAGTGACACTGACATGAATCAGATGTTGAAATTATGTGAAAAGGCTTTAAAGCATCCATAATAAAAATGCTTTTCAAGTACAAATTCTTTTGAAACAAATGAAATAATGGAAAATCTTGGTAAAAAGATAATGTCAGTTCTCTTCAGGAATGTACCCAGTGTATTACTACACTGAATAGTATTATTCACTGGATAATTTCTATTTCTTCAAAGTGAAGTCTTTGAAGTAGATGTAATAACAGTAAATATAGCCAAAGTAATGTGATACAGACCCTTCAACAAGTGTAATCAATGTCCAGAATAAAAGAAATGATATTTGAAAGGTCAAGCAAGGCACATAATCTATCTGTGCTTGTTTGGAATTCCTATTTTTAGTGTACTAGTGTTAGAAACAGAGGAGTAACTTCAAAGTTATACTAATCTAAGCAATTCAATTCCTACTTGCCTTAAGGCCGTTGCCAAGAATTTAGCAAAAAGATCAAATGTCAGAAGTCTCTAACAAACCTAAGGAGCTAGGCTTTCCAATTGTCGCTCTACAATGGGAGTTGAAGCATTGCAGAGCTCTATAAATGATTCCCAAGTTATTTTTTTTGCAGGTTTATGCCTAATAGAAGTGAAATGTTGCAAAGGTAGCATAGAAACAGTCTCTAGAAGACATGTGCTAAGAAAGTTGAACCAAATTGCAATTAGCCAATAGAAGCATGTGGTATGATTAAAACAACTATTTCCACTTTGGAAATTTTCCTAGCCCTCCTAGATGGTACATTAACAATAATTCTCACAGAGGTTTATTGTGCACTTTACTGCATACCAGACACTGTGATAAACATTTATTTTTGTTATCTCATTTATTACACATAGCAACACTCATGGTATTATCTCCATTTTATACATAAGGCCACACGGCTTGTTTATTAAAACCCCAGCTCCTAGTTGAATCCAACTCTGCTTTCTCTATATCTGCATCCATTCAGCTGAGCACGGTCACATTTTAAATTCATCATTGTGAACCTTTAGGGATTTCTTAAAGCTGCAGGCAGCATTCATACTACACTTCCTTTGGTCGCAACCTCTCAAACTTTCAACCCCTCCTTCCTATCCTCACTCTGAGCTAATTACTTTGCTTCCTCCTTTACAGAGAAAATGCAATCAGAGGAGAAATTCGGAATCTGCAGTCTGCCTTCCCGCTTGTTGCTACAGATGAGCCACGTGCTCTGTGCCCGTCTCAGACAATCCCTCTCTTTGTGCCTTAGACCCCACCCTCTTCTATTCAAGAGAATCCTCCAGCAATTCTCCCATTTCTCGCCTGCATTATTATTTCCTTCCCTTCTTCTGAATCATGCTTATCAGCATACAAACATGCTGTTATTTTCCCATAGTAATAAAACTAAATAAATGAACACAAAAGTAAAATGTTCCTTCCCTTTCTAGCCACTGGCCATATGCTGTTCCCTCTGGAGCAAATTCAAGATTTGTCTATACTTGCTCTTTCTAGTTCTTCTTATTCTTTTTTTTAATATTTTATTTTATTTTATTTTTCCACTACCATTTATTCCCCCTACATCCTTTTCCACCTCCACCCACACCCCTCACCTCCCACGATCACCACACTGTTGTTTATGTGCATGCACTCTTTCTCTTTTTTTCTTTTTTGCTGGATCCTTCCACCCCCCAAACCTCCCAACACCCACCCCCATGAGAGCTGTCAGCTTGCTCTTTATGAGTCTGTCTCTATTTTGCTTGTTAGTTCAGTTTTAAAATACTTCTAAACAGACTTTTACTATCACTCTATTAAAGATGTTCTTGCCAAGGTCAATGATGACCTTCACATTGCTAAATTCAATGGTCAATTCTTGGTCCTGTTTGTACCTGGCCTCAGTGATATTTGACACAGTCTCCTCTTGATATATGTTCCTCAGTTGGTTTTCAGAACACACTCCCTTGGTCTTCCTCTTAACCTCCCTTGCTACTTCTCCTCACTTGGCTTTGCTAGTTCCCCTTTACCTATCCTGCCTCTTAAGGTTAAAGTGTCCAAGACTCAGGTCTCAGTCCTCCTCTCTCTCTCTCTCCCTCTCTCAGTGATCTCATCAAGTCTCCTAGCTCTAACTATCCTCTTTCTACTAATGACTTCCAAGTTCTTATCTCTAAGCTATGTCACTCTCCTGAATTCCAGACTCAAATACCCAGCTGCATCTCCCCTTCGGTATCTCAGACTTCGTATATCCACAGCAAAATTTCTGATCTTCCTCATAGTTCTGGTAAGAAACAGATGTCTCACTTAATTAAGGTAATTTGAGGACAGTTTAATAAAGAAGCTATGTACAGGGTGTAGGGAAACCAGTAAGGATAATGCAATACTCCAGTGCTGACAAAAGTGGCTCTTGTCCCACCAACTCTGAAGGGTACAGAAGTAAAGGGATGAAACAGTTGTTACAAGAGGGAAAAGAAAACCAGAGTAAGAGAGAGAGGGAGGTACAGATAGATAGAGGTGTGAAGAAGGTTAACTGACAGGAGCTGTGACCCTTGGTGGAGGAATCCAACCAGTTTAAGATGCCCCTTCCCTGAATCATCAGTGTTCCCCACAAACTGAACATCCCTGGAAAGCCAGAAAGCAGGAGACTGGCTGATGTATGCTGTAGAGGTCAGCCTCCTGGGGAACAGAGCAAAATGAAGAAGGGTAGACAGTGGATCCGCGGGGGCAGAGAACAGGTATCCTGCCCACTCCCAAAACAACGCTGCCTAGGGTTCTCCCCCTATTAGGAGTAATGCTGTAAGAAAGATAGTGATTTAATTCCTCTTATTTATCTTTAGTGGTAAAGAAGCTGATACCTGAGAAAATCGTAAAACTTGTGTAAGGCACCCAATACATTCACAGTTAATGTCAGAATCATACAAATGACATAAATCACAGTGTCTTCACATTCAGTACCTATACAAACAGGTCTAAATTCCCTGGGGAGTGAGAAAAAGTGGTGGTGGTGGTGTTTATATGTTTAGGTTAGGTTTTTCTTTTCTGTGTGGATGGCTGCAGAACAGATATCCACAAAAATGAGAAATGAACAACGGTTGTACAAACATCAGTAATACAAAGAAAGTAAAGGAGGCGTAAAAAGAGAAGTCCCAGCTTATAAACACAGCCAGATGAATGGGTTCACTCTTGGTCAAGATATGCAAATCTGCTTCTAATAGGCCCCTCTGATGCATGAGTGGGTGCATCTTCATTTGCATATTAGATATATAAATAACCAGCAATGCAGAAGAGATAGAGGGACAATCAGGAACACAACATTGAAAGGGCACATTCATCTTCCTGTGAACTAGTTAGAACACAGCCAGATTCTAGTGCACATAAAGACTCATCTTTTTGTAGCAGGGCCTAGATCCAAAACCAGAGCAAGGCACAGCCCTCACCTCATAGATACAGCACATGGAGCTGGAAAATAACTTGCAGATCTCTCTGTGACTCTCTACTTCACTATCAGAGAGGAAATCTAAGATAGGTCAGACTGACTCAGAAGACGTTAGTCAGCATATGTTATTAACCATGTCATGGTATGCAAAGAATGAGCTAGACATTGTATTATTAAAGGACTTTACCATTTGGAGGAGATGGGAGACAGATGAATAGTGGAATTCTATGCAACGCGATGAGTGAAGAGATCCAGGTTTGTACAGAATGCGGTGGGAGCCCCAAGGGGGGCTAGCAGAGAAGGAGACTCTGAGGGAGGACAGGATCTGGTACTCAGCTGCAAGTAGTAGAACTCAATCCAAGACAGCTTAGCTTTCTATGCCCACCTCTGACGGTGTGGCAAGTATGAAGAGATGTGTTAGTTCACTCTATGCTTTCCATCTATGCCTGTATTTTGTTCCCTTTACAGTTAGTAATCTGGCACCAGATTGCCTCTTTCATGACTAACTCAGAAACCCCATGGAAAGCCACCCTTGGATATTTTTCAAGACTCCATGCAGGATTTGCCATGGGGTTACCCTGCACTTTCCCCAGTCAGATTTCTGGGGCAGCCCTGGCTGGCGCCCTGCCTCCAGCTCCCCCTAAAACAAGAGATTGGGCTCTGGTGTTTCTATTAGGTAGGTGTGAGGATTTCTTCTCTATTTATAAAAAAATAGAATAGGGTGTATAGCAAAATTTACTCACTTGAAGTTCAACGAACATTAATTTAGCCAAGTCCTGTGTAAGATTAAAGGTGTTTTGATCATCAATTCCAGTATGTGTGTGTGTGAGAGGGGAAGCGGTTCCCACAAAAGCAGGCAATTTTTGGACACCAGCTGGGTATCCCACAATTCAACTCAATTCTGACACTATCTACCTAGAGATAACATCAGATTTCACAGATTGAGGGTTCAGTCCTACAAAAATGTTCTTCATTTCAGCCACCATCACAGACCCAGGTTGTCATCTGGGCTTCTGACCAGCTGACTATAGATGTGAGGTCCCAATATCCCCCCTCCTTGTGTTTGATTTGCTAGAGCAGCTCACAGAACTCAGAGAAACACTGCACTTACTAGAGTATCAGTTTATCATAAAAGAATCTAAAGGAAAGCGGAGCTTCTGTGCCCTCTCTGAGCATGCCACTCTCCCCTCCACAAGTTCCCCAACCTGTCCTTTGGATTGAACTCAACCCCCAGCCCCTTTCCCCTACCCCACCCCCCAAGTCAGGGAGGTGGGACTGGAAGTTCCAACCCTCTAATCACATGATTGACTCCTCTGGCAACCAGCCTCCAACCTGAAGTGACTCCAAAAGTCACTCATTACCATTAGAGAAGACACAGTTATTGCTTTCAATACTTAGGAAATTTCAGTGGTTTTAGGAGCTTTGTGATAGAACGCAGCTGAAGACCAAATATATATTTCTAATTATAATCACAAATTATAGAAGTGCCGGGGGTAGATTTGGTGGAACACAGGACAGGCAAGCTCTGTCCTCCACAGAGGACTTCGGTGAGCAATACCAGGTGGTTCAGGTGGGACACCGGAGCCAGACTACCCAGCCTTAAATGCTGGGCTCTCTCACTATAACATTAAGCAAGTAACTTCATTTCTCTAAACCTCAGTTTCTTTGTCAGGCAGGACCACCCACTTTGTACTTTGCATAAACTGAAAGTAAATGTTTATTGTGTTAAACCATTGAGAATTAGGGGTTTATTAGAGCAATTAAATTAATTATCCTAACTAGCATAAATACTTACCTGATAGGGTTACTTTAAGCACTAAAGTATCTACAAAGTATTGATATAAATGTGTTCTCAGAACACAGAAATATCTCTATGATTCTCTTTTTCTAAATTCTTTGTTATAGCTAGAGGATAATGTAGACCACACCAGAAATCATGTTTCTCTATTTAAGAAATCTTATTGTGATTGACAATACAATCTATTTGTACCCCCAAATGGGTGTCAGTGAATTATATAAAATAAGCAGAATAGCAGGGAGCCAACAATGTGAACTAGCAAAGTTCAAAAGGTGGTGCTAAAAGGCTTCTCTCCTCCTGTTCTTCCCAGGGTCCCCTAACCTTAGTCTGCAGTCAGGGCTACAGGATCTGTGTGGTGTGGTCTTCCCAACATGACTGCACAGGCTTGCTGAAGATTTAATCCAATGGGAATGGGTTTATAACAACCCATTGGCTTGCTTTTGGGTAGATTCAGACTCATCAGTAGTAACCCGTGACTCCTACAGGAAGTGAACAGAAGAGAAGACTTAAAAGCTAGAAAGTTGATTATATCATATAGAAGAAGAGGTTCATGGTTAGAAATGGAAATCATTCTTGAGAAATGATTAGAGTTTTCTTTGAAAAACCTTTTATTATTGCTGTAAAGTCAAAGTCCCAGAAAAACTTCAGAGATTCAAGAGAACATTCAGCAAGTGATCGATTAAGAATTCTACCTGGGGCGGGGGTGGGTAGAGGTGGCAAAGGGTATAAGTGGAATAAATGATAATGGAAAAATACAATAAAAATAAACTATTTTTTTATAAAAAGGACCTAACACACACACACACACACACACACACACACACACACACACACACACAAATTCTACCTAAACTGCATTAGAAGCTTTGAGACTTACATCTAAAAATCTCAACTGAGAGCCTTACAGACTCCGAAAATGGTCTCACTTTGGGAGCCCATCTGAGTCACTGCCTCCTGAAATGAGACTCAACAATTTAACTGAACTGACTTATTTTTCAGGACTACATAATTAAGTCAATGAACTATTGAGCAATCTACCAACTTTGCTTCTGGATACAATTCCCTATCAAGGTGATGGTGCTTCAGTGATTTCAGCCCTCTCTACTTTGGAAAATTCAGCTGACAGGCTCTCTGTTCCAGTCTCAGATCCCATTCCTTTGCCTCCGTGAGGTCAGGCAGGGAGAGACTTCCACACCCTACACACGCAGGGGCCACGGCCCTTGTCAGCAGGATGCAGTTACTGAAAGCCAACCATTCTCCCTCATCACCCCTAAGAGATTTCATGACAGAAATCTCTGAGGGGGGTCATGAGACAGGCTAGTAAGCCAGGAAAAATGGAATATGGAAACTAAGACAGATAGTTAAAGAGCCAAGGAGGTTGCACACATCCAGGAAATCACAAAATCTTGTCTTCCATAACCAAGGCCACTTAAGAGTAAATGGTTTACACTTCTCCCAACTGGAGGGTAAAAACCACCCTACTCAGGGAGATAGGTAACAAAAATCCAGTTGTGCCATTTGTGCCAACCACACCCAAGGATGGATGAAGTCAGGGGAACAAATCGCATTTTGGCTTGTCAGTATAAAGCTAAATATTATTCTTTTGAGAATCTCCCCTAAGACGTCTCCTAAACTCAGAGCTGTTAAAACCCTCAAAACAAAGGACCTCTCTGGAGCACACCCACGCCTTTCCCTTCCTCTTCTTTTCCCCGCCAGGCACGTTACCTTTGCCCTTCTCTCTGCAAAGCTCCAAGGGCCCTTCTTCTGCCCCATTACTTATGTCTTGAGCCTACACAGCCCAACTGGCTCACTTCTACTGACTCAGTAAATTTCTAAATAAACTTTCTCTTATAATTAAAAAAAAAAAAGAATTCTACCCAATCAGAAGATTTTCAACCACAACAAAAAAATATGTGACTTGATAGCTCATTGCATAGTTACTTGTCTGTACACACTCTGACAAGTTTTCTCTAGACTTATATTGGCAAATAAATCTCCTGAAACTTGATTTTATTTTTTCCAGTTTACCTTCAGGCTCTTAAGATGTTGTGCTCTGTCATCATCACTCATCATCTTGTATCTCTAACAGTATCACAAATCTTACTTTATGATATAGCATTGTCAGCAGATACACTACTTGGGTGACATAGAGAATACTTCATGGGTGTCTAAAATGGCCTTGTAGATAAATAACTCTACTGGTTCAAATATATTCGTATGCCCACAAAAACCTCTCATCATTGGCAATTTTCCAATGTGTCAGTATGTGTCTGAGGTAGGAAGTAACGAATGGAAAAGCCCATTTTCTACTCTGATACAGATAAATCCCAAGGAAGTGTGTTCCATTCAGAGAAGTATAAACCAGACAGGATGTCCATGTACACCAAATATTTCTGCATCCTTAAAGAGGATACAAGTACACAAGCAACAACACCTTAAAATTCTCTCTCCCTACTTTATAATGCCCGAGCCTCTGGAAGCCTCTCAGTTTTCTTGCCCAGAAGAATTGTTTATGCTTCCACATCATTGTGTTCTCCCAATTTCTTTCTTCAAAGCATTCACCATCTCTTCCCAGAGCCTTCAGGCAAAGGGTGCTGCCTTGTCTACAGGCCCCTGGACACTAGTTCTCCTCTATGCTCTAATTTCCTGTCAAAAATCCATCTGCTTTGCTCTCAGCCATTCTATCTCATCCTCATTCCTTAAATTTTGCATCATAAAGGCCCAGAGAATTGCCTGGAAGTGGAGCCTTCCTCTGTATATAGAAAAGGGTAGGGACCTGAGCAGGCCAAGCCTGAACCTTCCCCATATTAATTACTTTTGTCGTATCATACCTATTAAAGCCAGTCCCACAATGCCTTAAATGTGTGCAAGTTGCTCGTATGGGCTCATTTCCAAAGAGCATTCCAATTCAAAAGCAATGCTTTGTGCAAAATGGAGGCAGTCATTTGCCTCTCGTACATGATTCAAGAAAGTCCAACATGATAGCACCATCTCTCAAAGGCTTCACACAGCTGAGCTTTGGGTAACATAAAAAGTCCCCGTCTGTCGCCTAGTGAAAGAAGAATGGCTTATTCTCCTACTGGGGCTAAATTAAAAGATGCGGCTGTTCCATCATATTTAGCAGCCCTCCTATAATGCACAAAAGCTTCTGTGGCACTGATTAGAAGGAGAAAATATCATCTGGCTGGCAGAAAGGATCTGTAACTAAAACAAAAGTATTCTCACCCTTGACTAAACATTTACTGTCAACAATCTGTCTTCTCTGCGTGCTGGGGAAAACAACACTCCCAAACACACACACAAACACAAATGTTCTATTCATAATAAATCTGCTCTAAGGAACAATTACCAGAGGAATAATTTTTCTTTACCCTATAAGCTAAATGCTTTATTCCAGGATTAAATGTGACTCCTCCTGTAGACGATATCCACAGGCCACTTAGGCTGCTGGTTTTCAAAAGAAAAAAAAAAGAAAGAGAGAAAGAAAGAAGGATTATTGTCTTAGCCTTTATTATGCTCATTATGTGGCTCATTATTTCCACAAATAGGTTTCATTAATCCAAAATTAACTGTCTAGGATCTTTACAATAGGCTTCAATTTAGCAAAGGGAGTAGGCCTGATTTTCCTTGTGCATGAATAACGGCCTTGCTGTGGACAAGGGTCCTCTCTGTACTTGATAAGGAAAAACTGGAACAAGTTCATCCAACATATTGTTTACAGCAACATAGCTTCTCTTTCTTGGATTTTAAGTCTCATTTAAAGGAGATCCAACTGTTGGGCAACCTTAGATAAAAGATTTCTGTCTTCCTTCTGACAATATAAATAAAATATTTCTTCAAACAATAGACAAAAACATATTTTGTCTTACTTCCTAAGTTGTTAATACCACCAAAAGCAAGAATTCCAATTTAAAATGTTAATGTTACTGACACGGTATTCTATGTCAATTACATCCCAATAAAGCTGGAATAAATATGCTAATGTTTTTACTATTTAGGAAATTGTCATTATAATTTGTAATTATGTAAATCAGTGCAAATCATTCTTACCTATTGTTGAAGAGTTTTCTTTGTGAAATAAACTAGGAAAGAAACAGAAAAGACTGTCACAAACCCATTTCATGAACATGGCTCAAATTTCATCTTCCAATGGCTTGAGACAGTATTCCAAATCTCATTCATTCCATACTGATATTAACTATCCCTATATAACATTGTTTGCTGCAATGTAAAAAGAGAGCATTTAATTTATACTGAATAATTTCTTAATTTGAGGATTTCTACTCTGTAACCTTCTATTTCATCTACCATTTAAAATTTCTCACTATTTTTGTGGGTCTTTTATATCATATTATCTGATTTATTTTTGTTTCTTAGAAAGGAAGATTTTTATACATTTAATTTGTTATGTATTGCCCCAACACGGCAGTCACAACCACGGATACTTAATAAAATTACCTGAAGATAAATAAAATTCACAGATGTTGTTCACATTGGGATGAGATGAACAGATGAATAAAACTGGGCTATCCCTCTCTGTCCTGTATTTGGAACTGAGTGAGGATCCTGTTAGAACAGTGGAAACAGCCTGGAGGCTCACATGTAAAGAAAAGGGGGGTTTGGAAGCAATCCCAAAGGAAACTGTCAAACATGTTCAATTATTGGAAAATGGATCAGATGGGAAGACAACTGCTCTTACTTAGCTTAGAAAAAAGAGTTGTTTCACACAGGAACCCCATGTATGTGAAGTATAGTTATCAGGAAGAAGATAATTAGATATTCTGTCTGTCTGTCTGTCTGTCTGTCTGTCTGTCTCTCCCTCTCCCCTCTCCCCCCATAGCCTCAAGGAAATATTGATAGAAAAATAATTTCATGTAAGTTTTAAAAAAATGTTTTGACCAGAGTCTGGGTCAGGTCATTGCATCATGAAGAATGGAGGGAGTGAAGCTGGCCCCATCGATGGAAACGATCAAACACGAGGTCTGTTTCATCCTTGGGCTTTTTGTGCATCTTTACCAATTCAGCAAGCCTGTCTTCCCATTCTGTAAGGCACCAAAGACTCTTGCTTTGTTTTGTTTTGGTTTTTTCCCCTCCTTGTTAAATCTATCTCAATAAAAGCTCTGATAAACTAATTTATATTATAGTAAATAACTTAGATTATTAACACAAACTATCACTCTTCAGTTCAACACAATAAATCAGGCTTTGTTTGTCCCTATTATCCTAAAGCTTCCAGAAGAAATGAGCATGGTTTTAGAGGCAAGCTTACTTATGTTTGAAAAAGGAAGAAAGCTTTGAGTCAAAGGAACATAACCTTAGTTGTTATGTAGCATATATTTAGAGGTCATGAAACTACCGAATATTACACATGTGTTTCCCTATCTATAAAAGCGGCATTCTTTTTCTTTTTAGATTTTATTTATTTATTTTTAGAGAGGATGGAAGGGAGGGAAAAAGAGGCAGAGAAACATCAACATGTGAGAAACATCAATGGGTTGCCTCTCACACACCACCAACCCCAAACTGGGGCCCAGCTGCAACCCAGGCCTGTGACCTGACTGGGTATCGAACCAGCAATCTTTTGGTTCACAGGCCGGCACTCAGTCCCCTGAGCCATACTAGCTAGGGATAAAAGCAGAATTCTTAATCATATAGATTAAATGATTAAATGAAAGGATACATCTGAAATATTGATTTTGTTGTCACAATTAATTTTTAACTTTATTTTTATTGTTGACACTATTACAGTTGTCCCCACTCCCCACTTTGCCCACCTGTATGCTGAACATACCCAATCTTGGCCATTACTATTATTTTTATCTTTACACCATCTTCTGGGGGCAGAAACACTTAGAAGGAATCTGTGGATCTTTTCTGCCCAAAAAGTTAACACAGGGGAAGGGAAAGATAGTGATGCAAGATAAGTTTTCTTAATAGTCAGAGTAGGAATATAAAAATAAATATAGTCATAATGTTAATTGTATATACCATTTAAGCATTTGTTATTCATCAGGCACTGTGCTAGTTGTTCATCTTCTTTAATCCACACAAATTCTGGGAACCAGACATTATTATCATGCAAATGAGGTAACAGGCTCAGAGACGTGAATTCCTCAGGGTGACAGAGCTAGTAACTGATGGGACTGGGACTGAACTCAATCTGTCCGGCAGCAGGGTCTATACTTAAGCACGTAATTTCCTTTCCCTGGACTTAATGCTCAGTAAGCACACATCACTCTCCGTCCTCTCCGTTCTTACTCACGTCTGATACAATTTAACTGGCTGAAGATACATGTGTTTTCTGAGCATTAGGCTTTGAATATTATGTACAAATTTAATTAAAATAAGTTGCCTTGATTTTATTTATGTTGCCTTTTTGAATATATAGCTTTTTAAAATTAATTATTTTATTTTATTTTTGAAACAACCTAAAACTTATAGAAAAATTGCAAAAACTATATAAAACCTTTTCCTGAACCTATTTGAGAGTTAGATGCTGACTTGGTGTCTGATATTCCCCAAATTATTGGGAATTTCCTCAAACAAGGTTATTTTCCTGTATATAATAAGCACAATAAACCACCAAAATAAGGAAATTAACACTGACATATTGCTAACAACTAACTTTCAGACTCCATTGGAATTTTGCAAATTTTCCCAATAACACCTTTTATGGAAGGATCCAGTCCAGAATCACATATTATATTTAGTATTGTGTCATCTAGAAAGTTCCTCAGTCCTTCCTGGACTTTCAAAATCTTGATACTTGTAAGGATTACAGGTAATGCGTTATGTTGTAGCATGCTCCTCACTTTGGGTTTATCCAATGTTTTCCTCTGATTCGATTCAGATTATTTGACAGGAACATAACAAAAATGATGTTGTGTTCTTCTCATTTCATTCTATCAATTTCTATTTGTCTGCATTAAGGTGTCTGCCAGGATTCTCCACTATTAAGCTACACTTTGCCCCTTCAAAATTAATGAGAGTTTTGTCAGAAAATACTTTGAAGCTATAAAAACATCCCATTTTTCATCAAACTATCAACCTCTTCATTTATTTATACAAGCGTACCTTGTTTATCACTCTTCACTGTACTGTGCTTCAGTGTCATATGGTTTGCAAAGTGAAGACAAGGCTCTCCACCAGCAAAAAATTTACAACTCACTTTATTGCAATACTCACTTTATGCTCTGGACTGAAACCGAATCCACAATATCTCTGACGTATGCCTGTATCATGGACTCATACTTTATTCATCAGTTTTAATCCAGTACTCTAAATGTTTGTTTTTACGCTCAAATTATCACAGATTTGTCCAATGGTAGTCTTCTTGATCTGTTCTCTATGTCCTTTTTTTTTCAATAAGACCTTTTTTTTAGGTGCAGCTACTGTGAAAAACAGTATGGAATTTCCTCAAAAAAAAAAAATTCCAACTGCCTTTTCATCCAGTGATTCCACTGCTGGGATTATACCCTAAGAATCCTGAAACATCAATTCAATAGAACCAATGCATCCCAATGTTCATAGTGGCATTATTTACAATGGCCAAGTGCTGGAAACAGCCTAAGTGCCCATCAGTACATGATCAAAAAACTGGTACATTTACATCATGGAATACTACACAGCAGAAAGAAGGAAGGAGCTCCTACCCTTCATGATAGCAAGAATGGAACTGGAGAGCACTATACTAAGTGAAATAAGCCACATGGTGTAAGACAAATACCATATGGTCTCACCTATAAGTGGAACCTAATCAACAAAATAAACAAACATGCAAAATAGAACCAGAGACATGGAAATAAAGAACAAACTGACAGAGATCAGCAGGGAGGTGGGAGGGGAGAACGGAGGAAAGAAGGGGAAGGGGTAAGTCAAGGAACATGGATAAAGGACACATTGGCACGGACAACAGGGAGAGGACTGACTGTGGGAGTGGGAGTGGGGGGCAGGGCAGGGGAGAGCAATGGGGAAAAATGTGGGACAACTGTAATTGAACAATAATAAAAAGAAAGAAACTACCTCTGTAAGAATCTGAGAAGTGTAAAATAAGTTTTTAATCATGATATTATATAACAAGTTATTTCCCAATGTGCTTTATTAAATGAGGAAACTTATTCAAACAAACAAACACACAAACAAAAGGGTAGTTTAAGATTCACAGCAAAATTGAGGGAAAGGTACAGAGATTTTCCGTACACTCCTGAGCCTCAGACATGCGTATCCTCCCCCATTACTGACATTGCCCACCAGAGTGGCACATGATTGTCCGTGTCCTTTTGACATGTCTCCATCATTCTTTAAACACTTCCTTATTTCTGGCACATGTGTGTTCAAGACACCTTGTACTAAATCTGGGATTGGGCAGTTTTTTCAAGGAGCCTTGGTTCATTTCACTGGAGAATTACCACTCTCACAACAGAGATGTGTGTGCTAGTACATAAATATATTAACACAGATATATTTCTACATCTGCCTCTATACTTTGAAAAATATGAGTTCAAATAGACATTTCCAACTCCAATCCAATGCCATAGATTTCTTCTAGTTTTTCTCTTTTCATCTTTATATTCTCTGTTCTTTGACAGTAAGAAACCTAGCTGCCATTATCTTAACTGTATTTACTTATTTTTGGTCAATTTCCCACATGTAACCAATCTCTCATTACTACCACTGTCTCTCCTCTCTGTAGACACAGATGCCATTCTTACCCCAAACCCCAAACCAGGCTGCCATCACACAGGGAGTCCCTTCTCACCCGACTGGGACACCATGTTCTAGCCACTCGAGCACCACTTGCCTACCCTAATCCCTGGAAGCCTACCCAGAAGCTACTTGTGCCTGGCTTGGAGGTTCCCAGGCAAAGCCAGACTGTGATCCAAAGCTGGGTGCTCCTAGTGCTGGGCCTGGGGCAACTTAGCAAGAGATACAGGGGCTGGGGGCTCACCAAAGTAGGCTGTGGTTTGTTTGAGAGGATCTAGGGAGTTGTGAAGGATGAGCCAAGACCAGCCATTCTTCTGGAAAAGACACTGTTAACAGCTTGGGTGGGCCCATAAGTTGCATGGGACAGAGCCTCAGGGGATCTCCAGTGTGAGGCCAATAGTGTTAGCCAGATTTATGGAATCGCAGATACAGTGCCAGCCTGCTGGTTCTGTGGCTCTGTGTGGGGGGAGGGTTTAGAAAACGGACAATGGCATTTGCCCACCTTTCTGTCTAGGAGAAAGATGTCCCCCAGCTCTCACCTTGATGCCACACACTATGTTTTCTCCCTGTATGCCACTGGTGCCTTTCAAGCTGCTACCCTGGTGCTGGAGCTCAGAGGGAGTGACTTTGAGTAAGTCCATGTGTAGGTTCTTTAAGAGGAACTGCTTAGAATTCCTGCAGTTTCTTCCACCAGCTCACTCCCCACTGGTTTTTGCATCCAGAAGATATGGGGACTACTATTCTGAGCCATGGAACCCTGGAACCCTGGAACCCTGGCCTGGGGGACTGGTGTGGGGCTGAGACTTCTCACTCCTGAGATATCCCTCTCAAATTTATCCACCACATGTGGGTTTGGGACCAGCCTGTTCCCCGTCTCCACCCCTCCTACCAGTCTGGATGGATATGGTTTCTTTAACTCTGAAGTTGTTGGACTTCCATTCAACTTGATTTCTGATGGTTCTGAGTGATGGTTGTTCTACATTTTAGTTGTGATTTAGGTGTGGTTGTGTGAGGAGGTGAGCCATGTTTACCTATAGCTCCATTTTAGCAGCACTGTTTGCAGTACCGAAACTATGGAAATAAATCAAATGTCCATCAGTGGATGAATGGATGAATAAAGGGTGGTATATTTATATGAAAAAATAGCATATAGTAGTGAAAATGACTGATCTGCAGCTAAACAACATAGATGAATCTTACAAACACTACTCATACAGTAAACATCCATTAATACAAAAATGTTTAAAAAGCTAGCTTCTTGAGATTCCTTGCACCATTATAACTTCTACAGGTGAATACTATTGTTAGGAGGAGTGAATTTCCCAAGGTCATATATATACCAGGAATATTTAGACATTATTTATCTTACCCTACTGTAAGGTAAATAAACAATCTACCCCCTCCTGCAGGTGAAGAAATAAGTAGATTCATGATGTGTAAACTGTGGCCCCAGGGTTTTTAGGATGAATAGTGGTAGGGTGAGAATTTTGAAACAAGGTTTCTTTGATTCCAGAGTCTGAGTCTTTCTGCTACAAAAGCTACAAAATGTTCCCATCTAATCCTCTCAATAACTCTCTAGGAAGGCATCGTTACTCAATTTTTAAGATGAGGGAAATCAGTAGGATTAAAGTTTTTCACATAGTCTTGGGTACAAGAACTTAAATCCAAGGCTTGTGCCTCCAAAATTCAGTGATTTAAGAACCAAGAACATCATCTTCTTCCTAATGATAAATCCTCAAATAATATAATTGGGGCATGGGGAGAATTTAAATTAACTTGCAATACATAAAATCTGCATTTTTTTTTTTTAGTTTTTCCCCTCTACTATAAATAACCCAAGTAACATTTACCAAGAACTACTTATGTTCTGATAACTTCCTAAGTTCTCTGGGTTCCCAGTTTCCCGGCTCCTGTGTCCTAGTTCCTAGAATGGAAAACACAGGCAAAGAGGTTCAATAATTTGCTCAAGATCATAGAAAGAGTGCTCAGCAGTCAAACCTTCTGACTGCCAAATCCATGCCCTCATAATCTAAATTGACTTTGCTTTGCAGGGAAATAAAATTTCTACTTATGTCTTCATGCCCACTTCAACCTTCATCTTATTTATTTTGTCCCACATGACTTCTAGAACTTTGTTCTGTCAGCCTGGAGAAATACTTGATCGCTGATAGCCAGAGAGTCCAAAGTGCAGAGGGCACGCTCTACCCGGACTGCTATTTTGGTTCCAACTGAACACTCAGATCTTGCAAAGGTTATCACTACTGTGACTCTGACTTTTATGCTAATTTATTTTTAACACAAAATAATTCATGTAAAAAAAATAAAACAACTCTCCTCTTGGTATTGAGGTACAGCAATGGAAATTATATTTTCTTCTCTCTGGAACACTGGTCACTTCAAGCCAGTGAATAATAGGAAAGGGACACTGGTCATTTTAAGTCAGAAAATGGTAACCTTTAAATTATAGTATATTTCAACCAGTTGGCTCTCTTTTAATTTTACTTAATTTGTATAAGAGTGGAGGAATTCGTGGTCCCTTTCTGCATAAGAAGGCCCTCTTGTGAAGTCTGAGGTGTGTGGATGTATAAGATGACAGAGGCAAAAAGCTCATGAGAATTACTAGATTGGAGTTGTCAGGATAGAAACCTTACCAATTGATCAATTGTTCAATTCATTGACATATAGGTAGATACACAAACATACAAATATTCACATACAAGGAATAGCTACAGGCATGTGCTGCAGTGTACAGCAGTGCACTGGCATGTACAGCAGTGGAAAATGCAACACAAATCTCTCATTTTTAACACTATAACTTAAATTTAAATGAAGATGCTGCTTGAGTTAATCTGGAATCTAGTATGTACGTTATGCTCTATTCCAAATGTCTAATATTAACAAATTTCAACTGTTAGTTTAATATTAATGACAGCAAACATTTTGAATGGGATACATATCAAGTGCTAAGTGCATTTTACATGTATTCTCTTATTTAGCCCTCAAAACTTTCATAGGAGGTAAGTACTACTACTATCCCCAGCATTTATTCAGCACAGGAAACTGAAGCTTAGAGTGGATAGATGGCCGGGGTCTCCGAGCTGCTAAGAGGTGGAATCTGGATTCAAATACATGTCCTTCTGGCCTCCCAGTTGATTTTATCGCTGTTATGCTGCCCCAGTAGTACCAACCATCTACTTTAACACAACAATGCGATTCTATTCTGGTCATCCTCATGTTTTCCTGTCTCCAAGTGGAATAACTTGCCCTCCATATTTTGTAGGGAAGGAATGGTATTATTGGGGAAGGGAAGTGATTCTGCCTTCTGAGAAACTGCTTAGAAATTTTCCAGACCATGTCATTGGAATAGTTTAACCTCAGACCCAAGACACTGAGGTAAGCCAGGATGGAGGGTTCTGGGAAAAGACAAGGTCAGGCAAATAGTTCACCCCTTTGACACAGTCATTGTCCTTTATGTGTCCTCTGGCCTGAAAGAGAAAGCACAGAACAATAAGGTCAGCCAAACAGATGTGGGGTTAGAGCTCACCGTTAGCTTCTTCAGACACTGAAGTGAACCTCATAGACAGCTTTGGAGGTCAAAAGGAGAAGTCAAAAAGACAGCCAGAGGGTCGGTGAATCTGTGAGGCACACAGCAGTTCTGGGTTCTGGAAGGGGAAAATAAAGAGAGGTTATTAAGAAAACTGACTATCTTAGGCGGCACTTAATCATCCCACAGAATGCTAAACTCCATGAAGGCAGCCAGGATCTTGAACTTCTGGCCCTTTACTATCTACCTAATGCCAAGTTCAACACAGGTACTATGTAAATAACAAGTCATCCATACATTCAGTTATATTTATTAATATTGATTGATTGATTGATAGGTCTACTATATGCTTCTATTCTACGTGTTAAGTATATAGAAGTAGATGAACTAAAGTCCCTGCTCTCACAGCATAAGTAAATCAGTATAATACATGTTATGTTAGGCGATTTAAATATTAATAAGAAAAATAAAACAGAGTAAGGAGCAAGATAAAAACAAAGTGTGCTCAAGAAAGCCCCCTCTACTAAGCAGCATTTAAGCAGAGAGGTTTGAAGAAATTAAGAAATGACAATGCAGATATATAACAACCACCTAACATAATCAATTGATGATTTAGTCATTTCCTAATCCCAAGGCCTCCAACTCCCACAATCCTGAGTGCAGGAGGTGCAGACTCCCATTTAGAAATATCTAGAAATCACAGGATACATTGTTATGTGTTCTTGAATTTGACTTGCTAGCTGAATTGAAACCCTACTACAGACATACAACCACATTTCATCATTTTTGATATCAACCAGTGAGTACACTTCTTTTTCTGCTTATCAATCAATCATTTTCCCAAAAGGTAAATGTGGACTGACTATTTCCCATTTCCTACATCTAAGGGAACTTGTACGCTATTCCATATAATAGAAAAGACATGTGAAGTCTCTACTAGAATTTGAACTGTTTCAAGTTGTCCTAAGCGAGGTACTACGGAAGTTTAAATTATATATTTAATCATGTGGATAATTCAAGTACTACACAAACACTCATTGGCTGACATTGACCAAGCATTTAACTTATGTGCTGATTTTTGACACAAGTTCACTCAGGATAAGAAGTACAATGCCCCAGGGCGTGAGAGTAATAGCTGTTCAGTGGGATCATCATGGGAGTGGCAGCCCTGGAGAATCAGTGGGCAAGCACTCAAGTTCTCCAAAACTTTCCGAGAAACACTTTATTCATGGGTATGAGCAATCTTTGTTCATTTCAAACCTAGCAAACATTTATTTAGCACTTTGTCTTTGAAAGACCCTACACTACGTGTCTGAAGGATTTCTGATTTTAAAGACTCAAACTTTTGAGCTCACTGTGCCTCTGGTTGCTGCTACTGCCCTTTCCCAGAAATGTAGTCACGCCACGTATTTTATAGTGCAAATGCAATGCACATATGTTGTTTGAATTACGTAAACAGTTGCATTTGTAAATCTGGAATGTTGTTGAGAGATAATTGGCTCTTAAAAGACTAATTCCCAATTCTCTTCTTTAATGTTGAACATTTCCACATTATGCTTGACCTAAATTTTATGTTGAACAACTTTCCCCCCAAATGGCAAGTTTTTAAGTGCCAGATGTAGATGTGCGGGGAGCAAGTGCCCTGGAAATGCACCACCCTGGCATGCAGGTTATTTCCAACTAAAATCAATTGAGCCCAACAAACTCAGGAAGAGGTTGTTGTTTTTTTACTTCCCCTTTGTCTCAAAGAAGATTCAGACAGAAAATCCTGCTTTCAGAAGGGAGCCTTGATTTAGTCACCTTAGGGATTGTACACCCTAGCATTAGTCAAGAAACCTCTAAGTCTGTTAGGCTAGATACCCCTGCTTGTGTCCTATTGTTTCTGAGTTGCCTAGCAAAAGTTTTTCCTGCCATTTATGTTTCACTCCTCCTTAACTACGTGTATGTAAATCACCAATTACCACTTCTGATATCTAATATCTAACACTTCACCTACACCAAGCCTTAGCACCTTGCCCAATGCCTTACACCAAGGCACTTAATATTAGTTAAATAAATAAATGCATGGATGACTTGCAAATAGTAGCAGAATCTATTGTAACATTAATACAGCTTCTATGAATAAGTCTTGTCTCTAGGTGTGTTTAAATTACTGATAATTCCTATACATCTAGTTCTTTAAATACAAAGCATGCTATTATATGTTCATCCAAAATGCAAATATTTGTTCTAGAGTAGTATACATCTATCCTTAAACATTGTAATCAGTAGCAAAAATATACTCCACAAGGTACATTTCTTCTTGTGCTTCAATTCATGAAACTATCACTGAGGAAATGGATAGTTTGATAATAGTATTACCACGTCATATCGAGAGGTGGATTTGTAACTCAGACTGAATTTTCTTCCTTATACAGGGGTTTTTGATGAGATCTCTTAAAACATTGCAATAATTTTCTCATTTTGACTAATAATTTTCTCTATAAGGTACTAGGAATCACCCTTTTCTCCTACTAAGTACTAAAGTTGGACCAACCAGAATAATATTTTTGCCAACAAAAAATCTTAAAGAAAATTTTGGAAGTAAAATAGGAAAGTTTAAAATAGAAAAGGACTTTTTTCCCAGTATTATAAAACAGTGCCAAACTTTTAGCAGACACATTTAATGAATTAATAACAATAATACTGTTACTGTAGTCCACTAGTTATTAATAAGAAAGAGAGAAAAGTGAATTAGAGATTGAGCTTAATGAACTGGGAGCATGAGCTCATTTGCTACACCAGGCAGGAAGCTACAGCTTCACACCCCGGGGATCACAGCATTGCTCCACCAAGGGGATAAACACTCCTCCCTCCCTGACTCTGGTACCATATGGTTGGGACACGGGGAGATGTTTGGCTATAGAGGTCTGTCACTCTAACTAGGGGGTAGACCTATCAAAACCCTGCAAAAGCTTGGGAAGTTGATTGGTTATTTTGAAAAAGCACCTGGTCCATCCCAAACCCAAGCTAATATAATCTCATGGGAACAAAGAAGCGCGCACGCTCTCTCTCTATATATATGACCCCCAAACACTCCATTCATTCATGTGTTCTCTTTCTTGCCCAGGAACACATGACCACGAGAGTCTAGCAGCTACCAGAGCCAGCAGCAGACCACATGGGCTCCAAAGGCTTAAGCTTTAATATGAAACAGAAAGTCTGGACACTGGCCTCTGTTTTGGCCTTGCTGAGGACACCATTGGACTTTTTCCATGGGAAAACAGATTGCGATAAAACATGAAAAACTCAAGGGCATATTTCCACTCAAGTAAACCTTGCCACGGCACAATCTCCCATGCACAGGTCCTTGGATTGCTTTTCTTGTGATCCCATGGAAGAGCCTGATTTCCACCGACAACTATGCCGTTTTACAATCGTGTATTCTTATCCGTTCTCCCAGGAACTTTCACAGATGTGATCTTACTGGATTGTCACATGAAACCTGTGGAGAAACCAGGCAGTTTGCCCAAGACAGCCAGGGTGCTATCTGAGCCGCAGCTCCCATTGTTCTTTTCACTGTTTCTGAGCCTTCAAGTCATTGTTCATCACAAGATTATGTATCTAGTAAATAATAATTATTTATTAAGTGGCTACATAAAAATATCAACTTTGAAGTGTTTCTCATATTATATCATCGGTTCTGCCAAAAAGAAAAGTTACACTTTTATTTTCTCCTTTTGGCTAGCAACCAAATTGTTTACAACATCAAAGTAGTGAAGTTTCATTGACCATTCTATGCAATAAAATACATGGGGACTTTTTCCCACTTTTGATAAAAATGAGACATGTAAGTAAGAAATCTTATGAGGTCTGGAGGAAAACATATCTTCTTCTGTTCTATTTATCCTTCCTATGACCCTCAGCTCTTCACTAATCTTTAGGGCTAGAATAAATCATAGTTCAGAATTCTGGGAAATTCCAACTACAAAAAATGAAATGAGCTACTTCTCAACTAATATTGTGTATGTGTGTGTGACTGTGCAGTACTCAACTTCTGATACAGAGAAGAGTATGCTGTAATGCAGAGCAGAAAAAATCTTAGTTGTGTATCAACTATTCAAAGTTCAATAAAAGTAAACTAAAAAATAAAAAGTTTGAACAATTTTAGAAAATAAAGCCAGATGTCAGTTTTAATGCTTTGAGATGGACTGATTTCTACTTTTTTCAGTTATATAAATAAAAATAATGTTCTCTTTGGGCAAAGCATTATAAAAATGGCATACTGATTTTAGAGTACTAGACACACTACTAATAAGCACTTTTTTTTGATTACCTGATATTTTTCAGTTTCAGTATCCTTATTTTCAAAATGGCAAGTTGGGACTATGAGTATTTTTCATCTCTGATTTTCTGCCATTCCAAATTTCTTTCAAAGACCTTTTAGCTAGTGATAGAACCATGTCTGGTGCTTAAGGAACTTCTTCATCAGAGTGTGATGCTCTCTCCTTAATACAATGCTAAAATTGTGAATCACAAATTTAAAAAGAACATTCTGTGAAAAAGAATAATTGATCTTTAATGATTAGATGTCAATAGTACAAAAAGTTCAGAAAAGGTAAATGATTTTTCCTTGTTGAGAACATGCATCTCCTTTCTATGATTAGTTAAAATGTTAAAACACCTCCAGTCCAATATGTAAGTAGGCAGACACTGTCTAGAGACTTCTGGCTGGTCCTTTTATTGAAAGGAGATTTCACTTCTGATGGCTTTTTTTACTGATCTCTTAATGCTGCACATTTTACCAAGAGATGTTTTCAAATAATGAAACATATTGCATCAAACATCTGAATTGGACTGAGTTTACAATGCGCTTTTACACACACCATCCTGTTCAATCTCTTTATAGCAAAGCTGTGTTAGGGGTCACATTGCCACTATCTCCCAGCGTGGCCAAAACTGAGCAAATGCTATTCATGACCTTGGGTATTTATGGTAAACAGAAGTTATAAAATTAACAATCTTTGCCAGGAGCTATGACTAATTTATCATACATTAAAGGAACTAGGACTTCAAAATGCCCAGAATAATGTTCAGTGTAAGTGAGAAAACTCATGAAACTTGAGTCATGAATGTACTAAATCATTTAAGATTTTTCTGGAAAAAATTACAACCAATTTTCATGGCATGATTTGGATGCAGTCTGGTCAATATTTTAACATTCATATTACAGCATTAAAAAAGTCTTTTCAAGGAAGTATAGCTCATGTTCAGAGAAGGGCACAAATCACAAGCATACACAGCCTGGTGAGTTTAAGAACAGGGTATCTCCGGCTTCCCAGAAGTGCCCCTTGTTCCCTCTTCCAGTCACTAGTACCCCTAAACAATCACTATCCTGACTTCATTATTAAATTTTATGGAAATGGAATCATACAGGAAAGTAGTCCTTTTGCCCAACATTAGGTGTCTGAGCTTCATCCATATTGTGTGTGTAGCTGTAGTTTGTGCAGTCTCATTGCCGGGCTGTATGCAATCACATTGATACTTCGATTTACTCACCCATTCTAATTTGGATAGATTTCAGTTTCTAGCAATTATGGTGTTGCTCTGAACTTTCTCACGCATATTTTTTAAAGAATTGTACAATTGTATGTTTTTGTGAACATACCTATGCATTTTTTAATGCTTGCTATGTCATTGGGTATGCATATATCTAACTTTGCTAGACACTAAAAAGTGGCTTTCCAAAGTGGTTACACCAATGCACACTCCCACCAGTAATGTATGCGACCTCCAGTTCTATGTCCTAGCTGTTCCATATTGCCTGAATAGCTGGGATTACACCATTACTTAATGACATGCTTGTTTTTCTTGTATACCTGTAGTTAGAAAAGTAAATGATTTTGAAATACTGAGCTTTTATGTATTAGCAAAGAAAAAATAAAATAATCTGATTCATCTTTGTAGTAAACCTAGCTATACTAACTATATCTTGGAAGTTTTGAGAAAGATGCAAAACATAGGTTCACCCTAAGCATGTTGTTTTTATGAGAAAGCACTAAAAGGCATCATTATTTTAATGTGTGAGGTTGGAATCAATCTATGATTTTTAGTTGAAGAGGTGGAAGATATGTTAAGTTCACTAAAATAAGGAAATTCTGGATATTATAAAGGGCTTGGGGAGGGAAGTAATTTCCCTGCACTAGGTGTATGAGTCCCAGGAATAACTTATTCTGAGATATTGAAAGGATTTTTATACAGTTTATAATGTGAAAATAAGTTGGGCACTTCTAACATAAAGAATTCTCAAACATTGATTATTGGTAACCCAAGTCGCCACAATCCTTCCCTACTTCCTTATCAGAGGTCTAAATGATGTAATTTACAAGGGAAATCGGTAAGACCAAAGGTGCCTCCACAGCTTAACTTGTATTTTGGTTTAGAAAATAATTAGAATAATTATGGATCATTTGTCATCATTTTTAAAATTTAGAAATGATGAAAAGCTTTTGTTGACATAAGATATACTTCTCCTTCAAGCGAAGTGAGAAAGTTGGGGCTCTGAAAACCCTAAGTGCTGTCTGGCAGTGATGGCAACAGGAAAGCTCATCCTTCCAAGTCTTTTCTCACAACCTGGCCTTTCCCACCATGCCCGTCAGTTGATCTCTTATCACCTTATATTTGGGTTGTTTCCGACATCAGTTCTTCCCTCTCCTATCTATCGGTGTTAAATATCTGTTCTGGAAAAACAATGCAAAGACATGCCCATATATTTTGCCATCCAGAAATCACCAAACTTTATTTAGTTACAAATCTCTATTTAAAAAATATTTGTTGATCCCTACATAGAAGAACTTCCACAAGGAGTGAAAGAAATAATAAAAGTTTGAAATCACTAATATAATCTGATGAATAAAATATTTTAAAGGCCAAGTATAGAATTTAAATAGAGTTTAAATTTATAAAGTAGCCCTTCCTATATTTCTATAATTTTAGATTATATTTCTCTATGATGGAAAAAGTGAAAAATCTGACTTCTGCATTTCATAACAGTATGAGGATTCCATGAGCCCATTCAGAAAACGATTCTCTTCCCTTTTGTTTAGATGAAATGACTCATCTGCACTGTATTTACAGCACACTGTAAACTCCTAGTGGGAGTGAAACCTGCTTTGTATTAACTAATCATCTCATAATATGTAATATCATGACATATAAAAAGTTATATAATGATAATCATCTGATTCTTTGTTAAGAAATAAAATTATAATGGTGATAGCTAACTTTCATTGAACATTTCCAAAATGTCAAGAACTATGTATGTATGCACTTTTATTTTCACATTTACTTTTTAAAATGTTATTAAATTTATTGTGGGGACATTGGTTGATAAGACTATGTAAGTTGCCAGTGTACAATTCTGTTACATCGTCTGTGTACTGCACTGTGTGTTCACCACCCAAAGTCAAGTCTCCTCCTGGCGCCATATATTTGACCTCCTTCACCTTCTTCCTCCCTCCACCCTCTCTTCCAACAGGTAACCATGCTGTTGTCTGTTTATCAGTGTTTCTTTAAAACTTTGTTTTGTTTGTTCATTTATTAATTTGTTTCATATCTCACAAATGAGTGAAATCATATGGTTCTTTTTTTTCCTGTCTGACTTATTTTCCTTAGCACAATACTCTCAAGCTCCATCTATGCTGTCACAAATGGCAGTATTTCACCTTTTCCTATGGCTGAGTACTATTCCATTGTATAGCTCAGTGGTAGAGCATTTGACTGCAAATCTACTTTTAAAAGTACCTCCTAGAATCATTACCCCTATTACAGATGAAGTATCTGAGGCTCACAGAACGTGACTTGCCCAAGGCCACTTGAAACAGGCCTATCTGGTCCAGTAATTAACATGGTTTCCCAAAAGAAAGTGCCCTGGGGGCAGAAGCGGGGCGGGGGAGGGGGGGGTCAGGGGAGATTGCTGTCAAAGAGCAGTAACTAGTCATCAACAAAAGATATATTTAAATTTGCACCTCAACCACTGACCACTGCAAGTCCCTGAATATACTGGATATCCACTGTGAGGTGTTCTCTTGACCTCATGCTGATAATAATGGATTGTTCTTTTTAATTCTCTCATTTCAGGAAGTCATGTTCTGCAAAGAAAAGCATTATTGAAATGATGTATAGTACTAGGCTTTTTCAATTTGAATTTTGCTCCTATAAAGACTAAAATGGAGATGATAGCCTAAGTTCTGAGGCTGAAGCTGGGGACCCAGATCATGGGTTTGTTGGAAGGATCACCTTTGCATTCTAAATAACAAATATTTAGTATTGTGTTGACCAAAAGGTTTGTTTAGTTTTTTCCTATAAAATAAGAGACACATTTTTCATTTTTACCAATAACTTTATTTATTTGGATATTTTGAGTATGCTGGCTATCTCCCATGTGGTATAATGTTGATTGGTCTCAATTAATGTCTCGATTTGATCACTGTCAACTTCAACTGGTCTACCTGACTGTGGAGCATCAGCCAGAGAGAAATCTCCAGCATGAAACTTCACAAACCACTTTTGACACCTTCATTCAGACACAGCACCTTCTCCATACATTGCACAAATCCTTTTTTTTAATTTCAATTGCATTTTTACTTTTCTTGAAATAATAAAGCATGATATGCCAAAATATTGCATATTTTCTTCCATCTTGAATATTAAAATGGCTACACAAAAATTCCCCAATTTTGATGTTTTAATGCAGGCTGATATGAGAGTACAATACAATCTAACAAAATTGTTTCAAATGAAGTTGAAGACAACTAAGTGCTACGAGAGCCATCTCACTGGGGAAAAACCAAATGAACATTTTAGCCAACCCAATATTTCATGTGTGTAGGAGAAAGAGGAGTTAGATACACAACTCATCACAATGTTACAATTTTGGTCCCATAACTGGAGTTCAAATAAAATTTTGTGTATGTTCAAAGAAGTTTGAGTGAGTGTTCAACTTTCAAGCACCTGCTTAGGATTCCTTTGTAATATTGTGCCCCTCCACTGAAAGCCTATCTAAGAAGAATGAATAAAGCCAGGATTCTCCCTGAAAGTAGGGGGTGGGGATTAGAGCAGCTGAGGCCTGTGTCCCCACAGCCACACACTGGGTGATGAAGCTTCAGCTGTCTCACCAAATCATGCAATCATAATTATTTTAATGATTAAGATGTAATTTCTAGCTCTATCAGACAGACAAAAAGAAATGGATTTTAAACTGCAAAAGGGATGATTAGATGCCCTAGTGAAAAAAAGTATTAGTCACTGGTAGAAATAGTCACCATTTATTGAGCACTTGTTGGCCAGGCACTGTTAAGTACCTTACAAGAATTATCTTGTATTCATAAGACCCTGGAAAGGGAAGTAATTCCCCCATTTTTCAGATGAGGACACTGAAGTTTCTCACAACAAGGTGCTTCTTGAAGCTCAAGCAAGTTATTAGTGGTTCAGCCAGACTTGCCACCGAAGTTGACATACCTCAGAAAGGCATGTTGTTTTTACCACAGAACAAACACTTCGCAAGTTGTGGACATTAGGACACTACTTTTATACAACAATAACAGCTACAAGGTTTAGAACAAATATGTGTGAGAAATACCAAGTTAGACAAAGCCTAAACAAGTTTATTCACTACCACTATTGTCAACATGCACTGGTAATATGCATCACGAATCTCCAACTAAGGGTTTTAGAGTCTAGTGTCTAGCACTTTCCAAACCTGCTTTGTCACAGAGCTCCTTCATTTCTGGGATAACTAGAGTCTCCATGAACTCGCTGCATGGGGCAGCATTTAGGGAAATCTGTACTGCACTCATCTGCTCTAAAATCTCCCTCAGTAGAGACCTTCAAAGGAATCATCGAAGAGTCATTTCATGGATTCCTAAAACCAGAGACAGTTCGGATCCCCTGTGGCTACTTGATTTCCCTCGCCACCACACATTACCACATTCCTGGTTTGTGCTGGTGAATACCAAATGGCTGACCAATTCCACCTTCACAAAACTGCTAAGAAATTCTTCACCTTCTAACATATTCCTTTCCCCTGTAAATTAATCCCTGGAGTCAATTCTTGTCACCAAGCCACAGTAAAACAAGCCTTTCACTGCAACCCAGTGTGGGCACCGTCCATTTCACTTGCTCCCTGTGAACCTGTTGCCAGCCTCCACTGACTGAGGGCTGCAGATGAGTGCTGCTCACATTCTGATGCAGTTCAGTGTGAGAAATATGGGGGCAGGGAAATTCTAGACTAGGTGTTCTTTGTCCACACCCCGAGGATAAAAAGGACTCCTGTCCAGTGTGGCAGCATCTCAGACCCTCTGCCCTTTGATATTTCCCACACTGTTTACGTATGCAAGAGAAGAGTCAGAGTGCAGTCACTGGAGAATTAGATAGCAATGCTCTGCACACCTACGCAAGTGTTCCCTTAAGGTGCTTTGTGATGCCCAACAGCAGCCTTTAAGAGCAGTGCTGACATGAAAGGCAGGCACACCCTGATGCTTGAGGATTAGGGCACGCTTTGTTTCAAAACAGACATGGTTTGCACTGTATCAACCCTAGCATCACCAGACAAAAAATGACTACAGCCTCCTCCTTGTACCACCAACTTTCTAAAGATAAAGCATTTCTCTCTGAGTACAGGCTCACAAAAATGATATATGTTTCTATTCCCGTCTTTGAGATAAGGTGAGTAAAGGCAGAAAAATAAAGAAATATAATATTGAAACAACTGATATAGTTAGTTCTTTGAATGTCTGAATCTTGTAAGCATGAATATAATCCCACACTTGTTGATTACAAATTCCCAGAAGGCAGTAAGTATCTTTGGCTCACAGGCCTGTACCCAATCCACTAAGCAACACCAGCCAGGGCAGTAAGTATCTTATTTATATCTCTAATCCCCATAGTTCCTAGCACAGTAACACGCATTTGGAGGACAGACATAGTGAAATGAATTAATGAATTAGTTTATTCCAATTTCTTGGTTAGAAAAAAAGTCGCAAAATCATTTTTTAAGAAATAGACTTTGACCTGCCCTGGCTGGTGTGGCTTAGTGGATTGAGCACCAGCCTGCAAACCAAAGGGTCACCAGTTCACTTCCCAGTCAGGGCACATGCCTGGGTTGCGGGCCAGGTCACTTGTAGCGGGCATGCAAGAGGCGACCACGCAGTAATGTTGTTCTCCCTCTCTCCCTCCCTTTCCCTCTCTATAAAAAAAAATACATAAAATATTAAAAAAAGAAATAGACTTTGACAAATTTCAAATGAGACCTCTTCTTGGATAAAATTCAGGAATGTTTTACAAAATCCTATAGGACCATTAGTTCCTGAGAATATAGTATTCAATTTAGGATTTTAGGTAGGGATTTAGTAAAAGTGACTTTGTGCCTTAAATACAGAACCTGCCTCAACTATCCTACAACTATATCCTCTTCCTTAGAACTAAAATGTATCAGTATTCTAATTCATAAGTATTTAGAAATAAGCAGAGAAAGAAACATAGGTGTGCCCATACTATATAATTTCAAATATACTTAATGAGAATGCAAAACATGTTTTCAATTAATATTAACAATATTTCTGACTTTGGTATTTAAGATATTTCAAGTGTAATCTGAGACACTGGCACTATAGGCTGGCAACAGCCAGGGAGCTCTCTGCTCATAAGCCCGGCCCTTCCTCATCTAATAAACATGGAACAGCAAGCTGGAAAGATACATGAATGTGGCCAAAGGTGGCACAGCATGTTACTGGCAAATTCAGAACTAGATACCAAGTTTGGTACTTCCCAGCTTAATACCCCAGGTTGTCTGTCTCCAGAATTGATCTTACAGCTTTTCCAGGTTAAATCAACGTCACCCCTGTTGACCTGGGAGCCTCTCCCTGCTGGATCAAAAGACTTACCCTCATTAGGAACAGGGTTGGGCATTTCCAGTCAAGATGGTGGCGTAGGTAAACACAGCTCACCTCCTCACACAACCACACCAAAATCACAACTGAAATACAGAACAATCATCATTCAGAACTGCCAGAAATCCAGTTGAATAGAAGTTCAATAACTATGTAATTAAAGAAACCACATCCATCCAGTCTGAAGGAGAGGTGGAGACATGGAAAAGGCTTGTCCCCACTCCATGTGTGGTGGATAAAAATTTGGGAGGGATATTTTGGGAGTGAGGAGTCCAAGCCCAACACCAAGTCCCTCAGCCCAGGGTTCCAGTGCCAGGAAGATAAGTCTCCATGACTTCTGGCTGCCAAAACCAGGGGAGATTGAGTTGGTGGAGAAACTGCTGGAGTCTCAAGCAGTTCCTCTTAAAGATCTACACATGGACCTACTCAGACTCATGGTCTCTGAGTTCTAGCACTAAAGTAGCAGCTGTAAAGGCACCAGGGGCATACAGAGAGAAAATATGTCTGCCATCAAGGCAAGAGCTGGGGGACAGGTTTCTCACAAACAGAAAGGTGGGCAGAGGCCGTTGTCCCTTTTCTGAACCTTCCCCCTGCCACAGAGCCACAGAGCTGGCAGATTGGTGCCATATCTGAGACTCCATCAACCTGGAAAACACTATTTGCCCCATCCTGGAGATCCCCAAGACTCCATCCCATCCAACTTATGGGACTGCCCAAGCAGCTTTTCCATGTGAATAGTTGGTCTTGGCTCATGCTTCAAAACTGCCTAAATCTTCTCAAAAAAGCAACAGCTGACTTCAGGGAGCCCCTAGCCCCTGTACCTCCTGCTAAGTGGCCTCAGGCCCAGCACTAGGAGTAGCCAGTCTAGATTCACCGCTTGGCTTCGCTTGGGAATCTCCAAGTTCAGCACAAGTAGCAGCCATCTGCAAATTGCTTTACTACTGATGCAGGATGACTCTGGTCAGAACACAGGTAGGGGCTGACCTTGACATGCACAACCTGGGAAACCCAAGAGCCTGTGCATTCAGTGGACAGCTACAGACCACATTAGAATACCACCATCCTCCAACTGAACAGCTGATCCTCCACAGAGGGTAGAGATTGGTGGTCAGTGGTCACAGCCAGTCCTTTCAACCAAATGGCCTTGATAAATCCCTTCCATTGACCTTCCAACAACAATCAAGTCTCAACTACAACAGGATGGTATAATCAGCCCATATGTAGGGCACAACTTGAGGACCCAGCTGGGGTGATAAGGGAGTCTGTGCTACTGGACCCTGCAGGACACCTACTACATTAGACCACACTACCAAGACAGCGAGTCATAGCAGCTCTACCTAATACATAGAAACAAACACAGGGAGGCTGCCAAAATGAGGACACAAACAAACATAGCCCACATGAACGAATGGATCTAAACTCCAGAAAAAGAACTAAATAAAAGTGAGATAAGCAATCTATCAGATGCAGAGTTCAAAATACTGGTTATAAGGATGCTCAAGGAACTTAGTGAAGACCTCAACAGCATGAAAAAGATACAGTCAGAAATGAAGTATTCACTAATTGAAATAAAGAACAAATTACAGGGAAAGAACAGTGGAATGGATAAAGTTGAGAATTAAATCAATGATTTGTAACATAAGGAAGCAAAAAACAAGTAATCAGAACAACAACAACAAAAACAGAATCCAGAAAACACAAGGATAGTGTAAGCAGCTTCTGGGACAACTTTAAGCATTCCAACCTTTGCATCCTAGAGATGCCAGAATGAGAAGAGAAAGAACAAGAAATTAGAAATCTATTTGAAACAATAATGAAAGAATATTTCCCTAATTTGATGAAGGAAATAAACACGAAAGTCCAGAAAGCACAAGAGTCCCAAACAAGATGGATACAAAGAGGCACACTCCAAGACACATCCTAATTAAAATGCCAAAGGTTAAAGATAAAGAGAGAATCTTAAAAGCAGCAAGAGAAAAGTTAGTTATCTACAGGGGAGTTTCCATAAGACTGCTAGTTGATCTCTCAAAAGAAACTTTGCAGGCTAGAAGAGATTGGCAAGAAACATTCAGTTGTGAAAACCAGAGACCAACAGCCAAGACTGCCCTACCCAGCAAAGCTATCCTTTAGAATGGAAGGGCAGATAAAGAGATTACCAGGCAAGAAAAAACTAAAGGAGTTCATCATCACCAAACCATTATTACATGAAATGTTAAAGCGACTTATTTAAGAAAAAGATTACAACTATGAACAATAAAATGGCAATAAATATATATCTATCAATATTTTATCTAAAAAATAAACTAAGCAAACTAGAAGAACATAGACAGAATCAGGGATATGGAAAGCATATTGATGGTAGCCAGATGGTAAGGGAGTGTGGGGGACTGGGTGAAGAATTAAGGAGATTAAGAAGTACAGATAGGTAGTTTTAGAATAGTCATGAGGATGTAAAGCATAGTATAGGAAATGGAGTAGCCAAAGAACTTATAGGCATGACCCATGGACATGAACAATGGTTGGGGGGATTGCTTGAAGGAGTGGGGTGTGCTGGGTGGAGGGGAACAAATTGCAAAAAATTGGTTCAACTGTAATAGCATAATCAACAAATATAATTTAAAAGAAGAAACAGGGTTGTTGGTTTTTTCTTTCCTTGAAAACCCATTGTTTCACATCATTTTTTCCAAGAGCTTTGGCTTTAACATTTTTCCCCCAACACATACAGATTTTATGTGTTAACAAACTTCAAAAGCTAAGCAGTCACATGGATGCACCTTGAGCAAGACACTGAAAGGAAGATTTGTCTGATAACCATATGTGGATAATGAATAATGGCTTTATCAGTGAATTAATCCTTGAAGATACCCACTTGAAGTTTATCAGCCTTTTCTTCTATTATTTAGAGAACTTTCTCTCACAGTGTGATTAAATCACTTAAAGGACATAGCCCTTAATCTTTCATCATCATGAAAGTTCTCAAAGTTCTTAATCCAGGTAAAAGAAAAATGGAACTCTACAGAGTTAACCTAATCAGATTTTCCTTCAATATAGAACAATGAAGTTATGAAGAGAAAGAAAACAAAATAAACCCTTGATCTGGGACCCAGACTCCTGTTATAACCATATCCCCAATAATGATTCCCTTGGTGGCAACTTTAATGGTGCAGTTAAATGGTACATTGATGCATCACAAGAGCATTGGGTTTAAAGTACCCTTTAGAGAGTCTTTACTTAATTTACTTACATATTTATTTGTTTCATTTTCTCTGCCACATAATGTACCAAGTATTTTTATTGCAATTGTTTTCATCAGAATAAAAAGGGTCTTAATACAATCTAAGTAACATCTACTCCTTACTGAAGAAAAAACAATTTTTCTTGAGTTATAGTGTCCCCTGGAATGAAAAAGGTTTGATCTACTTTTTTAGGAACATTTTCCAGGTCTCCAGGCTTAAAGGAATCAACAGATGGAGGGGGAAAAAAGTGCATGTCAGAAGTCCCCATCACAAAAGTCACATTGGGTCCGCATTTACTGCCCTGGAGTTCCTTCCTGCCTGGGTAAGGAGGGTTGGCCGGGCTGATGCAGGAGCCCAGGTCTGCTCTGTGTCCAGGGCACTTCATGTCAGCCAGTTGGGACAGGATTCCAGGGGTGAGCAGTTTATCAGCCACAGAGCTCTTAGGAAAGCTCACCCCTGAAGAATGGGCCCCGTGGGAGCAGAACACTATCAACTCGACCATCTGAGCTCTGCTTCCTATTATGACTCCTTTCAGGAGGAGAAATGACTTCCTAGTGGTTGGGCATGTTTAGATTTATTGCTTTATTTGCTGGCTATTGAAGGGGAAAATCCACTACATGAATTCCTTAGCAATGCTGAAAGGTCATTTGTCTCATCAAATTCTATCCTTCCATAGCACTCTTTCTACCTAGAGTTTCTCCAATGGTTATTTGATAATTCTAGCATTTGGTCTCCTGAAATTCTAGCATTCTCTGGATGAAACACCTATTTTGGCAACGTTCAAAAGGTCTCCATACTCACTGAAAATTATGTATTTGGGGGCATGCACTTCTAATAATTCCCAAGTTTTTCTTTCCATTGTCAGCATACCCACATTCAAGCGATTTTGAAACATGCACATACATTTTAAGTATCTAGATCCTCAAGGGTTATTTTGAAGAAATTCTTACACAATTCTGTATAACTGGCATCGAGGCAGAAGAATTCCTTTTCAATGATATAGTATATATATTATTCACATTATGTCCTTCCAAAGAATAATGTTTACTTTGATTACTATTCATGATAACCCCCAATGTTATGATTACTATCCATATAAGGCTACATTAATTTAAAAATGTGTTAAAAACAATAGTCAATATTTGAGTTGCACAATAGGTTATTCAGATAATATATTTTAATGTTCATTTAATTCTTATTATTAATAATATGTCTAATTTGACTTTTTCACTCAAATTGACTGCCCATGATATATGGTTACATGCACATTTTAACTCATTTGAGGTATTGTGGTCAGTTCTGTGTTGTACAGCATACAGGCCCCATGAGGGGTCACCATGGCACAATATTAACAGATTCTGACTTGCAACTGGACAAGTTGGATGGACCGTTAGGTAGGGCCCCTCCTCTGGCCTCTTACAAATGCATCAGCATCCTGTGAGGGTCCTTGAGCAGACATCACCGGCCCAATAAACTGCAGGTGTCAGTATGTGGTACAAGTATTTGGCAACATCTCAAATGAAAGGTAGCAAAGCAGAGTAGAAAGTGGCTTTGGAGTCAGACAGGCTGAGTTTAGATCCTGCTCTGACATTTGATCTGTAACAAAACACCTTGGGCAGGTTATTTTACAGTTCTCTCATTTCTAGAGAAAAAAAAAAACACTAACTATAAAGAGCTACGGTTGGGTTTAATACGGTTAGCCATACAGAGCAGTGGTTAAAGGCATAGCATCCTAAGTTCTAGTCCTGTTCTGTCATTGTATAGTTGTTCAACTATGAGCAAGTTAACTTAAATCACTCCACATCTTTCTTCCTTCACCTGCAACATGGGGCTAATACACAACTTCTCACAGAGTCTGGGAAACATTGCACTTAAATATCAATGAAAACCATCTTTCACAATAATTGGCACATAGTAAGCACTCAGTATTAGCCATTTATTTTCATCAAATGCATCCCAAGTTCCTAGCATTAGTAGGTACACAGCACCCTAAGCACAGTGTTGCTTTCCTCCATACCCCGCCCTGCCCATGGCCCCTGTTCTGTGTGTTCTAGACCAGGAGGTCAGGATGAGACTGAGAGTCACTGCACAGCTAGTGAAGGGAACGTATAAAATGTCCTGGCAAAGGGTCTACTGTTTAACTTTACAGGTCTTATTTTTAAGCCCTTAAAATTATTTATGTTTTTGAAATATCTACTCCTTAAGCCATATAGTTTCAGGAAAAAACATACTTCAGTTATTCTTGCTACCGAAATATCTCTGTTTATTTTTTACATTGGCTATAACTATTTTTTAATCAGCTACAATAGTTGTAGCCGACGTAAACACTTAGCAATCACGATACTTTGGAAATGTTTTTATGTTTTCATTAAACAGTGTTTATCCCAAGCAGAAATGCTTTATGTCTTCTGCATTATTTTGAAAATGATACATATTTATAACATAATAGTATGCTACTTTAGGGACTTTCTTGCATTTCGGTTACTAAAAATTGGCATTTATATAAATTTTCCTCAGCATTTGTCCAATTCTCTCAGGTATACTCTCTGATGATTTTACATGTACATGTTCCTTTCATCTTCTAAAAGCAGATTTGTTTATCTCCTCGTTCAATCAGAATATTTTAGGTGAATCATGAAATAATTATCGGCTTTTTAAAAATCATGTAATCACAAGCAGGTATGGATGTAAATGATATACATATTTCTTCTGTTTTAAAATGTACTTACTCTTTGTAGCAAATTTCATATAGATGAATTTTTAAATTACTTTTAATATATAGTTTATAAATAAAGATGGCTTAACTCTGTTACTCTCTAAATAAAACTAACTGTTAATTTCTAAACTTCAAGAATTGGAAGGATATTTCTAGTTACTATTGGTGCATAATTTATCTGTATGTTATCTGTATATATGTGTGCATATATATGTCCATATATTACATATAAGTACATAGTATTATATTTAAATTAGCAGAAGATTATGCTATTAATGCTGTCATTAAAACCATCTTCCTCTAACCATTTCTCTAATCATCTTTTCTTTCCACATTCTCCCTTCTACTACCATCACTACTGGTCATGATTATTGTACCATCCATGCTCATTCAAAAATCATGACAGGAGATACCAAGAAATTCTGTGTCTCTATGCTCTGCATTCCTTCTCATTGTCTCTTCATCTTTTCCTACCCTCCATTCGTATCCCAACACACCCATCTGGGCCATGCACACACATGCACACGGACAGAAATACACATAACTACGCAACTATACTTCTTCAGGTTGGTGCCCACAGAGAGAGCTGCCTTAACCATATTTTAAAATGTATATGCTATTTTCTATTGTGTTTATATATAAGTAAATTATACATATATGATGATATATTAAGTTTTATATATACATATATATCTTTAGGTATATCCATAAAAGGCATATAATTATGAATATTACTACAATTTTATTTTATTTTCTTTGGTCAAAAGTGGGTTTTCTTCCAGATGTTAACATGGAGCACACAGAGAGCTAACTACTCTTCCAATCACCCCACAACCTGAGGGCCAGAGGGAGTGCTCACGGACACTCCCTTTTGGTGTGCAGTCGTTCTAGGGCGTAACTTGGAGCAGGCGGTATTGGAAATAGGGGACTGGCACACACTCTCCTGGGTGTTTCTTTACATGTGCAGCTGCAGCCTCCATGGATGTTTGGTTTAGACGGTCTTCCACACCGCGTTTAGATTATGTCGAAAGAAGTCACGGTTGATAAACACAAGCTGTGAGAAAGCTGCACCTTTTAAAAACATAACTGCAAAGACCATTTTATTCCAGCTCCTGGCTAAGACCTCAGCAAATAGTAGGCACTCCAATAATATAGATTAACTGACTGAATGAATGCATATAATGCAAGTAAAAATGAAAAGTAGAGAGGAAGACTTCTGTATTCATTTTCAGGGATGTAGCACCATGTATTCTGAAGACAGAGAAAGGAGCCTCGTCGTAGCCCAGAACACATACATTGTTTCCCCTTCATGCAAAAGGAACTTCACAATTCTCCATTAGAGAAACAGTAATGATCTAATTACAGTACCCCACATGGACTAAGATCAAACATAGAAGTCAGGGAAAGATCACTTAGTTTGAATATACTCACACTCTTTAATCAATAGTTTGTGCTCCAAAGAAAACCTTGTTCTCTCCATGTGGCCCCCATCAATCTATGCAGAAAGCTCCAGACTCAACAGAAAATGTGTGAGAAACAGATCTGGTAACGACGGTCTGATATTATCAATAGTCTACTGACCATAGTGCAGCTCCCTTGCATTAACGATTGCTTAGGGTAAATGACATACTAAAGTCCAATGAAAACATCATCCATGTACAGAGCAAACATTCCATGTACTCGTTAAATTTAATGCTAGCACTGAAAATGTAACAAGCTAGGAGGCTTGGCCATGGCCACCTTTAAAGAAAGTGTCATCCAGCAATCTCACATTCTTCAGTCTTGCTGGAAGTGGGTGGCCACCTCGGAAGAGCCCTACAAAGGATATTTAGGATATGATGGACTAGGCTCCTCTTTGGAAAATAGAAATCTCATTGCCTTTCCTCATGGCTTCTGACTCAGCATTTTCGTAGACAGGTGGATTTACATACACTGAAGCCTAATTCTTTCTAACTTAGTAATAAAAACATGGCAAGATGGAATACACACCATGTTTCATGCATTTTAAATGTCCTAATATTTGTTAACTAGGAATGAAGTAAAAATACACCCATTTTTAGCACCCTTGCAAGCTGAATGCCTGGACATCTGCTCACGTCTAGCTTTTATACTTAATCATTCACTTCTGCTTTTAATCGTAATGGTCACATTTATGATGATAGCACAAATCTTGAGACCCTTTTTAATGCCACTTGCAGTCCTTTTTCTGACCCTTGACTTAACTGAAATGATGGCTTAATCTCAATTGCTTTTAAATTTACATTTATAGTCAAGAATTGTTTTCTTGAATAATATAATTCCATTTTTAATCTTATTTTTTGTTTTATTTTTCACATTGGCTAACCAAGTCCGTAGTCTGGTCCTTAGTACTGTGTAATTTTTCTCTCATGTCTTACTCCCTCCATGCCATCACAGCTGAAGCTTTCAATCACGTTATCCTATTGCTTGCTCATGATTTTGTTTTCACACTGCCACCTACTCTGCTTAATTAAATAATGTGTTGACATGGTCAGACTTCTGTTTACACTAGCCCAGGCATTCCAGCACAGACAGTTCCACCTAGGGCTTCAGGATCTGTCTGTGATAAAAAGTTAAAGCAGGTAAAATTAGTCTTTGAGCATTCTCCCATATGACCTATCAACTCTATTTCCTCTCTTTTCTCCCCCTTTTCCTTCCTTCATCTCTCTTCCCAACATGTGAAGTGATCATCCATTCTGGGTATTCCCATCCATTTCTGATTTTAACTATTCTCCTCCATTGTCCTTAATCTAATTGTAAGTTCATTGTCTCTATATGGTTATTAGCAAAATCCCAATTGCACTATTCCCATTAATTATTAATAAGTAAGAAGCCTGTTCATTCATAAGCACTTATGTTAGTTCAATTCTGTTGGGGAAAAAAAAGTACTTATTAAATGTCATCTCTGTTCAGGAAACCATAGTAGGTGATAAGTGTATGAAGAATAATAAGACACCAGTCCTCAAATTCCCAAAACACAGAGTCTAGTAAAGAAAAGAGACACAGAAAATGATAATATCTTATGATAAGCTCCATAACAATGATGTATATGAACTTGGGAACACAAGTGATAGGCAGCTACTCTGAGCCACCCTCCCTTCACCTGTATATGCTGCATTTTCTTTATGAAAGAGGTATTGTTTTATATTGTTTTTGATTAATAGTTATTGCTAACAGTTACTGAGAAAACATCAGATAGTATTTAAGGGTTACTCTAAATATATTGTATATATTAACTCACATAATTCTCATAAATGATCTCAGTAACTTGATATTTATATTCTCAAGGCACAGAAAGATTAAATTACCTGCTCAGAGTCACACAGACAGTAAGTGGTAAAGATGTCATTTAAATCCAGTCAGCTGGACTCTAGAGCAGCACTGTCCAAAAGAACTTTCTGTGATCATCAAAATGCTCTATGTCTCTGTTGACAGATACGGCAGCCACTAGCCACATATGGCTATGGAGAATTTGAAAGGTGGCTGGTGCTACTGAGAAACTGAATTTTTAATTTTATTTAACTTAATGTTGGTAGCCATAGTGCCTGGCCAGCAGGTCTGCTCCTGACCACTATGCTCTCCTCCTCTCCAGAGCGAGGGGACAGGGAGATGAAAGAGGGACCAGTCTGACCCAAAACATCTGGTGTGACCTTCCATGGGAGATGTCGACTTAAATAGGCTGCTCTAAAAAATACTTTAAGACCTGAAGAAATAAAAGCTCTCTAGATGAAATAATTAGCATGGACCTTGTTAAATACCTTATAAGTAGAAAGATTTCACTGACTCTGAGGTCCACATAGCACAAAGCCTGCCCTCTCCAGTACTCGTGCCCATTTTGATTTTATAAATTTCTTTAATACTATGTCTTCTTTCCTTTTTTAAAAAACATTTCATGACATTAAGATAATTTTCTTTTTATATTTTATTTGTTATCTCCCACATGCCAAGCACTGTACTAACAGGTGAGGAAAACTTCATTCTAGTTATGGCCTAAAAATATAAACCCTGGGATGTTATTTAACTTCTTTCCATCTTTGTGCTCAGCTCACCAAAATAAGACAAAATCATGGCTCTCAAGTGCTAACAGGGCCAACCAAATATCATCAATGAACTTGAAGCTGAGATTCTTCACGTGCATATTAACCAAGAAGGCACGTTCTTTCCTTCGACAAAGACACTCGCTGTCTTCAATTTTTAACACACAAAGTCCTCTCAGATTATCTTTTGTTCCCCATGTCTGACAGTCAAAGATATTTGTCTTTCTTTTTAACTCTACTACACGAAAATAATAATACAAGCACAATGACCAATGTCAACAGACCATAGACTATGATACTGCCAACCCATCAGGAAATGCTGGAATGGAGTCACATTGGAGACATCAGCTCCATCTACAGAAGCACCCATTCATTTTTTACTATGGCTAGAATGCAGGGCCAGTGCTACCTAATACTACAAATTAGTAAGATAAGCCTCACATATGGACTTTTATTGGAAGTTCACTCACATTAAATTTTTGGCAACGATTCATTAAATTGTAAGAACTCAACTAGGATGGATCATCACTGTGGGAACACACCATGTACAACTGGGAGCAGCTGACGCATGGGGGCTGTCAGTTTGAAACTTTGGGACTAGTTGATTTCTAAGGTTTTTTCTGCTCAAGCAGTATGAATTTCATTAGCAGAGCCTGAGATCTGGATCACTGTGGTATGATTCCAATTAAAATCACGGCCATAACCGCCAGAGAGAGAGAGGCTCGATGTTACCTGAATCTTGAAGAAAGAGTCATCCTGAGAGAAGCCATTCATTACATTTGATAAAGTAGCTGGTAATGAGAAACTAGGAAGAATTTCATTAGATTCTAAATTAGGAAATTTATATGTTTAGATGTCACTTATAATTCCCTTGAGACCTATGAAATAATAGACCTTTGATCCTTGATGCAATTAATATTGACTGAAAGTTGTATATGTTTTCTGAAATGGAAAGGTCAGTTTGGTATATTATTGATGAAATTTTTACATGATCAGTGCAGAGCAGGTCCTTGAGAGCAGTCACTGGGCCAGATTATATTACCAGCCCCACGGGCGCAGAAGATGCATAGCTTCCACTGTGATATGCTTAAGGTGTCTCAAAATGATTAATGGTATCTAAAAATAGCTCCAGAAACAAGAATTGACCTCTTGGCATGCCATTTATTTGTTGTGATTCTTTGGTAAGTTACTTAAACTCTCTGGACTCATTTTTTCATCTGCAAATTTTTGTGAGGATTAATCAAAACATTATATGTAAAACAATGTCATAAGGTAGGTATACTCAGTAAATGTTCATTGAATTGAAAGAGTGTTTGTAACCAAGTGGTTTTGTTTAGAAGATTCCAGGAAATCTAAGACAGGGTTTCTCAGGAGAATATCCCAACACCCTGGGAAGTTGCACCAGTGGTGGGAAGACAATAGAATTAGAGTGTGTGCATAGCAAATTACACATAGCCCAAAGCTTATTTTTACAGCGGCCAGATTGTCAAAATCCGAATCAGCCATGGAGGAGGGGAGCAGTGAGACATATGAACATATACCGTTATAATAAAAAACACTGAGAAAATCTAAAGATCATTTACACATTCTAAAAACCAAAGTCATTCATTATTTGTGTAGTTTGTTGTATTTCAAACCATTACTAAAGTTTAATTAAAAAATGGCCCACTTCATTTTATCATATTATCAGGGCAGGAATTAAAGCATAATTGATACAGGTAAGGGGGAACAGGGCTGGAAATTCATGCTATCCAAGCTCCGACTGTGCCAAGAATCCAATTTAGTTTATGAAAGTGTCAGAAATTGTCTTTGCTGTAGCCGCTGTGACCTCATGAGACTCTCTCCATCCATGACTCCATGAAATCATCCAAGGTGGCCACCTTCTAGGTCATCGTAATCTTTTAAATTATAGCTAAAACAAGACACAAGACCATTCATCAAGAGTAGAATTGAAGGCTGGGAGAAAACTTGGATCTTGGATATCTATGACTTTTGTGGGGGAAAAAAAGGAGTCCTTCGAAATAAACAGTGATTTAAAATTTCTGATTTCTGAGTTAGTATTAATATTTGGGATTTATGTGGATTTTTGACTTCCAGTACTGCACTTTGTCTCTCTGAAACTTGTACCTAACCTTCAGCCCATTTAGTAATCTCTTCTGCTTGAAAGATGGTGTACAGATTGCCTGAGATATAGACTAACAGCTGTGTTTTTTCTGGCAATTCAAACACTTTGAATATAGGTCTTGGCAGTTGAAATGCTAGCCTGCAAATTCTGTACTGGAATTCTCTGAGAATTTATCAATTTGTGTTTAGGGACTTTTCAAATGGAAAAATAAAGTTATTCATGTTTTCACAGGCAGCTCCAAATTCCAAATAGTGTCAAGGGTAAAATGTTTCTGTGTTTGAAATGCCAAGGCAGACTTACATAACCCAGAAGAGGACAACATAATGTTGCCCCAGGAACAAATTATAGGGCTTTGAACATTTGCTATTCTATAAATTTGTGCCATAGGAAGTGGTTCTTTTTCACCCCTTAGGAGAACTGAATTTGGTTTTCATAAAACCTGTAAGGCTAGGAGAATTAGAAATTCAACTAGTTATCATAAATAAAGGTTTTGTTTTATGTTTCCACATTTGGAAAGTTGTCCCTCTGAGGATTTTTGCCAGTGGCACACTCTATGTGTTTTTCCATGTTGTCACTGCTAATTGCAATTTGTGTACATAATTTTTTGACTTTTGTTAAACAGTTGGGACTTGAGAGTCTTTGTAAAGTCCTACTGTCACACAGGTTGACAGAATTTATTAGCCACATATTTTTCCAGACCAGGTTCTTCTCACTAGTCCATATTTTACTCATACTTTAAGCTATGAAATGGGACATGGACTATCTAATATTAAACCCAGAAAACTGTTGGGTACATTGTAGTTTCTGAGAAGTTGAAAAGTATGTGGAAGGTTTTCTATTTGCAGTAAATATTTATATACTTGAGTTTGTTTACAAGTTGAGCGTTTCTCAACTTGTAAAGACAAAGACAACGAAGTGGCTAAACCAGCAAGAGTGAAGAAAGCAATACCAAGCCCTGGTTGATTTGGAACTGAGGGATTCAAGAGGTAAGTTCTAGATAAGGAATTGAGAAGAAATGGAAATATGGATAAACAGAAGAGGAGTGCATCACATCACTGAGAGAAATATCTCGGCCTAGAGGCTTTTAATTGCAAAGTTGATGGCTCTCCCGCAACACTGTGCTGCATTCTGTCTGCCACGACTTCCATCTGGGGCCCCAGCACCTGGTTCCACACTATAGGTATATGTGTTAGAACACGTGCAAGCCATGAGCTTGGGAAGAATGGTGGTGAGTAAAAAGCACTCTTCATTTTTAAGAGAAATTGATAAGGCAACTATTCTTGTAGATTCTGTGTGTCATAATTTTTTTGAAAGCTAGTATTTCTACCAGACACTCTGATACACATGCTGAATTACCACAGTAAAATCATGGGATGTTGTAAGAAAAAGTTTAGAAAGAAAATAATAAAGGACTTAGAACTCAAAGTCTCCCAGAAGTTCATTTCATCCATGACAGGATAAAATAGTGAAAATGGTGTAACCAAATACTTTGTTTTAAGGGTGTGACACACTATTTTTTTTAAAGCATATAAAAGCCAATGAAAACCTTTATTGAAGCTGATGTTTTCTGCTGTGATTGGCTTGGTTTTATGGGAGTGCAGGGTGACAAAATGCTCTTCTGCATGGAGCTTGAAGATGGAAGAAAGGCTGCTGGTTTCATTTCCCTGCAGAAGGGCGTAACACCATTCTGTTAATCCCTGTAAGCACTTAAAATTCGATATAAAGGATTAATAGGTATAAACCTTGGAAAAGTAAGGGTATTGAATAAACAGAAGTTATTAACAAAGCACTAACAAAGGCCTAAGTGATTGCGCCTATTTGACCCACTTTCTTGTTTCTTTACCGAAAACAACGTAGAAGCATCTATGCATTTTCCGTGCAGTGCTGTAATTACAGAGCGCATTTTTCCATCTCATGATTTTCTAAAGTTTTTTTTCAATTTGGCTTTCTCAGTAAGTTAGAAAAAAAAGTAAGAATAAGTAATATGTAGAATTTTATTATCTGCAGAAATTTAGTGATTTGTAGTAAATAAGTTTAATCAATTGATGTGTTTGAAAGTTCAACATATAGTTCATGTTAGTTTGCAAATATCTGAACAGTTATAAACTACAGAAGACCTGTATTTTTATTTACATAAGATTTTTTTCACCATTTTTTTTATTTTCACCAAATAAGACATAAGAAATTACCAGCCAATTCATACTGAGGAAGTAACATTCAGTTATTTTACAAATATTTATTAAACATCTGACACATGCCAGGCAAAACTAGGCACTGGGACATGATAGTAACATCTACAGCCAAATTTTGTTGTCATCAAATCTATAATGATCCAGCAGATAGATGAACAAGATAGATACAGAAGATAGATGAACAAGAAGTAAAATAAATAAAGGATGCCAAATTATAATGACAAAAGTGCTTACAGAAGCAACTAACTTAGTTTAGGTGGGATATGGAAAGCTTATAGGAGTTGTAACCCACAAATATATCCCCTCTGGTATTTATAAGGGCCTAAAATTATTCATTTGTTTGTTCCCAGGATTACTGTCTGCTCCCAAAACCGTGTAAGTGTCTTAAGGAAAGTGACTGTTTTATTCACTGCTGGACCTTCTGTATCTAAACAAGGTTGGGCACACAGCAGGCACTCAATAAATATCTGCTGACCACATGACTAACTTGGAGGAAATACTGCTGAGAAGGTAGATAGCAGCCGTCTACGCTATGCTGAGATGTTTATACTTCATTTCCCAACCAGTGGAAAGCCTGGAATGGTGTTCAGCAGAAGAATGTCACGATCTCATGGATAGCGCCACACTGGCTTCACAGAGAAAGTGGGTGGGGCAGACGCAGGAAGGCTGATGACCTTGAGTACAGGAGCTACGACTATACTCAAGTGTGGGTCAGAATCGGTCATGATGGCAACTGGGGTGGAAAGCAGTGGACAGATTTAGGAGATATTTAGGAAGGAGAATCAATAGGCCTTGGTGACTGGATGTGGTGTGGGAGGGAGGGGATTAGTCAAGAATGATTCCAGGTCTGAATCATTGGTTGGTTGGATGCTATTACTATTCATTAAGATAGGAAGCACTGGAACAAGAAGTTTTCTTGGGGAATATAAAAAATTCAGTGTTGAGCTTGCATATTTTGAGGCACTTGCATAATATCTAAGTAAAAGTGTCCAACAAATAATTAAATAAGTGGGTCCAAAGTGAAGAAGGGTATCTGGACTGAAGATAGAAGTTGAACTTTTAGCTCAACACAAAAATTCAGCTGAATCCCAAACTTGTTAGGAAGTTACAAACAGAAGAGAACAGAACATTTTTTTCTTTGCATTTTCATGACACTTGGTGTGCCACACTTGCTAAGCATTAGCTGCTGATGATGACAACTTCCTGGTGTCAGTCTAGTCTTCAGGTTGAAGTGCCCAATGGCACTGACAGGGGACTGGCCTAGTGCAATTTCCAAATTGCTTGGCAGCCAAAGAAAGTGAAAAACTCATTACCAAGCCATCTGTCCTGAGATTCTGCTCTAATTTCTAGGCCAGAGGAATTTGAATAATTTCAAGAAAATTTAAATAGCACACACAGATCGGTAACTTCATTCACTATCATTCACTATCAGCTCTATAGCTTAGTTTCTTGGGCATTAAAAAAAACCTCAGAAAGTTGAGCAAGGTGGCAGTATTAGCAAGTAAATACCCTTCTTTTCAGCAGACAAGAATATCACAGGTCTTTGCATTAAGCATACTACATTTTGTTACTAATGGGTTTTTCACCATATTTCTGTGATCCACCTTTAGTCCTATATTAAGGTATTCCTGTACAATGAAATCAAAAGGTAAGAGTGCAATAAAATAAATCTAGTGGCCAATTTGAATCTCTTGCTTGTTGCAGAGAAACTTTCTTGTGTTCAAATCCTTCCCTGCTTCCTTTTAGTTCTTCCTCCTCTTTTTCATTCCATTCTTCCTTGTTTCTCTTCTCCCCCTCCTTTTTTTTCTTCTGTTCCTTGGGTAATCAAAGAATGTGGGATAGTGAGTCAGGTAGAATTGGATTTGGCTCATATCTCTACCTTGTTTTAATTAGAGTCTCTGAATCTGTTATAAATTCTAAATATTATTATTTAAAATAATATTTTTATTATTATTAACATGGATGATTTAAGATGTCACAGGGTCACTATCAGGGTTAGATGAGAAAGCATATAGAATTGACTGCATAAAGGTGGCTCACAGTGGGTAGTCCATAAATAGAGTTTATATTCTCTTTCCATTCCCAATTTTCTCCACTAAGAGGGCTATTGGACCTCAGCCAATGAAACCTGTTAAGCATAGCTGAATTAGATTCAGTGAGTGATAGAAGAGAAAGCCAGATGGTAATGAGCTCAGAAGTGAGTGAAAAATAATGATTTACAGACATTAGTGGCACAGCCACTCTGTCAAGAAGTGGAAGAGGGTAAAGGGATGTAAAACAATGGAGCAATAGTATGAAGGAGCATCAGAGTCAAGAAAATAATCTTTTTTGGCTGGTTGTTTCTTTGGGGTGGGAGGCTTGAGTATGCCTGTATGAAGGGAGAAGAGAACTAATAGAGAGGAAGAATATAAAAATGAGACACCAATAATAGAGAAAATACCTTAAGGAGATAGAATATAAAAAAGTTCCCTGTAGCTATAAAAACGATTTGCCAAATGAACACTAACTCCTTATTGGGGAAGGCAAACAGGGCCTTTGGAGACCTGGGCTCACTGTGACCCAGGACTTCAATAGACTGTTATTATCAGCCGACAGCGTTCAGCACTGAGAGGTACTGTAGAAGGCCCTGCAGGCAGGCCTCTTAATGCCTGAAACGGCAATTGCTCGTTCTGTGTCAAGTGGTTAAGAGATATGTACCTTAGTTAAGAGCCTATGTGGGGAAGAACAGACCTCAGTTTGAATATGAGCTCCATCACTTATTTTTTGTGTAATCTTGGGAAAGTTTTTCAATTTTAGTTTCTTTAACTCTCAAATAAGAATAATGGCTCCTTCATAACAGAATTGGAGATAATGTACTCCAAGTAATTAATAGTGATTAGCATACAGGAAATGATTTTCATCATGAAGTGTTAGAGTATTGTCATTTGCCTACTTGGTTATTATTGAATAATTTCATATTTTCTCTTCATGAAACCTTGAGCACACTTAGTATAATGTGTTTGTGGAGATGTGAGCTGATATCGCCGTCACCGATGTTATCCCAGGGTGGTCAAATGCAGAAGTTGTCCCAGGATTCCGAATGTGGCTTGAGCCAATAGAACGGTGACATTCCCTTAAAGAAACCCAGGCTTTTTGTGCCCAGACACGTGTGACACAAAAATTATCCATGGTATCGAGCGTCAAAAAGAGAAAAGAGGACCTTATCAGGAATCCTCCCTAAGACTTTGGCATCTGTTCATCTATTTTCTTCAGTTTTAAATCAATATGATTCTTTTCCAATGTGATAGCAATTATGACACCAACAAAAGCACAAAATACAAAAATTCAGAAGTGAAAGGAATATCTCATTCTACTATTTACTTACGAACATTATTATAATTATTGTTATTTAACAAGCATTTGGCCAGTGTTTTTAACCAGAGTAACCCATTAAAAATAATTTTTAATGTAACAAATTTAAAATGTCCAAGACCTAATTATGAATAGCTCAGTTTTTGTCTTGCCTTTTCTCAACCCTGAGTCCATATTCTACTAGAAAAGGTGGAATCTACATTTAAGTCCTATTATGTCATTACACTGAATACCGAAGAGTATTCTGAATGGCTAAGAGGGCTAAGTAAGAGGGCAAAGGGAGGGATCAGGAAAGGCCAAATTGAATGAATCTTTGATATCATACAAAAGCACCTCTCACGTGCTTATAAGTCAGCAGTCGATCTTATCAAGTGCAGATCCTTATTCAGTAGACCTCGGGTGGGGTCTGAGGTTTTGCATTTCTAACAAACTTCCAGGTACCAAGGTGCTTATTGGTCCTCCACCACCACATCCTAGAGTGAGGAAGAATCTACTAGTAATGAATGGGGAGGGATGGTGGCATGTGCCCTGCTGCTTAGCATCACAGAAAACACCGAAAACTCAACCACCAGCCACCACTTGCCATTTGGATTCTCTCATCTTTTTTTTCCACTTAAAAATTTTTTTTATTGTTGTTCAATTACATCTTTCCCCCATTACTCTCCCCTGCCCTACCTACCCCTCCACCTCCACCTTCAATCCTCACCCCATTGTCTTTGTCCATGGGTCCTTTATACATGTTCCTGGACTTGACCCTTCCTCTTCTTTCCCCCATTGTCCCTCTTTGCCCTCCCTTCTGGTTACTGTCAGTTTGTTCTTTATTTCCATGTCTCTGGTTCTATTTTGCTCACTTGTTTGTTTTGTTGATTAGGTACCAATTATAGGTGAGATCATATGGTATTTGTCTTTCACTGCCTGGCTTATTTCACTTAACATAATGCTCTCCAGTTCTATACATGCTGTCATGAAGGGTAGGTGTTCCTTTTTTCTTTCTCTTGTGTAGTATTCCATTGTGTAAATGTACCATAGTTTTTTGATCCACTCATTTACTGATGAGAACTTTGGCTATTTCCAGCACTTGCCTATTGTAAATAATGCTGCTATGAACATTGGGGTGCATAGGTTCTTTTGAATTGGTGATTCAGGATTCTCAGTTGTATAATCCCAGCAGTGGATTTACCGGGTCAAAAGGCAGTTCCATTTTTCGTTTTCTGAGGATATTCCATACTGTTTTCCACAGTGGCTGCACCAGTCTGCATTCCCACCAACAGTGCACTGGGGTTCCCTTTTCTCCACATCCTCTCCAGCACTTGTTTGTTGATTTGTCAATGATGGCCATTCTGACCGGTGTGAGGTGGTATCTCATTGTGGTTTTAATTTGCATCTTTCTGATGGCTAGTGATGCTGAGCATCTTTTCATATGTCTCTGGGCCCTCTGTATATTGTCCTTGGAGAAATGCCTGTTCAGGTCCTTTGCCCATTTTTTAATTGGATTGTTTGTCTTCCTGGTGTAGAGTCGTATGAGTTCTTTATGTATTCTGGAGATCAAACCCTTGTCTGAGGTATCATTGGCAAATATATTTTCCCATATGGTTGGTTCCCTTTCATTTTGCTGATGTTTTTGTTAGCCATGCAGATGGATTCTCACATCTTTTTAATGTAACAACTCTCTGATATTTGATACTAATAACGGACATACCCCTCTACCAGCAGAAGGCATAATCTGGAAATGTATTTTTATCTAGAAACCTGATGGACATTGGTCTAATAGAGAAGTAACAACAACAAGGTGACATCATCTGCTGAGGTGACAAAGCAAAAAAAAACGACCAGGATCATAATCGACTGACTGTCTTTATCAGAATTGAGCAAGTCCATACACCTGAAACTAATACAACATTCTATGTTGGTTATATCTCAATAAAAAAGAAGAATTGGGCCATTCCTTCACATATTCCATTGGGGAGTCTAAAGTAGATCTTTTGGGAAAGTTATAACAAATCTTACCAAGATATTTTTTTCTGTTGGGCCTGTCAATATGAAGTGATTCCTCTCCACTTTCTCTAGAATAAAACAAGTTCAGAGTCATATTCAATTTCAATAGACTTTAATTACATACTAAGCCATTATTTTACAAGGAAGAATTGAGAAAACCTTAAAGAAGTGGTGTGCCCTAATTACTTTTAGAATTATTTGCTTTGTTGAACACAACAAGAATTACAATGGAAATCAATACTCTGATTTGTCTCTTTTTAAGACTACCTATTTTTATTAGAATATTGCTTTTTCTGAGAGCAGTCACCCTCTTTAGACAATGAAGACTAACTATGCCCAACTGCTTTCCATTATGGTCAGAGGTAGTCAACACTCTCTAATGACCTCAGAAAAGATGGCTAAAGGTATACTGTGCATGAAGATGCTTAAGCAGAAGTGAGCCATTACACATGGTTAAGTGTTTTATCTTTAACAGCCAAAGAGAATGTCAGAAGCCTCATTCTGGGCCTAGATAAGCACCCTGCCCCAAGCTTAAATGAGCGCACAGCACACCATTTCAATAGTCGTGTGAGTGATGGCTCTAAGTATGCCAGCTGACACCTTCACTAAACCAGCATTCTTGGAAACAAGGCAATCTATAAATTCAGAGAAAAAGATTTTGCTAGCTGGGTGTTTATATCTATATTTGCTACCTGGGGAGAATAATAGCTTTATTTCAGAACAAGTTGTATAATTAGAGATATATCCGAAATTTTGCAAGAATAGCAGATGCTTTTGTTTTGTTTTGTCTCATTTTTCCGTCATTCCAGCTATGTTTTTCTGGGTATCTTCATGTAAAGTGGCTCTTGAAAGAAAGGGTTTTGCAAATGTATCTGTTTGAACTGTTCCCATCCTCTGGGCTGAAGAGTTCTTGCAATTTCTTTAGAAATGGGAACCTTGATTCATATTTCACTGCGATTTCTGAAGAGGTTACAGCACCAAGGGGACATGTGCCACTTCTCTTCATTGCCCTGGAAGCCCCCTGGAGAAGGGGCAAGCATAGGCTGTCACTGAGAAGCCAGAGTCCGAGTTCCCTGTGAGGGCCATTCATCCTGTCACTAACACGCTGCCGTATTTAAACTACCCAGACAAAAATAGATCACAGGCTAAAAAAGCAGTGGGAGGAAGTACAGAACTAGCAGTTGAAATACTTCAGCCCTGTCTGTGAAGATGGCTGCTCGAATGTAAGTAACCTTGGCCAGGTTTGTTCACTGAAGCTGTGTGTGAAGAACTGGTCCACCTGTCCTGTCAATCACGTGAACAACCACTTTTTAAAATAATGATGAACATGGACAAAGAAAATGCAGCAAATTAGACTGAAGCTGATGTATCAGGTTGGACTACCACTGATGACATTTGGATAGGAAGCAAAATATTGAATTAAAACACATTTGCCTTTTTAAAATGAGCAGTAAATTTTGAAACAAATGACCAACTTCAATTAATAATGATATGGGGACAGATGGAGAAGGTGAGGACATTCCGTACCCCTGTCTCACCTTACGGGGTGTTGGCCCTGGTGCTGTAGTACCAGCTCATTTGTCCTACTGTTTCTAGGTCTGAGATCTGATTGGAGTAAATTTTACCTTCCCTGGAATTTAATTTTTACTTCTTTGTTTTAATAAAACTGAAGTATCTCCCTACATGATTCCTGGTATAGCCATTTACTTTGTAATTATAATACCACTAATAAATGAGCATGTATTAAATTATGAATATGCTAAACAGATTATCTAATTAAATCTACTCAGAAATCCTTAAAGGTAGCTATTATTAGTCTCAACTAGAGATAAGGAAATTGAAGCCTAGAGATCTTCACCATTCAATTTTTTGAAGAAACTCCATGCTGTTTTCCATAGTGGCTGCACCAATTTACATTCCCACCACAAGAGCACAGGGCTTCTCTTCTCCACACCCTCACCAACTCTTACTTCCTGTGTGTTTGATAATGGTCACTCAAACAGGTGTGAGGTGATAACGCATTGTGGTTCTGACTTGCATTTCCCTGGTGATTAGTGATGTTGAGCACCTTTTCATGTACCCATTGTTCTTTTGTGTGCTTTCTTTAGATAAATGTCTATTCAGACTTTCTGGCCATTCAGATTGTTTAGGGGTTTTTTGCTGTTTTTTGTTTGTTTATTTATTTGGATTTTTTTGCTATAGATCAGTATGGGTTCTTCATATATTTTGCATATTAACCCCTTGTCAGACATATGATTCTGCAAATATTTATGAATTGCAAATATTCAGTAGGTTACCTTTTCATTTTATTGATGATTTCTTTTTCTGTGCAAAAGAATTATTCTTTCTGTGTAACAGTTATTTACTTAAAAACAGTTTGTAGTAATGTTTGCTGACAATATATATCACCTTCACAGGTTTGGTAAATTTTGGCTCATGATCATAAAAAGTCTCTCATTTTGTTATTTCAGTAAGAAACATTTTTTTTTTGGTTGCTGAAAACAAGTATACCGGGGTAATCTTGGAGAAATAAGCATAACATGTGGAAGAACGTTAAGATATTTGATTTATAAAGTAAATAAAAAAGGAGCAACATATTTTCAGTGGGATTTGAGAGTTCAAGGATAACTAGAGTTTACAGAGTTCTATCTACTACCTATTGGGTCAATTGTAAAACAAATTTAAGTCAGACAGTTGTTCCATTGAATTAATTAGATTTCCCCTCTCTAATTATTTTATAGCCTAGTAATTAAAAAAATGTATGGCACAGTTGCATCTGGACACTTTGCAAATATTACATAATTAGAAATGGCAAGTAATTGTTTTGTAACGCTTCCCATAACACCAACCATTCACATATTCTGTGAAGAGCACGAGTAAAATAGCAGGTGTGAAATGCAGTGGACTTATTTCAAATTGTCCATCAACTCACACTTTTGAACATTACTGGTCTCGGGTTTTTCCCCAGTACTGGAATTTCAGACCCAGGCTTAGCAATTTCTTGCTGCAGTTGTTCATTTGTTTCCTGTGCCTGTTACAGCATGACTTGATCATTGTTTCAGTGCATTTGTGACTCCAGAAACTGAGGGCAGGAAAAAAAAAAAAAAGGAAACGAGAGTGTGTTAAGCAAGAATTCTCTGTTTTATAATAAAAGAGGCCATTGAACGCCAAAGCTGATTATGAAACAAACCCCATCAGGGTCTGAAAATTCCACCAGAGAATAAAGCATAATGGGAATTTTCAAGTCAATTCTAACTTCTTTTCTGCCTGCAGGAGTTCTCTGTTAAAGGCAATATATTAACTCATTTTTAATTTCTGGCAAGACTTCAAAAAAAGTATTTTAATATGCTATATTTTATGATATATTATAGCCAATTTATGTTCTAACAAGTTCATTCATTTACAAATTATAATAGGTTATCTAATACATTTACGTTTTACAAACTAGATTTTTCCTCTTGAAGTATAGATTTTTGCTTAGATTTTTTTTTTAATCTCAGTTTCTTTACCGGATGGTTCCATAAATATTCATAATGTGTAATTTTGGGTCACACATTTCTTACAAAGACCTTAGCCAACAATGGATCATGAATAATAATGATAACACACTTTACTGGTTCTGCTTTAGGATTTTAATTAAAAGTCAGCACACAGCAGTAAGAAGGCAGCATATAGGTGATTTGTGAGTTACAACATACCAATGTAAATTCAACTCGTATATAATTGTTTTATCATCCAAATATCCCAGTTTCACTGAATCTTGAGAGGCAGTAGAGTCCAGTGGAATTCCTTAGATAACATATCTTGAATTGTTTTCTCATTGGTAAATTGGAAATGACAATACCATCAACAAACTTTATTGCAAAAAGAAATGAAACCTAAACCTAATTATAATTTGTTGGGCATTCACCTAAGCACTTTCTGGAAATTCATATCTAGAGTAATGTATACTGACCCATTTTGATAATACTGCAGATAGTGTGATTTATTAAGTTTCTATAAATCTCTGAAATATTTCCCTTTAAAGAGTAATCTATATCTATCTCTGTCTATGTCTATGTCTATGTCTATGTTTATGTCTATGTCTATGTCTATGTCTATGTCTATGTCTATGTCTATGTCTATGCCTATGTCTATGTCTATATCTGAACCCTCTTCCCCACCCCACCCATGCTCTAGGTGTGGTACCTTTCCAGGCAATGAGAACTAGTCTCTTTAGCCAACACATTGAATTACATGTATTCCTGGCTGAAGGGTATTAATGCACCATATTGCAAACAGCCCCCTGCCAAAGAGTACTCTACCTGATTTTCCTAATATGAGTGGGTTCTAAAACATATATTCTTTACTCTGCTATGGCTGTTATTTCTACTGTTTACTTTATTATGTTGAAGAGTTTTAACCTGTAATGTACAACAGAAAGATGTAAGTGGTACTTACATCCAAAAAAGGTGGTGAGGAGGGCGAGCAGACCACAAGGGCTCTTCAAGGAAATGACTTAGGAATCAGAGAGTAAAGCACTTACTAATTTTTGAAGGTCCTTTGACCTTCATAAACATTATGCCAAGTTTGAGGACCAACCAGCAAAAAGAGATCATTCATGTTGATTGCCTGAAGAGCATCTCCTTGGGGCTGTCCTCCAAAGAACCCACAGAGAAGTGACCCTGCCATTTCTACAAATTCATCCCCTGAATTAAACCAGGTGTGTTATATGCATAGGTTTTCTGGAAACACGTTCTCCTTTGGAAAGTAATTTAAAAGATACAGCTTTTTAATGGGACCAAAGGTGTTCAAGAAACTCTCTGATCTAATGAACAAAACAAACTGTTGAACAAAATAGGACCAAAGATGTGGATACATGGAGCAGACTGACAGATCTCAGAGGCAGGGGTGTGGGGGAACTGGAAGAGATTAGCCAGAGAACATATATGCATACATGCAAGACCATGGACACTGACAACAATGTGGTGGGGGCTCGGGGGGGTGCAGGGGCTGGGGGAGGGGGCAAATGGGGCAGGGGGCAAATAGGGGATGTGTGTAATAGTGTTAACAATAAAAACAAAACTTTAACCAAAAGAAACTGTGTCAATCAAGAGGCACATTACAGAGAGAAGAGACGATCCACATACAGGAAAGAGTAACAAGGGTGAAAGTGTGCTGAGAGAGAAAATAAATAACAAGCTGATCTAAGTTTAAATCTCACGCCTATCCCAGCACACTTAAAACAAAATGTAAGCCACTCTTCCAAAGGAGGGAGTGAGAGGCTGAGAACAGCAGAAGACAATGGGCAAATCAGTCCATAATGGTAAATATATATAGTAAGTGGCTAGTACATGAATTCACAGACAGCTCACATCACCCAAGTAAAATTAGCCTCTAACTTGAAAATGAAGGTCAGTCTTGTTTTCCAGATGGTAGACAAAATGTTATAAAAATTGTGCCAGCAGGAAGATTCCACAGCAAGTATACACCTTACCACTCTCGATATTAAGTAAATAAAGATAATTCTAAGGTATCATAGTGAAGTTATATGTATATTCAAAAGAGAAGTTTTATTGCAGCTACTTACTTAGGGGAAAACTTCATGAAAAACTGTGGAAAGGATCTTTCTTCCAAATTGTAAACCCTGATGGGTCTTTTTTTAGATCTACTTTGTGCGAACTGGCTCTATGGCAATCAAACTGACTCCTAGAAAATATATTTTGCTTCCAAAATTTGGACCTGCCTCCACAAACATTTAATTTACATGTTTTCTACAAACATTTTCACCTTCTCATTTCTATATTTCACAGATTAGGAGAGGAAATATGTAACTCTTCCATACTCCTCTTCCCTACCCTCATCTTTCCTATACAAACATATATTTTGCGGGGAGGCAAGTTAAATAAAAGAATATCATCTTTACAGCAAACAGATCGGAGAGGTTAACCTCTGTCAGCCATTCTACCTGCTCCTGCTGAGTGCTCAGAGGTTGGTGGCTGGGGTTGTGGGGGCTGAGGCGACGGCAGTGGGAAGGCCCCAGACTTGACACACTCCTATTGTGCAGGCAGTGACCGGGCTCACTGGCCATGCCGGAGACACCTCAGTCCATCAGTGAGGTGCAGCCCCGCTATTGGAAACTTTCGTTTTAAAGACAGGAAAGCTAACACATAAACAAACAGTAATAAAATTGGAAATGTTATGACAGAAACAAATGAGGGCAGAAAGACAATAATGGTGTTGTGTATATTGCGGGTGGAGACCCACTTTAGATACAATACTCAAAGCCAAATGAGGAGGAGTTGGCTGTGGGAAGTCAGGGAAGCATTTGCTGGGGGGAAACAACCAGCACAGCCCGCCCAGGGGTGGAAAAAGTCTGAGCGGCAACAAAGGCTTTGAGCAGACACCCCCAGTACTGGCTCACCACTGCAAAGGCGTGGCTGCCTTACGGAGAATGGACTGCAGGACACCAAGAGAAAATGGGGGTGGGGGACTGCTGCAGGAGTCTTGGTTAAAGAATCAAGCAGCTGGAACTAAGATGAGGCAGAGGAGACGGAGAGAAGTGAAGGTATACAGCTTGTTGATGGAGTGGGTGTGGGGATGCTAGAAAAAGGAAGAATCAGCAATGACTCCTAGTTCCACCCCTGAGCACTGGGGTGGCCAGTGGTGGCATGCACCGACATGAATAAGACCAGAGACTGGAAATCAGATTGGTGGGGAAGGATAGGGTGATTGAGACCAAGAGTTCCATTATTAGCTCTTTTAATGGACTGATGCTGGATGGTGGCATCAGAAGTGGCAATAAGAAGAAATTCACCTACAAATAACCTCTTCATTGACCCTATTTGACCCATTTAATATCTGCTTTATAAAATGAAGAGATTACAAAACTAAATACTGTAATTATCCCTCTCAACCTGGTGTATCAGTAACTATGTGAGAACTATGAGTCTCACTTAATGCAAAACACATTTGAGCTTCTGAGAAGAAAGCAGCGAACATGTGTGGAAGGCTCATTAATTTAGTATACAGGAATGTGTTGTTGCATGCAGTAGTGCTAAAAATAAGAGTAGAGGTCTAAAAATAGTAGCAGTGTTTCCTCCCCATAAAATGCTTTCTCTAACAGATTAACAAGTGTCATTGCTCTTGTTCATAAATCCTGGCCTTATTTGGATTTAAGAGCCTGTGAGCATTAAAACAAACTCATGATACGGAAAGGTATCACTGCCTTATTTGGAATAAAGTCTATTATATTGAGAGATGACATTATCCCCATTTTCCTTGGACTTCTGTGCTATTAGAGGAGACTCCTACAAGTTACATATGGATTTACTTAAAGTTCTGGACTAGAGGAAAAATTACTAATTGTACAAGATTACTCATAGAAAGCTAATCATGGCTCTTTGTGCCATATCGGTTGTTTCATTACCCTGAAATTTCAATGTTTTATATGAAATAGTATATAGAGCAAGTTATTGCCCAAACTTCATTGTCCCCCAATGCATATACTAGTCAATTGTCAGAGTTCTGAAGTGTTGAGAATATAGTTCATTACTGAATATCTTTAGAGAATGAGGCTTCCCAGTCAGGTCAATTTGAAATACACTAAAAGCATTTGCATTGGTGTCAGAAACTGTGTGAGGGCTCAGGAGATAAGAGTGAAGGTTGCATCATATTTTCACAAACTGCCTCGGACGCCCACTCTATTTTTTTAATGGTAGCCAATATTTATTGAACACTTAGTGTGTTCTAGTGTTTAAAGTAGTTTCAAGAAATAACTCAGAGAAGTTATTTTGCATACAAATTGTCCCACACGTGAGGAACAGGGTGACCAACTTTCCCCAGTTTGCCTGGGACAGTCTCAGTGATTTTTTTAATTGAAGTGAAATTCATATAACAAAAAATTAACCTTTTTAAGGTGTGCAGTTCAGTGGCATTTTATACATTCATAATGCTGTGCAATCACAACCTCTATCTAATTTTAAAACATTTTGTAACCCCAAAAGGAACTCTCTAACTAAGTAGTAGTTGCTCCCTCTAGTCCCACCACTCCCAGCCAGCTAGCAGCCACCAACCTGCCTTCTGTCTCAACGGATTTACCTATTCCTGACACTTCACATAAATGGGATGATATAATATATGGCCTGTTGTCCCTGGCTTCTTTGACTTGCATAACATTCCTGAGGATCATAGACATTGTGGCATGTATCAATACTCCATTCCTTACTTTGGCCGAGTAATTCTGTTGTACATACATCTCACATTTGTTTATTCATTGTCAGTGGGTGGATGTTTGAGTTGTTTCCATTTAGCTATTGTAAATAGTGCTTCTATAAACATTCACGTACAAGTATATGAGTACCTGTTCTAAATCCTCTGGGATATTAACCCAGGAGTGGAGTTAGTGGATCATATGTCAATTCTATGTTTAACTTCTTGAGGAATTACAAACTGTTTTCCACAGGGGCCACGCCCTTTTACATTGCCATCAGCAATGTAAAAGTGTTCTGATTTCTCCACATCTTTGTAAACACTTGTTATTCTTCATTTATGTGGTTTTTTTACAGAAAGTGTAGCCATACTATTATTGGTTGTGAAATGATATCTTTTTGTGGTTTTGAGTTTCATTTCCCTAATTCCTAATGATGTTCAGCATCTTTTCAGGTGTTTGTTGGCCATTTGTCTATCTTCTTTGGAGAAATGTTTATTTAAGTGCTTTGTACATGTTTTAATTGGATTTTTTGTCTTTTATTGTTGAATTGTAAGAATTTTATATATTCTGAATATTAGAGCTTTATCTGACATAAGATTTGCAAATATATTTCTCCCATTGTATAGATTGTCTCATCACTTTCTTGATAATGTCCTTGGATAAACAGAAGTTTTAAATTTTGATGAAGCAAATATATCTACTTTTTCTTTTGCTGCTTTTGATATAATATCTAGTAATACATTGCCAAATCCTAGATCACAAAGATTTAGGCTTATATTTTCTTCTAAGAGTTTTATAGTTCTAATTCTTATATTAAGTAGTGGTTTTATTTCACGTTAACTTTTGTATATGGTGTGAGGGAGGGCTGTATATCCAGTTGTCCTAGCACTATTTCTTGAAGAGTCTATTCTTTCCCACTTAATTGTCTTGGCCCTCTTGTCAAAATTAATTGGCCATAGATGTATGGATTTATTTCTAGACTCTCAATCCCACTCCATTGGTCTATATGTCTATTCTTATACCAGGACTCATATTCTTACTTCTTGAAGTGGAGGTACATAAAAGCAGTGAGAAGTTCATATCAAAAATACACAAAGATTTAAAACACACACACACAGTTCCTACCACTGAGGGACTCACAATCTAAATCAGGGATGCCAAACCTCTTGAAGTCATACAAAATATTTTTGTGAATGTGCAGGTCACGTTTTCTAAGGAGAATTATCCATAGTTTTCCTTACATTCCCAAAAACATACATGACACAAAGGGGTAAACGTTTGTTAAGACAAGAGCTATTCTCAATGCTAAGTATACAAGTATCCTGACAAGCTGTTAAAACTATTGACCCTTGAGACTCATATCTAAAGTTCCGATTCAGTCAGATAAGAGTAGAGCCCATGTATTATGGGTTAATATGAGTTAATATATTTTTTAAAGTTCCCAATTTATTTTAATTTGTGGCCAGTGTTGAAGACCCTTGGTCTAAAAGGAGAGTCATCATTATCATACAATAGTATCATCTATTATATATTGTATAAATAATTGCAATATAGTGTGATAAATGCCAAATACAGAAATTTCTAATCTCTTTTTCCTTATCACCAATTACAATCTGGACATTTCTGGCATTTCATAACAACTTAGAGAAAATTTAAGAGAACTTTTAACCATAATCCCTGTATCTTCTTTATTTGCTCTACTGGTTTACGAAAAATAAACCTGGTACTGAGCCCAGTTTGACTACAGCCTTATGAGAAACCCTGAGTCATGGCCACCAGTGCACTGCTCCTGGGTTCCTGGCCCTCAGAAACTGGGTAAGGTAACAGATATTTGTTGTTGCTAGTGACAAAGTTCTGGGGGTTTTTCTTATGCAGCAAAAGATAGCAACACAAATGGTAAGTAACTATCCAATCACAATTAAAAATAAGTATCATCTCCCCGGGTGCTCTCCCTGCAGAAGAAAGGCAGTGGCTGGCCCTGGGGTTAGGAACTAGGATTCCCTTTGAGCCCTGTCACTCCTTCAGGGAAATGAGAATAACAATGCTTGTGTCCTTGGCCACTGCATCACCTGTCCATACCTAAAGCAACCGTGACTCATTCCTTTTGGCTCAAGCTGAGGCTGTCAATAAAGTGGATGACCAGATAGAGGAAGGTGGATACATATACAACACTATTTTGGGAAAAGTTACATGCTTTTGAGTGATCAACAGAAACCGTCTCCCACCATCACACACTAACACAATGACCTTAAACAAACAGCCTAGCCAAGCCTCCCAGAACAGAAACAGCTGGAAACTTGAGTGTTTGCAATGGGATAAGTAAATAAAAAAGAAAGATATATAAATTAAATTTAAAATTAAATCTAAAATATGTTGCATGCCAAAGACATACGATTTTGATGTAGCCTCCAAAACTATTCTGTGCTTGTCATATAAAAATTAGACCAGAAGATTTGGCCATCCCTATCATAACCATCTATGGCAACAGCAGGAATGAATCATGATGTAAAGGTGATGGTATGTACTATGGGAAATTAATAGTATCTAAAATATCATCTAATCGGAAAAAAAGAAATATGTTTTTCAGAAGGTGAAATGCTGTCCGCTTAGCGCATCTAAGAGTAATGTAGAGGTTTAACTAGGATCTCTCTGGTTCCAATAAAGAATGATTTTCTTATACCAAGAAACAGATGATTATAAAAAAGATAGAGTAATAACTTTTTACTTTCTTTAACAAATGAACAAATAGTGAAACAGCAGAGGACAGCTCCCTATAGATAGATAGAATGGAAAGAAAATTATAGGAGAGCTTTATCAAACACTTTCAATCTTCAATTTTTATAGATATGTAAGTTTGCTGAATAAGTACTTGAGCCCATATTTTTAAATAGCACATTTTTCTGTACCACAAATGATTTTCTATCAGCCTTTTTTCCTAAGCAAGCGAAGACTGACTAGATTTCACTGCCCCTGTGTATGACCAGCATTATACAATATAATATGGATTAAAACCACAACAGCAATAACACTGGCAGGCTTTATATGACATAGTGAAAAAGAGCTCATCTGGAGAGTATTATTTTACAACTTCTCTCAGGTATTTAGTAGCTCCGCACAGGCAATGTACTCTGGAAACAAGAGTCGGTTTTAACCTCTCCACTAGATCCTGGCTTGAATATTCAAATTACTGTTCACAGCTGGAGTCATATAAAATGTTGTGGGGTGAGGAGTTGTGGGGAACACAACAAATGTAGCTGAGATCTTGCCAGTATTAAAGTATCACAGTATGAGATTCTGGAAGTTATTAATTCTAAGTTCTAAATATGTTTTCTTGCTAGGCAAGACTTGAATGATGTACTTAGGCTAGTTTCAGATAAACTCTTTATTAAAAGACTACCATGTTTCTATTATGCAATATATCCTGATTGTTTCTCTCTATATACAGACAAACATATAGCTATTTTATTTTAGTTTTAGTTATAAGACTTCTCGAGTTAGAATCCTAGACCCACCACTCACTCACTTGTTACTTAACCACTTCATGCCTCAGTTTCCTTGCCTGTGCACATTTGTCTGACTTTTGCAAAATGAGGATAAAATTATCTACTTTATATCTCTAGTTGCTGTGTGGATTGAATGAGTTAATACATGTAAAGCACTCAGAATAATGCCAGGCATGAATATTAACCAAATTTCTAAGGAAAAAAGTAAACATGTATGTATTTCCTCACCTCTAACATTTTTTGTGAAAAAGCTATTTCTTTTTCTTTATTTTAAGCATTAGCTACTATAGTTCTAATATTTTTTTTTCATTTTTTAGGTTTTACTTATTTATTTTTAGAGAGAGGAAGGGAAGGAGAAAGAGAAGGAGAGAATCATCACTGCGTGGTTGGCTTGCGCACCCCCTACTGGGGACATGACCTGCAACCCAGGCATGTGCCCTGACTGGGAATCAAACCAGTGACCCTTTGGTTCACAGGCCCACGCTCCATCCACTGAACTATACCAACCCAGGCATGTGGTTTCTAATCTTAACATGACCAGTTTCTTAACCTGGACATGAGAAGTTGTGGATTTATGAGGTTCTGATTATTTCATACACAGGTCTCTGTATTATACTCTAACTTATTATCACACTGACTCAAAGTCACTGCCATCCGACTTCTCCGGCTACTCCTACAGAATGCCTGAGTTTTCCATGTCCAGCTCACAGGAAACAGATGTTAAAGTGAAAAAATAACACCATAACAATTTCCTCTAATTAGCACCTTTGTGAGTAAACTGAACGAGAAGACTAAACCATCCTAGAAACTAAATTACCCTCTCGTCTGTGGGCGAACCTTCCAGCTCAGCAGGATGAGTCACCAGTGAGCAGAGATAACTCCTCTGTGTCTCTTCAGTGAATAAATGGGGCCTTCAGTCTTCTAGGCCATAAATCTGGCCTTTTTAAAAGAGCACGTGAATCATTCTTTCTGTTTAAAAAGTCAATGTTTTCATATTGTCTTTCTTCTTTTCTCCTCTTCCCCTTCATAAACACTGAGTGAGATAACTGTTACTTTTTCACACTATGACTGCCTCAGCAATTCCACTATTTTTTGTGAGCTGCTACCAGTAACAGCATAAAAATATTACCAAAGTAAGAGCTAACAAGGTAACCTCTAGGGTAAAACAGAAAGGGAGATGGAGAAAAAAGAGAAAATCTTGTTTTATCATAAGAAGATCCTAGTCAAAATCAATGGATACCAAATGATGATTTTTGCTGTCATAACATGAAATCCAACATTCATCTGAGAATGTTTTTTTCCTGACTTAACATTCAGCATCCCTTCCCTGATAAGATTAATTTTAATATCATGAGAACAAGCTCCAGCAACTCAACTACTTCATTTGCACACTGTAATTTCTCTATGATTCAGTTCCACAGCAATTTGAAGCCCAGGAGCCCAAAATAAATGCATCATTATCACCAAATTGCAGCATTTTCTCGCTTTATAAAAGTGAATTTATTCTTGAATTAAATGTATTCTGATGCAACTTGAAATGTACAGCCACTATCATAGAGTCTGAGGATGGGAAGGAAACTTAAGAAGTGCTCTGGTCGAAGCTAAACCCCTTTTAGAATCCATCAGGGACAGTGTTTCAAACCCAGTTTTAGAATTCCACATGAAAAAAAATTTATATAACATCTCCAAATAGTAATAAACCATATTTCCATAAACAACTTTTAAAAACCTTCCATTTCATAGTCATCTTCCATGAAGGGAATTTCTCAGGTCATCGGACTACCAATATTTTTGCATAATTTTATACAAGTTGTTAAGAAGAAATTTTTAATGAGTTCACTGTCTTTTACTTAGCCTCCTTCTTATTTCTCTTTCCATTAGTGCATTTTAACAAATGATATAATCTTCACTAAAAATTCTTTATTTTGAGTTAAGGGTTTTATCTTCAAACTGCCTTTACTATGATCGTAGACAGTGTTGCTGTCTACTAGGTCCTATCATATAAGGCCTAGTCTCTGGTGTGGAAAAAAACCCCTCACATACAGACACGCATGAGTGATTGGTCTACAGTCATAGGCAGCTGAAATATTTTTGCTAAGGGAACACTAACCAAATGAATCCTTTTAGGAATTAAGTACAAATGCAAGTTTATGAAAGTTTATTAGTTTTTGTAGCTTATAAGATGAACATTCCCTTTCCAAAAGGGCCCATAAATGTTTTTGTTTTATGAAGAATGTTTATCTTCCTGGGTTTCTTTCATATGTTCCTAAAGAGCAATGTGGTTTTGCTTAGTAGCTATTTATTAATACGCACTATCTACCAGACACTGCTAAAGGAGAGGGATATAAAGTTGAGTGAAACCATGTCCATCCCTGGTGCAGGCTGCAGTCTCGCAGGAACCACCAATGCATACCACATCATTTCCCGAAAAGCAGCAAGCACTGTGAGGAAAGTCTCCACTGGGGTGTGGAAGGCCAGAGAAATGTGAAGTCAGGGAAGATTTCCTGGGAAGAGTTTCTGTAATTAACCAAATTCCTAATTTCATTTTTAAGGAAATAGTATATATTAAGAATTTTTTTAATATGCTGTGTGTGTATGGCAGAGAGTCTGGGAGGGCACTTATTGGAGGGATTAGACATGGGAAGGAGGCAAAGTATTACTCAACTGTGTCTCTGACTATGGGAAAAGAGTTCCTCTTTAAGTGCTTGCCCAGAGCTGGTGAACAGGTCTGCTTCTAAGATTCTGGCACCAATTCCAGTTCTGACACCAATTCCAATGTGTAGATTTTCCCCCACACCAGGTAATTCTCAGCTGGGTGTCCTATAGCTCAATTCAATTTGACACTCCCTACCTGGAGACAGCATCAGATTCCACAGTCCCACAAACCTACCCCCTACACACTCTTCATATGCCAATGGCAAGTCCAGGTTGTCACCTGTGCTTCTGACCAACTGGCTGTAGATCAGAGATTCCCACAACCCTCTCCTCGGTTTCAATTCATTTACTAGGGAAGCTCATAGGACTCAGAGAAACATTTAATTAACCCTATCGGTTTATTACAATAGGATATAACTCGACAATAGGCAGATGGAAGAGATGCGTAGGGCAAGGTATGTGGAAAGGGGTGCAGAGTTTCCACGTTCTCTCTGGGTGCACCCCTCTCCCCAGTCTCCACATGTCCAGCAACATGAATGCTCTCTAAACCCTCCTGTCCTTTTGGGTTTTTATGGAGGCTTCATTAAATAGACACAATCGATTCAGTCAGTGACTATTAGTGATTGTTTTCATCTTTCAGGAGAAACTAAAAACTCCAACCCTCCAACCGCGCATTCAGTTCCCTGACAACCAGCCCCCCATCCTTAGGTGCTTTCCCAAAGTCTCCTTATTAACATAGACTCAGTTGTGATTGAAAGGGGTTTGTTATGAATATCCAGACACCTTTATGACTCCTTTCACTTAGGAAATTCCAAGGGTTTCACAAATTCTGCACCAGAAATGGGAACAAAGATCAAATATATATTTCTTATAAATCACAAGATCAAGTCCACCCTCGGTCTTCAAACACAAATCTTTAATAGCAAAACAATCATTAAGGTCAACAGACAATAGCACATTACTACAGCCCCATCCAGTCAATAGTAACTGTCCAGCCTGTCACCAGCACATCACATGAAAATGTTTCCCAGGAGAGGCCACTCACGTTTGCAGGCTTTCCTTCCATCTTGTCAGGTTCCCAAAGCAGGAGTGGTGTCAACCATATATGGCCTTTTGAGGCATCTGATAAACTGAGCGAAAGGACAGTATCATCTCCTTCTCTGAGCCTCTTTCTGGGTGTTAATGTATATTAGATTTTCCTCGTTACATAGCCCATTTATTCACCCTTTTCCCCATAGCCATTATATTTCCCTCTCTTCATTTATACCCAAACGTTGCCGACTTTGGAAGGAACATCAGACTGGCCACTGAGCTGGTCTAGATTTCTAGGAGCAATACAAGTCTATAGGTGCGTCCCCCTCAGTCTGCTCCTAATCACATAGGTAAGGCTATGAATGCAGGACTAATGGGCTATCTTTACCCCCAGGCAATAGAGATGCATTCACTCTCAATCTCAGTTTTGCCAGATGTGGAGAAGGTGCAGCCTGCCCCACCAGGCTCTTAAGAATTCAACAATGTTAAAAATATAGTTACCGTGTCTTGTTTAGGAATCATCCTTGCTTCCAGCCCTTTAAGTTGCTCCCTGGTCCCATGCCCACTGCACTGACTCTGCTTTTTTCCTCAAACTAGCTGTATATTAGTCTCACTTGTACAGCTTGAAACGGACAAATGTGTATTTAAAGACACACGTCCAGAGAAGAGAGTCTAGAGGGCATCCCTGGATCTATTTTTAACACAAAAACCCCAGGTGGTTATTTCACAATAGACTTCCCTCTTCCCCCTAGGTGGGCCAATATTTGTGAGTCAATTTCCAAAGCAATGACTTTCAAATTGTCATGCATTTGAGAATAGGTGGGGTCTCTGGCTTTGTGTTTGGAGCCATTTTCCTGTGAGTCTGACATCCAGCTAATGAGAGAAACCCTGGTTAAGACAGAAAATGATCGACTTGAGTTTGCTAGGTGCCACCCACATGTTGTATAAAGAACTGGAGTTTCTAGATAAAGCAATAATACCAGTGTAGTACCCTCATATCTACTGCAAGGTTTAAAACACAGCAGACACCATCAGTGCCCACCCTCACTTCTTGGCTTTTCAGTGTGTTTGGGCCTCATCTAGCTGCCAATATTTGCATCTCTTGTTGGAGGATGTTTCCAAGAAATAAAAGTCAATCCTCCCACATACCTAGCAAAATGGAAGGACCATGAGCAACCTCAGAAGCACCCCTTAACCAGTGACACCCTTGCCTCTCCAGCAGGGTAATTCTGAAGCATGTGTTTACACAGTTTCCTAGGGTTTACCCACAAGTCTGAGCTCCAGTCACTCATTCTGGTAGCTGGCTAATAAGCCAGTTTTATCGGTCACCTTTTATTCGTCACCTTCTCTTCTCTGTACCAGTTGCTGTTCCCCTGTTGTTCCCTGCACCTCCTGAACTGCATCAAATCCTCATTGCAGGGTCTGCTTCCAAGGGACCAAATCAAGAGGACATAATCCATTAAGTACAATGGTAACTTCAAGTTCAAATAGTATTTTATAAATATCCAAAAAATGAATAAAATAATAGGCCAATTAACAACAGTGTTTTATAAGACGTACTAGAAAATAGACATTTTCTCTACTGCATATTTTTGGTCCCAGAAACACAATATGGCTTGCACTTGAAGGAAAACCACAGTTAGGGCTGTCATCAAGGAAGGACATGTCAGCCATCATCCTAGGTTCAAGGTCAGAGAATGGTCAGATGGCCAGGGAGGTGTCAGATAGACACCCGAAGTTGTTACTTTTCCAGCTGACTCTAATCAGAGCAGTGTCATTAATAAATCATGACATACTGGAGTGCTGGAGCTGGCTTAGTCCAGCTCATGAGAGCCTGAGAGCTGACTGTCAATTTCAAGAATTTTGGAATCCAGATTATTTCACATTATAGCTTGAAATAGGCCATGGCGGGAGTATTTACACCATGGAAATAGGCAAACACTATAAATCAGACTTCCTCCTTCTCCCAAGAGCCATTTATCAGCACACACTGAATCATGACATTGTCATTAATTACCTATTCTCCTAATTAATCAACCTCACTGTAGTAACAAAAAGGCCACGAACTGAGAGTAGGTCGACACTCACTCCCCTGTTGCCCTGTAAAACTGTTCTGGTTTTAAAAGATGGAGCAAGACTGCTTAGATAGGTGGTCTCTGCAAATGCTCGGGGGTTAACATATGCAAACAGTCCTAAGGGACTCAGTTTCCAGATCTTCAACTTCGATATGTGCTCTTTCCAAAAATCGATTTGCCTGAAAATGAGGTTATGTTTCCACAGTCCTTCTCCCATTTTACAGAAGAAAGGCCTACCATCATACACACACACCAGATCTTACTGCCGGGCACTGCCTAAGATGGAAAGTCTCCAAGGCCGTGACAAAGGCTGAGAGGGACAGACTGGTTTAGGAGAAGACTCTACTCACTCATCAAGGCATCGTAAACAAGGAGGGACTCTTAGCTTCCCCTGTCTTATATGAAGTTAAGGTGAAGTTTGCATTAAAAAGGAAGGCATTTTAGCCCATTTTGTAATTCTTCTAAATTCAGAACAATCAAGGAAATACAGAGTAGAGACTGATTGTTTTCATTATAACTAGAGTGCTTCATAGGACTAGCAAAAAATTTAAGATACTGTGGAAAACCCCACGGCTATAAATTATACTTGCCATCTTTGCTGTTCACTGTGTTTTATTTTTTAAGGTAATTAAAATGTATTTAATTGAATCACATGAAATATTTATCCAATTACAGATAATCCTCATTTCATTTTATAAGATGTTCAATATTTTTTTACCTCCTAGTAACAAAAAATGAATTCACTTAAACTTATAATTAAAACAAATTTAGATGTCAACTTTAAAAATACTGAAAAGTGCATAGTTTCCTAAAAAAAAGAAAATCACAGGAAGCAAGAAGTTTGGTACTAAGGTCAGAGGTTACCCTCATAGCCCTTACCATTAACCTGGAGAGCACAGCCTCTGCAGAGGTGGGTTGGACAGAGTCAAATAAACACCCTTCCAGAATTCCCAAAAGTAAAGAAGAGAACAAATAAAAAAGAATCCCTTTGAAAAATTTAGCAATCACTGAAAATGTTTCATGAGAATTGTTATTTAGCAGAGAAAGTACCCTAACTGATATGTGAAATAAATAATGTTAGGGAAAGGAAATCTAGAAAATAATAGTTTTAAATAGAGTGATATTTTAAAAAATTATATACTAAGAAGATTGTTGAGCAGGAAGAAAACCTCTGATATCTATAACCAATAATACATGTGATTGCTTTATTTTTTCAAGTGTACCAAAAGGTGGCTTTTCTTAGCTCTGTGATCTAAGTGTGTCTGATGTAAGCTGCCCTATGGTGTCACACCAGATAGTAAATACCTATGTTATTAACAGTATCAAAGCAATTAAAGTGTTCCTGACACAGGCTAAACCTGGGTATTTATGAGGCACCTGCACGGACTTTAAGAGTTCATGTTGCCAGAACACGTAATATTGTTTTTTCTAAAAGCATCCACTAAAAACAACACACTTTTCCCTCTTTATTAGGAATTCCAAAAGTTATGGTCTCCTACAAAATCAAAATCATGTGGGAGTAAAATTTATATTCTTCTAGAAAATTCCTCCCAGCATTCAAGATGATGTATTTGTGGCCTTTCAAACTGGTGGAAGCAGCCATCTATGCTGATTTTCCAATAAAAGTCTCAATTGAAAAGTAACTAGTGTTGGCAACTTGATGTTACATTTAGCAAGGTTGGAAGTAAGGAAGATAACATTTCCCTGATCAAAAAAAGAAAAAAAAATTTAATTAAAAGTAGGCAGTCTCAGTGGCAGCAGTTCGTCCGAATAACTACAGACATTGCCTTATATTTTGGACATATTCAGTCAAAAAAATAACAAGAAACTCTTTCTGTTCGAGTGTAAAGAATCTACTCCTATTCTGTTTTCCAGAAATGGGAGGAATCATCTATCCTGACAGCTCATCTACTTGTGTGCGTAGGGAAACTTATTTAAAAATTCTTTTCTCTTGCAAATGTGTTCAGTAGTATTGATTTAGCTGCTGCTTCTTACATTCAAGGCATGAAATTGAATGATTACTTATGTGCATGAAGGGAAATGAAAGACTTAGAAAATGATTCCTGTTAAAATACTTAAAAAAAAAAAAAAAGGCCAAAGGGACCACATTTCGGAGAGCAAAGGAAAGGGAATAAAAATGATGAAAGATTTTGATGATGAAAGGAATTATGCATGTTCAGTCCAGAGGAAGTCACTTAAATGACAATTATGAAAGGGAGAGATTTTGCTTATTATGCGATGATTAGATCAAGTGTAGCACCCTCTCCACACGGGTGCCATCAAGGGCAGCTCCTCTGGCCCATTACCAAAGCGCCAGCAGCCCTCTGCCCTGAGCAGATGCAGATAAAGAGCTGTACTCCCTGCCTCCCTCCGCCATCTATTTCCTTTCTTTTTTCCCTTCTCTCCCTCCCTTCTCGGTAGCACTCATCTGGCCCGGTGTGCTGTGTTCTTACACTCCTGAGTCTGCCCAGTTACATCTGCCCAATTGGTTGAGGAGCCTTGATTTGCTCTGTGCATAAGCAAAAAACCTCTCATTTCTTCTGATAAAGAACTGCTCTCCTTTACCCCTTTGCTGATCATCTCCTGTAAAACATTTCAGCCACTTGTGCTTACTAGACAGTCTAATTGCATTTAATACACAGTACCATTCATTTTAAAACTTCAGTGTTTCTGGATTCAAATATTGTTCTTTTTCTCTCAGCCAGGCTGAGCTTATTGTACGAGAAGGTGAGTGGTGGTGACAGGGGTAGAGGTTCTGCTCTGCCCTAGCAGGCCTCTCTTTCCCCTTCCAGGCACTGGCTCCTCCAGTGTTAGAGCCCTGAGAACAGGAAGGAATAAGGCCGATGACTGGGCAAGACTAGGATCCTCCCTGACCTAGAATAACTGGCTTCATGGCTGTCTGTGTGTCAGGGGGTCAGACATTGGTCTGGAAAATAGACTTTCTTCTGCAAGGCTTCTGGAGCTGGAGGAGGTTCCTGTCCAGACCACTCACCCACCTTCAGCTCCTGCCACTGGCCATTAGCCCCACAGCCCCTTGGTTCAGAGAACTTCTCTTCCCAAAAACGGCCTGGCCCCATCCCACTCAACTCTCACGTCCTCGTCACCCTGGGCGGTGGGCACTCCACTTTGCCTGCACAACCTGTTCGTCTAGCCTGTCTCTTTGCTGACGTTTCTCTGTGTCTCAGTGGCCACCAGCACTGAGCAGGTCCAACAGCCTCCAATTTCAAAGAAGATATCCTTAGTTTCTGACTCCATGAGGGCAGGGAGGACAAAGAGATCATGCGCCCCTCCTCTTCCAACCCCCCAACCACCCACTCCCACTTTCACCCCACCCCTACAAACTTTATGGCAATTATTCTGGGATTTTCCTTCCTTGTCTTGGGAGGTGATAATGTATTAATGAAGAAAAAATTAATTCTCTTCACAAGAATAGCACCTCTTTAAAAGCAGCATTTTATCTTCTAACACCCCACACCCTCTATGTTAAGTCGGATGGCTTGGGTGGGGGACGAGAGGCAGGGAAAGTGCTTAGGGATGGGGCCAGTTCTCAGCACTGGCACCTCTCACCACACCCTGGTGGGAGGCAGCTGGCCCACCTGGTGAGGTCACTCTATGTGGAGAATGTGATGTGCCTTTAATCCCCCAGTAAAACAACAGGAAAACTCCCATTTCACAGCCTGTTATTTGTAGGCTGGTCTGGATAGGTCACTGAGGCAGTACACTGACCTCCAGTCCACTTGAGAGTATCCTGGCCCTGCTAGTCCTCCTGATGGACACTTGGCCCTGGTCAGGCAGCTCTCTGTCCTCATCAACCCCGAACAATACCTCATACATGGTATATTTCTTCTCATAATCACAAGATAAAGACCAAAAGCTCTCATTAACTCAGGTGCTCTAGTAACACAAGAATATACAACAAACAGAGTAAGGAGTAGAGACTTGGGAACAGAATGTCTGCTGATAGCTTAGCTCTCCCTTTCATTTTCCCGAGGACTTCCCCTTCCCCAGTCACAGCCTCCTGGTATTCATTCTCCCCTACCAACCAGAATATCCCACAGTTACTCCCTACCGCTCCCCAGTCTGGAGGGAAAGAACATACTGGATTCCCCTGGTTTATGGTTACTTCTATGCTTAGCTAAAAGACCTATGCTTTTCCCCAGATGATAGATTTCTTTCAAGTTCATTGATTGTGTTAGATTCCCTAAATCTCACCACCTTAAGACAGAAGTTCACTAGCACAGTTTTGGCAGCATCGTTCTAAGCTGAACCAGAGTTAAATGTGTAGAGCTACTATTATCACAGAAATTAAAATGTACATGTTAATGCAAAGCTAACCTATGGCAAATTGCATGCAACTCCTCCCAGGCCCTGTGCTTTGGTAACCGTAGAAAACACTCATGCCTGGGCAGCAACAGAGAAGGTATCTATTGGAGGAAAAGCAATAGCTGAGTGGTTGAAGGGAGGAAAAATGCCCAAATATTTATTTCACTAACCAATATGTAATTTCAAATAGTACCACCAAGGAAAAGGTATAAGATGGCCCTCCCCTAAAACACATTCTCCAAAGGGTCAGTTTATGACTCCTTTTCCTACACTATTTATAATAACATTGTCCTTAGCGGTTTTATTACTGAGATTCTGTCTCGGTAATAAAATGTGGACAGAGGAAGAAAAATGGATGAAGAATGTTTTTATATGAAAGTGGTTTCAAAACTGAAATACGGAGCTGTGATAAAGGAGCTTCTAAGTGGATGTGACTCCAGAATCTTTTTCAACTCTTGAATTTACAAGTAACAAAGTTATTTTCCTGTGGTCACAGATATACATTTGGAAATGAAAGTAAACTTCAAAACATGTCTCTTTTTTCTCAAAGATTTATGTCATAAATGACTCAGGGAGAAATAGAACAGCCTAGAAAATTCTCTGCAAGTTTCTTCCCTCTGTCTAAATATCACAAATACAATAGAACCCAATTTCTCATTTATTCTTACATACAAACACACTGAAGGTCTGTAGCTTTAATTTCTTAATTTACCTGTGTTGATAACAAATTTAGATTGTTTTAAATCATTGTATCATGCAGTGATAATCACTAATTTGGTTTCCTGATGGCATAAAACAACTAATCCATCTTTTCTCTACTGAACATAATAATTCCTTGGAAGTAGGTTTCTTTTCATAAGGATACTTAGAGAGAAAATAATAATCATATTGTCTGAGAATTTAAAGAACAACTTCAGGGAAGTCACTTTGCCTTTCTGAATTATAATGTCATCATTCATATAATGGGGATAATAACAATGATGACACTGTATTATAACCAAAAGAATTGTTATAATAATGGTCATGGGAGACTTTACAAACAATAAAATCCAATATAGACATTAGTTACCTAAAAAATTCTGCTAAAGGATTATACAGGGTTCTGTACTTCTCCACTTTGCCCCGTATTATAACTGAGAATGATTGGCGACTATGTGTGTATTTCTAAATATATAATTATATACACAGATTGTCATTTATTTATCAGGATTATTGCTGAACACTGCCCTTAAAGTATTTGAAAGTACTTGGCACACTTTCACTGACTTAACAGCCCTTCAGTCCTGCAGCTCTTGTGCTGCTCCGCCACTGCTAACCGAAGCCAGAACAAGTGAATTTCAAACCACAGGAGCCACATCAGGAATCAACCAGTGTGCTCCAGGCACGCAACGCTGTGCTTCCCCAGAGATGTGGGAAGGAGCAACGATACCACGCGCTTCCCCACAGAGCCCTCACAGCTGCTGGGCACAGTGCTCCAGGCTCTCTATACACCTCCCACTTAAAACATAAAGCAGACCGATAGGACAGCCCTGTCAGGTTACCATCATTTTCCCCATTTTTAAAATGAGAAACTTCTTATATACTAAGAAAAGAGCAGGGGCTGGAACTCACGACTGCTCCAACCTGGTTCTACCAAGATGGGGTTGAGCCCTTGCAAGGAGATTTAAGGGTAATATCATACTATTCATTGTCAGGCCCAAAGACAGGGCTTTGCTTGGGCTTTTGCCTCCTTACACACCTATGACTAGGGGAGAAAGATGATAAAACATAAAGCAGGCTGTTTTTTCTGTTCCAGATCAAGATTTTCAAAGGTTGGATCAGGAGACTCATCACAGTTTCAGTTCTAAAGGGCAGGCAGGCCTTTCTGATTTAGTTTGCCTAGCCTTTCCTTATCACTGAGACAAATCATGAGTACGCAAGCAGCACACCCTCTCCCGAACAGAACATTTGTCCATGTGCGCTAGCAGCTACGCTGCATTCCCCAGTGACCTTTTGAAAATTCCCCTGATATTACAGTGAAGGGTTTGGGTTTTTTCCATCCTCAACGTCTCAATCTTTAATAGCATGCAATATATTTTTGATTTTAGATCTTCATCCAGTAAATAAAAAAAAGAATTCTACGGAGTGAGTGACAGTTGAGGAAAATATTAGCTTGTCTGGGTGATTTCACTGCACAGGGCAGCAAGTGAAGCTCATTTCAGCATTCACAGAGCTAAATCCTGCACCAGCTGGTACCCAATTAGGTGTAGCATCATTCATTTCAGGCCAACAGAGAGAAGCACACTGAGGCCTTATCATATTCCTGTGCCCAGCAAAGTAGAATGTATGCTATTGGACACATGATATAAGATAAAGCCACAGGATCATGGAAATGGAGAATAAACACTTAGATGAGGTTTATTTATTCTATCACCCAGCCAGGAGTCCTATTTGCCTAGACATACAGATAACACATTTATCTCTTGCTGTGTGACAAATTACCGCAAACTTACCAACTTTCAACAACACCCATTTATTAACTCATAGTTTTGAAGGCCAGACGACTGGTGGTCTTGGCTAGATCCTCTTCTTAGGGTCCCACAAGGCCAAAGTCAAAGTGTCAGCTGGGCGAGCACTTATCTGGAGGCCCTGGGGAGGAATCTGCTCCCAAGTGCATTCTGACTATTGGATGAACACAGCTCCTTGCTGGCTGTCAGCCCAAGGCTGCTCTCAGGTTACAGAGAGACCCACACTCCTCCTCACATGGCCCTTTCATCTCTGAGCCATCAATAGCACACGGAATCCTAGTGTCTTCACTCTCTGTGACTTCCTATTCTGCCACTAGCAGGACAACACTCTCTGCTTTTAATTGGGTTCATGTGATTAGATTCAATCTACCTGGAAGATCTTTTAAAAAAGTTAACACTATGCCATATAATACACCACTTTCACAGGTTTTTGGGGACTATGGGGTATGGAATCTTGGGGGACCATTTTTAGAATTTTGCCTACCATACCTAGGAAGTAGAATTCACAAAAATATTGTAAGGCTTGCCTTATCTTTCAAAAGATAAAGATATTACTAAGTAGAAGCAAAAACAGTTGGAAATAATATTGAGAATTATGTCTAAATTTCTATACATGGAAACTTCAAACTTTAAAAGTTAGATGGAAATGATATCACACTAACACACCAAAGAAGTATCTTAAAGAAACCAATCAATGTCCTTTGAAGAAAGTATTGTAGTAACGACACTTTGGCAACCAATTTTCCTTAGTACATCATTTTAGAAAGCATGCTAAAATATCCAACCTGGCCTTACAGAAACTAAGAGGCCATCGTTGTTCTGCTGACCCCACACCTCGCACTTGGCAGTTCCTGATACCCTCTCCTTTATTCACAGCCAGTGTCTGGGATTAAGCCTTTATTCATCTTGCACAGCCTCTCTGACCTATTTCCCAGTTCCTGAGCCCTTAGCACAGCTCCTGTTCACCACCTTCTATCACCCCTCCCACACCTGTGGGATTAACTGCAGCAGCCCCTCCCTGACCACAGCTGGCCACTTTGTAAGCCACATGTCAGGAACTCCCTCTCTGTCAAGCTGGGGGGGCATCATTGACCTCTCAGCATCTTACCACCTGCCAAGGAAACCTGCCCTCAGAGAATAACTGGTTCTTCCCTGGCTCAACTTGTAACTCTTTTAAATTTTCTTTGTTTGCCATCCAATATTTACATAGTTTGTTCTTCCCTTTTTAAATGATAAAAACATATCACTATTTATTCTACTTAATTGCTTATTAAATGGTTTGTGGTTCCTTTATGTTTGGGTCAATATTATCTCTCTTAAATTATGCTCCCTTGCAAATGGGTAACAAGGTACAAGCAAATATAAAAATGCTTTGTGAAGTCTTTGCCCAGGGATGAGGCAATCATGAGGTTGAGATGTTCTGGGTAGGTCTCCCCAGTTCAATGCCTATATTTGGTCCAAAGCCAAAACGTGCGAGATTAAGATAAGCTCAGGTTTGAAAATGGTACACTGCCAGCCACATTGTTGGAAGCTGAGAGGTTAATAGAAGTAAGAATTTTTAAATGTTTTTTCCTGTATGACTGCAACAAAAGTTGTTCTTAGGTAGTCTGCTGGTAAGTACAGGCCCTGGCCCGCCTCAGAGGTCAAACGTCAACAAGTTGTTTAGTGTGTGTATGTTTATTAAACATGTATTTTATTTTGACTTTGTTAAATAATTGATATATTCATGCAAGTAAAATAAAGCCTTCTTCTTTAGTCAGTGTATTCAATTCAAAAAAAGTGTCACCCTATTTTGGCTTCCTATGCTGAAATGGAAGCACTATGAAATTCCACATATTTAAAAATATTTTAATTTTTAAATTATAGCTTACATTTGTATTGGTATTTGTATTAGTTTCAGGTGTGCAGCATAGGGGTTAGACAATCATGTAGTTTACAAAGTGATCCACACAATATTTGAGGTGCCCACTTGACCTCACACATAGTTATCACAGTATTATTGACTATTTCCTGTGCTGTACTTTACACTGGTGACTACCTCATAACTGTCAATTTGTCCTTTTTAATTCCTTCACCTTTTTTACCCAGTCCACACTTTTTTTAAAAATAGGGGAGCTTTACAAAAGGTCCCTTATTTTTCTTGCTTCAAAAATAGATTTGGCCAATATAAATGTAAGCATACTTTTATTAATTTTTAAAAATAAAGAATGTTCTAAGTATTCTTAGCCACAGGATGAAAATCATCTTCAACCTCTTTTAAAATGCTCTACTTCTTTCCTCTCTATGTCATTAGGTAAATTATCTTTGACTCTAGATAACAAAAATTAAGCAATATGACAGTTGAGGGAATCATTTCCTGATAATAATTCCAAGATGATCACCATCAACTTGAGGAGCAGACGTGAGGAAGCCCTCGGGGGCAGCAGTTAACGGCTTTCATGCACCGGTGATGTTGTTACTAGACCTCTGCCCCAGACTTCCCCCTGTCAGGTCTTTTTCCCGCCCACTGGATCCAATATAAGGCTTTGCAGCCAAAACATTCAGTAACAGATGGCTCATTTCACTGCTGCAACAGCACGCTTTGGGACTCTGAGGTGATCACTTCAGGCACAGAAAGCAGGGCAAATGCAAGAGCGGACGTCTGACAGAATCGAACACACTCAGGTTTCTCCAGTCACTGACGGAATAAAGAACTTTCCTTCCAGATTATTTCCATCTGACGACAGGAAACAGCCCCTCTTTTCTCTACATATGGTAATTAGTGCACAGACTTAGGCCTGGATCCAGTTCCTCCTCTGACCCTGTTCAGCTTGACCATTTAGAACCTGCTCCTCGATTTTCTCTTAAGTAGGCATCATAATAGTACTCACCTTCTAGGATTTTTATGGGGTCTAAATAACATGTGAAAAGGATTTAACCAGCCTTAGCTAAGTAAGTACTCAGTGAACAGTAACTTATTATTTTCTTTTTTTAGAATTTTTATTTATTGATTTGAGAGAGAGAAAGAGAAAGAGAGATTTGTCATTCCACTTATTTATGCATTCACTGGTTGCTTCCTTGTACGTGCCCTGACCAAGGATCAAACCCACAACCTTGGCGTAAGAGACAATGTTCCAATTACCTGAGCTACCCGGCCAGGGCATTATTTTCTTCCCGCTACTTAATTAATTCCTTTTTGTATAAAAGAACAATGCATAGTAGCACATAAAACAAGATATACAACATAGCAAACCTACTAATGGAAATATTTTGTTAAAATCCCTAATTCAGATAGGACTTAGACTAAATGAGACTAATGCCAAGATGCCACTGTGTCGTTAGAGAATCAGGGTTCCTCCCACTGAATCAGGCCTGAAGAGACAGGGTCAGTCTTTTCACATTCGAGGTCTATAAAGCTAAGGGAGAGCGTGATTTACTCCTAGCCACATCTGAAACGCTCCCTTGATAAAAATTCTCACATTGTTCATTAGAATTGGCTTTAAATTTCATTTTTGAATTATATCCCTTTTTGAGAAAATATATGCATTTTTCCATATCATGCATGCACATAGCTATAATTCATGAAGACCCTATTTTGTTTTGTTGTCCTGAATTGGCATATCCTAAGCTTTTCCCTAGAGGTCTGTATCTGTGCTGCTGTTTTCCAGTTTGTTTTGGCATCACTGCTTTGCCACTTGGCACCTAACTCAACATAGTTTTATCACCACTATCTAAACAGCACCTCCCCATCGGAATGTATTTCACAACTGCCCTCCTCTGCTCCATGCCTTTGCCTGGGTCTGCTCTCCCAACCCATTATCCATCCACCTGCTCCCAGAGAAGGTCACCAGGGAGTGACAGTGCGTTGTACAGATGGGGCTTTGTGTGTTTGTTTTTTGACCAGTCACAATGCATAATGCAAGGACTTTATTTGGATACTGAGTCGAACAAGCAAAAAGCTAATTATTTAAAAGAGAGAAACATTCATGAAATAATCATAGAACTATACTGAATATTTGATGTTATTAAGGAATTATTAATTTTAGATGTATAATGACAATATAAATACTTTTTATAATTCCTTATCTTTCAGCAATACACATTTGTTTTGTGTTTTTAAAAATTAATTTCTTTTCCAATTACAGTTGGCATATAATAACTCAGACAGAAAAGGACAACTACCATATGATTTTACTTATATGTGGAATCTAAAAAACAAAGCAAATAAACAGACAAAACGTAAACAAACTCATAGATACAAAGAACAAATTGATGGTTGCCAAGTGGAAGGAGGTTGGGGGATGGGTAAAAAAGGAGAAAGGGATTAAGACACACAGATCACCAGCCATAAAAATCATCAAGGGATGTAAAGTACAGCATAGGGAATATAGTTGATAATATTGTATCAACTACGTGTGGTGTCAGATAAGTGTAATAGGGTGATCGCTTTATGATGTATTTATAAATGTCTGGTCACTAAGTTGTATGTCATATAGAGTTTTAAAATCCTGATCTTCATTAGAGATTATCCACTGTGTATTACTGGATTCCTAATTTTCTTTCTTCAAGATTCTTTCTAAACTGAAATCCAAGTTAATCAGATTCATATTTTGAAAATATCCTCATAAGTTTGTATTCTTATGATGGTTAATTTAGGCTAGATTTATAGTTAATCATTGGGTGCCAGACTCTTTAACCTATTACTTTTAATTATTATAATAACTCCATAAGTTAATAAGTGTTTGATCCCCCTGTTACAGATATTAAAAAATAAGAACTGGGGAATTTAAGTAATTTCCCCAAGAGTCCCACAGTACATGTCTGCCTTTCCCACAAAGCCAAGATGCCCAAGGGTACCCTTTGAGAACAAAACAGTTGTTTTTAAACATTAGTATGCATAAAAGTTATCTGACATGCTTATTAAAAGTGAATCCCATAGAGTCCCTCCCCAGATTCCAGGCTCCCTCCCCCAGATTCCAATTCGGTGGATGGACCCAGGCTCTGCCTCTCAGCACGCTCTCTGGGAGATCCTGACGCAGGTCATCTGCACAGCACACACAGCTCCAGAGAGACACGGCCTGGCTCTGTGTTCCCAGCTCCGAGTGCAGCACCCCATTTCCTGCGTTTCCTCTCTGTAAAGCCATAAATTAACCAAGTGCTGAGATCCACTTTTGCAACAAAACTTAAGCTGAGTGGGGTTTTCCAGACATCAGGTTTTTCTGGACAGGCAGAATCCTAGCCTGGGGATCAATAGAACTAGTTCCTCTCTTTCCTTTACTGACTTCTTGTATGTCATTTGATAAAATAATTTCACTTCACTGTATCTCCTCTTTCTCCTCTGTAAATGCAATGTGAACATTCCTGTCCACTACTCACTGTAGAAAACCTCTAAAGGGGAAACTGTGACCAGCGCAGGAAATCTCCAGGCAGAGAACACGCTGTGAGTCTTCAAGATTGAATTAGTCTCTGGGGGTGTGTTGATTTTATCACAGTTGCCATATACTTTACGGAACATGAGGGATAACACATTCGGCTGGCATTTGTGGGACTGTGGTGGAGTACCTTGCAGTGCACAGATTTTGTGCTCTTGGAAAAGTTACTTTAAGTCTATGTACCTCATTTTCCTCATGTGTGCAATGGGAATAATAATATTATCAACCACACAGGGTATTGAATTCTCTCACTTTGTACTTTTCATAAAGGAGCTTTGACAAATTGTTCAGCCCAAATATTTTCATTCTTAGTAGCCTGGCTTCAAACTATTGATAATATCAACATATTCATTCTTAAGTTCCTACTGTATGTTGTGATATATGAGGTTTTACAGTAAATCAACATGACACCGTCCCTGCTCTTAGGGAAGTTAATCTCAAGTAGATGACACACTCTTGTGTGACACCTAAGCAACTGACTTTACAGGAATTTTCACAATACATTGTTAAGTTGGAATAGCCAGGTATATAAACATTTGTACTGACGTGACCCTAGTTTTCTGAAATGATTTTAAAACACTGACCAATTCTCCATAGTTTTGTATGTATACAGTACACATAAAATATGTGCACATGTAATTTACTAAATATTTGTATATGTACGTATATATATACATTGCATATATAACATTAATATAAGTTGTTTTGGAGAGAGAGTAAAGAAAATAAAGAAATAAAAAAGGAAGAGGACATGGAAAAATATAAGTAATAAGACAGTTTAAAAATATAGGGATGTCCATGATAAAAAAGAACATATGTGATAAGACCCCCTTTAAATAAATTTGTGTGTGTATGAGTATGTGTATGAGATGCCTCAAAATACTGACCACGACTATCTCAAAGTAGTGAGATTTAAGTGATCATACCTCTTACTACTTTTAAATGAGAAAGGTGTTCTTTAAAAGATCTCTTCTTAGTAATAATAAAATGCAGTAGAACAAAGATATTCTGAACAGAAGGCAAAACTGCTTTGGTTACCCATACTTAACAGTGTGCAAAGTGGGTTTATTTTGCCATAAGAAACTCAGTTACTGAACTCTTCTTTTTCTCCTTTCTTTTCATTCTGTAGATGTTTTTAATTAGTACATCTTAAAAATTTTGGAAGACTCTAGTTTTTAAAAACTTCACAGTCTGGTTTTACTTATGTTCTTCCGACTCATTATTATTTTCTACAACTCAACATGTCCCAAATTAAATTCATTGTCTTCTTTTCTGCCTCAACTTGTCTTCCTGTCCTCCTTTCTCAGTAGGAATGTCACTATCATCCTCCAAGTCACTCAAGCTGGATGTCTGGAAACACCCTGCATTGTTTCCTCTATTCACTGGCTTCTGCATCCAATGAGTCCATCATTTCTATAGACCAGAAATTTTAAAGCAGCATACCACAAGAATTTTTAAAACAATCAATACCAACTATTTAGTCAGGAGCACTGACCTTTCTTCCCTTGGATTGTCAAATAAAAAAATGACAACAGACAACACAATAGCCACTTGATGTGAATGAATCAAAATTATACCTATTTTGTTTGTTGGATTTGCCACAGAATTTTAGTAATTAGTTTATTGGTGCCATGAGATGGAAATGTTGAAAATCACAGCTCTAGATACTACATCCTAATATCAATCTCCCTCATCATGCTCCTTCTTCTCCCTAGCTTTTGTCTTCCGCAGTCTCACCTAAATTGCAGCAATTATCTGAGTCAACCGTCTCCATTTGAAACTGTGATCGGCCAGGAGAATGTCTCTAAACTTCTTTACATACTATGTGAACAGGTATGAGCCGTCTGCCTAGCTTCGCTTCCTTCCAGGAATCAGCCTCCCCCAAACCATGCAGTCTTGGGGACTGCCTGTGTTCTCATTCCCCCTACGTTTGACAACTTGTTCAGGGACAGGCACATGATAAGAGCAGGGACAAACATTCTATCCCAGAACATTTCTGCTAGAGTTAGAGGGAGGAAAAAACACCTCTTTCTTTCTTTTGGTGGGTCACGGATTAATTTAGCCTGCTCCTCTGTAAGACATTTTCTTGAAACTTTCTGAGAAACCATGTTCAATTAGTGCAGAGACGCAGAGCAAGCCAACTGTTTTGGTTGTCCTATAAGTGGGCATGGGTTATCCTTCAGCTTAACAACCAAGTCCATTTCTAGAAAGGTAACCAGGTTAGTGCTGTTTAGTGATGATTTAGTGAAACTTTCCACTTCATAATCAATACAGTGGCTCCATAAAAGGGGAACTATTAACTCCAACTACCAATTTCAACTAGGCAACAACTGTTTTTATTTTTTCATACTCTACAGTATAGAAGGGCCATAGCAATTGTCTAGTTTTTGCTCTAATTTTATTTGTTAAAATATGCATAAAAGTACAAATATCTTAACTATACAGTTCAATAAATTTTCATAAGTTTGCTACTGTATATTTTCATGCAAACAGTTAGATTTTAAATGAGGACCAGGTTTTTGTTTTTCTCATTGACTCCCTCAATCCCAGACCCAACAGTAATGCTCAATGTTAATGTCACTGCCATTTACCTACGAGACACTGGCATTTTCTACCCAAGTCATCAGGTAGAAAGACTACTCCAGCATATCCATTTAAAACAATACTTATATTAACATCTAATAATTATCAAGTGCTTGTAGGTACTATTATTATTTCAGTTTTACAGATCAGGAAACTGAGGTAGACAGATACTTAAAAAGTGGCCAAGATCAAATAGCCAGTAAGTTAAAAAGCAAGACACCAAGATGAAACTCAATTCCCCCAAAATAATTTAAGCCATCTAGTCTCTCCACTCTGATAATTACCTTTTTCAGGGAGACTGATAGAATCTATTTTTCTTTAGTAAGCATGAGTGGTGATTCATCCTTGGAGGAGGAGTGAACTCTAACAGCATTTATAAAATTCTGCAAAGATAAGAAAGGACATGTGTTATAAATTATAGACTTATTTTTCTTTTGTAGGCATCTTCCAGTTCTCCCCAGGTCAAGATCACCTCTGCAGCACTGGCTTCTTTGTCACATCATTGTTTTTTTATGGAATCTTTGGTATCCTTAATTTGGGTACTACTCTGGATGGGCAGGATAGAGCCTCTGAGTGCGCAGCCTGCCTCTCATCTTTCCAAATGCCTGTCACTTTATTATAAGAGGTTGAATGAGAAAGGCAGATTGTCCTTCAAACCAGAGAACATCCCAACCAAAAAAACCCCCCATAAAATCACATTTACAAAATTTGCTTTACGTAAAGAAATTCTTCATATTTCTTAAAATATGTTAAAAATAATCCAAGCCCTGGCCAGCGTGGCTTAGTTGGTTGGAGCGTCATCCCGTGCACTGAAAGGTTGCGAGTTTGATCCCAGTCAGGGCACAGACCTAAGTTTTGGGTTTGGTCCCCTCTCCCTCTGCCTCTCCCTTTCCCTCTCTATAAAAAAAAACAAATGTATCCTCAGGCAAGGATTAAAAAATAATAATCCCAGACCGTTTACTTTGATCCACAGTTTGAAAAGCTACAGAGACTGCTGAGAGATTTCTGGGTGACATATCTATGTTCTGATTTTATTGTGAATATTCCTGTTAAAAAATTAAAAAGCAAACAGTAGGCTTTAGGGATGTGGTAGCTGTCTTTCTTTAATTATTTTTATTTAATGTAGCTAAGATGAAGAAAGAAGATACTGGTGAGACTTTCAATACAATTGAAGTGAAGACACTCATTACACACTAACATGCTGCCTCTGCCATGCGTGCTCTAACGAGGACATGGGGTCAATATGTCTTGACTCTGGACTAGCAGAGACAATACATGCAGTCTGCATGCATTATAAATCTGTAGACAAGGCAGATAAGAGAGAATACAAGGATGATTTTGAAATTCCCTTATAATTAAAGTTAATGTATCATTGTAACTTTAAAAGCAAAAATAAATTCAAATAATTTAATAAATTCATCTTTTTAAAGCAAGGTTTTCATTTTGTCACAAATTGAAGTTGTAAAAGCCCATGTACACAATCCATATGAGAAAAAAACATGATCCTAATCTTTAAGAAGTATTTCTATCCCAGAACAACTCTCTGTTAATAAATGTCTTTCAAATTAAGTGTTCTCAACCCCAAAAGCCATATCAGCCTGCATTTGTTTTACTAACTTGATGGTCTGAAGAACAATGAAGAGATAACTCCATTAAGCTGTCAGCCCAAACAACTCTGCAAGCAGCCTTGTAAACTACTCATTCCTTGAGTGTGCTCCTCTTATTTCCAAATATTGAGTGGGATCCAGTTAGGCTGGAAAGAGCCCCCACGGCATATTCTCTGCCCCGCCTGCCCTGCCTCTCTGCATCTTGCATCTTCACAACACATAACACTTTCAACTTCATCTTGCTGGAGTCCTAAGTTCACATTGATTAGTTTCTAAGCAGTTCCAAACAATAAATGCCTTTTAATACATATTATTTCCTAATTCTTCTTAATTTTAGTATTTTCACAAATATGCACTAACATTACTTATATTTCTGAGGCAACAAACAAGGTAAATGCCCCCACTATAGCCAGGAAATAATTAACATCTAGTTAGGCAGAGTGAGATTTCCCATCAGTGCAATACTCAGCTTTTAAGCAAAACCACAGGTAGATAAAGACCAAATTGATGGCTGTAAGATGGTTCATATGAAGGAAATAATATCAGCTGCTGAATTCACAATGTTCCCTTCACTATGATTATCTCATATCTGACAGCCTCTGAGGTAGGGGCAATTGTTTTCCCCATTTTACAGAGAAGGGAAGAGAAGCTTACAGAACCTCTAAGTGATGCACTCCTAGCAGCATACAGAAAGAGGATTTGAACCCAGTCCTTTGCACTTGAGAGTTAGTTTTAGACTTCCTCATACAGGAAGCTGTGCACAACAATGGTCCAAACATACAGAGAATTCCAAGTTTGGTCCACCTTGAATCTATGACAGAGAGAAGAGGAAAATGAATTTTCCCAAAGCTTAATTGGTCTACGAGGGTATTACATAGGCAATTACCCAAATTCCATTATGAAACAAAAGAAAACTAAAGAACATGGAAAGTTGGTACTCTTTCAGGAATAACAAAAATGAGGTAACACTCTTAGAGCCCCCCACTACAGGCTCCGCTTTGATTTTTCCCTTCAGTTTCCTGCGTGGATGAAATTGAAAGGAGAGAACATGTGCATTTCCAAACACCCTCACACCCAACAAATGCAAATTCCTTATCTGGATTCCCTAGAATGTCTCATTTTTCAACCTACCTATTTTTATGTTATTCTTGATTTGGTTCCATTGCATTCTACATCAAAGCAATGGTTCCTAGCCTCTCTTTCAAACCTCTAAATCTCTTTGCCTTTATTCAATTTCTTCTCACTCTATTCTACAGTTTTCATTTTTACGGTCCATCTTACTCTTTCTATTTTCTTCTGTGATTGTGAACTTTATCAGTGTCCACCCTTGCCCCTGTCCCTGTGAATGTTATAAATCCTCTGCCTGCATCGTCTTTATTTCTCTGACTTTCTGACTGGCACAGCTAACATAAACCCTCACATTTACATGATAGATAACAGCAACATAATCTCTTATGTATATATTTGCCAAAAACATGTGAAGATATATTTGTTAACTCATGAACTTATTTGCAATTGAGATTATAGTGTTTATTCCAGAATATAGAGTAATTATATAGATATTTGACATTTAATTGCACATCTAGCAATGACTTTTTTAAAATCACTAGAAAATAAATGCTATTAAATGGCAAATACACAAAAACACCACATAATGGTGGTAATTATAATTATTTATAATAGCATCATCACCTTGATAATGCTAAGAAAGATGATGACAATAGTGATGACAAATCTATGAACTAAATATCACTATACTTGCATATGCACAAAAAAACCTTATGTTCCTAGGTGATGGTAGATAGAATGGACCTACAATGATGGTGAGACTATAGTCCTGCCACTAATATTATCTTTGGCACAGCTCCTACTTAGTGATTTTGATTTCACTGTATTTCTAAAGGCATTGCCAGATTCCAGTGAACACATAAAAGACACATAAGATGAAAAACAAACCAAGTGCCTTTAAAGATTATCAATTATCATCATAATTTTCTATTGTCAACTTCTGGAGGCTGGAAAGTAATTCCCATTGTGCCCTGTGTTGTGGATAATCTAGGTTCACATTTACTTATACAACTGCTCTGTCACGAGGCCCTGTTATTACCATTTCTTATTTGTGGAGTGTCAAAAGGATTTTAAAACATTGTCTATGTATGTTGAGTTATACACAGTCTACATAGGACAAATGAGATAAAACAGAAAAACCCAGGACTGGGTGGGAATATTAAGTCCTTATTTTCTTTTTCTGTTGGTTGTCTCTTTGCTACGTTCTTGGACAACAGAGAACAAAAGCATCACTGTGCTTGATCAAAGACAAAGGGTAGGAAAAAGAAGAAAATGTGGCCAAAGTCAGGACATGTCAAAGCAACAGGAAAAATTGCCTTAATTCATCTATTATAATTCCAGCTTTTGGAAAAATAAGAAAAGGATATTGTTCTCTTGAGTCCCTGAAAGAAAAAGGAAGTCTAAGAAATAAATTTGTGAAATCAAACTTAATTCAGAAAATAACTTGAGTCAAAAAAAAAGCTAACATTTACATTCAACTTGATCAATTGAATTTTGCTGGTGCTCTTTTACAGTGAATTATATAACATGTTAAAATGCTTAATATTCACTTGCCATCAATTTAGTCAAAGAGATCTGTTGGCCACTCTCAGGATAAAGACAACTACAGTCATGCACTTCGTGACACTTTGGTCGCCCATGGACTGCATTATGTAATGGTCCCATAATTATAATAGAGCTGAAAAATTCGTATTGGTTTGTGACACTGTAGCTGTCATAAAGTTGTAGTGCAACACATTACTCACGTTTGTGGTAGGACTAGTAGAAACAAACACACTGCACTGCCACTTGTATAAAAGCACAACACATACAATTATGCACAGTAATAATACTTGATAATGAAGATAAATGGCTATGTTACTGCTTTATGTACTTACTATACTATACTTTTAATCATTATTTTAGAGTGTATTCTTTCTACTTATAAAAAAAGTTTGCTTTAAAACAGTATGTCATGTTATACAGGCAGGAGCCTCATACATCTCCTGTTTACACTGTCTCTTGATTGCATCGTTTTGTCTTGTGCTTGATTTAATCTCATATTGTTTTGCACAGTAATGGGCTGTACAGTCTTCTAGCCCAGGAGAAAGAGGCTGTACCATGTAGCCCAGGTGTGCAGTGGGCTAGAATATTTAGATTCATGTAAGTGCACTCTGTGATGTTTACAAAAGGAAGAAATCCCCTAACAATGCATTTCTCAGACTACACCCTCATAATTAAGTGGCATACGACTGCAATAATTAAATAGTGACAGAATTGAAAAATACATTTTGTATTCCATGCATTATTTTTCAATATTATAGAAAGTACTAAAGGTACACTAAGAGCCAGGATTCTGGAGCCAAACTACATGAGCTCAAATATTGACTCTGTTGCTATGTGACCTTAGGCAATTTATCTAATTGCGCTGTGTCTCAATTTCCTTATCTTTAAGATATTGATAATAATAATATCTACCCCATATAGTTGTTGTAAAGAATAAATTAGTTAATAAATGTAAAATCTAAAATTGTGTCTTCCATACATTAGGTGCTATTTCAGTGTTTACTGTTGTTACTTGAAAGTTCTTTTCAAAAATATATGATTAATTATGACATTTCTGGTTTTTATAATACTCATAAAACTAACAATATAAAAAAGTGTTCTTGACTTGAGGTATCAGTAAGAATGATTCTGACAAAAAGTAACAGAACAGTCTACAAATGGTGGATTAAGCTATAAAAACATTTTGTGTTTATCTTACAAGAATTCCAGAAGCAGACAGTCTCAGAATTGGATCAGTGAGCCAAAAATATAACCCAAGACTCAGGCTTATTCCAGCTTTGTGTTCTCACCTGCTTAGTGTCAGCTCTTCATTTGCATGCTGGCTGCTGCTGAACGGGAGGTCCGCCACAGCTCTAGGCAACAAGAATGGATGTAGGGAAAAGAATCGCCAACAAGTTCTGTGTTCATGTACACATGGACACTTATCCCCTAAGAGGATCCAAATTAATTTCTCTAAGACACCAGCAGATTTCCCCTTAACAGAGGAAGTAACTGGCTCTCTCACATCTACAGTGAGAGACCACAGAATGGCTTTTGGGTTAGCCCACTAGCAGAGGCTATTACTTTGAGGAAGACAATGTATCAGGAATCAACAGTAAATGTCACATGTATGGTGAAACACTCAAAGTATTCCAACTAAAGTACAGAACAAGAACAGTCTGCTTAGTCATAGCTATTATTCAATATTTTTATGGAGGCCTTAGCCAATGTTCACAAGCCAAGCAAATCAAAGATAATCAACTGAAAAATTTAGGTTTAAAATGAGATCAAATTAAAATTCTATTCTTCAGTCTTACCAGCAACATTTCAAGTGCTCATTTGCCTCAGGTGGCCTGTGGCTACCATATTGGACAAGACAAATGGAGAACATTTCCAGCATCTCAGAAATTTTGGTTTGACATTGCTGCAGTTTAGAAGGAAAGCTGTCAGTATCTATCAACCTTTTAAATGTGATATTTGTTGAATATACAATTGCACTATTGACAATAATCTGTCCTACTGAAATACATGAGTACACAAACATGTATGTCTGAAATTGCAGTATTCCTAGGAGTACTCAAAACTGGAAATAATATAAGTGCCCATCAGCAGAGGGAGGGTTTAATAAATCATAGTACATTTATATTATAACACAGCATGTGGATATTTGAAAGAATAACATACAGCTATATGGACTCACAAGGAAGGGTGTTAGCCATATGCTGAATGTATCAAACAAGTTACACACATACAGTATGATCCCATTTTGATTTTGAATTATATGTAAATTTATATCAACTTGTATACACATATTTGCATGTTTCAAGACCAGGACCAGGGGAATGTAAGCGAGGTGCCCAGGGTGCAAAATTTGGGCACTCCATCTCAGTGCCTCCTTAAATTTTACACCCAAGATGCTGCACTCATTATACCTTTGTCCAGCCGTGATATGTTTGCATGTGTGTAGAAAAGTCCTTCAGAAGAATTATACATGAGTCAAGGAGTATTTCCTTTAACCCTTTTCACTTTACTGTTTGATTTTTTTTAAGAAAGGATATGACCTGAAGCAAGTTGTTTGGCTTATACCCAAGGGACCAGTGGAGACTGCACAGCAACAAAAGACCTGCTGCTAGGGACAGTGTAGCAACGTGCTGATATCTGAACTGCCTTTCACGTTTAGTTCCACATAATTACTGAGGGTTTTTATTTATTTTATTAATACTCTGACCCTTTGAACAGAGAAAAAACTGCCAGCACTTTTATTGTATAAGTAATCACACTTGTTTCTATTGGTATTTTTCATATTATGTGCTCAGTGCTTATTAGTAATAGCTCTTCCAGGTCACAGTTTCTGTATAACTACCATGTAATCAGCTGAGCAAAATTTTAATGGCTCTTTAACAACACAGAAAGTGGTCAATCATTTGCCAAATAATTACAGTAGCTCAAATCACTGGCCTGTGTACAAATGATGCTGCTAATCCTGGGGTTTCCAACGTGAATATGAGTGATTTCAGTCTTTCTCACTGAAAGTCTATTTATACATTCTTCTGATCGATATTCATGCCCTCAGTTGTCGTGATTTTTCAGTTTTTGAGTTTCACATTATTACTTTAAATGAGACTCGCTAGCCTTGTTTTCACAGTAGAGCACATGTATTTGCTATATCCTCTTATCTTTAGTTATTAAAGCTAACAATCGGCTTACTTTATTTGAATCTGTGTACTTTTCACAAAAGATAAAGAGCAGGAAGTGTGCCCTACGTTTTATACTGATAATAAATTGACACAATCCTCTTGCTATTTATGTATTATCTCCATATGGTGTGAAATATTTCCATTGTGTTTGTTGTTTTTCAAAGACAAGACAAATAGTTTCCTTTTCTGTTTTAAAACCTTTCAAAACTGCCCATAAAAAATACAAACCATAATCCCACCATCCAGATACACAATTATAAATTGGTAAATAAATGAAATATATAACAAAACATACTTCAAAATACAGATTATCTGGTTTTTATTTTTCCCAAGTGTAATTTTTAAAGACAAACGCGTGTCCCCAAATCCTCCGCTGTGACGCTAGAATGTCACAGTAGTCAGTTTATGGAAGTGGAGCCTTCATCTCAGTCACCCAGCTGTTGGTGCTCCATGATGTCAAACAGTGGATTTGATCATTTTTCCTAATGACTTGATCACCTTTGGCAACATTAAAATACTGATAGCTGGTTAGAAATTAAAGTTAAGATGATGTCAATTTATAATTTTAACTATAGTTCCATTTCAATAGGGTAAGTGCTTATTAATTTATTTAGGGAGTAAAAAACTAAATTAATATTTTAATATGAGATAAACTGGTTCATGTTTTTGGATGCAAATCTGTTTGTAATTTTATCTATATTTCCTAGTTGACAGAAGACTGATGTCACTTTTCCAGAAAGGGGATTAACTATTTTTAAAATAGTAGATGCATCTTATTTCACTCCTATGGTTCTTTTTTGGCTAGTTTAAGTTGCTTAAAAAATAACATTAATTATGGTTCCTAATATCCACAGTTAGTCTTGAGAAATTTAAATCTTAAAGGTCCTTTTGCAGGTCCATTGTTTATTTGCATTATTATACTACATAGAAACATTTGTCCGTAATTTTCATTGAATATTTTAGATGTTTTCTCTGAACCTCAGTTTCCTTATAAATTTAAAGTTAGAAGAAATAACCTCTATAGTCTGAAAATCCTATCATCATATCTAAATTTTGAAATAGTCTAATAAAAATATATTTTTGCTTTGTGTGCTCTTTGATGTGTATGAATCTTTTCTTTTAAAATTTCTGCCTAATTATGGGGACTTCTGGTCAAGATGGAGGTGTAGGTAGATACACTTTGCCTCCTCACCCAAACAACAAATTTAAACACAAAAAGTAACCAGAACTACCAGAAAATCAAACTGTATGGAAGTCCAACAGCCAAGGAGTTAAAGAAGAAGCATTCATTCAGACTGGTAGGAGGGGTGGAGATAGGCAGCTGGGATGAGAGGATGCACAGCAAGGCAGTGGCTGGCAGACCAGGTAGTCCCATATTTGTGTGGGGATAAACCAGGAGGAACAAGACAAAACAGCAAACCAGGGTTCCAGCGTGGGGAAATAAAGCCTCAAAACCTCTGGTGGTAAAAACCAGTGAGGGTTGCAGTGGCAGGAGAAACTCCCAGCCTCATGGGAGAGTTCATTGGAGAGACTCACAGGGTTCTAGAATGTACACAAACTCATCCAACTGGGAATCAGCACCTGAAGGGCCCAATTTGCTTGTGGGTAGCAGAGGAAGTGACTGAAAGCCTGCTGAAAGTCAAGCAAGCAGCATTGTTCCCTCTCGGACCCCTCCTACACATACAGAGTCACAACGCAGCTACCTGGGTTGCCCCACCCTGACGAATACTTAAGGCTCCGTCCCTTACAACTTAACAGTCATGCCCTGATGAAAAACTATAGCCCAAATGAAAGAACATATCAAAGCTCCAAAAATACAGCTAAGCAATGATGAGATAGCCAACCTATCAGATGCACAGTTCAAAAGACTGGTAATTAGGATGCTCACAGAAATGATTGAGTATGGTTGCAAAATAGAGGAAGAAGTGAAGGCTATGAAAAGTGAAATAAAGAAAAATATACAAGGAACCAACAGTAAAGGGAAAAAACTGGAACTCAAATCAATGATTTGGAGCAGAAGGAAGAAATAAACATTCAACCAGAACAGAATAATTAAAAATTCAAAAAAATGAAGAGATGCTTAGGAACCATAGGGGTGGCAGAAGGAGAAGAGGAAGAACAAGAAATGGAAAACTTATTTGAACAAATAATGAAGGAGAACTTGCCCCATCTGGCAAAGGAAATAGACTTCCAGGAAGTCCAGGAAGCTCAGAGAGTCTCTGACAAGTTGGATCCAAAGAAGCACACACCAAGGCACATCATAATTACATTACCTGAGATTAAAGATAAAAAGAGAATCTTAAAAGCAGCAAGAGAAAAGGAGACAGTTACCTACAAAGGAGTTCCCATCAGACTGTCAGCTGATTTGTCAAAAGAAACCTTGCAGGTAAGAAGGGGCTGGAAAGAAGTATTCCAAGTCATGAAAGGCAAGGACCTACATCCAAGATTACTCTGTCCAGCAAAGCTACCATTTACAATGGGAGGGCAGATAAAGTGCTTCCCAGATAAGGTCAAGTTAAAGGAGTTCATCATCACCAAGCCCTTATTATATGAAATATTAAAGGGACTTATCTAAGAAAAAGAAGATGATCAAAAATATGAAGAGTAAAATGAGAACAAACTCACAACTATGAACAATTGAACCTCTAAAAAAAATAACTAAGCAAACAACTTAGAGCAGAACAGAAACAGAATCACAGAAAGGGAGATGACATGGAGGATTATCAGTGGGGAGGTGGAGTGGGTAGAATTAGGGTAAAAGGGACAGGGAGTAAGTATAATTGGTAGGTACAAAATAGACAGGGGGTTAAGAATAGTATAGGAAATGGAGAAGCCAAGGAACTTACATGGATGACCCATGGACATGAACTAAGGTGGGGGAATGCTGGTGGGAGGTGCGGTGCAGGGTGGAGGGGAATAAAGAGGAGAAATAAAGGGACAAATGTAATAGTATAATCAATAAAATATATTTTTAAAAAGAACCCCCCAAAAATTAATAAAATTTCTGCCTAATTACCAACTTTCTCTGACACTATTATAAATTAACTACTTATTACTGCCACTATTTGAATTAGATGTATTAATAAAATCTATCTGCAAGAGACAGAAAGATAGTATCACGTTAGTTTAAACAAAAACAAAAAATGATGGCTTGAATATCTGGGAGATTTAAGGGCTTACTAGGTTTGGGAAGAGCAGAAGCCAAGTCTTCAAATGTCCTCAGTATTTGTTTCCCCAAGTCTGTGCTCTGTTTTTCTTTGTTTGGGGTTTCTTTCTAGTCATATACATTATGTATCACATTAAACATGACAACCATTAGAAACTTGTAAAGACAAGTTTCATTGGTCTTTACATCCTGTGAACTAGGTAACCCCACTGTTACAGAAGTGAACATCTTTCCTGATAGTTCCAGAAGCCCTGGGATGGACTCTAACTGGCCTGACTTGGGTCATGTTGCCAAATCTGAACCAATTCCAGTGGCCAAGATTTGCATTCTCACTTACTACTCCTGGATCACATACCCTATCCCTTTTGTCAACTATTATAGTCATGATGGCCACTCTGATTGGCGCTGTGTGGACTGAGTGGAGAAATGACCCCCCAAAGGATGAGGTGTGCCACGTTTAAGGAGAAAAGGGAACACTGGGCAGGCAGAACTGCCACATGTCCACTGTGCTCGCTCCCAAGACTGTCTCATCGACCCGAGTCCCTGAACAGCACTCCCTAGTATCCAATCTGTTTGTGCAGCTGTTATTAATGTTTAAGCCCAAAATGTTTATTTTATGGCATCGACTTGATATTTTCCATAGTGTAGTACCTTATATGCTACACATTTTAGAAACAAGTTTAAAATACATTAAGTTACAGAAATTTCTTGTATTAATATTTTACATTGTTTTCAACTCCTCTATATCTGCATTATCTAATTTATAACTTAATATGATGAATAGAGGAGTGAATGTTGTTTCAAAGTTTTAACATTTGGGGCTCAGTAAACTTTCTACTTATCCTCTAATTCTTTTATTACTAAGCTCTTCATAGGAAAAAACTATTTGGTATACTTGCTGCCATATTCTCCCCAAAGATCTGCTTTATGAAATCCACTTACAGCCCCTACCTACTTATAATAAAATCCTTTCATTACCCACTGAAGAGCCTGGCATAAGACCCCAGATAGACATACAACTGTCAGCAGGTAGATTCTAATGTGTTTCTCACTTCTAAAACTATTAATTTGCAGCAAATGGACCTTTTAAGTGAGTTTCTTTAAAATATATTTGAAATTGCCAATAACAAAAACAAATTTAGGGCCCTGATTCAAAGTCATACCTCTACTTTCCTCAGCACTTGAACTGCATATAATTGATCACTTTCATAATTCATCCAAAATGTTTTTACTCTAAGGTATTGTGTCTCTAGAGAACCCTTCACCTAAGCAATCCTCCTCAGACAAGACCTACCGTGGTTGAAGTGAATAGTATCACTTCAGATGCAAATGAGAATGGATTGGAGTCTTCTGTGACTCACAGAACCAGATATTCTGAGCCTCCCACAAGTTTTATGTTGCAATTAAGCACCACTGGATACCTTTAGGCTATTGGGAGACCAATTCACCAGGGTTAGTCAGCATAAAGAACAAGTAATACCTCTCCCCCTGCCTTTTTTTTTTAAGGAGCATGGCATTTATTTCTCCTGATGGTTAACCAGGTTCTCAGTGGGTGACTTCTTGTTTCTTTGGGTAAAACATGTAAAGGCATTCCAATAAATCAATGGTTCTAATCTGAAATATTTGTAATGCTAGAAGAAAGCCAGTCACCTCTTTTTTAGAGAACTGTAACAGCATGCATATATATATATATATATATATATATAATTATAAAAATTGTGGGGAGACCTGATTATGGACAAGGCTCACGGGGCATTCTAATGGGAGAAATCTTAGCAAAAGTGATCAGATCCATTACATGGAGGAAAACTTAATGAGAATAGCCAGAAGGTGATCCTAACCACCTCTCCAGGAGGAATAAGAGAAGATTATTGCTGAGAGAGACCAAAGATCATTGGACTGGCCCTCAGAACAACACCAATGGCTGTGGGCAGCAGGAAATGTTTTGATTTTCCAGCCAACCCCCAGTTGTCCCCTTTGGAGGCATTGCCCTAGATGCCACGTATCCTGGTGTGGTACCCACGGCCAGCAGGACTGATCCATGCGGTGGGGAATAAGAAGGGACAGAATTTTCCCATTTTACAGACTTGGCAGACAGGATCTGACTCCAATGGGCAACAGCCCAGAGTATGACTTGGGAAACCCATCCACAGTGAAAGGATGAAGGAGCAAATATTGTGCTTACAAGGTTGGGTCAGATCAACCTAAAATCCAAGGGTGTCTTTACCATTCACCAGCTGAGTGACTGAGGAAAGTTGTTCCACATTTCCATGACCCTCTTTCTGGAAAGTAGAGGTAATAATAGTATCCCTATTGCAGGGCTATTGTGAGTTCCTGGCATGTAATTAAGTATTCACCCTGGAGTAGGGGTAAAACAGTGACCCAGAAAACTGACAATAATATTGGGAAAGCTGATTGACAGGGAGGCGAGGAGCTGAGTAAGGAAAAGGCATGTCCCTTTACTGAAAGTGGCCACACTGTCATGGCAGGCAGGGAACAGGCATCTGGCCACACCCACACTGGGCAGCCTGTTAGCCAGTCAGCCGCCTTTCTAAAAATGGAACGTGTGGTTGCTATGCAAGACAGCACTGAACTGACTTCAGAGTCCTCCAGTGGAGCTCAGTCACAGATTTAGAAATAAAATAAATAGAGCCTCTGGTTTGAAAATAATTTTTCTAAATCATCAATTCTGTCTTCCTTCCCTTAGGCTGGACTCGATTTAAATATATAAAAAGATATAATATGAGTTTAATTCAAGTATCTGCAGACAAATAATTTTCACAACCTCATCTGACAAGCTCACAATCTTTACCTCAAGAAGATAAAAACTCTGATTGGGTATAGGATATACTCTTCCCAATCATTTCTAATGCATTATGATATTCTGCCTCTGATGGTCAATTCTTACTTTTTGGAGGGTTTATTTCCTTTAACCAACTTCCCAATCAGTACATTGAATCCTTCATGAGAAAAATGTACAAGTGAGAGTCCCACATAAAATGTCGTATTCAGAGCATGCAGATTTGAATACATGGATGGGAATTTAAGTTACAGCTTCTCATTACAGTTCAGTTTGACTTGTCAAAGGTGGTAGTGAAGACAGTCTCCTGCTCTCCCCTCCACAGCACACTTAGTTTCATTGTCCTCAGGCATTCTGCACACTAGAATCACCAGGGAGCATTCTAATGCTAGAGTCCCAACCCCAGAGATTCTGCATTAATTGGCCTTGGGGTGGTTTGTCATTGGTTTGTTTCTTAAAATTCTCGGTGATTCCAGCAGAGTAGAGAGCCACTGCTCTCTGCAGAATTATACATGCAAAAGCAGGAAATGCTCTTTTCTCTTTCTTTTGTCCTTTAGTTTCACAGTTTAGTCCTTTTAAGAAAGGTTATGATATGAAAATGATCTCTTTAATTAAAAATACTTAAATGATGGTGTAATGATTCTGTCTTTTCATTTGAGTGACTTAGAGAAGAATGATACAGTAACTCCTATAGTTCCTATGAAATGGTCTCATAAATTGTATTTTTAAATTATTGAAACTATGTTCACCAGTTAAAAATATATTATTTTTCTGCTATAAACCAAAGCAGACAAGAATTTCTATAAAAGTAATTAAAGAACATTTTTGAACTTCTATCAAGAGATATACTCTGTTTCTAATAACATCACCCCCAGTTGCCCCGGCATCCATGCCTGATTCTTGCATCTCCCCCACAGCGTCTCAGACTAGGCAAAAATCAAGCTCATTTTATTTATTTATAAATAAAAATACCCCCATTTGGTGGTGAAGGCTTGGGTAATCAATGCCACTTCCTGCTTCATAGTGACTTGCAGCTGATCCTGTTTGCAAACTTCTGCCCCTGATGTTTTAGGAGCTGTCTAGTTCCCCGGTTCTTCATTTGACAAACATTCCTAGGCACCTTATATATGGCAGGCACTATTTAAGACTGTGGACCTGTGGCAGTGAGCAAGACAGGCCAAAAGAGCCAGTTATCTTGTGAAGATTGTACTTCAGAAGGAGAGAAAGAAAATAAAGGATAAATAAATAAACAAGAACATGTGTTCTGTATAGTACAGACAATGTAACATAATGCGATCTTATAGTCCACGGAACACACTTTGGGAAATTCTGGTTTCTTATGTGCATCCAGTTTCCTCCACCCTGGTTAACACAAACTCCAAAATGAATTAGTTATTTTCTCCCAAGAAATCTTTCATTTCCTCCTTAACAACAAACCTACAGAACCAGGTCTAGCACAAGATGAGATTTTCCAGCTTCTTTCATTAACCTGGATATTCTTTCTCTTAACTCAGCTCTTCAGTTCAGTTTGCCTCATGGCATTTGCACTCTACCCTTCTCAAGTTTTGTTGGCAGGCCTGGTGGCTTCCCAGTATCAGGACTCAGCGAAACGTGTGCTACTTTCAACTCTGTTAGCATAGTAATTATTCAACGAACATTTATGGACCGTCTGTTGTGTTCTAAGATCCTCAGATGATACACAGGGGTTGCAAAGATAACAAGATAAGGCTTCTAAAGAAGCCGTCTTCTAAAGAAGTTTGCAGTGCTGTGGAAGAGTCAGGAGCTTAAGCCAGCACTGAATAAGGACTGTGGTCAGCTGGTTAAACAAAAAACTGTTAAAGTGGAGAACCATAACACATAAATAACTGAAGTGTTTAAATTTAACTTTAAACCCTTAAGTACATATTCACTCACCAAACTTTAGACTAGGGTCAAGGACTTTCCTTTCATTGACCATTGGAATCTGTCATGGTCTTTCTTGCACAGCCATAACATGTCATTTATAATTTCTGGTCCCGGGTTATTTAAAAGAGAGTAAAAATATAACGGCACTGTGGAAGTATCTGAGCACTGACACCATTTATTTTCGTGATTTTTTCCCCCTCAACCTTTTACTGTTGTCTTGCTCATACCTATTCTGACAGGAATTGGTTTTAGCATCTCATTTTTATAGTCTTTCCAAACTATTCAAATACATTTTCAAGAAACAACTCTCTTTCATTTACTATTTCATCAGTTTAATATGTAATTAAATAGCAGGCTTTAAAACATCAAGCACAATGGACATAATTAGTTTTGAGTACAAGCACGACTGACTCTTAGCAAACATACTCCCCCTGGGGAGGGAGGCAAAAGTCATGAGAACAAGACAGGGAGGCCTGGCATCTGGGAGCACTCAGTGAGCCTTGGGTATCTACCGCTCTGTTTCACAGACAGCAGGGGATGCTCTGGTTAACCTTGCAGGCTGCTTAAGAGATCTGCTCATAATATGTTATTGCAATACAATATAAATGGTTTAAAAAAGGCTAATGCAAAATGTGATATCTTAAAAGGATGCTTCTCTGATCCCATGAGTGTTGTTTTGGAATTTTTTTATTACCTCTTTTTTTAGTCTTTGATTATTTTAATTTATCTTTTGGAATAAGCAATATAATTCCATAGTTCAGCATTTCTAAAATAAAATAAGCAGTGAGAAGTATCTCTGACCTTCCTGTTCCCCAGCCACCAGCCCCATGTCCCAGAAGGGACCAATGTCACCAGTTCCTTCTGTGTCCTTAGAGAGGTTTTGTAAATGAATATACAAACATATCAAACATATAATAATATACATTCTTTACTTTCCTTTTTATAAAAACACAAAATGTTTACATACTAGTGTTGCTGCTTCTAGGATAAGTTTTAGCATTTTTTTCACCCTCTGGAGACGGAATTTTCATCAAGCAGGTCAAGAACTTGTCAGATGCTCTGTGTTTAGCTGACTAAGCCTTCCAGCAGATGGCTGGGTTATATTCCTATTATTACTATATCTTGCCTCTGAGCCAGTTTTATAAACTACATCAAGAGCACATCACCTGTTTCCTCTCTGAGGTCAGTTCACTATCATTTCTGTCTCTTTCACACATTTGTAAGGTATTTTGTGGATTTTCCTTAAGGCCACCCTCTTGACATGTAGTGCTGTTACATCTTCCCTCCTACCAGATTTTGTCAGAACTTGTTTGGTGCATGAGATAGACTAATTCACGGAAATATTTCCAACAAATCTTAGTATTTCCCACCTGCTTATACACAGGGTGGGAAGAGTAGGTTTACAGTTGTAAGTACACAAAACAGTTCATTCTTATTATTTATTGTATTATTTTCCACATGTAAACCGTTTTACAGTTTTCAACTGTAAACCTACTCCCCCCCACGAGTGTGCATGTTGTGACGCATATTCGCTTCATTTACAACACCTGTGCTGTATACTATTTTTTGTACCCAAATTTCTAAGTGCTGTTTTCAGTCTCTTCTAATTAATTTCTCATGTGAATCACTGAAGAGTTCCTTCAGTCTTATTTTTCTTTCCATGTCCTATCTGTTGTTCTCCAAAGAAATCAGCATCATGGCTTTATCTGGGAGTTTATTTTGCTTTCGCTACATTTCCAACATAGAGCCCTCCTGAATAGGTCGGCTAACCTCTGGGAAAACATGTTTGTCCTTCCCCACTTTGCAGTATGCGTGTCACCCTCGCCAAAAGCCTGTCACACCAGGATATTAAGTCATAGTCCAGGTATCTGAGACCGTCTCATCAACACTAACTGCCCCCTTTATTAACACTAACTATAGTTCCCTTCCCAGAGATTGCTCTGTCTTTCAATTGTCCTGCTCCCGTGAAAACGGAACAACGGAAACATGACCTCTACCCCACTAGTCTCCTGCCTAAGTATTTACAGTCAGTAACCTTTTGTCGGTGTCTATTTCTATTCCGGAATGAACAATTTGCTGACTTTCCAGCTTCATTAAGTAATTCATTATTTTATCCAATAAATACTCATTTAGTACCCAGAGAATGACTTGTTAAAGATTACTTTATTAAATTTTACAGTAGTTTATTACTGTGTGGCTAGAGTGTCCATAATTTAAATTGATTAGTGTTCCATAAAAGTATGTTTCAAAAGATATGGGAGCAGCAAAGAAGTAGTGACTAACTCTGGTGGGTAACAGAGTTGCAGAAACAAGAAACATTTAAAGACAAAGTCTAGGATTTTAGAAATAAGTAAGAGTCTTCCAGGCAGGCAAGGAAGAAAAGTGCATACAGGCAGACAGAGGATTTTGTACAAAAGAATAGAGGTAGGAACACACACGTAAATCCTAAACTAAGGCAACATCACTAGTAATGAAGAGGTGAGTACAAAGTTAGGAGACAGTTTATGGAGTTAAAATGTATAGGGTTCACTGACCGTTAGGATGTGGGAAATGAGAAAAGGTAGGATTCAAGAATGACTCTGACTTGTGGGATTACCAATGACTGGTGAACACTGAGATTAGGAATTCAGGGGATGAGAACAGGTTTGGGTGTTGGACTGATGATAACGAATTAAATTTTGCACACAGATTTTGAAGTAGCTGTAGGCTTTTCAAGTGAAAGTGTCTTTTAAACTGTTAGAAATATCGGTCTAAGCCCAACAGAGGAAACTAAATAAAATATAAGTATGATCAATTGTTAAGGTCATGGGAGCAAAGTTTGCTATGGGTTGAGAATGTAATGAGATAAAAATGAGTGAGGCAGTTTGTCTTAAACATGCTTTCAGATAATGGGTAAACTAGAACAATTTTTTTTAATCCATTGATCTATCTTAACAGGCCTGTAATGAGAAAATATAATAGGAAGAGTAACAGTAACAGAAAACATTAGTAATAGAAATTAAATAAGAATAGTAATAGAAAAATAACAGAAAGAATAGAATATAAAATAGTGGATTAGAAAATATGAAATAGTGGAATAGAAAATATACATCATAATGCAATATAATGCCATCCTTTAGGCCAAGAATACCAGCTCCAGCATGTTTTGCTATTATGATCATTGTTTTGAATCATTCTTTCCAACCTTTTTTGGTAATATTACTAAAGATTCTTCCTGGAGATTAGATGATGACTAAAAGCAATAAATCACTTCAGATACTTCTAACTGAATCAACCAAATATTTGTACCTGTTCACTAATTTAACACATTGCCTGTAACTTCCAGTTACCGCTTTCCTGACAACCTAACAAGTACTGCGTTAGATAGATTTTTAAATTGAATACTTATGAGTGATAAAGGAATAATGGGCAAAATATACAGGATTTCTTATTTCTATGAACAGATTATTCATTTACCTTATAACCTAGTTACAAAAGTTATTGGTTATTTAACTTTTTGAGTTTCTCACTGAATTTAATATAAAGTAAAGGAGTTTAACATGTCAAGATGTCACTCTATTTACTGGAAGTAGTATCACTCTCTTTTCAAATATTTTAACACAAGTACAAAGTAGCTTAATTCATGAAGACGAGAAACTGAAAAAATAAGAGCTTCTGGAAATTCTAACACAAACACCAAAAACCATATATGAGAGAAGGAATTCAGGCAAAGCAGAATTACAAAATATTGGGTTGAAAGTAAATAGGTCTCTTTCATGAGAGAAGCACACCCACAGGGGAAACTCCTTTGAATGAAGTTTGCTTTGGGTCAGTTCAGGCTCTATAGGAAAATTGCCATGAGGTGTGACAGAAAGCTAAGCTTTCAGATTTCTTCTACTTCCCTGCCATTTTCAAGGGCAAACCAGATCTGTTGAATATTTTGGTGTCACACCATTTCTAACCCCTTCCTCATGTATAGAATGAAAATTGAAGACATCCCAATACATGTTACATGAGGGCAGAATTTTGTTTAATTTAAAATTGTCTCTCCAGTACCTAGGTCAGCACTTGGCCCATTATAGCTGGTCAAATATTTGTTAAATTAAATGAATGCATTTTGTTTTCTATGCCTAACTCCATTTACCTGTCACAGGCTTTAATTGTCACAAGAAGATTCCCATAATTCCTCTGCAAACCTATACTGGAATCCCGCGGCAACTGAAATATCTTCAATTAATGTAGCAAAACTATTAGATGAGCAATTCTTCTGCTAGTCTAACTGACTGTGACATCCTCCTATTCTTTGGAATGTTAAGGGCAAAAACACATAAAAATATAGATCTAACAGATGTGTGTATGTGTTATAAAAATCTTCATTTAAAAACTGGTGACAATGATAGTAAAAACAGCCATAACTCGTATGTTTCAATATACTCATTTTTAGTAATAGCTAAAAATTGGGCAAGGGAAAGTGCCGAGCCAGGTTTTTTTGCTTTTATTGTTTTTGCTTGTTTTTGTTTTTTCCTTACACACTTCAGTCAATTGTTAGCCTCTCTACTAAATTTGTCTTTATAATCTAGAATAGAGGTCATGTTTATACTACATATTAATCTTCTCTCCTTACTTTGTTCTTCATGGTACTTTCCTTATCTCCTTCAGAGATCAATTATTTATCACCTGCTATGTGTTAGGTCTTGGAAATGCAAAAGCAAATAGTATTTAGACTCTTCTCTCAAATGATCTATAAACCTCTGAAGTAAAATAAATCAACAATCATAATAATTGCAAAAGGTACTGTGGCTGCATATATGAAAGGCAGGTAACCATGATTTCCCCAAAGAGGTAGCTCATGGACTGAATCTCCAATGACAAGCAGAAATGAACCAATGAAGCAGCATGTGAGAAGGCATGGAATCAAGGGACCCCACATTCAGGAGGCTGTTAGTAGTTCTTTAAAGATGGACATAGATATAGTAAGATGAGGTCAGCACACTCGATAGAGGTAGGCATGACTAGATAAGATCATTAAGCCTTTATGCCTTTCTAAAGGGATCAACTTTAACCTGAACCCTCTACATAGCCATTGGAACATTTTAATTGGGAATAGCATATCTATAATTAAAAACATTCTTTGACAACACAACAGAACATATATTGAAGACAAAGCAAGAACGCAGGCAGAAAGACAGGTTAGGGGAAACTATGTAGTACTTTAGAAAAGAAATGATATCTGAATGACGGTACTTGGCAGAAGGGAAGTTTAGTTCAAAGCACCCTAACCAGTTAGGAGATGACTGCAGTCCTCCAGGGAAGAAATGGTGTTGTCCTCAACCCAGGCTGAGGCCGTGGAGATGGGAAAAAGAGAAGGAGAGAGACAGGGACAGAGAGATGGGTTTGAGGAAATTTATCTCTCTCAATTGCTCTTCACCATGCCTACTGTTTGAATTTCTCCTTAGACTCTAAGCTGGCTTTCTTGTTCCATGGGCTGGATAGGATTGTCTGTTATTTTTCATCTGTGGTTATTTGAGATTAAGATCTAAATATGAGCACATTTTTAAACATTCTTTAACAACTCTTAACTGAAAGTATATGCTATAAAAGAATTTAATAATCAATCAAAACCCTAGCGAGTTGACTTGAATGAAAGCAGTTTGTAGAGGAAAGAACTTGAAGAGTGAGCCTGTGAAAATGCAAATTAAATCATCTCTTTCCTACTCAAAATCCTTCATTATCTTTCCATCTGGCTTTGAGTGAAAGCCAATCTTTATAATGACCCCCAACACCCTATAAGAGCAGGCTCCTGACTCTCTGGATTTGATGCTTCAACTCCTACTACTCTTTCCCCTCACTCATTTGGAGCAGGCTCCTTGTTGTTCCTCAAGGTCTGCAGGCCCTCTTGGGCGGTGGGCACTGCCCCTCTGGTTTCCCAGTTATCCTCCTGGCTTGCTGAATTGCCTCCTTCAGGTCTTTTTCTTCCCTTATTACTTTATTTAAACACACGGATGGAACTGGAGAGTATTATGCTAAGTGAAGTAAGCCAGGCAGTGAAAGAAAAATACCATATGATGTCACCTATAATTGGAACCTAATCAACAAAACAAACAAGAAAGCAAAATAGGACCAGGGACACTGAAATGAAGAACAAACTGACAGTAACAAGAGGGGCAAGGGGAGAGGAATAACAGAGAAAAGAAGGGAAAGGGTCCTCAAGGACACATATAAAGGAGCCACGGACAAAGCCAAAAGAGGGAGGGATTGAAGGTGGGAGGGCGGGGGAAAGTGGTGGTGGGAAAATGGAGACAGCTGTACTTGAACAACAATAAAAATAAAAACTAAAATAAATAAATAAAAATAAAATATCCCACCCACTCAGCACTGTCTGGCCCATTTCTATTTTTCTGTAGCAGTCATTACAATCTATTAAACTGTATTTTACTATCTTATTTTGTATTCATCTCTGAATTTGCAACAACTAAAAAGCAAATACCACTAGGGCAGGGATTTTTAATATTTTACTGTATCTCTAGGGCTTAAAACAGTGTCAGGCACGTGGTAGAAACCAAATAAACAAACTGCTAGTTCAGCACGACTGTCAATTATGGTGTCCCAAAGACCTCACCCACTGACTGGCAGAATCATCGCCATGGGAAAAAACCTGCAGTGAGTTATTGTTTTTCCCATCAGGAAGCCACTCACAGAGTCAGATACAGTCTGAACTGTTTTCATCGACACAGAATTTTGTATAAGGCACTATAATTAAGACTTGGCTCATAAGAATAATTACTTTATAAGCAGTCTCCACCTGACATTTAATGACTATAAAGCTGTGTTAAATTCTTTAGCATAATATAGAATCTGTGCTTATTCATAACTGCGACTTTCTATTCTATCTGGTAACAACAAAATGCTCATTGTTCATGACCACTGAGAAAGCTTTTTGTGATTCCATTGCCTTCAGCTCTGTGGTTAGATAACTTAGGCTCTTCACTTGAAGATGGCCATATCAGCTCAAGCAATCATCACAAGTAACAAAGCTAAAGTACTAGGTAACTCATCCAAGGACACTTTTTTAATGGTCTTAATTTTTGGAAGGTTTTTATTGCTATTTGATGTTATAAATGAGTGCTCATTGTAAAAAAAATCAATTAATGAAGGCTTACACAGAGTTTAAAAAAACAAATTTACCTTCACCCTTCTCCCCAATTCCACAGAAGTAACTGTGGAATTAATTTGTTACTTCTGGGAACTCCCCTCCCCAGAAGTAACAAATGTTAGCATCCTGATGTGTATTTTTCCATGCCTTTGTCTATGCATTTATACAAATACAAATGCAGTTTCAGTTTAGGAAGATTTATATATACATAGTTTTGTAGAGTACTTTTTTCACCTAGCAGTGTGTTTGGACATTTTTCCACATTGGTGAACATGGATTTCAGCAATCATATGTCTAGGTTTGTCCTGTTTTCTGAGATTATTAACAGTGCCCTCTTTCACTATCAAAAGTAGCTTAGTTTGGACAATAGATTATATGTTCCCCTAATAGAAAGCTACTTCCTTAGTGAATTCATAGCAGTGTATAAAGCCATAATTTTTGTCATCATTACCCTATAAATGAACATTTAGTTATTACCCTCTTTGGTATTATGAACCTGGTTGCAATGAAGATCCATATACATAAATCTTTGTTCATGTGTATGAATTCTATAGGATAAATTCTGTAACACAAATTGTGAGATTAAGGGTATATAATTTACATTTTTTATATCCTATCAAATTGTTTTCTCAAAAGCTATACCATTTTCTACTTCCATCAACAGCCCATACCCTAACCAATCAACACAAAATATTATATGTTTTTTGGCCAAGTCAACAGGCAAAATATCATATCTAATTCTTCTTTGAATCTATGTTTCACAATCTATGTTTTACAATTTAGGTTCAATTTTTGTTTTTCATAATACTTCATATCTGTTGCACATTTTTCAATGAGATTATTTTTCTCTTATTGATGTGTAGGTATTCTTTAATATTAAACATAATATATAGCCCCAGCTGTTGTGGCTCAGTGGACTGAGTGCCGGCCTGAGAACCAAAGGGTCACCAGTTTGATTTCCAGTTGGGGCACATGCCTAGGTTGCAGGCCAGGTCCCTGGTGGGGGGCATGCAAGAAGCAACCACATATTAATGTTTTTCTCCCTCTCTTTCACCTCCCTCCCCCTCTCTCTAAAAATAAAATAAATAAAAGCTTAATAAAAACCTTTAAAATGGAATATGTAAGTTGTAAATACTTTCTCCCAGCATTTTACTTATTTTTCTCAGTAGCATGGGGAAAAAAATGTGCCAATTCCATATCTACACCCATCAATATTTTGATTCTCAAAAAATGATTAAAATACAGAAAACTTAAGGCATGGTGTCAAATTTTTCTTCCAAAGTGGAATGGAGATTTTATATGTATTTTTAGTCTGTTGGGAAAAATCCATGCCAGCCATTGTTAATATAACAAGAACAGTTCGCACGAAATCAATGTAACATGGCAGCCAAGGAGAGTGGACTGGAATGCACAGGCATGAACAATGAAGACTTCACTGTACTAGTCAGTGGGGGAGGTAGATGCTGTTGAGTGAACATGTGTACTGTGTGGCTGCTGTACTCAAAATGACTGAGCCAGTAGAGCAATGAATCTGCATCAAATATTGCATAATAAGCTTGAACATCCCTCTGTAGAAACTAGTCAGATGATTCAGAAGGCTTTTGGGGATGATGCAATGAGTGCAGCACAAATAAAAGTATAGCACAAATACTTCAAAGATCGTCAAGAATCTGTTGAAAATGATCCACATTCTGAAAGGCCTGCAACAAGCAGAACACCTGAGAATGCTGAACATGTACAGGCTATTGTCCCATCATGAGCATGCACCTCCAGGCCAAACAATTAATAAGGAGCACTACCTCAATGTTCTTCACCGGTTAAGAGACGCAACATGACAAAAATGGCTGCAGCCACAGGCAGCTGGTGATTGGCAGCTTCAACATAACGTGCTCATGCATCACATCTTGTGCAGAGTTTTTTAGCAAAACATCAAATCACCCAGGTGACTCAGCCCCCTACAGCCCAGATTTGGCACCCTGCAACTTCTGGCTTTTCCCAAAACTAAATTCACCTTTGAAAGTGAAGAGATTTCAAACTGTGATGAGACTCAGGAAACTATGATGAGGCAGCTGATGGTGATTTCAACACAGGATTTTGCAGTGTTTTGGACAGTGGAAGATGCTAGGAGAGCTGTGTGAGGTCCCAAGGTGTCTACTCTATATGGGACTGAGGCATCATCGTCCGATGTACAATGTTTCTTGTATCTTGTTTTTTTGTTCAATAAATGTCTCTACTTTTCATAGTGCAAGGCTGGATACTTTCAGGTCAGACTATACATATATATAGACCTCCTAAACATACACAGGTATTATGAAATATGGACAGGTAGTCTGCCAACTGAATGTGCCGTGAGTCATTTTACATAGATTATTTCTCCAAATTTTATATTAATTTATTCAAAAATAAATATTTTATTTAAAGTTTTGAATACAGTGAACGAATATGTATTGAGTGTAAATTATTCTAGCTCCTATACATAAAATGTCATCTCTTTGAAGGAAGCAAAACTTAATCAGATTCTTCTGCATTTTTCATGTTTTGACTACACCTCCTCATCTTATCTTTGACAAATTTCATCAGGGTTGAGTTAACCATCACCTCAAGGTCACAATGGATTACAATATATGTCATTGTAGCATGAAATGGATATCTGAAGTGTTACTCATATCACTTTTTTTCTATAATACATGAAGAAATGCTTCCTCACCTGGAGAAAACATTTAATGATTTTCAGAGGGACAGAAGATGATCCATTTTTAAAAAATAAATACAAAATTATATAAATGAATATGTATATACATAAGCAAACACTGTATTTAATATTCTGTAGGCAAAAGATTTTTCTGAAACACTTTCTCAAATGAACATATGCATTTTGCCACAACTGGTTGTCAAATAATTTTTCTCTTTTCATTGCATGAAAAAGCTATTTAGTGAGGTGTTATCTTTTCTCTAAATAAATACTTGTCATTAATCAACAAAAATTAAATGTAAAAACAGTAATTAACAGCAGCAGGAATTCTGAGTACATGGACTTATTCTTTAGATGTACTAGGTTTTGCATTTCATCACACTTCTATTGCAAATAAAATGGTATTAAAATTGGATTTTGGTGGTTTCATTATAACATGATTTACATCTAACAAGACCTCATCATTTTAATACCTTTTAACAGGTGACACAAAAGACAAATCTGAGCTATTCAAATGATACCACAGAACCACAACTAGAAATAATTGATCTCTTCATATTTAGGGTCAATTAATAAACTGGTAAATTAGCTGAACTAAAACTTCCAGGCCTGTCTAATTAACCTTTTATACGTAAAGATATATTTTTCAAACAAGATTTTCAAATTATTAGATAAATATTCTTTTTTATAGGAATTTCATCCTCTGTCCACTTTGCATAAAGACCTGCACTAATTTAGGACATTCTACTTACCTTAAGACTCTTTACAGGGGTTCACTAAATGAGAGTCTAGATGTGAGGAATAAAACTTGGTTTTCCTGGGATTTGACTTTGTATAATTGTTAAAATAGCCTCGGCTCATACTCAAATTGTAATTATGTATTAGATGAGATCAGAAAGGCAACATCTTGTTGGCTCATTCCACTGAGTATCACAAAGCACTTTCATCAGAACTGGAGCTTTAATGGTAGTCATGGCTCGTCTGTAAAGGACCTGAGCAAAAACTTTTAAGAAGCAAAAAATCTTTTTTTTAATCCTAGAGTAGTAAAGCATTAGTCACATCGACCTCAACCAAACCTCAGTTTGAGCTCAGCTTGTTTCCAGATTTCTGGACTGTGCTATTTAGGAGAGAAATCCTTCATATTTTAAAACTAGATGTTGACTTGAAGGTTTTAATAGTCTGCAATTAAGGTGAAAATTTGGCATCCTTTTTCTTTTGTACTTAATTATTTACTTTTTTAAAAGTATATTTTATTGATTATGCTAGTACAGTTGTCCCTTTTTTTCTTCCCTTTGTCCTCCTCTTCCACCCTGCAGCCCCCTCCCTCCAGCATCCCCCGACCCCTGAAGTTCATGTCCATGGGTCATACATATAAGTTCTTTGGTTTCTCCACTTCCTATACTATTCTTAACCTCCCCATCTATTTTGTACCAACCAATTATGCTTTTTATTCCCTGTATCTTTTCCCCATCCCACTCTCCCCCTCCCCACTGATAACCCTCCATATGATCTCCATTTCTGTGATTCTGTTCCTGTTCTTGTTTGCTTAGTTTGTTTTTTGTTTTTAGGTTCAGTTGTTGATAGTTGTTGTTGTTTTTTGTCATTTTACTGTTCATAGATTTGATCTTCTTCTTTGTCTTAGATAAGTCCCTTTAACATTTCATATAATAAGGGCTTGGCGAGGATGAATTCCTTTAACTTGACCTTATCTGGGAAGCACTTTATCTGCCCTTGCATGCTACATGACAGCTTTGCTGGACAGAGTAATCTTGGATGTAGGTTCTTGCCTTTCATGACTTTGAATACTTCTCTCTAGCCCCTTCTTGCCTGCGAGGTTTCTTTTGAGAAATCAGCTGATAGTCTTATAGGAACTCCTTTATAGGTAACTTCTCCTTTTCTCTTGCTGCTTTTAAGATTCTCTTTTTATTTTTAATCTCAGGTAATGTAATGATGATGTGTCTTGGTGTGTTCCTTCTTGGGTCCAACTTCTTTGGGACTCTCTGAGCTTCCTGGATTTGTTTATTTCCTTTGCCAGATTAGGGAAGTTGTTCTTCATTATGTTTTCAAATAAGTTTTCAATTTCTTGCTCTTCCTTTTCTTCTTCTGGCACCCTTATTATTCATTGAAACACTTAAAGTTGTCCCAGAGGTTCCTAAGCCTCTCCTCATTTTTTTGAATTCTTCTTTATTCCATTCTGGTTGAATGTTTATTTCTTCTTTCTGTTCCAAATCATTGAATTTGGGTCCCAGTTTCCTTCCCTTCACTGTTGGTCCCCTGTATATTTTTCTTTATTTCACTTTGCAAAACCTTTACTTGTTCCTTGATTTTCCATCTGTACTCAGTCATTTCTGTGAGCATTCTAATTACCAGTGTTTTGAACTTTGCATCTGATAGGTTGGCTATCTCCTCATCACTTAGTTCTTTTTCTGGAGTTTTGATCTGTTCTTTCATTTGGGCGTTTCTTTGCCTTGGTGCACCTGTTACATTGTAAGGGGTGGAGCCTTAGGTATTTAACAGAGCAGAGCAACCCACTTCACTGTGTTGTGGCTCCATTTCTGGGGGAGGGGTTACAAACAGAAAACAAAATAATAAAGCCCCAAGAAGAGCCAATTTTCTTAACCAAAGGACTAGGAAAGGAATAGCCTAGCAAAATAGAATAACCGTCCCTATCCCAACCAGTCTGGCCCCAGGGACAGAGGTTCCTCATTATTGCCCTCCAATTAGTCTCCAACAACATTGCTGTGGGGGAGGGTGCCATGTTACCACTAAAGGGGGGTGGCAGTCCACATGGCCTCCACTGACACCACCCCAATGATGGTGAAAAAAATGTGCATCCCACTTTCAACACTGCCAGCAAAGGCTAAGTCAGGATTATAGATTTTGCTGGGCTGGAACAAGGCACACCCTCTCCCCTAATGGAGCCAGGACTTTCATCCATGCCTGACAGTAATAAGCCCCTTCCCTCACAGGGTCAGTAGAGATCAGAGGTGGAGCCAAGTCTTCGGTTGCTACCTGGCAGCAATAAAGCACCCCTTCACCTCCCCATTGTGGTGATATCAATGGAGACCATGTGAACTGAACGCTCAGTTAGTGTTAACAAGGCACCCCTCCCCTACAACAGTGTTGAAGGAGATCAAAGGAGGAAGAGTAACAAGGGTTTTACGTCAGGCTGAGATGATGTCACTGATGATCTAGCAAAAAAACATGACTTCTACGGCCACCATCAGATACAGGGCTCTCTCCCCACCTCACCCTCAGGTGTCAATAGAGGCTGAGTAGGAAATCTAGGCTTCCTCTAGCCCCTGACAGTAAGGAAATGGCTTCCCATACACTTCCCCTCTGAAACAGAGTCAGGTAAACTTTTCTAAACCGGAAGATTCAAATAGATCCAGAGTCTCACAGCATAATACTCTAAATGTCTGGGACATAATCAAAGATCTCTAGTCATTCCAAGAAGCAGGAAATTCTCAACTTGAATGAGAAAAATAACATTCAACAGATGCCAACATGGAGATTACACAGATGCTGAAATTATCTGATAAAGATTTTATAGCAACCATCATAAAATTACTTAAACAATTACGAATATTCCTAAAACAAATGAAAACAATAGAAATTTTGAATGAAGAAACTGATGATATAAATTAGAAACAAATAGAAATTTTAGAACTGAAAGATACGATAATCAAAGCAAGGCAAAGAAAAACTTAATGGATAAGCTCAACAGAAGAATAAAGAGAACCAAGGAAATAAACAATAAATTGAAGATAGAACAACAGAAATAATGTAATCTGAATAACAGAGAAAATAGACTTAAAAAAATGAGCACAGACTCTGGGAGCTGGGGAAGGATAAGATCTAACATTTACGTCATTACTGTACCAGAGAAAGAGACAGGACTGCAAAAGCATTTTTAGATAATGGCTGAAAATTTCTGAAACTTGGCAAAGTGGATACATTTTCAAGAAACTGATCAAACTCCAAACAGAAACTCAAAAAATTCCACAACAAAACACATGATAGTCAAATTTCTGAAAGATAAAAACAAAGAAAAAAATCTTAAGGGCAGGAAGAGATAAATGATAACTTACTTAGAGGAGAAGACAATCCAAATGCCAAGGAATTTCTCATCAGAAACCATGAGGGCTTCTAAGAAGTGGCAGAACATTTTCCAAGTGCTGAAAGCAAAGCACATCAACCTAGAATTCTACACCCAGCAAAAGAATCTTTCAGTAAAACAGAGGAAATCAAGTCATTATAAGAGGGAGGAAAAACAAAGAGGACTTGGTAATAAACTTTCTCTAAGAGAATGACTACAGGAGGTCCCTGAAACAGTAAACAATGAAGGAATCCTAGAGTATCAGGAAGGAAGAAAGAACAACGAAAAGGTAGAAATATGAGTATACACAATAGACTATTTTTCTTGATTTTTTTCTAAAAAAAAAATCATTGAAGCAAAAATAACATTGTTTGATTTGCAAATATACATATTTAAAATGTATGTACGTAAAAGAATAGGCGGAACTCATTCTATGAAGCCAGTATTACTGTGCTACCAAAACTAGACCAAGAGATTACAAGAAAAAGAAAAAACTAGAAAACAGTATCTCTTATAAATATAAATGCAAAAATCTTCAACAAAACATCCAGCTAGCCAAATTTAGCAACACATAAACAAATTAACAGAATAAAGGACAAAAGCCATGTTATCATCTTAAGAGATGATTAAAAAGAATTTGACAAAATCTGACACCTTTCATGATTAAAAACACTCAACAAACTAGGAATAGATAGGGAATTTTTTCAAGTTAATCTAAGAAAAACCCACAGCTAACATATTAATGGTGAAAGACAATGCTTTCCTCTAAAATCAGGAACAAGATAAGAATGTTCACTCTCACTACTTTATTCAATATTATACTGGAAATTCTAGTCAGGGCACAGAGTCAAGAAAAATAATAAAGTGATCCAGACTGAAGAGGAAGAAATAAAATTATTTCCAGATCTACAAATTCAGTGCAATTCCCATTAAAATCCTAGCTGGATTTTTTTTTTTTTTTTGCAGAAATTAACAGACTGATCCTAAAGTTCATATGGAAATGCAGGGAACCCAGGATTGCCAAAACAATCTTTAAAAAACATTGGAGGAATCACCTTTCCTGATTTCAAAACTTACTATAAAACTACATTAATCAAGACAGTGGTACTGACAAAGGTAGGCATATATATCAATAGAAACAAATTCATAATCAATTTCATTTTGACAAAGAAGCCAAGGCAATTCAATGGGGGAAAGAATAGTCTTTTCAACAAATGGTGTTGAGCACCCAGATACCCACATGCAAAAACAGGAAGGTGGAACCATTCCTTAGCCCATACACAGAAATTAACCTGAAGTGGATCATAGACCTGAATGCAAAAGTTAAAATTATAAAAATACTTTTAAAATATTTTATTTTATTTTTTTTTAGTGAGAGGGGAAGGGAGGGGAAAGAGAAGGAAACATCAATGTGAGAGAGAAACTTCAATTGGCTGCCTCTTGTACATGCCCCAACCAGGAACAGATTGACAACCCAGGCATGCGCCTTGACTGGGAATCAAACCAGTGACTTCTCACTTTGCTGGATGACACCCAACCAACTGAGCCACACTGGTCAGGCCAAGTATAATAATCTTAAAAGAAAACAGGAGTAAATATTTGTGACCCTTGGTTAGGCGAAGTTTTTTAAGATGTGACACCAAAAGCACAAGTGATCAAAGAAAGGCAAAGGAATTTATCAAAATTAAAAACTTTTGTACTGTGAATGATGCCATCAAGAAAGTGAAAGGACAGTCCTTAGAATTGGAGGAAATATTAACAAGTCATGTGCCTGATAATATAGTCATATGCATATACTTATCTTAACTCAGTAATAAAAACACAACCAATTTAAAAATAGGCTAAGGACCTAAATATGTTTCTTCAAAGAAGATACAAAAGTGGTCAATAAGTACACTTAAAGAACAGATAATAACAAATGTTGGCAAAAATACAGAGAAACTGCAACTCTCAACATTGTTGGAGAGTATAAATGGTTCAGTTAATTAGGAAAATTGTTTAGCAGTTCCTCAAAATGTTAAACATAGAGCTATCATATGACCCAGCAATGTCACTACAAGGTATATACCCAAGAGAATGAAAACACACATTGCTGCAAAAACTTATACAAAAATGTTCATCACAGGAAGTCATAATAGTCAAAAAGTAGAAACAATCCAAGTACCCATCACCTGACATATGGATAAAGAAAACGTGATATAGCCATACAATGGGATATTATTTGACAATTCAAAGGAATAAAGTACTGACACAGGCCACACATGGATGAGCCTTGAAAACATGATGCTGGATGAAAGAAACCAGTCACGAAAGATCACATGTTCTATGATTCCATTTACATTAAATGTCCAGAAGAGGTAAATCTATAGAGACAGAAAGTAGATTCATGATCGCAAAGGAGTGGGGAGCTGCAGAGGATTCGGAGAGACAGAAGGAATGGGCTGGAATTATTCATGGGTATGAGATTTTTTTCGTGGGGTGATAAAAATGTTCTGTAATTGAATATGGTAATGGTTGCACAACACTGTGAATATACTAAAAACCACTGAATTGTCTACTTTAAATGGGCGAATTGTATGGTATGTCAATTAAATCTCAACAAAGCTGTTAAAAATATCAACAGAAATTAAGAACATAGGCAAATTATTATGTGACAGTGTTAAGAGAAAAGACTAAAAGTAAAATTGTTTATCTGTGTATGTTCAACTATGTGTAAATATATGCATAAAAATAAATCTGAAAACAACTATTCCAAACAAATTATAATGACTGTTTCCCTCTACAGGTTTGTGTTCTGGCTAAATTTGCCACAAGTATGGTTATTGTAACTAAAAGTAAAATTATTAAAACAATAAAAACAATTACAGCACTTATTTTCTTTTTTTACTAAGTCAGTGAATAACAAACTAATGTGTTACAAGATTCTGATCATGCTAAACCAGGTTATGGCTGCCCTGGAATTAGCCTGCGATTTCCAAACAGGCTTTTGAGATAACAAAGTTGGGGGTGAGGGTGATGGAGCCATCCTCTCTCAAAACTTGAAAGAACTCCCTCTCCAAAGGCCCTGTCAGATCTGTTATCCAACTAGTAGGTCAAAGAAATGTACTCTGTTGGACACAAATAGGCATTCTTCAAAGTCATCATTATTCATGGATGCAAACGCTGTGTGAAATGTAAACTCAGCTGTGGTTTAATGCTACTTATTTCCATAACGAGTGTTCAAAAGAATGAATCTATAGACTCTCTAACTAAACACATAAGAGGTTTTAATAATTTGGGAGCTTCTCCAGTTATTTGAATTAAAATCAAAATTGAGAAGTAAAAATTATAGCTGCTTTTTATGTAGGGCTAATAGTAAACTACCAAAGAATGTACTTATAATAAACAAATTCTCATTGGTTTATATAAATAAGATATATCTGATCCAAAGAGTAATAACTCAAGAAAGGAAACATGTGGATTTGTTTCACATTCAAATGTAGATGCATGATTGTGACATTAAGAAATCTGGCTTATATTGCACTGATAATAAAACAAGAAACCCCTGTGCCAATATAACTTATCCTATCTCCTGAATATTAGACTTTTCCATTTTAGAGCTAAAGCAAACGAGAAAGAAAGCTTGATTTTTGTTTGCTTTTTATATAACTAAAGCAGTTCAAAGAATTTTTTAATTTTAAAAATATTTTTAAAGATTTTATATTCTTTGTTGTCATATAGATTAAGAAGTAGTTGTCTGAACTAAAGTCGAACCCACTTTGTGTATGTAAGCACAATCACTATCTTCACCACATGATTTTATATTTCCTTTTTTAAAGCAGGCATTTTCTACTCTTGAAATATGAGTATATTTAACAAGCTACCAAAGAGAACTATTGTCATAACTCAAATAGATGGCAACAATGTGACTGAATTTCACCCCTCCTACTCCAAATTCTTGTGATAGAGCATGAGTAATCATGTGGGGTTTTTATTTACAATGTCTCCTTCCTGCACTCATAGATCACTATGACTTAAAAGCATGTGTTCATGCTTTTTCTTCTGGAAAATTCTAAGTGTAATTACAAAGAGTAGCAGAGAAAACACACCAAGAACACTGCTATGGCTTTAGTGACCATCTCTTGGAATACCGATCATATTCTGCCTGGTGTTTCCATTATTTTGCCTAAACCCAGGCAGGTTGTGTCTTCCAGCTAGTGATGCACATTGTAAGTGCACGCTACATATTTATTAAGCAACTGACCAAATAAATGAATAACTAGTGACCTCAGCCATCCTTCTGTTCAAAAGAGAAGAGTCGAACAAACCCACCTCTATACTTTTCCCAGGTGCAATGGAAAGCTAGATTCTACTGGAAGTCGTATGGATCACACTGTGACTAATTAAGGTCCTTCTCAATTAACTTCACTCTCAAAATCACACATTGAAAACAGAAAAAAGTATGACTGTGCCTCAAATTTCTTATAAGCTTTTTATTATTCGGATGAAGAATGAATGACTTACAGAGTTTGGGGCAGGCTGCTGGTCAGAGTTAAAGTTCTTGGGGACAGTTATTGTTAGAACATTGAGTGCATCTTCTAATCTTTTCTTTACAGACACACACACACAAATGAGGTTTACATCTGAAGTTTTAGAGTAACTCCTAACTTACACCTGGCCTCTACCTGTTGGTGCTTCCTTGGGTTTTGCCTTTGGCCTACTTCTCTACCTACTCTCCATGTTCTCACTGATGATATTCACTTTCATGGTTTTAACTTCCAGCTATGCATTTAGAACTTCTAAATCATTATCTCTAACACTGACCTTGTCTTGAACTATATATAGATATAGATATAATGACTTGAAATACATATGTACATATATATACGTATATATATCTCCAGCTGCCTAGTAACATCTATATCTGAATATATCTTACTTTTCTAAATTCAAACCTATCAAAAACTCATCTCCCCACTGCCTAATATACCCCATAACCTAAAAAACTTGGCTAAATGTCTCCTCTCAATTATTAGCATTTTCATTTATCTAGTTATAAAAGACAAAACCTAACATTTATTCCAGATCTGGTATTGGAAAGCTACAGTCCATGGATCTGTTTTTGTAAATAAAGGTTTATCGATACACAAGGCCCATTTGTTTGTGTATTATTGGTGGCTGCTCTCACAATACAATGACAGAGTTGAGTGCAATACAGGATGCATGGCCCATGGAGCATAAAATATTTGCTATCTGGCCTTTTGCCCAAAAATGTTTGCTGATCCCTCTTTTTAGACTATTCCCTCTCTCCCTCTCTCCCTCTCTCCCTCTCTCTCTCTCTCTCTCTCTCTCTCTCTCTCTCTCTCTCTCTCTCCCTCTCTCAGAAGGCAAAAGCTGCTTATTTCCCCCTCCTATATACTTCTCAACTTCATTGCTACACCACCTCTCAAACTTGGGAACCCATCATCTCTCACCTGGACAATTGCACACCTACCACCAGAGTGATACAATTAGAACACAGATTTGATTGTTGTAGCATTGGGAGACAGCTCTTCATGGGTCTCTAACACATCTGCACATCTTCTAAGCAGAATTACTGACAGTTTTTGTTGCAGACTGTCTTCTCAAGAACATTTGTATAGCAAATATCCTTGGAAGACCACTGTCTTCCTCCAGGATAGAGAGCAGATATGTTTGCTGTCCAGTACAATAAGATAATATCTCCCTCCAGGGCAGAAGGCATCAGGTTTGTATGCCTTTCCCTTACAAAATATGCAGGAATCCAGACTTTGGGTTTTCTGGCAGTGATGCAAACCCACTGTGTGAACAACATCCACCTGCACCCACCTTCTAGTTTCATCCATGGAACTTAGAGGGCACGGAGAGCCAAAATGAACTTGGACCTCATGCTGCGTGTTGTGCCATGAGTAACATAGTGTTTTGTGTCTCACCCAGGAGTCTTGTGACCAAGTATTCATGAAACTATTGCAACCTAACTTGTTAGCTTGTAAGGAGGTACAAAATCTCAGACCCTTCACAGTTCTTAACATTCAGCCCCATTCTATTTCTTTCCATCACCTATAGCGTGAAGTCCAGTTACGTTGGCCAAGCATATGAGGCCTTCAGTGGCCTGAGTGGACCTGTCCCTCCAGCTCCATACCCTTGCATTCCCCTCCTCATAATGTTTACTTGTGATCCATAGCTGTTCACAGTTCTCCACTTGGCAAATTCTGTTCTGCATCTCCCCACTGTGTCCCTTCTGCCTGAATTGCCTTCTAACCTCCCCAGCCACACTTCTTTCCCCTTCCACATCCCAGACTTCTTTAGGCTGCAAATGCCTTTTCATATTATAAACACCGCTCAGAGCAAACTCGTCTGAGAACACCCACCTTCCATCCCCAGGCTAAACTCAGAGCCCTTCCTCTGGATTCCCAGAGCTCCCTGAGAACAAGTCAGTCATACACTTATCATAGTTTTGGAAGTGTCCATAGTGTGCCTTTATCTCCCATCAGGCACTGAGCCCTAATGCCCTTAATTCTCACTTTGGAGGGGAAAAAGTAATATTTTTTATTTGTATTCTTAAGCTGAGAAAATTGCTTCCCTACTTCTTTTTTAAACACTATTATCCCTTTAAGAATATGATTCATTATGACTCACCTTCCAGCGGAGGTAAGAATTTAAGAACGTGTTCTACAGAGGATTGATATTTCTCCAAATCCAGTTTCATCCTCCAAACTACACTGGATCAGTCAGGTGACTCCAGATGGCAGCAATCGAAAAGAAGAGCTGCCCGGTTCTTTCACACTGAGCATGAGAGGAATGTACTGAGTGAGGCCAGTGAATATGGGCCTTGAGGTGGACCTGGCCAGGCCCAAGTGCTCCAGCTTCTGGAGAACCCTCCAAGTTGGGGCTCTGTCCTGCCAGTGTAGAGGGAACAATTTCCAGTCTTTAGTTGACCGGTGAGACAAGGTGTCACACTGTGGGGAGGTTGCCCCTGTCAGGTTTTTCACAACTATCTTTTATGAAGTGTGTGGAGAAAAATTCATTTTTGAAAAGCACACAGAGCGCTCTGCTACCAGGCATTTTAGAACATCCCCAAGTACATTGTTGGTAGCACTTAAGAAGTTAATAAATGGCAGACTATTTACTATTCCCCTGATTGTTCTAGGGAAGGAAGGATTTATGTTTTTTTTAAAAATGAAGGCAAAAGCAAGAAAAAGAAGGGTGGTGAGAAGAGACCATTCTTAGGATTCTAAAGTTTTGAAAGCTCCTTTATGTGGTCTCACTGATGCAAAATAATAAAATAATTCCAGGTAATGCAGTTTCTCATATGTAGGCTAGCACCGGTATGCTGCGGCTCCCTGATAATCCCTACAGGCTCACATGAACCCTTCCACAAAGCCATGCATTCCAACCAAGGAATGCAATGCCTAGTGAACTTGGCTAAAAGATCCCTACATTGAATATTTTATTAGGTAGAGTATTTATTCACACTCTGGGGAAATATCTTGTCTCCCAGCTTTCCATTGACCTTTCCAGATGACGTAATCTCTGGTTCCTCCAAACCTGGATTAAGAAATTTAACTGACAAGCCAACCAGCCCTAGAACTGCTATCATCAAAGATACTAATTTTTTTAATATGGTTGAGGAAAAGGGACATGTTCTGCCTTTTTGCCTTCTAACCTCCCCAGCCACACTTCTTTCCCCTTCCACATCCCAGGCTGCTTTAGGCTGAAACTGCCTTTTCATACTATAAACACTGTTCAGAGCGCACTCGTCTGAGAACACCCACCTTCCATCCCCAGGCTAAACTCAGAGCCCTTCCTCTGGATTCCCAGAGCTATGTTTCAAAACCGGAAATATTCCTTTCCCTAGTTTGAAGGCAGAGCGCTAGACTAAATTCAAATCCGTGTTGCATCAGGACAACCACTTCACAAAAACTACTCATCCTTCTCGAATCCCTTGCGTGCTACCAGCAGAAAGTGTAATGGATCAAACTACACAGATATAATCCACCTATGTGTTAACAAATTAATGACTTGAGAAATATATATTTAGACTTCGGATGAATGGGAGTGATTCCAGAATTTGAAATACATTATTGAAACATTTGGCTATAAAAAATAACAGAAAATATTTACTATGAGAACACATTTCTCATCATCTTGTGAATACTTTGGTACTAGATAGAAAGTCTAAAAACTCCTCATCTCTTTTGCTTTCCCATAAAATTTTATGGTTAGTATATCTTTCTCAAAACAGCAGGGGAAAACTTTTAATAAGTTTATAGCAAAAATATAAGGTTTTTATTTCAAAAGCTATTAGTAGTGACACACACACACAAATACATCAAAACATTTTTGTCTATTTTCTAGAATCAAAATTTTATGAAGGAAAAAGTTCAGGATCTTGAAAAGTAATTAATGCAGTCATCATCAAAATTCTAAGTGTATACATGCTCAGTGTGGAAATATGTTCCAAGTATCTAGCAAGTAGCTTTCCAATAATGTTGACAATGCAAGACTATCAAAATATTTGCAAAGGAAAATTACAACAAAAGAGGACTGGCATATAATTCATTAGTTTTAATTTCTATCTCAACATCGAGGATTAACTTCATTTGCATGAGTCTTGCAGGTGTTAATTCTGAGGAATGTATTAGCCCTTTTCCAGCATTGTTTTAGAAGTACTTACTGTTTTTCTTTCTAGGTGTCCTGAGATTTTAACCTCACAAGTGCCAGGAAATTGCTGCAGAATATCGATGTAAAATCACCATTCTTTCAGCCTTGAACTCTGGGGCAACCGCAGCCAGATTTGTTGTGGGTTGTCCCAGGCAGCGACTGTGCTGATGGTTACAGTGAGGAATGTGCCCCATTAAATTGGGCATGGTCAACTGCATTAGGTATGAGTAAATAAAAGGCAAAGTGGAATAACCACTACATTCAAAACATTTATTGTATGAAAGTTTGTGCTTGACTGCCTCAAGTATGCTTATTATACTAGACTAGGGAAAAAATTCAGATGGTATCTGGTTACAAAAGTATGGTGGCAATTGAGAAATCTGTAGCTTATCTTTATTCTGCAGATCACTACCCACCTTCCTGACTACCATCTCCTTTGTTTTAAGAAGGATGACTACTTTAAGATAAATGTTCTGGGCCTGTAGGATGCATGACGCAAAGGTTGTTTATCAGTTCTCCTGTCTGAGATACTAATTCTCAGACTGATTGCAGCTTTTTGTTTTTCCCTCTCAAGGGTTCTACCATATTGCACATTAAGTTTTCAGTACGTTGATGTTTTTCAGTTTTATTTTACAGATTCATTTTACATTTAAATTGCTATCACAGTTGCATCCGTTGGTTGTTGGCTGACATTACGGCGGTGCAGATGAAAGCACATGTGTTTCTGCACTCCTGAGAGTGCTCTTCTTTGAAGTGAGGTCCCACTCGTTCTGAAGGAGGGGCTTTAACGACAAGGATAATTCCAAAGCAAGGCTTTAAAGACCTGCAAACGACTCATAAGAAACTGGAAAAATATCCTATTTATAGTCAGTGCTGCAGATAGAACAATTTCATGTTTATATCTAATTTTTATGAGAAAGAAAACATGAATATAACTTAGCCCTTTGTTTCTTAGAAGAAAAACAGTGGCTGTCTGTAATTAAGGACCATATATTTTGATTTAAACTTGAAAAAATCTACATAGATAACTCAAATTAAAAAAATTCTAGCTATGGCCAAGCCTTTTTCAAAAAATTTCTTCATATATCTGGCACTGTTTAAGACTGGCTAGTTTCTGTCCAGTTTGCTGGAAACATTCTAAAGCAGCAGTAACATTTGCTTTCTTGATGCAAAGGGCTCAGTCTTATCATCAAATCGTTGAACCTATTCATCCAGATTTATCTGTCTAGATTCTTGTCTCTAAATGCATTTGAATCTAAGCCACTCATACTTCTGACACATTTTATGTTTACATATTAGATTACTCTGCTGTGCTGTTAAAAACTCATCTGTAGTAAAATGAGATTGAATGGTTTCTTTTATGTTCATACTTTCTTTATATATTTTAGGATTGTCAAGGAAACAAGTATCATTTTCAATGGTAGTGTATTTTATGGATTACAAACCTCAAAATCTGGAGTTCTTTCTTAATGATTTCTGCAGCCCTGACTGAGGCCTTTTCTTGTCATTTGTCCAAGGAAATGCAGTCAACATCAGGACAGGAGAGAACACAAGTTTTGACAGGTACCAACAAACTGAAAAAAATACTTGCAATGGTCTAAGAAGCAGAAACTTTCTAATTCTCTGTTGTTATTAAATTGAAAGTGATATGAACTAATGAAAGCAGCAAATCTAGGTGGGACATGAATTAGGGGCCTCAAAATATTTAAAAGAGGAAAATAAGAAGTCCTTCTAACTAGGCTGCAATATGATGAGTTATCACCATTCTCAAAAAATGCACTTCCAAAAAAACGCACAATTGTACTTGTGTTTTCCCAGGAAGTTGTTCTGGGAAAGAAGCAAAAAGATAACTGTCTATATTCAAGCAATAACTGAGGCTCCTGCATCACGTACACAGGAGATTCAACTGAACAGAAAGATGGGTGTGAAAATAGAGGTTTTCTTATCTACCTATATTAGCTTAAGAAATTTAACAGTTATTTACAGGAAAAAGTATAAAGGACACATGGACAAAAACTAGGGGGTGTAGAAATGGGAGAGAGGTGGGGAGGGTTGAGGGGGTGGGCTGGGATGGGAGTAAAAGACAGAAAACTGTACTTGAACAACAATTAAAATTTTAAAAAAAGAAGTTTAACAGTTAGATTCACTATCCATGTTTTTGTGTTATTGTCACAGTTTATTCCAAACATATGTGAGACCTGTTCTCTCAGATAGGCACCAAACTCCTCATGGTGACTGTTGCAGATGAGTGTGACCTTCTGGGGCATGAGGTGGTGGAGATCTGCCACTTTTTAATCTGTATAATTCTATATTGTTTAATTTTTTATGTGTATTTTATGCAGAAAAATGTATATGTTTCCTTTGTAATTCATAAAGAGAAACTATGACATATTGTAGAGTTAAAACAAACAAAAAACAGCTGTCCTGGCCATCCATGCTAATAATTAATGTAAGCTGAGCTAGACCCTTGTGGTAAGTTTAATAAGTAAAACCTCTTAGCTTTAGTTATTCAATGGATTTTTCTCTAGAACAAATCATTTACCAGTGAAATTCTAACATAATACGGACAGGATATATGTTGTTTCTAATATTACTGACCTTTTTCTATTAATAAAAGTGTAGCCCAGTACTTAATCACTGCCTGCCAGGGGATACATATGACCACAACACAGGGTTTACCAGCTTCCCCAAGAGCATGCCATAGGCAGGAGACTTCAAGATTTTTTTCACTTTCCTTGCTTGCAACTCCTCATTGGACAAAAGTTATGGAAACTACGTATATGTGAGCATAGAACCTACATTAAAGGGCCCACAATTTAAAATACTCAAGGTCCATGGCAAGCCAGGGATTAAAGTTGCTATAAGCGGCCACTTCTTTCTTTGGCACCCCCTTCTAACTCCTATCACCCCTCAATAATAATAATAATAATGATGATGATCTCTTCTTCCATTTTGATGTCATCTCACATACATCTCACATATGTTATATCTAACATGTAATTCAGTGGACTCTCATCCTTCAGAAAGTGTTGCCAATGTGCACAGGGTATGATGCACAGGGGTGTGCTCTTGGGGTGAACATCTGTACTGATGTGAAAGAAGTAGGATGAGCAGAGGAAGCCATTGGGCTGCAGCAGAGTCCCAATGGAGCTTCATCCAGTCCTACAGCAAATGCTGAAGCTGGAATGGCCGTGCAAAATTGTCTGCGTTGGAGCAAGGTCAGACTTCAGTCCCCTGCACCAACCAGTCTTTAGATGCAGGCAGAGGCAGCACATTAGGCAAAGTGACTCTTCCCAGCACAGTGCAGTCACCAGAGAACAGACCCTCAGCTGCGAGAAGTCTGCCACCATACTCCCAGCAGCTAAAGGAGTGCGTGCTTCCATTCTGAAGGGTGGATCTGAGCAGTGCTCCACAGCGCCGAGCACATTAAGTAGACCAACCTCTTTCTACACTCAGCAGAATAAAGCGTTTAACTAAGACTATTGTTTTGTGTGGCTCAGTTGTACACTCTTATTATGCCACCATACATAAATATCCTCCAGTTCATTCATTAACATTCAATTTGGTTCAATTCAACAACTGTTTATTGAGTACCTGCAACACATAAAGCATCAGCCAGCTCCAGTTATATGAGAATAGATAAGGTTTACCACAGAAGAACGATAGTTACCTTATAAAGTATTTAATAAGCTTTTACCACACATGGCAGGTACTGTGTATCTCATTCATTTTTCTAATAATCTCATAAATTAAATTCTATCTTTTCCCCAATTTTTCAGGTGGGGAGACTCGATTGGAGGGGTCTAATAACTTTGCCAAGGTTACTCAGGTAAGAAGGTGTGGAGCAGAGTTTGAATCTGAACAGAATGATTCCAGAACTGGGCCCCTAACCACCAGGCCTAGAGAGTTGGCAAAAACATCCTGAAGCAAGCGATGCAGACATCAGCTTTGGGTGATGATCAGGATTACCAAGGTAAATGAGGGTTAAAGAACATTCTAGGCAGAGAGACTACCACAGACAAAACAAAAAAACTGAGGTGGAACCACAAGTAGTTCTAGCTGACTAGAGCAAAGCAGAAAGTGGCAGCAGATGAAATGGAGACAGAGGCAGGGGCCAGATGAACCTGCTAGGCCACGCTTAAGAATGTTTGCTTAATCCTGGAGGACAGAAAGCCATTCAAGTGTTTAAAATAGGGAAAAACAAGGTGGCATTTGTGCTTCGAAAGGTCTCTGTTCTTAGTGGAGGACATAGGGTGCAGAGCCACACTGAAGCCACGTGCACTAGCTGTGGAGGAACAAGGAAGAGAGGAAACATTACAATCGCTGGTAGCTGACCGGCCCTTTGGTTTGTTGCTAATACAAGGGATTCAGAGGGTGGGGCTGACTATGATGAGGAACAGCTAGAGAGTACATGGTAACTCAGGTCTGCTCTTCTGTTTAAGAAGACTATGAAGACTTCCAGGCAAGATGGAGGCATAGGTAGATACACTGTGCTTCCTCGCACAACCAAAATAAGGACAACAACAATTTAGAAACAAGGTAACAACCAGATATGACAGAAAATTGAACTGTATGGAAGTCGGACAACCAAGGAGTTAAAATATAACCATTCATCCAGACGGGTAGGAGGGGCGGAGTCAGGCAGCTGGGCAGCGAGGGGTCGCAGCACAAAAAGTGGTGGCACCAGATGCATAACGCATACCGGTTGCGTAATGCATCCCGAGTGCAAGACCGCAGCAGGTGGACCCGGGTCGCACAGGCAGCTGGCAGACCCGGACAGGTGGCAACTGTGAAGCAGGGCACTGCGCGCAAGGTGCCTGGCTGTCCAGGCCACATTCACACACATAAACCAGTTGAAACTGGGCAATGAGACAGACCACACAACCTAGGGTCCCAGTGCGGGGAAACAGAAGGGCAGGACACTGATTGAAAACACCTGTTGGGGTTGAGGCGCAGGGAGAGACTCCCAGCCTCACCGGAGAGTGCGTTGGAGAGACACACAGGGTCCTAGAACGCATATGAGCCTACCTGCACAGGAATTAGCACCAGAAGGGCCCAGTTAGGTTGGGGGAAGCGATGGAAGGGACTGAAATCCAAAGGAGAGAGGAGCAAGCACCATTGTTTCCTCTCAGACCCCGCTCCCACATACAACATCACAACCCAGCAACTGGGGTGCCCCACCCTAGAGAACACCTAAGGTTCTACCCCTCACTATGTAACAGGTGTGAACAGACCCCCCAAAAAAATGGCTGAAACAGAAGTACAAATCAAAGCCCCAGAGCCAATACTTTTAAGCGACCAAGAAATAGCCAACCTATCAGATGCACAATTCAAAGCACTGGTGATCAGGATGCTCACAGAATTGGTTGATTTTGGTCACAAATTAGATGAAAAAATGAAGGCTACAATAAGTGAAATGAAGAAAAATACATAGGGAACCAATAGTGTTGGAAAGAAGGCTGGGTCTCACATCAATGGAGTGGACCAGAAGGAAGAAAGAAACAACCAAACAGAAAAGAAAGGAGAAATAAGAATTTAAAAAAATGAGGAGAGGCTTGGGAACTTCCAGGATATCTTTAAATGTTCTAACATCTGAATTATAGGGGTACCAGAAGGAGAAGAGAAAGAGCAACAAGTGGAAAAGGTATTTGAACAAATAATAAAGGAGAACTTCCCCAATCTGGCAAAGGAAATAGACTTCCAGCAAGTCCAGGAAGCTCAGAGAGTCCCTGACAAGTTGGACCCAAGGAGGAACACACCAAGACACATCATAATTACACTATCCAAGGTTAAAATGAAGGAGAGAATCCTAGAAGCAGCAAGAGATAAGGGGACAGTTACCTACAAAGGAGTTCCCATCAGACTGTCAGCTGATTTCTCAAAAGAGACCTTACAGGAAAGAAGGGGCTGGAAAGAAGTATTCCAAGTCATGAAAGGCAAGGACCTACAACCTAGATTTCTCTATACAGCAAAGCTTTCATTTAGAATGGAAGGGCAGATCAAGTGCTTCTCAGATAAGGTCAAGTTAAAGGAGTTCATCATCACCAAGCCCTTATTGTATGAAATGTTAAAGAGACTTATCTAAGAAAAAGAAGATAAAAAACATGTATAGTAAAATGGGAGCAAACCCACAATTATTAACAACCACACCTGAAACAAAAACAAGAAGAAACTAAGCAATCAACTAGATCAGGAACAGAACCACAGAAATGGAGATCACAGGGGCGTGGGAGGAGGAGAGAGGGGGAAAAGGTACAGAGAATAAGTAGCATGGATGGTAGGTAGAAAATAGACAGGGGGAGGGCAAGAATAATATGGGAAATGTAGAAGCTAAAGAACTTATGAGAGATGGACATGAACTAAAGGGGAGAAATGTGGGTGGGAGAGGGTGTGTGCAGGGTGGAGGGGAATGAAGGGGGGGAATGGGACAACTGTAATAGCATAATCAATAAAATATATTAAAAAATAAAAAAGAAGACTATGAAATATACAAGTTAATATGTGCACTGGGCAGTTAGTTATTTAATTCTCAAGTGCATATGAGAGGTGAGGGCTGGATATAGTTTGGAGACTGTTACATAGTTAGAGCCATAGGGACAAAATGACATTGTGGAAGTTTTCTATACTGAGTGTGGCAAATGAGAAGAGTAGTGAACTAAGAACTGAACCTGGGGAAGGGCAAGCAGGGAAGAGTTTACAAAGGAGGACAAACAGTTAGAGAGGGAGAAGGAGTCCCCAGTGTCACAGAAGAAGAGAGAGAGAGAGAATTACAGTGAAAAGAGCAGTGCCCAGTGTCAAAGGCATGGAATATGTTAGATAATTCCAGTGCTGGAAAGTGTTCATGGGGTTTGGCAATATGGGAGTCATTGTAGACGTTTGCAAGTAGAGAGGGCAGGAATTCTTTTACCCTGAGTTGGAAAGGTGAACGGGAAGTAAAGGAGGGAAGCTGCATGGTGTGACAATTTGCTCAGTAAGGTTGAAGGGAAATGAGCTCAAAAATGGATGCTAAAGGGGACCCAGTATCAGAGAGACATTGCTTTAAAATTTTTTTCTTAGACAACTAATATATGTTAGACACTAGGGAGACAAAAATGATTGAGATCTGGCCCCTGCCTTCAAGAGATTCATAATCTAGTGCAGGAGACAGAAGTACAATAGCTACAGTAAACTATGAAGGGAGGAGGAGTAGCAGTATGATCAAAGAACCATGGGAAGAGGGGGGAGAAAGCTCCTGACTTTGCTTAGAGGGCAAGGAAGTAGATGGATCACCAGAAGGTGAACAGGTGATGAGAAAATGGAACAGCGGTGGGGCAGCATGGAGGAGTGCAAAAGACGGACACATTTGTTGACATGAATGTGCACTGTGGCTGAGTTCAGGAGACTGGTAGAGGCAAGAGATGATGCGGGAAAGGTGACTGAGTTCAAATCACACAGGGCTTTGTTTACCACATTGAAAATTTGAACTTTTTCTGCTAAGCGATAAGGGAGCTGACTAAAGAGCTTCAAGCAGATCAAGTAATAGGAAAAACTGTGTTTTATAAGCTGGTAAGAGAGAAGACAGTGGCTTACAGGAAGCAACTCAGCAGTTATGAGACCACTGTCATTTATGATGGAGTGACTAATGCAGTGAGGATGGAAATGAGGAGGAGCCATAGAGTTGAAAGAAAGTTAAGAGAATTCATAGAATATGGTTATACTGATGGGGGGATGAGAAGGAAAAGGAACAGGGAAGGACTATTCCAGATTTCTAAATTGCTGGCTGGATAGATGCCATTAGAATAAAATAAAATGTAAAACAAGAAAATTTTAAAGTTTATGGAAAATAATAAGTTTGATTTTGAGGTGCCTGTGTGACATCCAAGACCACAGGTTGCCTATGTACCCAGGGCAACCGGCACATGTGCAGTCAGGGCATGACTGGGATCCGGAGGTCGATTCCACAAATGGTCATGAAAAGAGGGGAATGAACACAGAGAGGAGGGACTGAGGACACAACCCTGGAGAACACGCATGAAAGGGGGCTGCGGAAGAAGTGGAAGGTGCTTGGACAAGCCATTGTGTGCAATGAGAGGGAGAAAAGGACAGGGGGAAGTATAAAGACTGCTGAGCCTGGCCTGCAATGGAAACCATACTTTTGTAGGGGTGCTATCCACAGGGCTGTGTGAGTTTACATAGCAATGTTAGGGGACTCAAAGGGATAGGAGAACTGAACCATGGTGGGGAGTTCACTAGCACGGAAGTCAGGAGGAAGCATTGTCAAGAGATCTGAGGGTACAACTCTTTTTGTTGTAAAAACAATATAACTACATTTTGGAGAACAGAGAAGGAGAAATCTTCACATTGCCACTATCTACACAACTCATGTCTGAATTGGGGTATCACCTTACACATGATGTACAAGCGTATCTTACACATGATCCTCTACCCTTTTATTTCAATGTAACCTTAAATGTGAGCATTTTAAATGTTGTGTCATAGCTATTAGAATTAAGCAATGGGTTCTAATAAGTGCTTCAAAATACAATTCAGGGATACTCCAGATCAAAGATCAAGATCCTCATTTTTGTGAAACCAAGCAAGAGGACTGTGAAACTTCAACCAAATTATCAGAAGAGGGACATGACTCATTTCTGTCTTACTGTTAAAGACTCATAATATTCTCATTGCTCTTATCTTGATGTTGCAAAACACTAATTGTCTCTTTTGCCTGCTGTATTCCTCAACCATTTGAAGTTAGAGATATTAACAAAAATGTGTTCAGAGTACAAGTCCAGGTCAGTATCTAGTAGTGCAATAATTACATTAGTGGGTCTCCTCCACCTCCAGGCTCAGGGCTTCCCTTTAGATGCATGCTGGGAAGACACTTTATTTATTCTTACCTTAGATGCAACACAAGAAAGTTATAAACTTTCGTTGGTTCTCATTTCTCTAGCTGGGGTCATGGGGCATCTATGTTTTCCTTCTAGGTTGGAAAAAATTTAAGTTTTCCAAAAGACTGAAGGATTTAGTGGAGTGAGGATTTATTTTATCTTATTGCTGAATCCCTGCAAGTTTTCTTTGGTAAAAATGGATCCAAAGACTCATGAAGAAAAATTCTCATTGTTCAAATTAGAGTTAAAGGTATAAAAAAAATTGCAAAAATCAAAACACACACTCAGAATCTTGAGCCTGTATATTTTTAAGTATATTTTATTGATTATGCTATTATAGTTGTCATATTTTTTCCTCCTCTTTATCCCCCTCCACCCTATACCCCCCTCCATCCAGCAGTCACCCTGCTTAGCTCAAGTCCATGGGTTGTACATATAAGTCCTTTGGCTTCTCCATTTCCTATACTGTTCTTAATCTCCCCCCGTCTATTTTGTATCTATCAATTATGCGTCTTTTTCTCTGTACCTTTCCCCTATTCTTCCTCCTATCCCTCCCCACTGATAACCTCTATGTGATCTCCATTTCTGTGATTCTGTTCCTGTTCTAGCTGTCTGCTTAGTTCATTTTTGTTTTTATATTTGTATTTTAGGTTCAGTTGTTGATAGTTGTTTTCTTTGTCATTTTATTATTCATAGTTTTGATCTTTTTCTTAGATAGGTCCCTTTAACATTTCATATAATAAGGGCTTGGTGATGATGAACTCCTTTAACTTGACCTTATCTGGGAAGCACTTTATCTGCCCTTCCATTCTAAATAAAAGCTTTGCTGGATAGAGTAATCTTGGGTGTAGGTCCTTGTCTTTTATGACTTGGAATACTTCTTTCCAGCCCGTTCTTGCCTGCAAGGTTTCTTTTCAGAAATCAGCTGACAGTCTTATGGGAACTCCTTTGTAACTGTCTCCTTTTCTCTTGCTGCTTTCAAGATTCTCTCCTTATCTTTAATGTTGGGTAATGTAATTATGACGTGCCTTGGTGTGTGCTTCCTTGGGTCCAACTTGTGAGGGACTCTCTGAGCTTCCTGGACTTCCTGAAAGTTTATTTCTTTCACTAGATTGGGGAAGTTCTCCTTTATTATTTGTTCAAATAAGTTTTCCATTTCTTGTTCTTCCTCTTCTCCTTCTGGCACCCCTATGATTCAGATGGTGGAATATTTAAAGTTGTCCCAGAGATTCCTAAGCCTCTCCTAATTTTTTGAATTCTTCTTTATTCCATTCTGGTTGAATGTTTATTTCTTCTTTCTGCTCCAAATTGTTGAATTTGAGTCCCAGTTTCCTTCCCTTCACTGTTGGTCCCCTGTATATTTTTCTTTATTTCACTTTGCATAACCTTCACTTATTCCTGGATTTTCCATCTGTACTCAATCATTTCTGTGAGCATTCTGATTACCAGTGTTTTGAATCTGCATCTGATAGGCTGTCTATCTCTTCATCTCTTAGTTCTATTTTTGGAGTTTTGATCTGTTCTTTCATTTGGGTCATATTTCTTTGTCTCAGTGCACATGTTATGTAGTAAGGGGCAGAGCCTCAGGTATTCACTAGGAAGGGGCAACTCACTTCACTGTATTGTGGTGCTGTCTGTGGGGGAAGGGTCAGGGAGGGAAAAATGCCACTTGCTCAACTCTCATCCTGCTTTCAGTCACTTCCCCCCGCTACCCACAATCGAATTGCACCCTTCTGGTGTTGATTCCTGGGTGCTGGGCTTTTGTACATCTTAGGACCCTGCAGGCCCCTCCAACAGACTCTCCTGTGAGACTAGCAATTTCTCTTGCCGCCACAACCCCCACAGGTTTTTTACATCCAGAGGTTTTGAAGCTTTCTCTTCCTGGCATTGGAACCCTGGGTTGCACACTCTGTCTTGCTTCCCAGTTATTCCTCCCAGTTTATCCATGGGAGAATGTGGGACCAGCCAGTCACCAGACACAGCCTTCCCATGTGTCCTCTCCCCACCAGCTGCCTGTCTCTGCCCCTCCTACTGGTCTGAATGAATGTTTCTTCTTTAACTCCTTCATTGTTGGACTTCCATACAGTTTGATTTTCTGACAGTTCTGGTTGTTTTTTGTTTTTAAATTGGTTGTTTAAACCAATTTGGTTGTGCGAGTAAGCAAAGCATATCTACTTTGCCAGGTAGAGGGGTCCAGTTCCTTTTGTCTTATCCTACTCCTAGAAAAGCCTATTTTTCCTGCCTTGACATCTCCAGATTCTTGACTCATCAATTCTCCCAATATAATGTTTTTCATGTTTCCTTTTGTATATTCCAAAGCATTGATTTCCCCTCCCCATAGATGCATTATATTGGGAGAACATCTAATCTTACAGGTATATTGAGAGACTGAGTCCCAATTAGGAGGCAACTTGGTCCACTGCTGATGGCAGAGATTGGTAATTGCCTCCTCCACATCCTTCTCCTTGCTGATAGAATCTAATTTTAATTTGCACGACAATACACATACCCAAAGATTACATTTTTCAGAGTCTTAACAAATAGAGGTAGCCAATGAGATACATGTAGTAGTCACCTGCTTAGGTGCCAGAAAGCTCTTCGAAGGGAGTTGACTCATCTGGGAGGTGTGCTTCTTGGGTCTTTCCCTTTCTTGCCTCTTTATGTCTTTAGCTGAGATATGACAGCTACAGCATTAGCAGAAATTTTACCATGAGGAAACCTTCACAAAAACTCTGTATATGCTAAGGATAGTGGAACAGAAGCCTAGAAGGAATCTGGGGACATAGAAAATACTGTATAATTACAACATAGCCTTGAACCACCTGCTTGCAGACTTTTTTATGTGAAAAAAAATAAACTGCTTTTTAAAGTCACTATGATCAGGTACTTGTACCTAATCATTTGGGAATTGCTAATAAACACATTATTTCATTCATACATTTACTACCATGTATTTGCTGACTGCCTGTTTTGAGTTCTGCATTATGTTATAAATTTAGGAAAAAATGTAAAAAGTGGAAAAATAGTTTTAGAGTACAACTAAATCCCTATTCCTTCTATTTAAAGAAAGACAGACATGTCTTATAAATCAAGATGAACTTCATGGCCATATATGATATTTTTCAAATGCACCAGAAGTATTGGTAACAAGCATGATGGATTATAAAAGATGGCAGAATTGAGATGTGGGATGTAGTGATTGAGAAAGAAGGTGATGAGGCTTGAGCTGAACTTAAAAAAAGAGAGAGAGATGGATGTGGGGAGGGTGAAACTATTTCTCTTCATGCTGGGAGGGGAATCATGGGCAATGGATCTGAAAGGAAGATAAAAATTGTTACATTCAGGATGCTAGGACTGGCACCTGGCTGGACTCACTCTGCTCTCAGGTGAGCCCTCAGGTACGACAGCCAGCCTCTCTGTTCGGGGGCTCTTCCCCTTTCAAAAATAGCACATGTTTACAGCATGCTTGAAGATTGTGGGTTAAACCCTGTACAACACTGTGAGGGGCACAGGAGTTTCACTGTACAACACTGAGCTTCCTTCATAAGGTTGTTATAAGAATATGGAACTGCCTTTTGACCTGGCAATTCCACTGCTGGGATTGTACCCTAAGAATCCTGAAACACTAATTAAAAAGAACCTATGCACCCCAATGTTCACAGCAGTGCTATTTATAATAGCCAAGTGCTAGAAACAGCCTAAATGCCCATTAGTAAATGAATGGACTAAAAAACTGTAGTACATTTACACGATGGAAACTACACAGCAGAAAGAAAGGAGGAACTCCTACCTTTTGTGACAACATGGATGGAACTGGAGAGCATTATAATAAGTGAAATAAGCCAGGCGGTGGAAAACAAATACCATATGACTTCACCTATAAGTGGGAACCTAATCAACAAAACAAGGGAGCAAAACGGAACTGGAGACATTGAACTAAAGAACAAACTGACAGTGACCAGAGGGGTGGGGGAAGGGGCACTGCAGGGGAAAGAAGGGGAAGGGTCAAGTCAAGGAACACATGTAAAGGACCCAGGGAAAAAGACAACCGGGGTGGGGGGAGTGCAGATTAAAAGTGGAAGGTAGGGGGTGGGTAGGGCAGAGGAGAGTAACAGGGGGGAAACGGGGACAACTGTAATTGAACAATAAAAAATTTTCTAAAAAAGAATAACAATTGTACGGGATTACTAATATTTCACAGTCCTGGGTCTTCATGTCCCAACTTGTCAGCTAATGCCAATGGCATTTGTACCAAGTGAAATCACTCTTCATGGTGTAGTTTATTGAGTCCTCTCTGACACAGGAAATTGCCTGGCTTCCTTTACTCAGTGAGTGTGCCTTACTGTGTTTTTTGTCCTGTTATGCTGTATTGTATCATGCTGCCACTAAAGGTTTTGTTGTAATCTTCTACCAAATAATAACATGACTGGATACACTCATCTTCCTACGGTCACAGTTCAGAAAGCTACACTGGCTAGTCACTTACTTATGCTACCTGTATGCAATATTTAACCATCTGTATACCACCGGTGTAAGAAAGAAAGAAGAACACTGAATAGAGTGAAAACTAACACTTTTCTATTTCCCTCTTTTCTTTCCCGTACAGATCCTAACATGTATCCAAGCATTCAGTTAACTGACCCTTTTCCTCAATACCTTTTTTCCCCCATGAATCAGTTCCTATCTCTTCAAGTCTTTAACATTATTAAATGCTGTTTCTCAGATTTCTTCTACAGACATTTAGTGTTTCAGCGCAAAGCGAATCTTTCAGTAACTCAATGCCTTAAATAAAGGCCTTAACCTGCACAAACTCTCTTAGCCTGTTTTAATTTTGATGACCTGACTTCATTTTCTAAAACCTAGTAGCATTTTAAAAAAAATATCATGGGCTGTGTGCTGGGCATGTCACAGACCAAACTGTTATCACCTGAGAAGAAAGATCTTTGGGAAGACTCTGAGGAGATGGGAGAGGAAACACCTAAAGGCACACTTTTTTTGAGTTCAAACTATGACATTATACAATTGAATACTATTTCTATTCAAGATCTTACAACAAATGAAAAGTTAACTATTCTATTGTAATTGGAGCCCATACCAGCTAGGAGAGGAAAATTCACCTCTTTCTACTAAGAAGATTAGAGGCTGTTTCTAGCAAGGCAGAAACCAGTTATTAAAGTTTTCCAGCTAAATAAAGGCTGTGTGTTTCTGGGGATGTGTAACCAATTAGCTCCTGCCTTCACACACAGGACCCGTCAAGTGGATTGTAGAAGTGTGGGCAGGGGCCTAAGTAGAGCCCTATTTAGCCACACCTAAATACATTTTCCTGACTTTTACTGCTGGCATCTACCCTAAGACACCACAAATGAGGTATGAAGAACTTAAAACCCCTTTTCAGAGAGTTAAAGTGGATTCAGGATCTGCACAGAGAGCTTCAAATCCTTGCTCTATCCCTTACTGGCTGCAGATCATAAACAATTCATATAAACTCTTTGAGCAACAATTTCCCATTCTGTAAAACAGTGTGAATAATATGTACTGTTCAGGGTTATTGAGATATTTAACAATAATATACACAAAGTATCTGGCATATAAGGGAGTTTCAATACATGATAAATATTGCTATAAATATAACAAATCTCCACATTTCCCCCAAAATACACACACACGGGGGTAGGAGGAGAGAATGGGCAATCATTCTATGTTGTTGAGAAAAAAGAGGTCTATAGAAACATTTTTGTTACTTTATCATTTCACCATTTCAGGCATCATATAGAACTTACCCGAGCTATGGATTTTACATCAGGTCAGCTTCCATTCAGAAGGACATATTACTTTAATTTCCCAGAGAACAGACAAAAAATACTGTTCAGGGGCGAGGGAGAGATTGCCCATCAGTCATATCCTCCTCAAGAGGCTGAGCGTGTGAGTCTGCCTGGCTCACCAGTCTGAGTTCACCTGAGCTCTTTTTGCAAGAGCTTCAGTAATGCAGCTGTAGAAAGAAAACAAATGGGATGTGTGAAGGGGAGTGAGCAGGTGAACATTCTCTCCCTCATTCCTGCCTACCACCCCCAACCACGTATACATGTCATTCTCCATGACATTATCTGCCTTTCCAAGACAGAGAAACAAAGCAGGGAACTCCTTTCTTAAAACACTACCTACAGTGCCTGGCATTTGACCATGACTTTGCAAGTCTGTAAGTGGGTACATGGTGCACTGCCCAGATCCTGCTGTAGGTTGAGCTTCTCTTTCCCTCTACTGCTGGGGGAATTAATTGCCTGATGATGACTCACAGCTGACTTCCTCCCCAGGAATTGCCCTCAAAGGGAGCTGCCTTGCTCCCCTAGAGCAGCCAGCATCCAATGACTACTTGAGGGGAAGGTACAAAGGCCCTGCACCCTTGCCTCAGGTCAGGAAGGGCCATTCCAGCTCTAGAACTCTGCAAGGGATCTGCTGAAGCAACTGCTTCACAGTTCAAGTTTTCTTCTGTCTCCTCTGAATGGATGCTGACTCTTCTCTTCTCTCACTCTCTAGTAGGTGTTCCTTAGAGCTCTCTCCAATTAACTTTCTGCATGCAAATCTCCATCAGAGCCTCTGTACAAAAACTCAAGTCTAAAAATCATTCTGAAGATCAAGCAAATGCCAGATAAATAAATACTCAAATATTTAACAACTTCCACATATCTTAGGTGATGCATTTGAAGGTGGGACTGTAGAGAGTCCAAGGGGCATCTGAGCTTGAGTTAGTGCTGTAGGGTGCAAAGGAGAAACTGGGCTCCAGCCCTGGGAACAATGATTGGACACCTGCCAAGGGTTTTGCAGTGTGTACTTCTGGACTACATGTACATAGAAAGCAGAGAGGGGGACGATAAAATGCCAGTCATTGTCCACTTCAAACAACTCAGATTCCACCCTGAGGCTGGCTGAAAACTGGCTCGGGAAATAACAATGACGTGAGCAAATACAGGAAACAATCACAATAATGAGCATGAGTAGGGTGCTTTACAGATTACAAAGCATTTCAAACACAGCCCTTTCCATCCACATGATGGAAAACCACCAGATGAGTAGGCTTGTTTTTGTTACTACCATCTACAAATGAGGAGATGGAGACTGGTTCAGAGAACTTCTCCAGGTCACACACCCGAGCCAGGGCTCACATGTAGTTGTCTCTCCAAGCCCCGGGCACAGTGTCCCATTCCAGGATGCTTATCCCCAACAGTACCAGCTTGATGTTCTCTCTTTAGAAATTTCATCACAGAAAATTGAGTGCATAAGATGAGGAATGAGGTTAGAAATATGAACTACTTACTTCATAAAGGTAAATTATCTCTTTTCCCAGAATAAGGCACTCACTCAGTATCAAAGATTTTTTTCATAGGTGTTCAGTGAGGACTAAATCTGAGATTCTTTAGCGACTCTCTGATTTAAGCCATTGAAGTAGGAAGCCCATGGTGTTTACCCATGGAAATTTTGTGCCCTTAATAAATTCACCCTTTATTTTCTATGACACCAAACCACTCAGACTCTTTGCTTAAGAACTCACCTGAACTGAGAAACACAGGCTTCTTCAGCACGAGACAGTGAAGGGATTTGGAGTAGGGATAGGACAACCAAATAGTGATCGTCTCCAAATTCCAAGTAGGGAGATGAAGAATGTATCACCTGTAATTCCTCTCCTGATTTCATCATTTTGTTCCCCGCCCCGACCCCATGAACCTTTACTATTTTCAGGAGTAAATACCTGACCTCAGCATGGATCTATCTGAAGAAGCAGCCATGAGAGTGATTTTCAAGTATGTTTTATTTTTTTCATAACCTCATAAATGTACAGACTGCTGAAAAAAAGTAGCTGAGAGAAAATCTAGAAAGGATTGCTATGCTGACCTAAATGTTGCATTGAGTTGTATGGGGCCTAAAATATATATGTATCTGTCATATTCCCTGAGGGAAATGTGGGTTAAATATTCTTTGTTTGATATTCTACTTAGTTTTCTTGAACCTATAAAGCCATTTTCATTTCTTAAACTGCATTACTAGAACCCACAAAGAAGATCAAACCTGACTTTATTAAGAGGATATACTCAAAGCTTAAATGTGTGTTATATGATTTGAGGAAGCATATATTTGGTTACAGCTAGGTGGATTGCACATTTGCTTCAGCGTGATTTGCAAGAGGCTATTCTTAAGTTGCTCTACTTACTGGCTATTCTGATACCCAGGGTGTCCATTTATGGCATGCCAGAGGGAAGCATAACATTAGGAGTAGATTTTTCTTACAGCAAAGTGGTAAATCTGCATGAACTTTTTAAACAGAACTTTGAATACACTCCAATCTGGAACACATAATTATTTCATGCTGACTAAAATCAAGAAGAAATGTGTGACTATACTCACAGATGTAATTACAAATTACAACCTATGCCTCATCACTGCCATCTACTCAAAGTCTTTGCTGGGTTTCTTCACTTCAGCTTAGCCAAAAGGCCAAGCAGCAATCTTTGTTGGATTTCTTAAAATGATGACTCCTTATTTCCTTAATTGAATGGAATTTTGAGTATAATGTGACACTATGTCATTTCCAGGCAATTTATATTGCCTGACAATATTGGTTAGAACTTGAGGAACAATTCTGATGACAAAATATCTTCACAAGCAAACAGAAAAAATTCCTCTCCCTCTCTCTTTTATATTTATTTAATTTTTCTTTTATACACAGAATGGTAATAGTCTACAATAACTACTGAATTTTTTTTCAGTGTGATTGAATGTTGCAACTCACCACTTTAAAAATATGGTTTGACTTTTTTACATAAATGCATGATAGCTTACGTTTGTCAGAAAGAAGCTCATTTGCCACGTTCCTGTCCATTAACTCAGCCTCTGAGATACTGCCTCAGATTTTCCCTGTGTACTGGGCATCTTTCCACCTGGAAAAAAATATCACATCATTTTTTAATTTGAAGTTTTCACTTATTTATAAAAATTTTAAATAAACTCGAATCTAGTACTGACACCAGGTAACCCCACTATTTCTACTTCTGTTTTATTTAGAAAATACTTATTCTTTTTTTATTTTAGGTCTCCAAGCTAGTCATTTGTCCATGACAGAATTTATTTTTCAATCCCCTGATAATTTAAAAAAATCTTTCTCAAACTTTTGCTCTAACCAAATGCTTATTTGTGTCATTACAGAAAAATAAAACTTTCCCCCAATCAATTATGTTTCTTGGGCACTTAATTAGTCTCTACTTGCTCCTGGCTTCCAAGAACTACCTCGGTAGAGAAATTAAGCATCCTAGGCTGTGTTTTCTTTTCTATAACCCTTCCAATGGATGGAGGCCATTCTAGAAATCCATCAAGAATGCTCTGTGGCACTATAAATGAGGAAACCTTTTCTTACCTTTCCCCATGGTACACTCATTCTTATCCTTTAATATACGAATGAAATTTTATCTCCTTTGTGAAGTTTCCTATGATTCATCCCATTCCTATTTGAGAATTAACTCATCTGCTTGCATGAGCAAAACCAAGCCTATTTGGAAATCAGTGACTGAGATCACTTTATCCTCAGAGTCAAGTGGGATAGAAAACTGGTTGGATGAGCTCATGGGAACTATTTTAAGGTAAATAGATAGAATAGTAGGAGAGTTTTTGTTGAGCAACCTTGACCACTTCATTGCACAATGGCTTGAGGGTCAAACAAATCTAGTGTGGACTCAGCTAAATGAATATAAGTTTATTTACTTATGGATATAGGGCTATCCATATACTCTATTTCTTTTTGGGAGAGCTTTATGGTTTGTCTCTCTTTAGGAATTTTTCAATTTTTTTAACTTTTGAAGTTTTTTATTTTTATTTTTTGGTTTTTGTTGTTCAAATTTTCCTTTAAAAGTTTGGAACACTTCATGAATCTGCATATCATCCTTGCACAGGGGCCATGCTAATCTTCTCTGTATCATTCCAATTTTAGCATACAAACTGCCCAAGTGAGCACAAATTGGTCAATTTCATATGAACTGTTCACAATAAACCCTTTCTACTTTCCTTTAAATGTTGGTGCTGATGGCAACCAAAATTACAGATAGACACATTAAATGTATAAGAACTACAATTAAGTTTGTTGGATCTGTAGCGTTAGTTTCTCCCTTTCATTCGAGATATTGGTCACCAGTGTTCTTTTTCCTATTCAATCTGAATAAAGTTTTATAAATTTTATTGATCTTTTCAAGGCACCAGATTTTAATTTCCCTTATTTTCTCTATTGTTTTTCTGTTTATCCTTTTATTGATTTCTGTTCTTATCTTCATTATTTTCTTCCTTCTGCTAATTTTGAGTTAAATTTACTCTTCTTTTTTATAATTTCTTCTTTTTATTGATTTTAGACAGAGAGGGGAAAGGAAAGAGAGAAACAGAAATACTGATTTGTTGTTCCACTTATTTATGTATTCATTGTTGATTCTTGTATGTGCCCTGACCGGGAATCAAACCAGAAATTTGTTCTATGGGGACAATGCTTAATCAACTGAGCTACCCAGTCAGGGTCTCTAGTTTCTTAAGATTATTAATTTGGCATCTTTCTTCTTATCTAATATAAGCATTTAATGTTATACATTTGTCTCTAAACACTTTGTTGGCTTCATCCCACATGTTTTTATATGTTACATGCTCATTTTCATTCAGTTCAAAATATTTTCTAAATTTCTTTTTTTCACATATAGATTATTTAGAATGTATTGGTAAATTCCAAGTATTTGGGGATTTTCCAGATAATTTTGCTATTATTTGTTCATTTCAGCTCTCCCTCTGTTCCTGAGTTTGAAGTCATGACTCTGATCTCTTCTCTAGGCTATGATGCTGGGTCCCTACTAGTATATGGTCCCTGTAACCTGCCCTCCATCTTCTTGCCCCCCAGCAGTTCTCAGGGGACTCACCTGGATGTCCCTGACTCCCTATCTTCTACATGATGTGACAGAGGGATCACAAACAACGGTAAACTCGATAGGAAATCAATAGATATCTAATTTAATCAAAGTAAAAGACTACCAAAGCACATGAAGTGTTTGGCAGAGATTAGACAAATAATGCACAGAGTGGATTTCTCCAGAAATACTCAGTGAGAAAAAGGGCATTGAAAATATACTCAAACTTAAGTGGTAGTTTTACTCAAAGTTGAGAATTAATAGGGATGATAAAATTAAGGTATGAAGGACTTAAGATTGTTAATAAGACCTTGACATAACCCCACAATTCTTTCAAAATTATGTTCCTCTTTTTTTATGTGGCTTTTTTTCCCCAGTTTTATTGAGAAATATTTACATACATCACTGTATAAATGTATAGTATACAGCAGAATGGTTTGACTTACATGTATTGTGAAATGATTACCATAATAGGTTTAGTTAACATTTATCATCTCACATAGAAACAACAAAAAGAAAAATAATTTTTGCCTTGTGATGAGAACTGTTAAGATTTACCCTCTTAACAACTTTCTTATATATCATAGAGCAGTGTTAACTATAGTCATCATAAGTACAATTACTAATACTTATTTATGTTATAACTGAAAGTACATTCCTTTTGACCACCTTCCTCCAATTCCTCCTCCCATAATCTGACCTGTGGTAATACATCTCTGATCTCTCAGGCACTGTTGGTGGAATACAAACTGGTGCAGCCACTGTGGAAAGCAGTATGGAGTTGCCTCAAAAAAATTAAAAATTTAACCATCTTATGACTCAGTGATTCCACTTCTGGGATTATATCCAAAGAAATCAAAACATTAATTTGAAAGAATATATGCACCCCTGTATTCATTGCAGTGTTATTTACAATAGCCAAGGTTCAGAAGCAACCCAAGTGTCTACCAGTAGATGAGTGTACAAAAAACTTGAGGTATATTTACACAATGGAATACCACATGGCCATAAAAAAGAAGGAATCTTACCCTTTGCCAAAGCATGGTTGGACCTGGAGAAGACTACACTAAGTGAAGTAAGCCAGTCAGAGAAAGACAAGTACCATATGATTTCATTCGTATGAGAAATCTAATGACCAGCCCTGGCTGGTGTAGTTCAGTGGATTGAGCGTGGGCTGTGAACCAAAGGGTTGCCAGTTCGATTCCCAGACAGGGCACATGCCTGGGTTGCAGGCCAGGTCCCTAGTGGGGGCCATGTGAGAGGCAACCACACATAATGTTTCTCTCCCTCTCTTTCTCTCTCCCTTCCCCTCTCTCTAAAAATAAATAAATTAAATTAAAAAAAAAAAGAAATTTAATGACCAAACTAACAAAACAGAAACAGACTCATAGAGACAGAGAACTCAGACTGACAGCTGACAAAGAGCAGGGTGGTTGGGGTTGGGTGCAAAAGGTAAAAGAATCAAGAAAAAAAACATCTCATAGACACAGACAACAATATGATGATTATCAGAGGGAAAGGGGGGCAGGGGAGATAAAAGAGGGTACAGAGGGAATAAATGGTAATAAAAGTAGACTTGATTTGGAGGTGGTGAACACACAATACAATATCCAGATGATGTATTATAGAAATGTACACCTGAAAACTATATAATTTTATTAGCCAATGTCACCTCACTAAATTCAATAAAAAATAAAATAAAATCAGCAAATTTGTAATGTTGCTGAAATTGACCAATGTTGCTATTGTTCAAAGTTATTTATCATTTTGGGAGATAAAACATAATTTTCTTGTTAAAAATTAAAGCACATAATTTGCTTTTATGGATTAATGCTGTGATGTTATCTAGCATCACTGATTGGTAGAGGGTTGATTTCATTATGTTAAAAGTCTTTGGATATCGGATTTTAAAATGTTTTATTATCAGAAAATGTATCCTAGAGATAAAGACCAGATTTGATTTTATAATCAAAATGACTTAGGAAACTTGGTTGAACCAGAAAAAAAGGAAAAAGCAAAACAGAAAGGGGAAAAAATGGGAAGCTAGAGGCTGAGGTTTTAACCCATGGTAGAGAGATTGAATTTTTTAAAATCTGCCGTCCTGGCCATCTGCCCACATTCTGCGTGCCTCCGCTGCTGCTGCTGCTGCTGCTGCTGCTGCTGCTGCTGCTGCTCTGAGGAAAATAAGGACGTCGTGGGTTGATGCTGGGTTTACTATTAGCAATGTTCTCACTACTCTGCCTCAGTCAGCCCTACTGAAGTCTAGAAGAGTGTGATAAATAAAAGTCAGATGATGGAACGTGCATTGATGAGGAACTCTGATGGCATGTTTAGCATTTGGGGAGTTTGGTTTGGTTTGGTTTGGTTTGGTTTGGTTTGGTTTGGTTTTGGTCCCATTTTACAACTCTGAACAGCTAGCATTCCATTTCAATCTCAACAGGAACTAAAGAATACTGAACACTATACCGTCTCAGCTTTTAAAAGCCTGAAATATCACTAAGAACAATGGCTATGGTAGAAAAACAACAATAAAGTTTGTTTTGCGTGACAGCGACTGACAACGATGTTACTGTCCATACATGTCTGTCTATAACTCCTGTTGCACATCTTGCAGCTCTTTCCCCTCCAGTGTAATCCAGGCACGGAATTAGTTGACCAACCCGTCACCATGGATACTGAAATCTCTGCCCAAGAGACCTCAATTATAGATCACGGGCAAAATTGTATTGTATCTGTTACTGTGACTGATACCAGTTCTCTGTCCTACTCATTAGAAAGAACAGCCCCAGGGAAGAGGCCATTGTCCCCAGAGACCCCCATCCCCATGGGCCCTGCTCTCACCCTTTACCTGCCCCAGCTCCCCAGCCTCTCCTGGTCCTGGGCCCAGAGGTTCCACTGTGTGTACACAAACAGGAATCCAGTGATACCACCTCTGGCCCACTAATTTTCTCTGGGATACCCACAACTAACCTTTAGGGATTCATCAGTTTCTCTCTTTATCTAAACCAAGTATGAGAAATCTGTTACTTTTGTTTTAGCTTAAATAAAATGCTTAACCCAGAAAACTGAGAGGAAAGCAATGAATTTCAAAACAAAACAATTCAAATTCTTTTCCTTCCCTTAACTCACTATAGACCTTGAGTAAATTACCTCACTTTTATTATTCACTCAACCAAGATTGTCTGAGGGACCACTATGCCAAGCATGCTTAGGTAATAGGTACACGAAGAGAAGTGAAAAACAATTCTTGTTCTCAAGGAGCTTACAAGGGAGAACAGAAGATGGACACACACAGCGATGTTTGCGTGCTGGGTGGCACAGATCATGAGAGAAGGAAATGAAGGAGCTCTTACAGGGTCACCTCACCCAGACTAGGAAGGTCAGGGTGGGCTTCTAGGTGGCAGAGAGTCTCAGGTGAGGCCCGAAAGATAAGTAGGAGACAGTAGTGCAAGGGGGAAGGTGGGCATAGAGGGGGTGCAAAAAGAGGAAAGAATAAATGATAAAGGAGTTCAAAAGTAGAAAATGTTATCCTGGCATGCTACCTGACCTAGCATAAAAAATTACCATAATGATATAAATACCATTAATTAGTTTTTATTTTTATTTTTAATTATACTTTATTGATTATGCTATTACAGTTGTCCCAACTTTTTCCTCTTTGCCCCTCTCTACTCAGCACCTCCTACTCCTTCAGGCAATCCCCACACCATTGTTCATGTCCATGGGTCATGTATATAAGTTCTTTGGCTACTCCATTTCCTATACTGTGCTTTACATCCCCATGGCTTGAATGTCTTTAATTAGTTTTTAAAGCTGAACTGTAGACAAAAGTATTGTCAATGGTTTCAGCACATAACATTAAATATTAACATTATTTAACCATATAAAAGAAAATTATTACATTTGCCCTCTGATGTAGTCATTCCACTCCTAGGTATTTCGCCAAGACAAATGAAAACATGTCCACACAGAAACTAGAATAAAGATATTCTTAGCAGCTTTATACATATTAATCCAAACTGGAAACAACTCAAATGTCTATTAGTAGTGAAATGGATAGACAAATTGTACTTATACAATGCAATACTTTTCAGTGGTAGAAAGGAACAAACTACTGATATATGCAATAACATGGATGAATCTCACAGACATTATACTGAGAGAAGGAAGCCAGACACACACAAAATAGAAAATACTATGCTTACATTTATGCAAAGTTCTACAAGAGGAAAATCTACTCCATAATGAAAATGTCAGATGAGTTTTTGCCTCTGGAAGATGCAGGGGACTGACTATAAAGAAGCACAAAGGGAAATTTCTGGGGTAATACAAATGACAGAGATGTGTATTACACAGGTATATGCACTGATCAAAACTCAAATTGCTCCTAATATTTCCGGCTTTCACTCTGTATTCCTGATCTAAACAAAAACAGTCATTAAATTTTCATTAGTAGGTTTGCTTTTTTCCAGTGTTATTAGGCATTCTGAGGCGACCTGCTGTGTATTCTAGGCTTGAGCAAAATTCTAGGCTTTTGAAAATAATGGGATCCAGGTTTCTCACTGTTGAGGAATGGGGTAACAAATACAGAAAAGAAGAAGACAAAAACTGCTGTCCAATATGGTAACTATTAGCCACATGTGGCTTTTGAACCCTTGAAATGAGGCTAGCTCAAATTGAGGATGTGAGGTAAGCATCAAATATGCACTACTTTAGAAAGACTTGGTACAAAAAAATGCAAAAAAAATCCTCAATATTTTAATGTATATTGATTATATTTTGAAAAGATTTTTGATATATTGGGTTAACTAAATATTAAAATCAATTTCCTTTTTATTTTTTAAAACATTGCAACTAGAAAGTTAATAGTTACATATGTGGCTCATATTTGGACACTGCTGGACTATATAATGTAGCTTGGACTGGAATCAGAGCTATCATATTCCAGTCTGTCTGTCTCTCTCATCTATCTATTTATCTATCTATCTATTTCTTTTCTTCTCCAGAAGGGTCTGGAAACAATGACATGCCAGGGACAATGAGCACATCTAGCACCCAAATCTTGGTACCATTTTCTATTAAAAGAAAATATAGCTGCTTGGAGAAATGCCTGGTTTCAGGGCTGGAGCAGAGAAAAGTACAAAATGAGCCTGGAACATCTTACTTCACAAAGAAAATAAAGGATTGTTAAAAAAAAATGATAGGGTATATCAAAATGACATAAAAGAACTGGGATTCCCAGATATGAGCATCAAAAGAAATGGTGACAGTAATGGATTATTGAATAAATAAGATTCCATGAGTCTATGAGGAGGAAGGAAGGAAGGAAGGAAAGCTTCTTTATAGCAGAAAGCCAACTAATATAGAAAAATGATAGAGGTAGAAGATTATCAATGAATACTAAAACTAGTAGGTAAAAGTTTGATGAAAACTCAGCAGCATTATTTACTTCAAGTATCTCCCAATATATTAATTACAAAGGGATTTTTGTTTTAGTTTAGAAGAGTGAGTTATAGATTTTACGACTGAAAAAAGCAAAATAAACCCAGAATTATGCAATCTTGCTGCCTTTGTGTTTTTAAGTATCACTGAAAGGAATCAAATTTTTTCTCCCAAATTTGATGAAGGGAAATTAACTTCATCTAATTTTGGTTTATGAATCACCATTAGAATTATCTGAATTCCTTTTAAGAAATTTTTATAAGACATAATAGGCAGCCCTGGCTGGTGTGGCTCCGTGGATTGAGTGCCAGCCTGCGAACTAAAGGGTTGCTGGTTCAGTTCCCAATCAGGGCACATGGCTGGGTTGAGGGCCTGGTCTCCAGTTGGGGGCTTGTGAGAGGCAACCACACATTGATGTTTCTCTCCCTCTCTTTCTCCCTCCCTTCCCCTTTCTCTATAAATACATACATACATATATACAAAGAAGCATGAAAGCCTATATATCCCAAGGAACATGACAGTAGTGGGTGCAATTACAAATATTATTTACAAAGCTAATTAACAAAGTTGATCACAAAGCAAACAAGAAAAAAGAATATAGTAAGCTACTTACAGTGTCATTTTTATTTATTTTTATTTTTTTCCGACTCATTGTCTTTCTTTTTTTCCTCCCCACCAGTCACCCTACCTCAGCCATCTCCACTTTCCACCCTTGATCCTACTCCCCTTGGGTTTTGTCCAAGTGTCCTTTATACATGTTCCTAAAAACCCTTCCCCCTTTTCCCCCCATTATCCCCTCCCACTTCCCCTCTGGTTACTGTCAGCTTGTTTTTAATTTCAATGTCTCTGGTTGTATTTTGCTTATTTGTTTTGTTGATTAGGTTTCACTTATAGGTGACATCATATGGTATTTGTCTTTTACCTCCTGGCTTATTTCACTTAGCATAATGTTCTCCAGATCCATCCATACTATCACAAGGGGTAGGAACTCCTTCTTTCTTTCTGCTGCATAATATTTCATCAGGTAAATGTACCACAGCTTTTTTATCCATTCATTTACTGATGGGCACTTACTAGTACTTGGATACTGTAAATTGTGCTGCTATGAACATTGGGGAGTGTAGGTTCTTTTGAATTGGTGTTTCAGGATTCTTAGGGTATAATCCCAGCAATGGAACTGCCAGGTCAAAAGGCAGTTCCATTTTTAGTTTTCTGAGGAAATTCCATACTGTTTTCCACAGTGGCTGTACCAGTCTGCATTCCCACCAACATACACTGTCATTTTTAATTATTACACTTATTTTTGTACTTTAAAATGATACAATTTTAAGTAGTGTCAAAAATCATTGTAAACCTTGCACTAACATTTCTTGATATACTTCATGTAATGTTTAAAACTATAATATATCATAAAGATAAAAAATTTTATGAGGATAGGGCAAAAATAAGAAATCACCTATAAAATTAGACATTCTATTTTTAAGTACACTCAACAGAAAAATCAAGTTTATTGACCAGCTAAGTAACATCCATATTAAAAAAAAATAGTAATGCCACTACTTGCACACACAGCAGAGTCAAAACAATTTAAATCAAATAAAAAGTAGTCAGTAAATGCATATCTAGCCCCCAAATTTAAAATTCAGTTATATGCCAAAACTGAACAATTGAACACAAGAGGATTGGGTGGATTTATGTATTAATTTATCTGTTTGTTTTAAGGTAACCTCTTTTCAAAATATTTGAGTTTCCTACCACAGAGGGCATACAGAATATGTTATTCAAAAACACAAAGTGTTCCCTGTTAGATCCATGGCAGGTTTGTACATGAAGAAGAAGGTGCCTGCTTCCCAGAGTTTTCTGAAAAAGCGTAAGAATGTTCATGGAATCGAAAACCAAACATCTAGGAGCTGACTCCAGGGGAGCTTAAAAAGACAAAAGAAAGCTTTTTCATGAAAGAGTTAAGTGCTATCATGAGGAATGCAGGTAGGAGTGCAGGGATAAAATTTGAATAAACCAAATGGCAAGACAAACTGGCAGAGACTAGGAATCTTTGAGCTTCAAATGAACAATTGTTATCAGCATCAGAACCACCCCAAATCCTTCACTGTCCAAAACCTCTTGGCCTTCACTGAAACACTTGGTGAGGACTGTAAAGTAATACATTTTACTTTAGCAGTAAATAACCCTTAGAAAATCATGAAACAAGAGATCATCCTGATTTTTTGGTAAACATGACACCGTCTACAACAAGAACATAACCATCAGGTTTATTTGATTATCAGACCCTTCAGTGCCGCAAATAATTTACTGTTCTTATAAATTTATTTTCTGCATATATTGAAAAGAAGAAAACACTATACTCTGTGAGTGTGTGTTTGTGTGTAAAGTAGCAAGGTCGGCTAAAGAAAGAACAACAAGAAAGACTTTTTAGCAAAGTCAACTGAGGATGTCTACAGTGACCATTTTCTAAATATGGTTTTTTAAATCTTAACAGCCTAAGATGTTATAAAAGAAAAAGAAAGTTCAGAACAAAGGAAAAGAAGACAACGTAAACATGGCAACCCTGGGTACTGTCAGAGTTGCCATGAGTCTTTCAATTCTGTGTGGAGCTTCCTGGAAACCAAAACAATGGGCACACAAAATTATAACGCTTTGTTGTTGGAATAAGGAAATAGTCTAGTTCTTCGAAAAGGAAAAGCTTTCCTTGACTTCAAATTTGCAAATTGTTTCTAATGTGGAGAAAGGAATAATAAATGACGTAATATAGTACAGACTATCTTTGGTTGGATTTTTATTGCTAATATCATATGACCGCCGATAGCCAAGAATAGGACACTAATGAACTATTCACTGAAGGCAGTCCTGGGAGGGTCGAGGAATGTCCGCTAAGCATACAGCCCTTCCATGCTCTAGAGATACCACTGTTCTCTGGAGAACACACTGTGCTCTTTCACGTAGATCGAAATGAAGATCTTTTTCCACTCGATTATATCATGCCATGTAAACACAGTCCATGAAATCAGTTGCCACAAAATCCACTGATTGGTTTGTCAGATGAACACAGACACAAAAGCTCTGAAAGTTGGAAAGGACTCTAGAGTTCTTTTGGTCCAATAATAAATTAGAACATGTCATAAAAGGCATCTCCACTAATCAGTATAGGAACTCAGCCTGCACACCGTGATGGACAAGCGGATCAGTCTCTAACAAGGGCACCTGCTCCACTGTTTGAGATGGTTCTTTTTCATGGCTGGAGACAGTTCTGGACTATAGTTTCTAACAGCCTTTAAAGTCTATCTTCCAGATCAACTGAGCAACCCTTTAAATACCAGAAGACACTTGTGATTTACCATTTCTGCTCTACCTTCCCTAACCTAAACATCTTCAGTTTATGCTATTCATCCTTTAAAATGATAATATTACTTAAAATTCATGTAACATTAAACTTTGTTTTCAGTGTTTTGTATATATATTATCTCATTTTACCTTTACATCTCTGAATGCTATACAACAGGTATTTTACACATGAGTAAACTAGCTTGCCTAAGATCAGACCACTGGTTTATAGCAGAATATGGACTAGAATCTGGACCTCTTCTTTTTCTTCCTATCTCTGCATTTAAATGAGCATTTGTAAACGAGACTGGACATTCACTAACCTCAATGAATATTTAGGAGAACAAAATGTTGGAGACATTTTACTAATATTAAATAATCAAGAAGACACATTTATGGTAATAGATACTCAGAATTTACACATTTTTCAAACTGCTAAGAATTTCATATAGGCATTTGAAACTTCTGCAAAGTATATTAAAAGACTTTCTCTTCTGTTTTCATCTAAAAGTTTTGACCAACCATAGGTCTGAGTTCAGGTTCAAGCTTTCTGATCATCCCAACTGTAAGATAATGTACTAATATAAACCCTCTGGTCTGCCAAACAAATCTAGAATTCCTAGAGTAATTTTTAAAATGTGTGAGGATTCTAGGACTCTTGTACTTCAGGCAGTCCAGATAATTTTCCTGCTGTTTTTCCTATATTCATCTTCACCCACTCATATTTATTGAATTCCTAAGCATTTTCTGGTTCTTCTCTGTTCCCAGCAAAGGGTCTCAGAATTCAAACATTTTTTTTCTTTAAACAGCAACAACAAAAACTCACTGCATACATAAAACTTCACCTGTTGTGATAAAATCATTAAGGCCTTAGAACAAAATATAAGGCACTCATTTTAAATTCATAGAAGCATAGCTCAGTGGATTGAGCGCGGGCCTGTGAACCAAAGGATCGAGGTTCGACTCTCAGTCAGGGCACATGCCTGGGTTGCAGGCCAGTTCCCAGCAGGGGACACATGAGAAGCAACCACACATTGATATTTCTCTCCCTCTCTCCTTCCCTTCATCTCTAAAGATAAATAAATAAATAAATTTAAAAAATCAATTGCAGAATTCAATTAAAAAAATAAATTCATAGAAGCAGTAGTAGTTAATGGTATATAATCAAAATATCAGCTTCCAAATGTGCCTCCAGGGCATTTCAACAGAGTCCAATTTAAAGAACTTTCACTGTGCCAAGGAGGTACTCTACTGAGCCCAAGTCCATTGAGAAATCAAGCAGCAAGAGACCTCCATGAGACACCATGCCCTTCATCCTTTGCACGTGGCAGTGTGAACCACCAATGACACTCTCATCAGAGGGCAATGTGACACTGTTGTGATGGGACGAAGGGAGAAATGAAGAGCCTCTTGACCTCTGTGGGAAATGGAGAGAACACCTTTGATGATAGGATGGATGAGTTGGAACTTACTCATAGCAGGCTGGACTACTAGATGTATAACCTGACCACGCATTCTGTTTGCGTATAATATTCTTTCTCTTTAGTTTCTCTTTTCTTTTCTGAATGTGTCCAAATGCCAATTTGAGTCATCTTTCTAAGGAACCAGCTAATGGGCAACAGTACACAGAAAATGAAAACTAGCCATTATGTCCTTTGGCTATAAAATGGTCACAGAGAGGAACAGACGAGAAAGCCATGTGCAAAATTTAGATCTACCAACGTTTCCTTGGGATGTTGACACAACCACCAGCGAGGCCCTGTTTCAATGCTGAATCACGGAATCTTGCAGGCAATGAACGGTTGCTAAGCACAAGTCACTCAAATTACTGTGCTACCAAAATACGGTATGAAGTTCCTTCATCTTGCATCTTCCTAGGATTCCCTAGTAAGAACCCCACCTTTTTAAAAATAATTTAAAAAAAACTTTTTCAATTACAGTTTACATTCAATATTGTTGTACTAGGTTCAGATGTACAACATAGTGATTACATAATCATGTACTTTACAAAGTGGTCCTCTCCCTGATATTTCAAGCACCCACCTGACACCATATATAGTCATTACAATATTATTGACTATATTTTCTATGCTGTACTTTACATCCCTGTGACTATTTTGTAACTACTAATCTGTACCTCTCAATCCCTTCACCTTTTTAGCCCAACCCCCCAACCCTTCTCCCCTTGGGCAACCATCAGTCCATTCTCTGTATCTATGAATCTATTTCTGCTTTGTTTGTTTGTTTATGTTGTTTTTTAGATTCCACAGGTAAGTCAAATCATATGGTATTTGTCTTTCTCTGACTGACTTACTTCACTTAGCAAAATGGTGAAATTTCAAAGAATCTTACATTTTAAATTACCATCCCCTTTCCCCCAATCTTTGGTGTGTTTTCTTTCAAGAAGCAACAGAATCATGTAGGCTTTAGAGTGAAATAGTTTGCTTCTAATCTAGGTCCTAGGCGAAGGAGGGTTATTTATTCTTGGCTCCTGGCGTTCTCTTGAATCTAGAGAGACTTCAGCCAGTGCATTCCTTGCTTCTTCGATCTTTTATCACTCTGCCTCAGGGAATGAGGAGCAATTTATTCGACTGGTAAATTTGGGAAGAGTAAGCAGGGCTTCCAGACCTGACCCTTGTAATGCTTTCCTTCCTTGAGGAATGGCTATATTAATGCAGACACTCATGTCTTCTCTTCCACACTGCTTCATAAAGGGGAGCCCCACAGGAGGACCCGTGTCTGTCTGGCCTACTTCTGAGCTGCAGTGTTAGGAAACCCACAGTTGTTGCACTTCTAAGCCACATTATCCCTCCCAGCCTTAATCAGTGGTAAGTACGGTATTCTGATCTCCTTCGGTCCTATTCCTTGTCTATCTCTTAATGGCTTTTAGAACTCAGGCCCACTTTTTAACTGTCTTGTCATTGGAAAGTTATTGTAGTATAGTCATCATTATCCACTGTCAAATTTTTGAGCATCTTCTGGTTCCTCTTCTGAATGTTATCACTTTATCAACCTGGCAGAACTGTGAATGCAAGGTGCATAGTTCAGACAGGGCTTTGCTTTCAATTAAAGTTTACCTTCCCTTGCTATTATTTTGATTTTAATTCAGTCAGCACCTGATTGCTTTAATTCCTTCTTCCATTTAACTTCCTCTAATCAATTGTCTTCTATTTCTCCTGTCTTCAACAGTTTCTTTTTTAAAAATATTTTTATTGATTTATTTTCAGAGAGAGAGAGAAAGGAAGGGAGAAAAAGAGGGAGAGAAATATCAACGTGTGAGAGAAACATTGATTGGTTGCCTCTTGCACACCCCCGGCTGGGGACCTGACCCACAACCCAGGCATGTACCCCAGCCTGGAATCGAACCCACAACCTTTTGCTTTGCAGGACAACGTCCACTCCACTGAGCCATGCTGGTCAGAGCAACATTTTCTTATTAAAACACCTGTCTGTCTCTATAGACACTGCCCTAAATGAACCTAAATTTGGTTCTTCAAGTGTGGTGCCAGAACCAGCAGCATCAGCACCTTCCGGGAATTGGTTGGAAATGGAAACTCTCAGCAACCCCTCCACCTCCTAGATCTACTGGATCAGAAACTCTGGGGTGGTTGGGTGGGTGGGCTGGGATGGGAGTAAAGGACTGAAAACTGTACTTGAACAACTATTAAAATAAAATTAAAAAAAAACTCTGGGGTGGAGTTCAGCAATTTGTGTTTTAACAAGTCACCCAGGTGACTCTGGGGACATGGTCAAGTTTAAGAATCAGAAGCCTAAATCATTGTGTTTCTGTTCAGTTCCATAGCTTGTCTGTGCCCAGATACTTCTCTTTTTGTGCTTTAGTCTCTTTTGTGTTACCATTTTGTTTAGTATCATTATCAATTGTTTCATATCTGAAAGCCCCAATCTCCATCCAAAAAGGGAAACAAGGGTAACTATTTTACCCTTAAACAATTAAAAATTAGATTCCACAAGTCTTTCTTATACAGATTTTTTGTCCACTCCTAGTTATTATATCTGATTCATTGAAAATTTGGGCAACTTAGTTTGTTTTAATGTAGTTTACCAGGTGGTTCATTTTCACAGTCATTGTATAACAAACCCACTCACAAACCTGCGTCCCTGCTCTGTGTTTTGTTTTTAATGGGTAAACAGAAATCTCCTATCACAGGAAACAACAGGTAGCACTGAAAAAAATTGGTTTTCACAGCTCTGGCTTCCCAACAACTTGAAAAGCATCAAGCAATTCAATTACCCTAAAATCATCATCCAATTTGTTTCTCTGTGGGAGAGCTAGTATTCTTATATCATGAAGACTAGGAAATTACCTGCTTTCTGGAATAAGTGAATCTTTTCCTTCTTATTTTTGCTGAATCTCTGAAGGAATATTTAGGGGCAGCAGGAATGGGGGTAGGGGCGGGGGTAGGGGCAAGGGGAGAAGAGGTAAAATGGGAGCTGAGAAAAAGATGTTATTCATTTCAAACGACCCCAAAATATCACTATTTAATTTGTTAAACATACTTTGAAATTATCCTTTAGTAAATTTTATCTCATGCCTAGCTACTTCAAATAATTGAATAGTTTGGGTATTTACTAATTTCCATCCCACCATTCCTCAAATGTTTATGCAAATTAATTTTCAATAAACAAAACTGGTAGACATTCATGATTTTACAACAAACTACTATTACTGTGTAACATTTTGGAAAAATGCTTTTTATGCTTTTCATTATGAGGCATTTGGGTGGGGTGAGAAGCAAGTCATTCACATAAATTGTAATGAAAGCATTTGTATTTATTAGTGTATAGAAGTCTTGTTCTCAAGAGAGTATTTCACAGCTATTATTCATTCAATCTCTTTCCCTGGAAGGGAAAAAGGGGGAGCCCAGTGACTGAAAGTCAATGAGTTGAGTCATTGTTTAGCTCCATTCCAAAGGACTACTTCAGTCTCAACCTCAGGTTGAAGATTCTTTGTGATCTAGTCCCACTGGCAAAAACTCAGGCATTGCTTGTCTGGTCTCTGATCACCTTCCACCTTCAGGACCCTGGGAGGCATCCATGGAACAAAAAACCTTCCTGAGGAAAGAGGGCCTTCCTGGGTAAAGCATATATTCCTAGAGTTTCATTTTCAGATCTCTTCTGAGATCCCCACAGTATCTGCAATGGCCAGGCATTGTACCTTATTTTCAGTACTCTGGGATCATACATTTGGTGGTGGTGATGTTAAGGGTCCCTTTTCATTTTATCTTCATTGATTTCTCTCCTTTGACCTCCCTTCATCATAGAGGAACAACATTTTGGTCTCATCTGTCTCGTCTTTTTTCCTATTCCTAGCCGATCAAGTTTCTTTCGGTGTCTCTTGGTCTACCAACCAGTTTTGACTGCAGGAGAAGTTATTTAAACACTGTCTTTTTGAACACTCATTCTACCCCTTAACTCTTCTTGAATCTTTCACAGAAAACTCAGTCCTTGATCATCTCAACTTTTTCTGTCTCCACATCTAAGCTACCAAAACTTTTGGGAAAGATTACAAAACCATATAAAATACTTTTTTCCAACAGTTCTTTCAGGCCCTTCTACAGAATACACAGCTTCATGCAGGACAGTTGTTCGCATAGCCTCCTGGAATGCCCCATCACAATCCCACCTCCCTTATTCTATGTAGGTGACCTTTTCCCTTGCTGTCAATATGCCCTTTTCCACCTCCCCCTTCAAACTTTCTTAGTGCTCCCACTTTTTCTTTTCTCCCCTATTCCTTCAAAGGGAGCATTGCCCCTTCCATATTCAATGTAGTCATTCTTTCAACCTCCTCTATTCCTTTTCCTGGAGTTTGCTCAATTTTATCTCTGTCTTCTTTTTTCATATCTTACTCTTTCGTTAGGCCTACAAACACTCTCAGTATTTGCCTAAAAAAAAAAAAGCAAAACAAACAAAAAACTGATCAAGCAAACAAAAGTCAACTTCCCTTGATTTTGTAACCTCTTCAGATTATTACCTTGGTTTCCTTCCAGGGTATGTCTGTTTGCTAGTGGACCTCTTGAAAACTGGCTAATGCCACATTGTCTCATAGACATGGTTTTCTCAGAGGCCATCGATAACCTCTAACCACCACATCCAGTGAACTGTTTTATTACTCAGCTGACCTGACCTCTCCAACACGTCTGCTCTTACCAGCTCAACTTGAACTCACTCCTTGCTTGGCTTTTGGGAAACACACCACATCCTAACAGTGCCTTCTTTGCTTCCTTCAGGAACTCCTTCCTCTCCCAAGTGATCTTCCACCAGGTGCTTTCTCCACACCTCTTTACTCTAGTAATCTTTCTTGACTTTGTCAACTCACATGTCTTAAACTATTGCTTCTTTGTGGATCATTTCAAAATCTAAATTCCCACTGCCATGGGACATTTCTACCTTGGATATTTGAGAGAAATGGCTGTAAAACTATTTCTGTAAAGGACAGATAGTAAGTATTTTGGGTCTCTATTATGATTCCTGAACTCTGCTATTGTTGTGTGAAAGCAGCTACAACGCATAAATGAATGAGCATGGCTAATTTCAATAAAATTTTATTTATGGGCACTGATGTTTAAAGTTCAAATATTACAAAATATTAATTACAAAGCATTATTATTCTGTGGACTGAAAAAACATAAAAATTATGAAGTCATTCTTAGCTCTTAAAAAAACAAACCGGCAGCAGGCTGGATTTGGCCGTCTGAGTACAGTCTGCTGACCCCTGTTTCCAGAGTCACAGTTCCTCAGCTATTTACTCCTGCTTCCCCTCTTTAAGACTGTCTTTATTTTTCTTTTAAAATAAAGAGTTGTGCGCTGTGCCATTTTCTGAAGATACACACTTCCTCTAGACTGGGCTTGGGGACAATGTATCGATACTGTATTCCCATTTTCAGATGGGGAAGTTGAGGCCCAGCTTGGATTTGTCAGTTAACTAGTGTTAAAGCAGCATTAGAACTCAGTTTTCTGGACTGTTTGGACCAAGACTGTCAATGAATTGTCACACAGCAGTTAATTGCCAATCCATGTGGTTTATATCTTTCAACACAGAAAAGTTATATTGTTTCTCAGCCTTTTGGCTAAGATCAAGTGCAGAAAACTTACCAAGCTTCTTTTCAGATCTACAATCATGTTACATTGCAGTGCCCCCGTCCTCCCCCTCCCCCAGTTATAATGCTCCTGCTTGGCTTTATAACCCAGGGAGCTGGAAATGGGTGAAAGGGGGAAACAATGTTACTAAGGTAAAGTTTCACATATGTTCACATAACATATTCACATATGTTATGATATGTAAAAATCTCCACATGCATAATGAAGATGTAGATAACAACTATCATAATTTTGGTACTGGCAAAGACCGTTAATGCCCCATACTACATTAAAAAAAAATGAGCTACATTTGCTATTAGTTCAAATATGTCAAGAGAGAATAGATTATTTTCCTGTAGCTAATGCCTATTTTATCCTCTTAAATTGTATTTTCTCAGAACTCACACAGAGTTCTAAGAAAACTGTAGTATTCACTTTGCTTTTACGAGGCTATGAAGGTCATAGATTCTTCTTTTATATTGCATTTTTTCCATTACCATTGGTCAGAGATTCTTTTGTAACTTCTTTTCCTACCTCTTCAATCTCAGAATTGTGAGAAATGAATTCATCCTTATAGGTTATGAGCCTATATGTTTGATTCTTAGCCATAAGCCTATTTGGCACTATTTATTTTAACTTCCATATTTTAACATCTATTCTGATGAAAAACTTTACAAGAAATCCTAAATTATAAGTGTTATTTTGCTTTGTAAAGAAAACAAAGCAAACCAACAAACACAAAAATATACGCAAAGAAGTACCATTAGGTGTGACCCCAGTTGTGGGTATAAAAACAAACCATGACCAGGTGTGTGTGGTTCCACCCTCAATTTAATTCACACTAGTTTTTTTTGAAATGCAATGATATTAACTTTGTTTAAGCTTATTTCATTATTGTATTATAATAAGAGTGACCCCTGAAGAAGTTTGTTTCTTGAGAGCACATTTGATCAAAAGCAGAATTTGTCCCTAATTAAAATGGGATTATCAGAGGATACTATATAAAAAAATGTGCTTCTGAGGTGGGTATTCTTTTACTTACTTTCCTTTAATATATGTAATGAAGCCAAAAACATACTACTCCTTTCAAATAATAACTCACTGGTAAACAGATTTTCATGTTTGAATGGAAGACTAAATTAGCCTTATCAGTTTCTTAATGTACAGAAAAAAATCACTATCAGAATCAAAGGAAAATAGTTTGAAGAGCCTAGAGTTTTGTTTTCTGAAGAAAATTACTCTTTGCTTACAGAGTTTCATTATTCAGTATATTGAGGAAAAACACTTCACAATAGAAAACCTCATAAAATAATTTTTGTAGGAATGTTATGGTATAGGCTAAGCTGCTGCAAGAAAGAAAGCCTCAAAATCCAGTGGCTCGAAGAACAAAGAGTGTGTCTCCCCGGTAACAGTCCGAGATGAGCATTCCAGCTTGGTGGGCAGCTCTGCTCCAGTCGGTCATCAGAGACCCAGGCTGGGAGTGGCTCTGCTATCAACAGCTGGCTTGCAGGGCTGCTCTGGCCATCGCCATCCCCGCTGGCTAACTGGGGGAAAGACAGAGAGTCTAGGACTAGAGATAAGCAGACAAGGCAGAGGTTCCTCAAATCACTTGGACTCATATTCCACTGGCAAGTATGCAGTCACACAGCCACACCTAGCTACAAGGGAGGCTGGAAATACAGTCTCTCCCTGTGCCAAGGAGAGAGCAAAAACAGAAGCAGGGACAACTATAGTCTCCGTGTACTCTCTGATTGTGGAAAATCACACATGAGCAACAATATGCATTGCAAGGTCTCGAGAATGCTATACGAACACAATAAAATAGAAGAAATAAACAGGTTACTTTTTTCTATTATGAAAATATTTAACGAGGTAAAAACCGAGGAAGGTTTCTGATTTTAGGTCACCACATCCAAAAGATTTTCATTACCAAACACACAGGGAAATACCTAACTTAAAATAAATCATGTTCTATTAGCTGGGAATTCATTTTATCATTGAAACAATGTTCTAAAAATGGCCAGGTTCCAAACTTATTTCAGAATGGCTCGTTTACCTCCTGTGGCACATCTACAATGAACAACAATGGAAGACAATACTGTACTGTGCCATTCTAACTGGAACCGTTGGGTAAAAATAATTTTTTAAGTATTTTTAATAAGGAAATTAAGTTTCGTTAGAGAAGGATATGGTGGGGAGTAGGAAATGAATACTTGCATGTAAAGTCACACTGAACTTTCCAAAGTATTCTGGCAGTAATTCTTTACTTTGAATACACACCAAAATGTGTGCACTTTGCTTTTCCCTTCTTCAAGGTTTATCACAAGCAAAATGAAAATGCTTATCAGCCATGCAATACCTGCAGATTTGGGGGACCAAAATGGGAGGGAGAACATAATGAACAGAGGGTGTAGGAGCAGAGGAGTCTACACATTAATCGAGGTAAGAGTTGGGAATGTCAATGTGAGAATGTCCAAACCTGTAGAGAGTTTTTGTAAAAGTTTATTTGAGCCAAACAGAGGATATACCTGGAAGTTGGATCTCAACACATGGAGATAAATGCTTTTGAGAATAAGTTTGCAGTTTCTTTTGTATAGTTGAGATGTAGGAGGGAATGTAAAAAAGGTTACATAAAGGTAGGAGAAAGCAAGACACAATCGGATTACAGGATAGTTCAGATTATGTGCTCTCTTGCACACTTTAGAAGGAGGGGTCTAAAGGGTGGTCTAGTATTACAAGGAGGGTATTAAGGGGACATTTCAAAGGTGTGTTTACTTAGATGCTCAGAAGCAATGAACAGTGCCTGCTTAAAGCAAAAATAATCCTTTTGGTAAAGAAGTTATATGCCTGGGGTGTTACTACCCACCAAGATCTGCCCAGTTAGGAATTTATGATCAGATTACTCTGCCCCCTTGCTTTCCATAGAACCTCCCTCCCCGCCACCCCCCCCCACTTTTTTCTTTTTTTAATCCATAGGAGACAGAAGGGGAGGGAGTAAAAGTCCCATGTCTACAAGTCTATGTAAAGAGATAAGCAGAGGAAAAGAAAGCAAGACTGACATATGCATGATCTCTTTGGGAAAGGATGAGAACAGTGTGGGCTGAGTTTTCCCTGGTCCGACTTCCAGGAATTTGATTACTGCCTGTAATGAGGGTCTCAGATTAATAGAGGCAGCAAGTGACCATGTGCAGAGAAAAAATGGTCACAAGCTGACAGGAATTTAGGGAGTGACTGACTTCTATTTTTTCTTAATTGGCACGAGGAAAAGTTCATGGATTAAAATTAAGAAAAGGTGCCCTGGCTGGTTGCTCCATTGGTGAGAGGGTTGTCCCAATACGCCAAGTTTGTGCGTTCCATCTCTAGTCAGGGCACATTCAAGAATCAACCAATAATCAACCAATGAATACATAAGTGAAACAACAAATCGATGTTTCTCTCTCTCTCTAAAAATCAATTTAAAATAAAACAAAATAAAAAATAAAATTAAGAAAAGAAAAATAAACCAAAACAGAAATTAGAAGAATCTTCATGCCAGAAAAGATATATCTGAACAGGAGCCCTATGAATATACTCAGTAGAAGCCTCCTTGTATCTTATAAGCACACATTTGTTTTCTTCTTTCTAGCTGTTCTATTTCAGTAACTTAATAGTTCCCCTACTGCTTACAGCATGACTTCTGAAGGTGCTTGATCTTGAGTAAAGAGGCAATTCTGAGCAGCTTGATCTGGGGGCTGAGTCCTGTGTCTTGAACGCAGGGGAGAGCTGTTCTCGGTGAGCCTGACTGACTGCTCACAGCTCACTGACTGTGGAAGGCACCAAGGAGCGCTGGTCTTTCTCACTTGACAACTGCACGTACTGTAATCACAGAGACGTGATACTGAGCTCCTCTAAATCGCCCTGAATGGCTTTCGAAGTAGTACTTGGTCTAACGGTGACACCGGCAACAATGAACCGTCGCCATGGGTTTCGACAGCCCAGCCTTTAAAGCCTGAGCATGGAACAAAGATTGCTTTAACTTCTGAAAATGAAAGTATCCTTTAAATTCTCAAATGGGCTGCAAACTATTCAATAAATGCCTTTTGTGGTGTTAGAGAATATTAATACAATCCCTAATATGCCAGCACAATTTTGCTCACGAATTTCCTTATTCCAGCTAATTGCCATGTTAACTATTTTGCAGAGATCAAAGTTGATGAGACAAGGGATAGAAATGATATAAAGTTTAAATATAATTTTTTTTGGTATTCTGTCTTGAGTCTTAACTCTGAGTCTAATTAGTTGTATTATCTTGAGCAGGTCCCTAGATGTCTCTGGATTTGATTCCTCAACAGGAAATTGAAGGGATTGGATCAGATGACCCCCACCAGCTCGGCAGGCTATAATTCAGATTTTTTTCAGCTTCACTTGTACTGTGACAGGAAACTTTATTGGAAGTCTTGGATTTGCAATACTGCCCCTGCCAGCTGTTCTGGTTCCTTTTATTAGAGGCCACTTGGATGGGATTGAGGCCAGTGAAATTCTGTGTGCAGTACTAAGCTGCCAAGTGACTGTTAAAAAAGCTTTCCTATACATCCTGACTACGCTAAGTTGATTTTACAAAGTGACAAACAAGCATTCAAAGTAAACACCAAGAAGCCCTTCAATATTATTCTCTTGCTCAGCCCCTGCCCTGCCGCACAGAATTCTAATTCAGAACAAAATGCAGAACAATATTACCTGGGGTAATATTTTAAATAAAACCCTGACTTTTTTAACCTGCCAACATTTCAGAGGCCTGGTTTACCAGTACTTTCATTTGAAGTAATAAAGTCTGAGTGAGGTTATTTATCAGCAGAATGGACCCAAAACAAAAACAACTGTACATGGAGAAACTTGTTTAATATTCACCCACCTGGGAGCAAAGATCAGCAGCTGATACTGGTACTGGTACTGATACCAATTTCTGAATCATCACCACAGTATCCCTTCCCTCTTTTCCTGCTACTAACTGACAGCAGGGATTTCTGGTCTCACTCCCTTTTAGAGAGAAGGGAAGGAAGGGAGAAAGACAGGGAGAGAAACACCAATATGTGTTGCATCTCACGTACCCCCAACTGGGAACCTGGCCCACAACCCAGGCATGTGCCCTGACTGGGAACCGAACCAGCAATCCTTTGGTTTGCAGGCCGGCCCTCAATCCACTGAGCCACACCAGTGCTTCCAGTGCTTGAAGCCTTTCAAACCCCTTTCACATCCATGCTACCTCCCAATGCACCTTCTCTTCTGCCTACATTATTGTCTGCCTATATTAAGAGTTTAGGAAATCACCTATAGCCTATTTTCTATTTTACAAATCTGGGTCATTCATGTGAATCCTGCACTCTACACTCCTTATCTCACTATATGACACCATATAAAGGAAAGCATCTCACTAAAAGGTCAGGCCTCCATCCTGAACTTATAATTTCAGTAGAAAGATCAAGGGAAATAGCTAATTTGAATTGAGGCCTACTCTAGGTCAGACACAGTTAATCAATCTCTCAACCACTGTTTGGTAAATTAGTACTCACTATAATCATCCCTTCTTACACATGCAGAAGTTAAGTCCCAAACAGATTAAATAAATTGCCTGGAAGCCAGCACCACCATCCCTGTTCTAGATGCTAATACACACACTTCACAGTTTGCCATTTACAGTGCTCTGTTCTCTTGCCATCAAGGGTGGGGGTAGAGTAGCCAGGAGAATGAAGAAGAGTTAAAAACTGACAAGGAGCATTAAAAGACTTCAGTATGTTTCATTTGCAAATGTTCTATCTTTTTATAATTGTCTCTACTCAGGCTCAGGTCTCTGAAGAGAGCTCTGGAAAGTGTATTAATTTGCTTTTCATTTATGTAACAAAAAGACCCACTCAAGCATTTCTTACATGCATTGTAACTACTGAGCTGGCTACTGAAGAGTCTGTCTGAAAAAACAGAAAAGAACTCCAAGATCTCGTCCATGTCCTACGGAGATTATAATCCAGCGCTTGAAGCCTTCTGAACCTCTTTCACATCCATGTTACCTCCCAATGCACCTTCTCTTCTGCCTATGTTACTGTCTGCCTATATTAAAAGTTTAGGAAATCATCTATAGCCTATTTTCTCTCTATTTTAGAAATTTCAATCATTCATGTGAATTCTGCACTATCTCTAAAATATGTCCTAAGGATGTCCTTGAGTTCACAATAAAATATTTATGTACAAAGTACTTGCTCATCCAAATCACCACTTCCTCCCTTTTCCATCTCCAGCCTACTGGAAAGACAGTCACTAAAGTCACCTGCCTTGGCTGGCACTGCCAGGGGAACTCCATTGGCTTCCTTTGTCTGCACAGCACCCAGGCAGGGGTGTGGATTGCCAAGGTCTAGAATTTTAGGTTCCCATACTTCATTTCATCTCACTTGTTTCGCTTTTATTTAACTTAAACTTTTTCCTTATAACTCCCTTCTATCCCTTTTTTTGCCCCTGCATAAAGTGGTCAGACAGAACTGGAGTCCTTACATACAAGGACCCCCACAGCACAATCGTTATTACTTATTTATTACAAGAGAAGGGAGTCTGACTTGCTACTGCACCTTTGATTAATTTCTATCACTAATAAAGTGTTTCTGTTTTAACCAACACTTCCCTAGGGAACATCGGGTGCTAAAATTAAAACACGAAAACAGAAACGTCAGTGCCCTGAGGAGAAGAAAAAGATTTCCTTTTCTTGGCTTACTCTCTGAAATGATTCAGGGCTGAATTGATTGTCTACTTCCATCTAGAATCACCACGGTGTTGTGCAGTTTTTTCTTCAGTTTGACATGCTCTCATGACCCCTATTAGTACATGGACTTCCAGGTTTTGAGGGCAACCAGTAACATGAAGCTGTTTCTTCTTAGGGTAGCCACTCTTTGTTCATGTATTTGTTATAAAGCTCCAGTGGCTCATTGAGCTCACAGGATAATGATTTTTTTGGAAACCAATGCTCAGAAATTGATACCTAAAATGAACACTAGGAGCGAAGTCACAAAATACAGTAAAAAAAAACCATAATAGAATTATATTCTCTGATTATATGTTCGCAGCACAAAACTATCTTAAAGCCTCAGCTACATTTTCTTTTTCTGGAACTTTTAGTTGGTTTCTGAATTGCGTTTGGTCATTATTAGAAGCTGGAGCAAGCCTATTCTGCCATGTCTCTTCTCTTGCTACGACACCAATTATTTAAATTTACGATTCATATGTTCAGAATGTGAGAGTTACATGTGACATTTGAGGTGATGTTATAAGCCCTTGCCACAAGAACAATGCAGTGCCACCTGGAAATGTGGCCCTCTTGGAAGGGGGGTACACAGGCAACAGTAGAAGGGGGACTCCCATTAGGCAGCCAGACCGGCCAGTCAATGCTGGGGTTCAAAGAACCACTGTCAGATCATGCTTCCATCTTAGAGAGGTCAAGGAGGACAGAGGGACTTGCCCAGGATCACAAAGTTCATTTAAGCAGGAGAACTGGCACTTCCTGGCTCACTTCTTAGGATGGTCCCTTACCTGGTAAAAGACAGAACACCAGGAATTCCTTAAAAATGCACACAGATAATTATCTTAGTCAGGGGCATCTGTGGGGTCATGGACAACGGTGTGGTGATTGTGGGGAGGAGCAGGTGCAAGGAGACTAAATGATAATGGAAAAAATACAATAACAAATAAAAAATAAATAAAATACACATAGTTATCTTAGTCGCAGGCAGTCATGGGATTCTTTCCCAATTTGATTTTAAATTAACTTGGAAACTCATCAATCGCCCTGAAATAGTAGGCTAACTTACCTTGCTAGGCATGCAGCCCATAATGAGGGGCACTGATGCTGCCGGGCCTGCCCCATCCTCACTCCCTACCCCATACCCGCTGCACTCTCTGGGCACCAGGTGCAAGGAACCCGTCGAACCCAGGTCACTACCGGTGATTTTATTCTAATCTTTTCACCTTGAACCTGTGCCAATTCTATGCTTCATTCTCTCAATATTTTTGATTCTTGACTTACTTTTTAAGTACACATTGCAGTGGTAAAGAATTCAGACTTTGAAGTCAGACTTCCTGGGTTTGAATCTCTACTCTACTACTATCTAATGATGGAATCTTGACTAAATTACTTCATATCACTATGCTGTGGCTTCCTAATCTATAAAATGTGTATAATAATAGTATCTACCTGGCATTATATTTAAAAGCTAATATATAAGAAGCATTTAGAACAGTGCCTGCCACAGAGTATACTAAAACAGAAAATTATAATCATTGGCTTTGCTAAAGTATCTTCTCACGTAACAGCCTGAAGATAATGACAACAACACATCTGTCCCAGGCACTGTACTGAGGGCTTTACACCCATTATGCCAGCTAATCATAACTCTTTATGTGCTAATAGTATCCTCTCTTCTCCTGCCCTTATTTTAAAAGCACAGATACCCTGGAAAGTCTCTATAAAAGCCACATCTTAAAAAAGAAACAAGAAAGAAAATTAGAGTCAGAGAACTTGAACAACAGGCCCATGGTCATTCAGATAAGAAGAAGCAGAGTCAGGACTTGAACCAAGACCTGTCTTGGTGTCTTTTCAATCTCTCTGAGAAAAGAGAGAGTTCTTATAAAGTTCTTTTATTTCAATGAGTTACCTTTACCTCTCATACAGGTCAGGGAAACTGGGATCTCCACAGAGGCTGAAGGGCAGCGGCAGGAAGGGAATGGTCTCTTCTGGAAGGTGTCAGGCATGGGACGGTGACTCTATCAATGTCTCAGCCCACCCACCCCTGCCTTCCATTTTGCCACATGGCACCCACTTGGGCTGTACTACTGGAGGCCACCCCCAACCCCTTGCTTAGTTCAATAAAGTATCAGGAAACATCGTTCTGATTCTGGCCAAAGTGGTAGTATTTATCATTTCAATACCAATAGTTCCTGCAATTATTTATTTCTATCCCAGCCTTACAGTAAAGGGAACATCTCTCTCTTTCCCAGATTAGAAAACAAAGTACAATTTTTCTCCCTTGTTTCAAAGCCTATAGTAGCCAGGACCTTGTCACTCTTGCCCCACACCCATTCCCAGTTGTCAACTTTTCTTCCATCTGTCTAAAATGATGTCTTCAGTGAAAGGTTAGGCTGAAGGGCCGGGGAGGAAGAGAAGCAGAGTCACTGATTTTGCTGGAGGAACAAATGCACCACCTTGTCCCTGCTCCTGTACCTCCTGCCCATTCCTGTATCTCCTCTGGAGCTCCCTCTCTGCCTCCTTCACTCCCACCTTGCACCCCAGAACCTTTACCCCAAACCTTCCAGGACAGCTTTAGGGTGCTCCTCTGAAATGCACGTAAATCAATTACATCGCCACTGTTTTTCCCAAACACCCACCAGCAGCACCCATGCTGGGCTTGGCTCATTGGGCTAAATTTGGGAAGGAAAACAGCATGGACAGGTTTTTCCTCTATTCACTCTCCACACACTTGCCATCACACTTAGCTGTCGAACTACTAGAACATGTCAGAGAAGCTGAAGATGAATATTTGTTATATGAACAACAGTAGAAAAGCCATATGAAGACAGACTCTGAGTACGTCTCAGAGGCAGCCAGGGGAGAGAGAAGTCCTGGTGGGCAGCAAAGAGACCAGCAAAGTAAAGGTAAGTAGGTAAATACATTTTTACGATCAGTGGGAGAATAGAAAGGGGGAGACTGGCAAATGGGCCTCGGACATAAGCCTTACCCAAGGGGCCCTTGTTCCACCCCAGCCTCTCTGGATCTATCCTAAAGTTTCCTAACATTCTTAGTTCCTCCCCTGCTGGGCACCATGCCTCAGTCCCCAAAGCCACCACCAACTGCCACTCCTTGGCACAAAGGGTGGGTGAGAGAAGAGGGAGTTCCCAAGCTTATGCTAGGAGAGGTGATGTCTTCCTTGCATCTTGTACTCTGAAAATATTTTCCTTTTTACACAAGGTCGTACGTATTGTTTGGCCTCTGCAGTACTTTTAGTAGCATATTTCAGTTGTTATAGGATCATCAGAGGTTGGTCTGCAGCTCTAACCCACATATGATGAGTAGTGGATACTGAAGCCCAGCCCAGATCCCCCTCTAGGGCTGGTACATGTATCCCTAGCTGCTGTGAGTATTGGTTGCCAACTTTAGAAGCTGCCTCACTCTCAGAGAATTACCTTTGCCTTCGAAGGAACAGAGGTGCGTTGGCATAGGGGGTTACTACCAACCCAAAGCCAGTGAGTGACTGACAATGGAGGTGCAGAAGGCCAGGCTCTTTGCCCAAGGGGACCAACTCTGTGGTGATTCCTGCTCTTGAGTTCCCAGAGGATCAGTCTGAAGCTGGTCTCCAGCAGAGACCACATTCTTACCTAGCTTTATCCACACTGCTCTATGCACCCTCTCCCACTCCCCTTCACTTGAAGCATGCCCTCAGTAAGTCACTTGCACAGGAATCCCTGTCTCAGGTTCCACTTCCAGGTAACACAACCAAAGACTCATGCTTATGCCATTTGAGGGCTTTTACTGTCACCAGAGCAAATACATCTCTAGGGAAACCAAGGGTGAGATGAAGAGCAGTTTAACAGGATCCCAAACCAAATCTGAACATATAACCCAAGTCAGTTTATAATAATCCTGAGCCTCAGCCTAATATTTGCTCTCTTGATAAAACTACTAGATCTGTTCTATCGAATCCAAAATGAAGACTCATTCATTCATACTCTAAGGTAATTTTTCTCTTAACTACAAATATGAATTATTATACTTATTGAATTATATATATAACATTTGCTATTAATCAATACATTTGTTACAATTCTTAAAATGTGGTTGAATGATTCTAAATTATTTTGTAATAATTATTCTTGCCATGATCATATAAATCTCACATTTTTAATCAGTTGTATTCCCCCCCACCACACCATGAACTGTAAAATCTGCTATTGCGATTGGCTGGGTCCCTGCTAAGGAGGCTCTGGCTAGTCTAGCAGTATTATTATTAAACATATCTGATTTCCAGTTTGCAATTAATAAAAATGTAATTAAATACATGAAGGCAAAGCAGAAGACAATTTAATCTTTCTGCTATGATTCAGAAGTCATATTCGGGTCATCATTATAAACCTCAATTCCAGTATTGCAGAAGTGTAGGGAGACTGATGAGCATCATTCAGGTTGAAAAAATGCCACACAGACCAGATTTTTACACCACAGATTTATAACATCAGCTACCACATTCACTGATTTCCCCAATACCCTGATCCTAGAATAAGCTCTCGTAGAATCCCCTATAGTTAATTTCAGCTGACTAAATCCACTCTCCTAAGCCTACAATTAAAAAACCAAGACTGTTTCATTTTCATGGGGTTATCCTCTCAAAAAACATCTACCTAAATAAAGACCCAATCATATTTTAAATTCCATTTCTGAATACATTTCGTTGTATCCCTTTTGATAGAGTGTGTTGTAGTTTCTATATATTTTCTTTCCATACTATACTTCATTGTTTAGCAAAATATACTGATCATCACCCTCCTGCCCAGTCAGATTATTAGAGGGTCTTTTATTTTATTTTTTTAATATATTTTATTGATTATGCTATTACAGTTGTCCTATTATCCCCCCTTCATTCCCCTCTACCCCTCCACCCTCTCCCACCCACATTCCCCCGCTTTACTTCAGTCCATGTGTCATAAGTTCTTTAGCTTCTACATTTCCCATACTATCTTGCCCTCCCCCTGTCTATTTTCTACCTACCTTCATTGCTACTTATTCTTCGTATCTTTCCCCCACTCTCCTCCTCCCTCTCCCGTTGCTAACCCTCCATGTGATCTCCATTTCTGTGGTTCCGCTCCTGTTCTAGTTGTTTGCTTAGTTTCTTCTTGTTTTTATTTCAGGTGTGGTTGTTAATAATTGTGAGTTTGCTCCCATTTTACTATACATGTTTTTTATCTTCTTTTTCTTAGATAAGTCTCTTT